>CM034533.1:38144362-38282908 GCA_020002185.1 Paraescarpia echinospica
GTTTTAAAGATTAAGTAACAATAATAAGATATTTGTCTAGTGAATCACATTGTTTTGTTCAGTTGAATATGTTTAATTCAGACAGCAAACATCTTTGTGAAATACATAGTGAAGTGGAATATTGTATCTGTGTGAGGCTGAACTGGAATGTACTTAAACTAACTCACACCCACCTATGGAGCAACAAACAGTGGTGCCACATGGATAATGGCTGATCAGTGATCACTCAGTTTGTTCACTGGAAAAGTAAAGAACTCTAAAAACTACCCTTTTAATATGTAGCCAGATGAGAAGTCAAAGGTGGACGGACATGAATGAACACAGAAGCCCAGGAGGTGTACTTACAGTGCCTCCTCCAAATATATATATTAATAATAATTATATACATATATATATAGAGAGAGAGAGAGAGAGAGAGGGAGATATATAGATACTCAATTTACACTATTCTGAAAACCAAATTGTGCTTTGAATTAACTCATATTTCTGTGAAATATGTTAAATTAATGAGGTGTTGTCTGGTTGGACTGTTATTTATTTACAACATCAGTTGTCGCACACGTCTGCAGTTTCAATTGTGCAGCCATGACCACTGCCTGCTCATGTCCCAGATAGACCCAATCTCTTACCTGTCGTATGCAATCTAGAAAAGTAAATTGTAGGCCACTTAAGAGACATGATTAAATTGATTAAACAAGGCCGGTTGTAATCTCATAGATATGTAAACTCTATCACTGTAGACCTTGGTATCTTTGATTAATTAAACACATAGTGGAGTTGCCATAGGTGGCATGGCCCTGTCATCCGGAACAAAGTCTACAAGAGTGTTTGTCAAGGGGCAGTATATATACACATTATATCTGTGCCTTGTTGATAAGGTGGTCTCCGGGAGATAAGATAGTGTAAGGTTAGTTACTGTAGTTGTAGGTGATGGAGGCTATAAACTCTTGAGACATCAGTCGAGTCAGGTGAGTTAGTTTGTTTTTGTATTCACGCCTGCCAAATTGTATGAGTTTTGAATCTGTGCAGATCAGATTTTTTAATGTTGAGAAATTATGTTATTGCTCTCTCCTATTTCTCCCTGTAGACCAGGGTGAATAGCCTTGTTATGGGTCCTCAATTGTTTTGTTTTTCTTTTCCATGTCCTGTTTTAATACAGATTTAAATCAAATGTAAAACTCAACAAAAAGCATATTTTTTTGTATTGGTCATAAAAGTATAAATTTGAATGAGAATCTTATTGTGGTTGAAGAAGAGACAAGTTTGATATTAGAAAGATTTCCAATGTTAAAATACATATTTTTCTTGTATTCATCATAGAATTTGAATTTCAAAGAAAATGTTTTAGCGGTTGAAGAGCACAATATAGGTTTGATGCTAGAGGCAGATTTTTTTTTTTAATGCAATGGATTTTTTTTGATAATGGCATATTTAAGTAGCCTGGTAAATGGTGCCACTCGATTGTAGTAGAAATTCTGTCTAAGCTGGTTAACCAATTAAAAACATAATATGGCTATATTATATTCAGATTTCAAGTCAAATATACAGATTTCAACCTAGAAAACATGTCATGCCGGTACATTGCCTTGCATGCTGTGACTAATCAGTTCGTTTGTTTGATCTTGCTTATGTCGCTGCCACTGGATCCTACTCTCACTGTCACATGCAAGTTGCATTACTTTTCGGTATTTGCATGTGTTGGAACCATTTCCTGTGTACACTGAAACAAAAGATCAAACAAGCCATACAACTACAGAACTTATCATGTCAGACTGGCTGCAGTTAACCAATTCAATTGCTCTGCATGGTATGGCTTCAAAAATAGTTTTCCTTTTCTTTCTGTTGGCCGAATTTTTAAATTGACAGTGGACCAAATTTGTGTTACAAGCATTGGATATGAATTGAATGGAAGTAATGGGCTGTCCCCAAGATCCCACAAATTAACAATACAATTCCCCCATTTTCAAAAGGCCTATGTCATTTCTAGTATTGTTGAGAAAACAGCAAGAAAACTTAACTTTATGTCTTACAAAGAAATATCAAAGAAAAACACTGGCAGTAGTGAAAGCAGATTTCCTTTAGGATATAAAACAAACAATCTATAGATATGCATAGCTACTCTATATTCCATATACTCTGTATTCATGTCGTTCATACTAACACTACTCTATATTCCATATACTCTGTATTCATGTCGTTCATACTAACACTACTCTATATTCCATATACTCTATATTCATGTTGTTCATACTAACACTACTCTATATTCCATATACTCTGTATTCATGTCGTTCATACTAACACTACTCTATATTCCATATACTCTGTATTCATATCGTTCATACTAACACTACTCTATATTCCATATACTCTGTATTCATATCGTTCATACTAACACTACTCTATATTCCATATACTCTGTATTCATGTCGTTCATACTAACACTACTCTATATTCCATATACTCTGTATTCATGTCGTTCATACTAACACTACTCTATATTCCATATACTCTGTATTCATATCGTTCATACTAACACTACTCTATATTCCATATACTCTGTATTCATATCGTTCATACTAACACTACTCTATATTCCATATACTCTGTATTCATGTCGTTCATACTAACACTACTCTATATTCCATATACTCTGTATTCATGTCGTTCATACTAACACTACTCTATATTCCATATACTCTGTATTCATATCGTTCATACTAACACTACTCTATATTCCATATACTCTACATTCATGTCGTTCATACTAACACTACTAAATTATTCCAAAGATTACTGCAGACTTCCACTTTTCTCATGCTGTGGTTGCATCCTTTCGCAAAGAAGAATTTGAACAATTAACATGTGGTGGATTGCACAGTCGTGGTTGTTATGGAGGCATGGATTTATTTGATATTTTCGTGTACATTTGAAGGGTATATCTGTAAGACCTGTTAATTATATTATACATGGATATAACCAAAAGCACATCAATTGAGTTAGGACTAGTTTTACTGTGCTATCAAGTTGATAGGGATGGAAGTAAAATTGTTACATGGCACATAGTTTACCTGTCCATCATGTGACCTGACAAGACATTTGTGGATAAATGCTTCATTTGTTGTCATTAACCTTGCAAGTTCATTAATAATAATATGTTATGCAAAGTTGTAACTACCTGTACAAATATTGCCAACTTTACTGGAAGCTATTTGTTTTCTTAAAATTGTATTTTTTATTAATTAAAGACATGAACAAATGTAAATAAAAATCTGATACATTATGTGTTGGTATTTTAATACATTCCATCAGTATGTGAGGCCATGTTTCTTGGCATATTTCCTTGGCAATGAGATGGTTACTGCATAGTTAGCCTAACCCTTCTCTCACTCACGTTTGAAACTTGATTCGTACTATTTCAAGTGTGTGGAGGTTTATTTGGCACTCCTTGTAAAGGTTCAATAACCTGTGGAGTCTACCTGATTTTTGTGTGTGCAGTAGCATTGACATGGCTGAATGATTCTTTTACCAAGACATTCAGATGTTTACTTGGTGTCATGAATGTAATAGTGGTTAGGTATGATGTGCTTGAACTTTTAAAATTAATTGGATCCTTGCATTTGTAGAAATATCTTTGATTTTGAATAAAAAGAAGGATATTTATTGATGAAATGTTACCTGCTGGCGTGCAACATTGTGCCTAAGGTCTTTTCTAGGTGGCCGATTCGTCCAGTCATTTGCAGGTATCTCTCTCCTGTTAAACTGCTATAAACGTCAGTATAATGCAAACTTCACACACTTTTAGTTTTCAAAGAATGTTGCCACAAACTAGTGCTGGTTCGATATATCGAAGTATCGTGATACTTGTGAAAGTTTGATACCGATACTTCGTGGTATCGCGATACTTCGATATTTTGGTATCGAACGGCCACAGTTCGATACCTTCGATACTTTGTCGATACCTATACTTCGATATCAAGTTCATTCGACGTCGATGCGAAGACGTAACATCGTTTTCGAAGACGAAGTTACGGCCGGATGTACGGAAAGTACGGCTACTCCGCTGTGGGCATCGCTTCCTATCTTGACAGGGTTGACTATGTTGTATGTATTAGGCCGCTTAGGCGTGGTTCTTTTTCAAAAAACATAATAAAATGTAACATCTCAGTGGTTTTATAAAGCTTTATTGTGGAGTCAGTTTCCAAAAAAGTCTGTATATAAATAATTATTTGAGTGCGATCTCAGCTTAGCCTCGATTATTCAAGCCTCGTTACGACGTTGGGTGGCACTACCGTTTGCTTCACCACTTTACCTTGCCCACTCTACATCGTACCAAAAACACACAACATTCCAGTAATTTAAAGAGTGTTTATTGCACGCATTAGTATTCATGAATCTAGTTTAATATAAAAATAATAATATAAATAATTATTCAAGCGCGACACACTGGACTCGTTTACCCTGGTTCCGTTTGGTGGCGCTATGTTTTGCTGTTTGATGGCGCCACCGTTTGCCGTACTCGCTCAACCAAGATGAACAACAAAATGTCAAAACGCACATCGCCAATTTGGCAGTTTTTTTTAACAAATACGGAAACACTGTAGAGTGTCTACTATGCCAGAAACGCTCCCCCCAAACTAGTGGAGGAAATACATCGAATTTGACGAAACATGTCACTGTCCATCATCCAAGAGACTACTAAAACATGACGATTTAAGGAAGTCGTGGTAACAGTAACACTAACAACAACGTCAACGAGAACGTGTTCCATCAAAATTTTCGTCAGAAACCAAGCAATGGACATTTAGTAGTAGTAACAGTTGGTTGCAGAGTCTACTGCGGCGACAGCGTCAAGAAGTGACGTACGCGATGTGACTACCAGTTTTATTTATTTATTAGGACTAGGTCTAGGTATTCTATTGCTACTGTCTGTAATACTGTATTGTTTTAATGTTACATTACAATTACTTTTACAACATTAATAAATTAGAATTAAACTGTTACAATTTACAACTGTTATTTGGTTATTGAAATAAAATGAAAATTGCATATTAATCGTTGTTTGCATAACTATATCAATTAGTATGTATCAATGGTTCAGTTGAAAATTAAATAGGTGTACCGTATAGACTACTATAGTTCCCAATAGATGCTCAGAGCGTGTGCTAAGACTTTGGTGCACGACTATTTGTTTCTCAAAAGTGGTACCAGGCAACACTTTTTCAAACACACAGTCAGCAGTGCACATCTACCAAACTGACTCATACAACATCGACACATGACAAGAATGCAACATGTTTAACAAGATTTAACAAGATTGCCTCTTTGGCTTATCGAGAGTCCAACCCTTTTATCTACATATATCCAGCCCTTCTGAGGTATGTGTCGATTTTATTTTTAAACATATTCACATTACTAGCACCCACACAATCAGGAGATAATCTGTTCCATTCAGCTAAAGGCACACATGCACACTATGAATGACCTATCAAGCATTTGCAAGGTGGTGCTAGCAACAGTATTGCCATCAGGTATGGTTAGCATGCATTCATTCATGAAAAATCTACTTTTATACATGTTTCCCTAATGAAAAACAGTGTGTGCTTCTATGCCACTAGTTTAGATGGATAGTGTGTTTCTATTGGGATCTATACTGTATATGAATTAGACTTACAACGTAAGTATCGAGTATCGAATAAAATTCTGGTATCGATCGATATCGAAGAATTCTGGTATCAAACCAGCACTACCGCAAACACACATCATTAATTTCGTTTGATTTTATATGTTTTTTTTTGTAACCTTCAAAGGGAATTTTCCTTGTGTCTCGGAGAAGAAGGCGGCATTTCAGGTAATCTAGGGAATGATGTTGAATTTATTTTGAGGAAGAAATTACGCAGCTGGTGCTAGATCCATTGTCTTCCATAGCAGCAAAATGACATTATCGGATGGCACGCAGAGTATCGGGTGATGGCTCAATGATTACGTTTATTATTATTCATCCTGAAACCTTGCTCATCAGCTTTCTTGTCAGACTGTCATTTTTCATTAGCAATCCTTCCCCCCCCTCCGTGAGTTTATTTGGCACATGTCTGTACACACATAATATACTGACATCATGATGTTTGTGTATTGAGGCAGATGCATACAAGCATTCATCATCTTTATACAATCCTGTGTTCTGACATCTTTAGACAGGCCACCAAACCTGCACAGGTAATATATTGTTCAGGTGAGATTCTCCTGACAATACGTTGTCATTGAGTGAACGCCACCAACTGTTTTGTGAGCCAGAGTCAAGTGAATCAGTCGTAAATAAACCTGATGAAGAAGCTTGAACTCAAGAGAGCTTCTGGCTGCTCACGGAAATAGCTGTGAGCCAAAAGATAATGATGGACCGACTCCACCAACTTAACAGCCACGTAAACAGGTGGTCCAAATCTTTCCCTGGTGCTTGCCTCTAATATCCCAGTTCTTCCCTTCCGACAGTCCTTGAGCCTCCTTGCAGTAACACCTGAATCTTCAACAAGGGCGCTGAAGCAGGACTTAAGCCTGTGTCTTGGCCAATGTAGGCTAGCTGCTTCTTCTTCTTCCAGTACATACAACCAATATCATTTTGTTGAAGATTCTGTCATTGAGTTTTTTTAGAATGAGACCTCCGCATTCTGACTACCATTACCATTTAAAATTAATTTTAAGAAAACATGTGCACTACAAATTATATTTACTTATTAGATTATACTTTCTACCATATATGTTACTTTGGGATTTTTGGTTATTTGAGAAATGTTTCATTTGCAAAATTAACAGTCACAATGAGCGTCCGCCAAAAGGAGATATTTTTAGATTACTTCCAGAAACTAGCCTACTAACGAGATTGTATATAATATGTGCATTTCCATTTAAACACATGATGCATGCATGCTGACAACATGCATGCTGACAATATCTAGACATGGCTAAATAAAACGAAAAACATTTTCTACTTTGGCCCAGAAAAAATAAGTTGGCTAAAAAATCAACCACTTAACCAAGCGGCTAAAAAAATTATGTTTGAGAGATTCCAGCTGGTCTGTGGAAGATTTCTTTCTAGTAAAGATATTATATATATATCTAATTTATATAATAATAATAATAATGTATTTATTTCAGACAATCATGATGTCCATATATACAAATACATCAATAAAAGTATGTAAATAATATAAAAATACATAGATAAGAACAATATGTTTAAAAATTATATAAATCCCGGACCCACTGGTGCCGCAGTTTCGAAGTACAATACACGTCGCTAGTTTTAATGCTATAAATAATGGGATTCAAAGACATGTCAATCCTATTCATTAAGCTAAAAATAGCCTTTCTGATTACACATTTACCCGAGCTGACATTAGCTGTAGCAAACATGTGACTAGCGCTACATCTCATGGGCAAATTGTTCAATATCCTGAAAGAGTTGTTATATGCAACAACGAATTGATGAAAATTAACTTTTCTAAAGTTCACCCATAACGCACACATATAGATATTACCAAAATACGCTGTAAATAGCTTATTTTTTACAGCAGTTGAACAAAAGTGAAACTTTTGATGTAACATGTTACTCTTGGCATACAAAAGTCTCACTTTGGCTTGCATGTCAGACTCATCAGACAAGTTATTAGAAATTACATGTCCAAGATATTTACAAGAGGTGGCAAAGTTTAACTTCTTTCCTCCTAATGTCATTTCCTTATATCATTTTGTATCATTCCTTTTTGTTTATAATTATCATATTTCATTCATTGGTGCATTCTGGCAGCAACTACCCCTCCACAAATGACCACTATGTTTTCGCATTATTTTTTTCTGTGGGACACAACCTGTTGTTAACTTGTTGAATGCAGAGAGAGATAGATTGTATTTACAGTCTCACAGTTGACCCCCCCCCCACTACCACGCATGCACTGCAGAACAAGTGTCCCAGTTCCACAGGACCACTCATCTGATAATCCCATGATTCCATTGACGTTATCGTCTGTAGACTTTTTTTAATCGCATACATTAAAGATTTTTTGTAAGATCCGCCGTTAATGCATTCAGCGTATACACACTCCTCATGCATATCAATGTCAGTGCGGGGTGTTTTTAGCTAGTATCTGCCAAATGTTTACGCGTCTTCATGTCATAGGTATAATGCACCGTTTAGCTCTCAGTCAGCCGTGCTGTGATCTGTTGCCATCAGTGCTTCAGTGCACTCTGATGGTGCAGTGTGTCAGGTCTAGCTGATGTCTGAGTACATTGATAGGGGCAGATTGGAGAACATGTTCCTGGTCTAATCTTAGAGTCCTAGAAGATGTTATTGTGTGTGCGTGCGTGCATGCGTGCATGTGTACGTCTACAGCCAAATTTAAAGTTTGTGTGAGTTTGAATCTACTATTGTGTGTGTGTGTGTGTATGTGTTTGCGTGTGTGCATGTATGCGTTTGTGTGTGCGTGTGTGTGTGCTTGCATTTGCGTGTGTGTGTGTGTGTGTGTGTGTTTGTACGTAAATACAGGCATGTATGTATTTGCTTTGACCAAATGTGAACATTTTACGTAAGTGCACTGCAGTCCAGTAGGGTTAACATGTTGTAGACAAGCATTTGGCATAGATACATACCAGGGTATATTTAATTTTACAAAAATGTATACATAATTATAAAATACATTAGTATTGTTATATTTGGATACATGGCCTTGTTTGTTTACCGAAGTTGTCAGTTTATATTATTGTCTTTTCAAGACAAACTGCAAAAAGGACTTACTGTCAGATTAAGTAATAGAGTCGCCGGGTATCACTTGCGGGTTTCTGACCCCAGGTTGCCAAGATCACTAATGTACACTGAAGGCCCAGGTATCACCACCACACTGTGACAGAACACTGGTCTGTACCAGCAGGGAGTTTTCCAAGACTCTACTATGCATGTGTAGGGCCAATCCTAGCAAATTGTTTCCCTTTGTTTATTGCATTGCGGGAAATATTGAACCAAAATTAATTCACTTCAATACCCTATTTTTGCAACCAGCAAGAATTGATACAAAAAAACATGAAATGGCTAATATTGGGGGTTCTTTTACCCCACCAACACAGTATCAATGTACATTGTACATGAGTATACATTGTCCGGGTGTACTGAAATGTTATTTTCTTTTGTATTGTGGCCCATGTGTCATTTCAGTGCTGATAGCTGTACGTTATGAAGAACATTTTACCAAAGAGTGTACTCTGTGAAACATCAGATATACAGTGCTTAGGTGTGCGAATCATGGTAGATATTTCTTTTGCAGCAGAAGTAAGGGGAAAAGAATTGCAATTAAATGTATATCAGAAGTTATATTTGTAACGATTAGTTGAATTATTGGCATGGAACATTTTCATTCTGTAAAAGAGTAACAACAATTGTCAGCTTTATCAGTTCAAATTATTTTCAGTAACACAGCCATCTATTGTTAAGACTTGCTGCATTATCCACTTTCACCAGTCAAGATAATGCCACATTTACAGTTGCATAAATAAAATAAAAAGGGAACATTTCTTTGCCCCATCATTATACAATATTATACATTTGTAATGTGCCAGGTGTTGAATTAAAAAACCGGCTCAAAGGCGCTAACACGATAATGGCAATAGTAGGTTAATTGAAAATAAGTTGAAATGTTAAAAACAATAGTTTTAGGTTTGTTATGATCTGTCAATAGTCAGGAACATTTGGCACATATTGTGTGCTGTATTTGTTATTCTGCTCTGTGGCATGCTGAAGAATCTTTGGCAGTGATGGCCAAATATCTGTGATGGAAAGGTGCAAAACACAAGTTTTTCACAAACAAAGTTTTACATACAACAGAGAATGGCACAAAGAGAAAACACATCATAGGGTTCAAACATTGTGATTGGGCGTCAATATTATCGAGTGTTTTTTGTCAAAATAATAGCGATAGGTAGGAAACATACTTTTCAGAAAGATTATTTATATATAAGAATGCAAATTACAACCACATTGCAGTGTTTTTCTGTAAACCATCAGGATTACTCCGAGATAGTTTGGTGAAAATAAACCTATCTGTAGGGGCCAATTACAGATAGCATAGTTGTGAGAGCCCAGAGGTACAAAGTAAATTACATTACAGAAATCAGATACTCTTAACCCTGTATCGGCCCAACATATTTAGCAATGACAACCCGATTAGAGTAAGTTTGCCAGTGACTTCTTTGCGCACTACCAACCTTGCCTTGCCCCCCCATCGTCTTAAGGCCATTTACGTGCTCTCGACACTCACCGATTAATGTTTTGGTACACCTGTCTGCTAAAAGCGAGGCCAGGGTTAGGGCATGGTGTCATCTATTTGCCTATGGCAGCTGCCAGAAAATAATACGACTTAACTTAACCTGGGCGAACTTGCCCAGAATAAACAGTCGGGCTGAGATGGGTAGATTGTAGATGATTGGTCCGTGCGCGTACCTGCGTAGGACATACAGGTATGTGTGTGTGTGTCAGTGAGTGACAGCTGGAAACTGTCAGGTGGATTGGTGGGTATATTCGTGGGTGCCTTTTGGTGGTCAGGCCAGGTGTGCATGAAAGACACGTGGGCGGGACCACAGGGGGAGGTCAGACTGGTATCACGCAGGTGCATGCAGGTAGTCGGGAGTAGAGGCAAGACACTGGAGGAAGGAGGAAGTGAAAGACACGAGAGTGTGAGTAGACGTTGTCTTACGCACACGTCCTTAACTTGTGTCACCTTTGTGGACTTATGCTTAATGCTTGTCTCTGTTTCCTAGAAATTTCCTGGTATTGCGGATATACAGGCGGTTGTTTCGTTTCTGTGTTTTACAAGCACTTGTGTTGATAATATCAATGAATATAACAATTTATTGGTTGTATTTAGTATTTACCATTGCTAAAATGTTCGCATCTGTTTCCTGGAATTGCCGGGTGTTGTCAAATTATAATGGTAAATGTGTTTACAGTAACGTAGTTTTACTTGTTTCAATATGTGTTTGTTGCTTAATATTATGTCATTATTTGCCAGGTAGTCGTAGTTTGTTGCAGTTGTGATAACCTTGGCTTGAGTGTGTCAGTTGTTTGATTGTGAAAAGTATCTGGTAATATCTGATTACACCCGTTTGTCCTGATACCAGACGGCTGCGAGCTGCGGTTTTAGCATGTGGCTGTTGTTTGGTTCTTCTGGTCTTTCCCTGTATACCCGGGGTGAGGCTGGGCTTGATACTTATCGGCAGTTTCTGTTTTCATTTTTGACTAAAGTGTAGTGTTGCTACAGTGCTGTAGCCAGTACATTTCCACAAGTACATTGTGTCTCGAGTAAGCAGAGAATTATGTGAATGTAATATTTAGTATGCCAAAAATTCCTCCAAGATGTTGAGGTGACCCCCAACACCACTTTGCCTATGGGAGACTCATTTCACTGCCATAGTTAACTCCAAGAGAAAGTCACATATTTCTTAACTCTGTGTGAATTTATGGAAAATTATGTTTTCAGGAAGTAATTTTCATCATAATTTGTTGTAATTTCTCTGTATGGTACCCACTATTGTTTAAAAAAATGTGACAAAGTTTTAGAGTTGATAGATTTACTGTTTTTTTGTTCGATGTTATGCTTCATTGCCCATGTTAGTGTAAATTTCTCCTTCAATATAGTCAAGTTTTTGAGAATATCTAATCATCAAAATAATGTTTTTACCATGTTAGTTAACTATTGCCAACTCTACTTTATACTGACACAAACTAAACATACAAAAGTTCAATAATCATATCTTAACAAGGACAAACAACCACTGTGACACTGGCCGAGTTACAATGGAAGAGAGGCTGGATGCTAGATCAGATGAAGGCAATCAAGTGGAATAAAAGCACACAGGTCGACAATTACTTAGTCAGTATCTGTGGTGGAATGTTATCAAAGTACAGTCAACTGGAGCAACCTTGAACCCGATCGAAGAATCAACGGGTGTGACCCGTGACCTTGCAGGTCGGGGAGGTATGTTACTGGGAACAAGAGTCGAGGGAGGGAGGAAGGGGTTGTAGGAGTTGATTCCCTGGCTACGTGGTGGGTGCAGGGGTCAATACAGAGTTGGTTTTCCCATAGGCGACCATGTTAACATTTTGTCTGATTATAAGAAAACGTGACCTATAAAATGTCTTCAACTTCTCACCTACTGTTATCATCATCTCATTGACATGCTGATAGATTAAACAAAAATTGTATACTTCCAGCTCTTGTAAAATGCCTGTATGTGTGACACACGTCAATATTTACAAATGCTGGCAAGCATTACTCCGAAAACAGGTTACACAGGCAAACTGCTGCCAAATATCCTTCCGCTTATTCAAATCATCTAGAAATCCACCATTTTACAGTCAACACCTTCTACAATCAAACATGAAATTCTGCACTTATATCACAGCATGTGAATTTTGTAAAAATCATTTCTCAAAAATACATTACACTTTTCTTCGTCTGTAACCAAGCAGGAAGTCTAACTAGAACATGACCACTGCAGGACAGCTGACCAGATATACCTGGGGGTCAGCCATTTGGACGATGCCCATATTGTCCACTTGTTGAAACTGCAGGAAATTCTTTCCCTTGATCGCTTCCTTACTGGGACAAGGTGCACCCTGGTTGGTCTCCCTTCCTTTGTGGCATTACAACATAGAAGGTTAAGGACCAGTTGTGGCTTCTCTGCACTTAGCACTCCATGTGATTAACCAATGGAATTGATAAGCCAAGCAATTACTCCTGACCCAAGAACAAGAGGCACTCAGAGATTGTAAGAACACTCCCACCACCCCAGTTCTTTCTTCCCCCAAACAGCAGCTGACTGGAATCTTTCAGCCTCCATCCCCTGTGTCCTCACTTAAATACTTCTTTAAAAGACTCATAGTTTACACTACATGCAGCCAACGCCAGCAGCCCATTGAAAGACCAGTATCTGGTAACTGTTTTAATCCACCAAGGTTTTAACCTTATTCTAAATATTTGGCATACAGACCATCAAACCACAATATGTGCATCTCGGGGCTAAATATACTCGCAAGAGCCTAGCCCTCTAAAAGGAAGAAGAAGCAAACTTTAAATAATGTGTTTTCTTCAAATGTTCTCATGTTCACTAATCATAACTGCAATGTAAAGAAGACTAATCCCAATACCTTCACATTAGACAGACTAGAATTGCAAAAAAAAAATGATGATGCTTCAACTAGTCACCGTGAATCCAGCAAAACTTGGTTCGTGTAAGTGCCCATTTTGCCCAGGTACACTTGTACATCCTGCACATTGTACCAATGTGATATTTCATATTTTTCTTGATAAAAATGTGTTTTGTACTTGTAAAGTAGTAGTGTATTAATCTATGAAAAAGTTGTATCTTTATAGAGGACGTTATTCCTCCCTGTGATAGTGTCTGCAGGTTATTTTATAGTTACAATGTAATGTCATTTACGATGAATGCAGGAGCAGCTGCACAGCGATAAAAGCTCCGGACTCTCGACTGAGAGAACACATATGTAAATATATAGTTATGTTGTAGTAGAAGGCCACTTAATTAGACTTAGTCATTCTGGTATACTTTACACAGAGGAAACAGTCTTTTTAAAGACTACATAGAAAGGCATAAATTATTTTGAATAGCTAATTAGATTATTATCATTATTATTAAATAAATTCTGAAATGGCACTTTGCAAGCGGCAAGTCAAGGCAAAGCGACACTGGGTGTGCGATGACTGCCACAGCTGGGTGGATTTTGCCTTGTCCAGCTGTGGGAAGTCATGGGCAGAGACTAAGGAAGAGGGATTCACCTTTCAGTGCGTGGGGTGTTGGAAGGTGGAGTGTCTGCAGAAGGAGGTAGTTAGGTTTAGAGATATTGTGAAGGGGATGGAAATGAGAATTACAAGGAGACGGGTGGAATGGAGAGAGTCGACAGGGAGAGAGTTGGGAATACTGTGAGACTGAAGGAGCAGAGTAGTGGCAAGAAGACTGAGGAAAGGAGACATAGATATGCTATAAAGAGTACAGAGGAGAGCGACTGAAATGATACCAAAACTAAGGGATCTTAGTTACAAAATATGCCTAAAAGAATGGTTAACAACACTATAGAGACCAGGAGATTGAGAGGAGATCAGATAGAAGTGTTTAAAATATTGAATGGTTATGAAAATATTGATAGAAATATTTTTTCTCAGTTAAGAAAGATAGGACTAGATGACATGAAGTTACATTAGTAAAGCAGCAGTGTAGATTAGATATAAGAAAGTTCTCAGTTTCATAAAGGATTGTAAATGAATGGAACAGATTATCTGCTGATTGTGTGGGTGCTAGTAGAGTGAATATGTTTAAAAATAAATAAATTGACACATACCTCAGAAGGGCGGAATACACGCAAATAAAAAGGGTTGGGCTCTCGATAAGCCAGAAGGCTTTCTTGTCCACCTGCCATCTAGAGTTAATTCTCTGTGTGGCAATCTTGTTAAATCTTGTTATTTTTTCAAATGAATGTCTTCATCCTCAACCTGCTAGTAACGGAAGACAAATCTTACAACACTGTCTGTCTCTGTTTTGCAAATATAAATTGGCTTCATCTACAGTGAGCCAGTGCACCATTGATTTTGCCTCTGTCATTGTTTTGCCAAACAATGACTGATCAAGGTAGTGACATAGTCTGCTGTGTGCTTTGAACTAGCTTGGGGTGTGAAGGTCTATATATAGCTTCTGTATTATACCCCTCTTGCTGTCAGCTATGGACGTTCTGGTATATTTGGGGGTTATTCAGAGCACAAACTATGAACAAGTCAATACGGATACCCAGTGGCTAAGTGAGTGAGTTACTTGTTATTTAAGGCTTATGGTTTATGCCTGACATTATTTCATCAAGATGTTTTGTTTGCGATTTGAATATAAAGAAAGTGTGACCAAATGTCATATGTCCAAATGTAAAATCATGGTGACACATCACACTGCATTATGTGATGAAATGCCCGGTCATGCTCATGGGACAACCTGTTGTAGACTTGTAACAAAATCTTGTATTTGTACTAGGACCAAGGACCAATGTCTTGTGAACAGTGGTATTGTGAACAAATGGGTTGTGAACAAATGTCTTGCAACCAAATAGTTGTCCAAGTACACTGCTGTTCCCAGATACCACTGAGTTGTAGTCCTTTCTTCTTTCCACACCTTTCACGCACATGCTTACAAATGTTTTTATTGTAAATTCCTTATGACTGAAATGTTTACCAACTACAGCATACAGACACTCCCAAGTACCCCTGCATTTCCATGTGATGTTTACATTGTGAGTTTGCACTAGTTATCTAAGCACCGATTACATTTTTTTCCAGTGATATCACAGATTTTATGTCACCAGTAATTAAACTTGCAATTTACAGCTTAATTTATATTACACACTCAGTATGCAATTACATAAACCATTACCAGGTTTGCCAGTGATAGCAGTTAATGGTGGTTTGAGGGCAGAAGTTGTCTTTAGAAGTTGATGTCTTCCCCCAGCCCTTGGGACAGGCAGCAAGGATTAAGGCATCCTGGGAACAGCTAATGGTGCAGTGGGGATTGCCTGTATTTACACTCCCCTCCCTGCTAACAGCTGTAGAAAGATACAGGGGCATCTGCTGCAGATTAACTCTCTGTCTGCCATCAAATAACCTTTAGCCAAACTTTAATTGCATTTGCTATACACACAAGCCCTCATCCTAGCTTATCATAATGCCTGATTGAAATGTCTATCAAGTACAGAAGGTGCAAATACAACATTGTGGTTTTACCCTGGTGCCATTTTGACAGTGGGTTTGTGATTTATACACAGCAGGTGTTGATAATGGATGTGGGTTGTGTCATTGATGGTTATTGCTCTATTTGTTTTGTCACTGTGTGTTTAGTGGGTATTAGGCAAAATGCTCAGTTACTTAGTGTTAAGCAGGTGCACAGTGTAATTACAGAAGTGTTGTTACAGTCAAGTATACTTGCCATATTGTAAAAAAAAATTCTGTGCATGGATTTTCTATCAATTTCTTGTTTTTTCAAGAAATCTCAGTCAAATTTACCATTTTTCATCTAGTGCAGACTGACAAAAACATGGATAGCAGCCAAAACACAACTGTAGAAAAAAGTTAAATTTGACATGAAAAAGATATTTTAAACCCTATCTGACGAATTTTTTCATATATATTTTCAAAAGTCGGTCAGATGTTCTTGTTTATGGATGTTAGCACAACAATTTATAAGAATGTGCAGTTTCTCATAGTTATAGATTATATACATTAACACAAACCACCTGCATGTCACACCTCTTCAGCTTCTTAACGGTTACTCCAGATGGCAACACCACATACTCCGGAGCCTTATAAAGGGAATCAATGCTATAAATATGTCTGGTTTTGAACCAGCAAAGAAAGTAAAAGCCAGTTTTCAGCTGTCGTGCTACGTTTTGCGCGGCTACAGTACTGGGAGTACAACATTTGGGAATCTGGGAGATGATATGTAGCAATGTGAACCATGCAAGCAGAGGACAGGACACGGAGATATTGTGGAGAAGCATCTGCCTAGCCATGTCTTCCTATTTACGTAGTCTGTGGCGTCACTAGACAGCTGTGATCCCCTCATATAGCCACTGAGGGGCACTCTGACCACCTCCCTGGGTTGTTCACTTCACCAGTAGGTGAAACTCCCAGAGTAGTAAATCTCTATGTTTAATAATTGTGTAAGTGAAGCAGTAAATTAATAATAGATTAGGTATTGATAATGTCATGTGCAGTATATCCGGGTAAAACCCAATCAAAGGCATTAATAAGAGTTAAAGGATGTAAGATAAATTAAGAATATATTACATCAATTAAATATATTAAAATAAGATGAGTTAAAACCAGTTAATATTTTAATAGTTAAAAGGTCTTTGTCCTTAATTAAAAAGGTATACTTTTTAATAAATGTTTATTGCTTCAGTTCACTTTGCTATATGAATAAGTCCCTGGATATACGCAGTGGTAGATATTTGTGTATGAATAGTCTCCGCACAGTGATCGCAGCATGGCTAAATGTTTCCCATGGAAGTAGAAATGGTGTTCTGTTGAACACGTCTCCCAGGGAGTAAAGCGTAAAGTGCTTTGAGCAGTCCTATGGACTGGATATCAGACTGGACATATACTGTTTTTATCAAAGGTGGAAGCGTAATTAACCTTGAGAATGTAGGAGTTCTGGTTTCTTCGCCCGGTTTCATTACCCACAGATGAAAATGTAGTTTCCAGTGACGTAAACAAAGTCTAATTAACTGCAGCTCAGGTGATCCTTCCAAGTCACTGTTGAGTCATGGGATGCTTAAATTAGGATTTCTTGGCACACGTGGGAATTTCCCATCATTGCTTACATTGTCAATGCATCCCCCCAAATAAGTTTGCCAAGTTCTCATTTATCCTACACTCTGAACTAACACAAGGGCTGGAGGAAGCGCCCCCAGTCTCCAACTATTTTGATGCGGTCTTGAGGTGTAAATTAGGAACAGATCAGTGATTCATGACATATCAGTGAAGCTCCAGTGGTTTTGATGGGTTAACCCAATTATGCATTTTTTTGTCACCTGGAAAACTATTTCTGTGTTAGCCAAATTTGAGGATGACAACTTTCACGCCTTTCCCTGACTAACATGTCTTGAAACATGTACTTCTTGGCGACTAGGATCTCTGGCAAATACGTGACACGTAGATGCTTTTTATGCTTTTTGAAAGGGAGGATTGTATATATTGATTGTCTGGAGTGAAAATTATGATATCATTTAGCTATATTTGTTTGCTGTGAGTTGATGAAACAGTATATTGTATTATTTTTTATAAAAGAAATCAAAATTCAGATTTATAAACGGCGTTAAAACATTGGCATTGTTGCCATTGGAAAATAAATAGTGATATGAGAAAGTGGACTGATATTTGAAATGTGCACTGAATTAAATTAGCATTCTGGCTGGATATGAAATGTAGAAGAGGTTGTGAACTATGGAATAGGATGGGAAGTCCTGTGTATAGGATGTGAACTCCATCTAACATACATGCAAATGGGAGCACGTTAAAAAACCAGAATGAGAGTGCAAGGTGAGGGATAAGGCTTGGCAGAAGGGGATAGAGGGAAGGTGTAGTTTGTTTGCCAGTAGCACTGCCCGTGGGAGGCTGCCCCGAAAATAGGGACATTGCCAGGCAGTGTGGGGTCCCTCACTCACCCTGACCCTTCTTACCTGTCTTAGGTATGCAGTGAGAGCAGTTCATGTAATTCATTTTGTGGGTTGTTAGTGGGGGTGAATATGGGGGGATCAGGCCCTTATGCAGGATAAAATTTGTACCAGTCCAAAAATGTACTTGTAGATGCACTCATCTGTGAGTAAATACATTCCAGTGTAAATGTGCAAATATATGTACTTAAATACATTATATGTATATGTGTGACAAGCATTTGTATCGCATAATGGACATATGAATAACAGTAACAGTCAAAAATGAATAAGTTTTGTTTGCTCCTCAAATTTCCACCCATCCGTATTCAAATTTCAGCCCATCCAAGAACAAACTTAACCAATCCAAATGATGGGTGGATGGGTGTCTAGATAAAGCTATGTTGGGGATAGTTTACTGTTGCGGTATTCTTGTGATCACTGTATCACTATCGCAGTACCAGTGCAATGTCTTGTATAATAATGGAATAGTGAATACTACTGAGTAACCACAGTCCTAAATTATAATTTATAGGTGGCGGCCCGTTTTCTAGACAGTGAATCCGTGATCCGTGAATGATGCTATGCTTATTGACCACATATAGTGACCAGTGTCCACGACATACTGACCACACATTGACCACTGTCCACTATGTATTGACCACACATATTGACCACTGTCCACTACATATTGACCACTGTCCAAACATATTGTTTGATTGGGAGTGCCTTGTGTCACACATATTAATAATTGTCCAGTGCGTATTGACCACTACTTATTGACCACTGTCCGCATTGACCACACAAGATTTCCTCCTCCAACCCACATCCTCATCGCAGTGACATTGACAAATTGTGTAATTAAATCCTAATGCCAACTAATATGGCGATATTGTGATGATGAAATCATATTGATTGGCTGGGCGTAATGGGATTAGCACGTAGTGAAGCTGGGCTTTATGTTTTCTGACAAGACGGGCTGCACTAGGCCACGCTGATCAATCCTTGCCACGGAGTAGACGGGTGTGGGAGAGGCTCTGTCACAGGTAGGTGAGGGGGAGACAGGGAGACAGGCGCCCTTGTGGTACATGTGTGAAACTGGTCATCAGATAGTACTGTCCAGGCTGTGTATTGATGGTGTATTCGGCTAGGGTTAGAGGTCGTATGAGTGAGAGAATGGGATGAAATGGAACAAGAAAGGCACGATGTGGGATAAAAATATGCATGTATATATGCAGAAAAATTGCATGCGTACACTTATGTGTTTTCCTGCTGATGGTTTTTGAGGTGATGGAATGTATTGTTGCATTGTACGGCGTAAGGAGACTATGAAGAGTACCCAGGTCGGTAATTCAGAATGGCTATGACATAATAATAATTATGCACAACAAAGGTCTATGGACAGTTCTATGAAGTCATTGTAGATTCGAGAAAATATAAGTCAATGAGATAACATTGTCTGGTCCAGTGATTTCACTCAAGGACAAACTTGACATGTGGTGTTAATTTTGCATATTATGTTTTATGTGTGTGTTTATTTTTTATGCATATAATTATATAGAATTATTTATTAGGAAGTTTTACTGTGATTATAGGCCAAGTAAAGAAAATCTAGATGTCTTAAACCTGGAAAGCAAAAGGTCTTATAATGGTTATCGTATTTAGCCCAGACTTTCCTACATCTGTCAAAACTGTTAATGCAGAATAGATCATAGATATCTCTTTTTATGTAGGATACATAATATATATCGTCTGTATGTATCTGTGTGAGGAACCAGTACTGAAATGAAACCACTGCTCCTTGCCTGTAAGGTCCTCTGCATTGCTGATAATCAGTTGAGTAATCAGTCTCCTGCCTTTGAGCCTAGAGTAGCCAACTTCAATCAGTACTTGAGCTGCATGCATTCAAGTCATCTGTGGGATTACTATGCATGAGTGAGTGCTCAGTCATGCGTGACAAGAAGCTTAATGTTAGGTGTTCTGTGACTGTCTGCATTAATTGCTTTGTGGTATTCAGGCAGGAGGCTGTATATTGCCTGTGACAATGTCTAAGTCAGGGTGTGTCCCTATATTATCCCCTGCTTTAGAGGACACCTATTACTTCAACATCTGATCTCAGCACAGATTTATTGAAGACATTTCTGTTTTTAAACTAATATAGTCAGACCTCATTTAACCTTTACATTATATGTATACATACAGTATTCATAATTTTTTTTAGTTTACGCTAACAGCAATAGAAAGAAAAGTATTTGCACTTTTGTGGTGTAATCCTAATATTTTGTGTACTTTCGTCAAATATGAATACTTTGTTTTCACGTTTTTATATGTGCAAGTTACATTTTTATTTAATTTTTAATGAATCAAATAAAACAAATTAAAAATCATCTGTAATATAAAGGTTTTTTATTCTAAAAAGAGCTCATTGTTATGTGGGCATAATCTGAAAAATATTAAATATGGTTTAGTCGGTCTAGAATGTGTTAGAAAACTATTATATTTTGAGAAGATCAATACACATGTGGAATCCATTATTAATAAATTAGTTTTCACGGCATAAACTGGTACAGTTTTATGTAAAAAACATGTTAGTGATATATATATATTCTTCCAATCAATTTTTTCAAAATATCTGATGTGCTGTACACGAAATGCATGAAATAACTAAATTACAATAGGCATTACATCACGGAAAACATTGAAGAGGAAGAGACAAGGATAGAAAGAAGGAACAGTGGAGGGGTGGATATTTACATAACTGGTCACTTCATTTACATCTGGTGATTCTGATCTACAGGGAGAACCCAGACAAAGATCACAGGGGTTGGGGGGTCCAGGGGAAGTCCATCAGTGGCAGCTGATGTCTTCTCTCAGTTGCCACTGTTGACAGAGGATGATCCATCTCCCCCTCCCAGCAGCACCTGTGTAGGATTCCTTCCCCCCTCCCCCAGCAAGGGGTGATTACCTCCCCCAGCAGCCGGTGGTTTCCATTACACTGCCTCCATCAGTAGCCACTGCCTTCATTAGCCAGCCAGTGAGGCAGAGAGAGAGCACGGACTGTCATACTGAGCCAGGGAGTGTAGCCGCCATGACCGCTATACTAGCCCCTTGTCCTGTTGCAGTGACCAACAATACTAACGGAAATCTGTGGATGACGATGATGGCTTCTGACGATAATGACTGCTTAGCAAACACAAACAATGGTGACTCGTCGCCACCGGCATCGCCGACTGTCACACTTCGTGTCATCATGCAAGGCAAGGTAAGTCACTGCATCGTAAAATGGCAATTTCTAATTCTTTCAGTGGTGTCATACTTTCAGAATTAGCCTGTGTAAACTTCCAAAGGCATTTGTTACTATGATTAAACACAGTTTTATAGGCAGTTGTTACTCTGATTAAACACAGTTTTATAGGCAGTTGTTACTCTGATTAAACACAGTTTTATAGGCAGTTGTTACTCTGATTAAACACAGTTGTATAGGCAGTTGTTACTCTGATTAAACACAGTTGTATAGGCAGTTGTTACTCTGATTAAACACAGTTGTATAGGCAGTTGTTACTCTGATTAAACACAGTTTTATAGGCAGTTGTTACTCTGATTAAACACAGTTTTATAGGCAGTTGTTACTCTGATTAAACACAGTTTTATAGGCAGTTGTTACTCTGATTAAACACAGTTTTATAGGCAGTTGTTACTCTGATTAAACACAGTTTTATAGGCAGTTGTTACTCTGATTAAACACAGTTGTATAGGCAGTTGTTACTCTGATTAAACACAGTTGTATAGGCAGTTGTTACTCTGATTAAACACAGTTGTATAGGCAGTTGTTACTCTGATTAAACACAGTTTTATAGGCAGTTGTTACTCTGATTAAACACAGTTTTATAGGCAGTTGTTACTCTGATTAAACACAGTTTTATAGGCAGTTGTTACTCTGATTAAACACAGTTTTATAGGCAGTTGTTACTCTGATTAAACACAGTTTTATAGGCAGTTGTTACTCTGATTAAACACAGTTGTATAGGCAGTTGTTACTCTGATTAAACACAGTTGTATAGGCAGTTGTTACTCTGATTAAACACAGTTGTATAGGCAGTTGTTACTCTGATTAAACACAGTTGTATAGGCAGTTGTTACTCTGATTAAACACAGTTTTATAGGCAGTTGTTACTCTGATTAAACACAGTTTTATAGGCAGTTGTTACTCTGATTAAACACAGTTTTATAGGCAGTTGTTACTCTGATTAAACACAGTTTTATAGGCAGTTGTTACTCTGATTAAACACAGTTTTATAGGCAGTTGTTACTCTGATTAAACACAGTTGTATAGGCAGTTGTTACTCTGATTAAACACAGTTGTATAGGCAGTTGTTACTCTGATTAAACACAGTTGTATAGGCAGTTGTTACTCTGATTAAACACAGTTGTATAGGCAGTTGTTACTCTGATTAAACACAGTTTTATAGGCAGTTGTTACTCTGATTAAACACAGTTGTATAGGCAGTTGTTACTCTGATTAAACACAGTTGTATAGGCAGTTGTTACTCTGATTAAACAGTATTACAGGTACAAAGGCTGATCTATTTTATCATAAAATGTTATCCCTCTGCATTGTTACTAGTTACGTCAATTAGATGGGTGAGCACATGTGATTTCTGACATACTATAAACTGAACCTGATCTAACATCTTCACCATGCAAATATATTTTTAAAATATGCTTTGACTGTTCACTTAGATATGTTGAATAGAAAGTAGACGTTCATAAACAAATCATTGTCAAGTCACGTTAAAAAGTGCCTTTATTATACTAGAGAAATTAACAAGTTACGTTATATTAATGCCATCAGTACTGGACGATTTATTTCAGTACAGTTACCTACATCTGTTATACATATATAATGCCATGAACACAATTGTAATAGAAAGCAAAGCATCAAAAGTGTATATATGCATGTGTATATTGCAAAACATTGTGTTATACAAATAAGTAGTAGAACCACCTTAATTACACTACTATTTTGAGACTGGTAGTATTTTGGTACATTGCTACAGCAAAACACCTCTCAAATGGAACAGTACCACTACAAGAATGACAAAATAAAGTCAGACTTTTAGATTTGTTGTTTCCAGTCCAAATTATAACAAGTGTTCTTGGCAGCTGAAAGGGAGGCACACCACAGACTCAGTGCATAATATATAATTTTGCATGCCTAGTTCCCCTAAAACCATACAGCTGGGTTCTCTCTGAGCTGGCATTAAAAAGAATAACTGGACCAAAGTTTAAATGCATCCCACACACCTAGATCGATTGTTAGTCGTTTCCTGTCGGGTGAATCTGTCTTTTATTGTTTACCAACAACAGTAACTTTGCTATATAATATAAATATATGTATGTGTGTCTCACATACTTATATAAACATAAATTACAGACATATCTTTGTATTGTTGATAGAAATTTCCTGGACCTTTGCTACAGGAAATAAAAGGACATTTTATGATACTGGTTTTATACTATTAATGAATATGATTTTAGATTATTTATTTTGTTACTTATAATAATTATTGTATATGTTAGATATAAATTTCCAGAAAAAGTTGTGATAATGATTCTACTTTACTTTCATAACTATCTTATAATATTTAGTATGATGTAATATAATGATAGTAATTTTATATAATTTTTAGGGCATTGCTCTTATTTTCTTTTTAAATTAATGTGTTATAATTGTTAATTTAATTGTTTTTAAATAATCAGTGAATTATGTAAGTGCCGTGAGCACCCTATTTGGCGGATATGGGCACTATATAAGACTTTATTATTATTAAATATCCAATTGATGAAACATCAACCAACTTTTTTCATTATGCGTCAGTTGAGGCGTTGTAGTGTTCGTGTGGCCTGGGGAGTAGGTAGGTAGGTAGGTAGACTTATAAGGTGTGACCCTTCTGTATGGGGTAGTAGAGGTAAGACAGCTGGGTCCAGTCTAAGCCGCCCCGTACCTGTCACCCCCAGCAGGCAACAGGTGCCTTGGTAACAAGATGTTCATAAACCACACCATACCACCTCCATCTCACAAACTCTTTGTGTGCCTCCGCTTCTAGGAATGGTTCCACTTAGTCTTACTCCAGGTCAGCTAATGGTCATATACATTGGTTGACATAATTCCATCCCATGTACTACTTAGTTTGTATAATATAATTTGTAATATAATTAGTTTCTGCACCCCTCCTTGCTGGTAAAACAAGTGTTATAACAAAGATGGTGTTAACTGAATGGAAAACGCCAGCAACTGTAGATAAAACTGCTATATTCCCTACTGACTGATTGTGTTCATAATGTTCGTAGTGCAGAAAAATGTTACTTCAGCAATGTTAACTAATATCACCATAATAACCAGCCACGCAAGTTTCATAAATCATATCGCCATAACTCTTGCAAGCCTTTTTTGAACTTGAATAATTCTGTGCATGTACGAAAACAATAACAACAATACACTTTAATTAGACCATAATTTCCAGAGTAAAACTCTGTTTGGGCTGTTTACAATTCATTTAAAATGCAAACACATAAATAAGTATTATTATTAATAATAATAAGGTAACTTCTAATGTGGCTAAATCCTTGGAAACCAGGCTCAGATATAATGTAACCACTAGAACTGACTAAAGTTGTGGACTTGATTAAACAAAACTGAACTAAACAAACCTAAGCAGTAAGAAAGAAAACAACAGCTTAGCTGCAGACCTAGACTAAGAATGTACTGGATAAACCAAGCGGCATTTGTGGTTAGCTGCAGCCAGGGTGGAACGCACCAGTGTTGATGGCTGTAACAGGTGTTGTAGACAGAACAGCCCTGTGTCCGTTGAAGCAAGCAAGGCACTGTTCATTTCTTAAGTGGGGGAAACCACTGCCAATTGCATTAAGGGCCAATGGAATTTGGACATTTTCTTTTGACAAGGAAAAGCCCCTGTGTGACGTCATTATGAGAGAATGTCCTAAGGTGCATAATGAAAGGCATTAACAAGTTTTAAAAAGTTTGACAAGATTGACACCCAGATAATTTTCTCCAGCTTATATCAAGAGTCCAACCTTTTTATGATTTATGTGAATCCCACTCTTCTGAGGTATATTTATTGATAGGTAGTTCTTATATATAGCACAGTATCTTGTCCTTGGACCATGTGAATCCATGAAAGTTTGGCAGATGAGATGTAAAGCATCTAAGAGTAGCATAAGAAACATACGTGTATACACTAGCTCGATTATATAGTAAGATCCACCACTGCATGTCTATAGCAGGGAACTCGTGGTGCAGAGTTAGCTAGTGCAAAATGTGTTTCCATTGTTTTCTTGGTGCTCGAATTAACAATGTTTCTAACTAAAGAGTTGTTTTTGTTTTCTTCTTAAACTGGATACAGCTTCATACAACATGTCTGAGATATTGATCAAAGCACAATACTCACATTCACACGGTATTCACAAAACACTTGATGAAAATAAGTAGATATTCACACAATATTCACAAGACACTCGATAACAATAAGTAGTTGATGTTCCGTGCTATACTTCAAAGCAATTTGGTTAAAGTGTGATAGCAACACTGTTTGTGATTACTTGAGATACTAAATAATAACAAGCATTTATAGACGCCATGTGTCCGGATAAAAAAATCTGTTCAAAGGCACTGAAATCACACAGGTGGTAGCAGATTCTACTTGAGTAATGACTTGCAAAATGCTAATTAAATTTGACTTCATCAGCGTAGCACTTTCATTTTTTTGTCACGGAGGTCACAGGTCATCTCTGTTGCTTACATCCAGAGTCAAAGACGTGGCCTGGCAGTCGATATCATTTTATCTCACCCATTAGAACATCTCACTTTAATGTCATCATGGTGACAACATTATCTAAATAATACAACGATATCTGCAGTAGTTTTTTTTAAGTTAGGTTAATGCTGATAGAGGCAACATATTGAATACATATACAAATTGAGCCTAAATCTGTCAACATTGCTAAGTTGATACATTAGGTAAGCATAAGTTAAGCGATTAAGTTAAATAAAGATAAGTTAAATATGCTATTCGCCTTTTAAATATATTTTATATATTTACTGACATTTGCTTAAGATTTAAATTTACAGATATATATATATATATATATATATATATATATTAACCCTGAAATGCTAACATTGACAATGATTAGCATAAGTATGTAGATATACATGTGTCACATAGGCTGTTTCCAAACTAAAACAGTATCCTTGTAAATTCTAAAGGAATTGTTTGAGAATGTACCTACTTCGTATATAATCATATCATATATGCAGTACTTTGTGTGATGATGCCTGATGTGATTTGTTCTTTTGTAGGAGGCGGGCAGCATAATAGGCAAGGTAAGCACTTGTTCCCATTGTCAAGTTCAATCAGTCAGGATCTCGTCCCATCTGTGTGATTTTGTCTTTTGTTGGGCTTAAATCCTATTGAAGCCATCTTTATGCTAAATTGTGTGCTGACTTAAAATAATATCATAAAGTTGCATGAGTACAATGTAATTTTTCATCATCTATACATTAATATGCTAACTTTGTGGTCAGTCTGGCAGTATCTCCTCCCAGTTGTCAGTCCAGTTGTCTTTGTCTATGTATGTTCCCTTTCTTGGACCATTGGCTTCTGAGAGATCTACCAATTGGCAATGCATTTTTTTTAAACCAACGTCGTATTAGCACGAGTTAAATAGTGAGCTTATATGAATTTAGTAACAAACAATACTGTGGTGTTATCTACTGGGAAAGGTTTATAGCTCCATATCATTATTTGTAAGCTAGAGTCAACATAATGCCCAACTGATACATTGTATACTTTGGAGGTGCAATCTTCAGCTGTCCATGAACAGATATATCTGCAAGGCAGGTCTCTGTGGCAGTCTGTTTCTGGCGTTCTTGAGAGTGGTCATCACTTGCCAAATGGACAGTTGCTCCCAATAATGACCGCCAATCAATACGACACACAAAGTCTTGACCATTTCATCGACATTAGTAAATTGGACATTGTTGACAATTTGTGGTTCGTTTCCATGGTCAGTAGCTAAGTACTAATGCTCAGAGCCACTTCTGCCAGAATAACGCGTCTGATTGGGCCACATTGATTTCCTAAGTAGCACTCCCAGAAAAATATCTGCCTTATCCCTGCTTTAGGCCTGCTATGATATCAGCATGGTCACAATGAGGCAGTCGTTATGCTGTAGGGATGGAGTAATCTGCCTTAGGGACCATCCCCAACACATAGATAGAGTTGATTTTCTGTGCACCTTTGAGGTGGTTCCTGAGCATTCTCTAACTGCCCATTCTGGGCAAATGCTAACAATATGTAGTTAAAATGAATAATTAAGAATCGTTCACATAAATTAATTTCACTTAAACAAGAACAAACTGACAAAAATTATGATATTACGACCACATATTTGGAACGTTTATCTTGGTTTCTGCATCATGTTTTGATAGATGAAATCACCAGTACATTTCCATATTAGTACAGCATAATGCCTTTATTTTTACACTTTATGTGTGCGAATTGAATGCTTGCTTTTCAAAGGTTGGCATTGCTCTGACCAAAGGAATAATGACAGTGTCTTGTCTATTTGCAGAAGGGTGACAATGTGAAGAAATTCAGGGAAGAGGTATGTGCTTGTATCTAGCAAATTAACCATGGTTGATTGGCATAAAACTATTGTCAGGCGTTTAAAGATACATGATAGTTTTTATGTAAAATATGTCTCCCATACCTGTACATAGAGTTTACTAGGGACAGGCAAATTAAACATGGTAGTCGCCATGATACATTCAGATTAAGCAGGTAATAGATGAAGTACATTGTTTTTAAACTTGGTTAGTTAACACATTTAACCAGTCAGGATGTTAAAATATATAATAGGTTATACTATAAAACATGATTTTGCAAAAAAACTGTTATACTTTTGTTGAAAGAAGACGTGGTCTTCATTTGGCCAATGTCTGTTAGACAGTGGAAAGTCAGATATACAAATTTGTGTATTTTGGTAACTTGAAATGTCTGCACGCTGTAAGTCATTAAATTAAATGAAACCAGCCAAGTTTGAATATAACATCAGACCACTGTTTTCCTGTGGTTTCTTCTTGATTAAACACCATATCTTCTTACAATGATTTAGATGTGGAAGCACTTCCAATGCTGAGACGTAGACAATTTTAATATGTTGTTGTATAAATGCCATGTTTGCATATTTTCAGAGCGGTGCGAAAATAAATATTTCTGACTCATCATGTCCAGAAAGAATTGTCACAGTTACGGGTACAACTGACCAGATCTTTAAAGCGTTCACAATGATCTGCAATAAGTTTGAAGAGGTAGGAAGTTTTGTAGTTTTACACACATAACTACAAAAACGGGATGTTTAATTTTAACCAAATGTCTTGGTATTATTTGTTATAACAGGTGTAAGATTTTAGTAGTAATTGTTGTTGAAAATATCTTGTTTATTCAATAGTCTGCATCTGCTTATCTGTTGACAATGTTTGCACTGTACACGATTAGGAGAATGTCTAATCCTTTGGTTGTGCCACTGAACGTTGGATGTTCCGGTGATGTTCGAGCTACAGAAGTAATATTATTATTATTGTTATTATTAGAATGAATCGAAAATAATGTGCTGGTTAGACTTTATCTCGATCCTCTTTGCACCCCATGGCTCATAAGACAATCTTCTCCACTTTGTCCTGTCTGTGGCCTCCCGTTTGGTTCTTTTCATATTTTCCATACCATTTTTTCTGTTTCTCAACAGTTGTTCGCCACGTTGTCTTCAGGCGAGCATTTTCCATTTCCTTTGTAGGATCCATGTTAGGGCTGTTTTCATTTTTTTCCGAGCACATTCTCGATCTTCTCTCCTTGGCTTCTGCACTGATCTTCTCTTTCCTTGTTTCAGTCTGAATTTCTTTGTTTTATACCACACATAACCATCTAATTTGACATCTTTAGACATTTGAAATGGTTTGACCACCGTACTGTCGTTTGAAAGAACCAAGGATCAGACCCACCTGCTGCAGTTTCAGACTTTGGGCAACTTTGGGCAATAATCTTTATACAATAATTGCAGCATGGCTGAATGCTTTCCAGAGAAGTTGAGTTATTTTTGATCAAAACAGGTCTGTCGTGGGTGAAGTGTGCAGAGTTTTGAACAGAATGCAATATATCACTGATAGACTATCAGTTGAGAGGTCCAGGGTTCATATCCACCTTACCAACCCCTGTTTTAAAAAACAATTTATTTGCCTCCCTTTGTGTGTCTTTCGGAAGATACACCAAACATGATGTCTATGCTATAGGGAGTAAAATATCCCACACAGAAGGAGAATGTGTAAGTGTCTTAGACTCACTAACTGTAACCAGAGAAACAATAGGATAGGTAAAACACCCATTGGCTGGCGGTGATGCCCAGAGCCGCAGCTGAGTGCTAGATCTCATACTCCTACGAATACGAAAGCGTATTTGAGTAAACCTCACATGGAAAGATATGCATAGTGCTACAAACTGGATATTGCGCTTGATAAGAACGTACTGTTTAATTCTGTGACATTTTGTCTCAGCTCCTTGATGGCATGAAAGTGTACAAAAAATATAATTCAGTGGCAGAAAGTTCTCTGCAGAAACTTTGATAGAGGCAACTATTGGTGATAGTTTTACTGTTGCGATAATACTGTGATAACTCGAGTAGTATTACTTGTAATAGTATTACTATTGCGATAGTGACATGATTATTGCAATAGTATTGCGATAGTATCATGGAATATCGCGTGACAAAGAAAGCAGTCCCAAAGCATAGATTCTGGATGGCACCATTGTGTGACGTGGAATGCGGCAGTTGATTCAGAACGGTGAATACTTGAGTGACGCTATTGTGGTTGATGATTGTTTATGTTTTATATCGATAAATAAGTATAATTACAAAGTAACTCTTAAAAGCCTGTTTGTGAACAGTACTACAGTGTCACAAATAGCAGTGCTGATTAATTTTGCCAACTATCCGTAGATCAGTTTAATTTTGACAACACCTATCAATAGCTAAATCTAAGATTCCATATGTAGAGAAAGCATTTGGAATGGGAATACCATTGTAGTGACGTCAGTTCTGGGAATTTCCTATCCAATTCCTGTGCGAATACGAATCGAATCGCTACATGGAGCGATTCCATTTGCATTCATGTGAAAAAAACTCATCCATCTACGTACATATGGAACTACTTATATGAATTTCCACAGAGCACTATATTCTTTGTTTTACTGCATACCATACCATATGGAATCCTAGCTTTAATCGTGTTTCATTTTTATTATTATTTTTGGCAAGCAATTTGGGCGCAGCCAAGTGTATTGCACCTTGTGAAGCGACAGAGCCAGGTAAGTATGTTACTTGTAAATACATATTTAAATTCTAAAAATATAGATTTAATCTACCATACTGGTTACTCCCTTCATGTTAGTCTCAGGTGTCAGTGTCACTTCAGACTTGTTTGTGGGTGCATAGAATGAGGTTTGTGTCAGTGTGTAGAGTGAGGTTTATGTCTCTGTTCGCAGGATCTCAACAACCTTCACAACGGCGGCCTGCCAAAGCCGCCAGTCACAGTACGGCTCATCGTTCCCGCCAGTCAGTGTGGCTCTCTCATAGGCAAGGGGGGCGCAAAGATCAAAGAAATCAGAGAGGTGAGGTGTAGTTTTAAGTAAATGTCATCCTGTAATGGTGGTCTGGTTTGGTTAAGAAATGACACTGCCAGTACTTAGTTGAATGTTGCAATGTTAGTTAACTTTATTATTAACGTAACTGTTTTACACCCACCAGTAGAGTAACGAACCAAGGGCGACAGCTGTAACTGTTACACTATTTTGAACTTCCCATGACATCAATTTGTGCCATCACCAGTTATGGCAGTGCATGCAGTAGGCAAAGAAGTTTTGTGCAATTCCAGTGGCGCCACCTGGGAAATAACTGAACACTCGCTGAGAAAAGAAAAACTCAAAATAACTACCTTTGTGTTTCTTTAAATGCATCGCCAATTGGTAGATGAGAAGACAATGGCCCAAGTAACTGAATGAATACAGAAAGAAGCAAGTGGACTTCCATGTCTAAGAGGAGATACACTTACAATGCTCCAAAGTCAGCATATTTATTAGTTAACGTTATATAACATTATATAATGTTATGTAACAATATATAACGTAATATTGATGATGTAGTGTAGCCATGGAGACACATCCTCAGTTAAATGTCCTCAGTTGTGTCCTAATTGGTGATGTGTGTGTGTCCTTGCAGTGTCCTACTTGGTGACATGTGTGTCCTTGCTGTGTCCTACTTGGTGACATGTGTGTCCTACTTGGTGACATGTGTGTCCTTGCTGTGTCCTACTTGGTAACATGTGTGTCCTTGCTGTGTCCTACTTGGTGACGTGTGTCCTTGCAGTGTCCTACTTGGTGACATGTGTGTCCTTGCTGTGTCCTACTTGGTGACATGTGTGTCCTACTTGGTGACATGTGTGTCCTTGCTGTGTCCTACTTGGTAACATGTGTGTCCTTGCTGTGTCCTACTTGGTGACGTGTGTCCTTGCAGTGTCCTACTTGGTGACATGTGTGTCCTTGCTGTGTCCTACTTGGTGACATGTGTGTCCTACTTGGTGACATGTGTGTCCTTGCTGTGTCCTACTTGGTAACATGTGTGTCCTTGCTGTGTCCTACTTGGTGACGTGTGTCCTTGCAGTGTCCTACTTGGTGACGTGTGTGTCCTTGCTGAGTCTTATTTGATGACGTGTGTGTCCTTGCTGTGTCCTACTTGATGACGTGTGTGTCCTTGCTGTGTCCTACTTGATGACGTGTGTGTCCTTGCATTGTCCTACTTGGTGATGTGTGTGTGTCCTTGCAGTGTCTTACTTGGTGACGTGCGTGTCCTTGCTGAGTCCTAGTTGGTGATGTGTGTGTCCTAGCTGTGTCCTACTTGGTGACGTGTGTGTCCTTGCTGTGTCCTACTTGGTGACTTGTGTCCTTGCAGTGTCTTACTTGGTGACGTGTGTGTCCTTGCTGAGTCCTACTTGGTGATGTGTGTCCTTGCTGTGTCCTACTTGGTGACGTGTGTGTCCTTTCTGTGTCCTACTTGGTGACGTGTGTGTATGTGCAGGTGACTGGAGCGTCAATACAAGTGGCCAGTGAGATGCTGCCCAACTCTACAGAGCGAGCAGTCACTGTGTCTGGCACAGCGGACTGTGTCACGCAGTGCATCTATCACATCTGCTGTGTCATGCTCGAGGTACGTCATGCTATGTCTTTTGCACACACACTATTCCACAGTCATACAGTCACAATCATACAACCACAGAGTCACAACCACAAGGTCACAATCACACAGTCATAATCACAAGGGCACAATCATACAACTACATAGTCACAATCTCACAACCACACAGTCAATCATACAACTATGAAACCACACAGTCAAAATCACACAACCACACAGTCAGTCATACAACTATACAAACACACAGTCACAATCACACAACCACACAGTCAGTCATACAACTATACACCCACACAGTCACAATCACACAACCACACAGTCAGTCATACAACTATACAAACACACAGTCACAATCACACAACCACACAGTCAGTCATACAACTATACACCCACACAGTCACAATCACACAACCACACAGTCAGTCATACACCTATGCAACCACATAGTCACAATCGCACAACCACACAGTCAGTCATACAACTATACACCCACACAGTCACAATCGCACAACCACACAGTCACAATCACAACCACACAGTCAGTCGTACAGCTGTACACCCACACATTCACAATCACACAACCACACAGTCAGTCATACAACTATACACCCACACAGTCACAATCACAACCACATAGTCAGTTATACAACTATACACCCACACAGTCACAACCACACAGTCAGTTATACAACTATACACCCACACAGTCACAATCACACAACCACACAGTCAGTCATACAACTATACACCCACACAGTCACAATCACAACCACATAGTCAGTTATACAACTATACACCCACACAGTCACAACCACACAACCACACAGTCAGTTATACAACTATACACCCACACAGTCACAACCACACAGTCAGTCATACAACTATACACCCACACAGTCACAATCACACAACCACACAGTCAGTCATACAACTATACAAACACACAGTCACAATCACACAACCACACATTCAGTCATACAACTATACACCCACACAGTCACAATAACAAAACCACACAGTCAGTCATACAACTATACACCCACACAGTCACAATCACAAAACCACACAGTCACAATCATACAACCATTCAGTCACATTCAAACAACAACCCAGTCACAATCACGCAATGACACACACAGTCACAACATTGTTCAACAAAAACTACAACAACAAGAAACGTGTTATACTATGTCTTGCGAGAATGAACTGTATATCTTTACCATCATACACTGCACATGTTTGATGATATCACGAACAAATTAATTTAAAAATTTTAAGCCAGCACTAGCGACTGTAAGAACAGACTATGAGCACAGAACTTGTTGGCTTATGTCATGTACAAATTAATTACATTGTTTTCATTTGTCAACCAACACCTATCCTATCCAGCACACTTGAATCTTGAATGCAAAATGTTTTGATGTCTTTTAAAATAAAGCACATTGTCATACATGTTTTTGTAATTAGTTTGTGTGTGCATGTACATATACTTATATATCAGCAGAAATATGTAATTAAGTACATTCATGTATATATATATATATATATATATATATATATACACTGTATATATACCATACCATCATGTGTGCAGTTTTCGCTTTGAGTGGAGTGAGGAAATGAAATACAGAGAGGCAGTATCAGTCCTGTCTGGAAAATATACCATTTATATCTTCAAAAGACTCCATCAATTTCAAATGAAAGTATTCCAATATTTCTGCAGTAAATCCATATCAGTTTGTATAAATAAAATCAGATGAATTAATCCTATGACCAACAAAAATGGAATGTCTTTTAAAGTTAACTTATCCTTTACGACTTGCATTTCCATTTAAATTTTAGGAATAACTTTCAATGGATGCCAACCAAAAATGTTATAGTTAGATACTGCGGAAGTCTATTATTGTCACTGCAATGACTAAATAAAGCAGTCTTGGCAAATGCTTTGTACCTACATACTGGATATTATAAGTAGGAACATCAGTCGTGAGACCTTTGTAAAATCACACATCTGCAATTAAATCAGACAGGTGTGCCTAATCGAGCGGATCGATACAGCAGAATCGATCGTTAGGGAGCCGATTCAAAGGCAAGGTCAGTTTCCAGGCATTCACCGTGCCACAAACTATCACACCGCCTGCTGCTGTTGTTGAGGTATACCCCCCTGCCCTCGGTTGGTGTTTGTAGTTGTCCCAGCCTCCTTTATCTCCCGTCACAGTCGACCTCCTCTTCCGTCTCCGTAGACGCTGCTTCCGTCCCCGTCCGCCACCCATCAGTGCTGCCCCCTGGCCGGTAACATAATGCCACGAGCCAAGACACTGATGGCGCCCTGTGGTTTCTGTTGCAGAACTTCTGTTGCATGTCTTCCACATCAGTGTCAACCTATGTTGCTCCTCTGTAATCCTGTTTCCTTGTTCCTTTAGTCCCCCCCCAAAGGAGCGACCATCCCATACCGTCCGAAACCTGCCATAGCGCCTGTCATCTTTGCTGGTGGGCAGGCGTACGCAGTGCCGGGTCAATATGCCATTCCACAGCCAGACGTGAGTACAGTTGCGTGTGCCACTAGGGCGTCTCTTCACAACCCCTTCAAGGTCATTTGCCTCAGCTTGACCCCTCTCTCGGTGACAGTGGTTTCAGTTTTCACTAACACCCGTCAAAAGTGAAACCGATAGCAAAAGTATTTCGTTGTAACGGCCGTAAATTGCTGCTACTAAATCGGCATGATCTTAAAGGGGTTTAATGTTGAAACATCGTGTGTTATATTAGTCTGTTGCGAAATGTTGTGTGATAGTATGTTGATTGCGTTGCTCATTAACACTCTAGAAGATGGAGGATATCGCTGTTTAATGCGTGTCTTGTGGCAAACTGGCTGGAATAGCAGAATGCCATTACAATGGTACCCACTCTTCTTTGTGGAGGTAACAATCTGACAGTGTCACAGGAAGTAGTGTCACTATCAAACTTGATGCAAATGACATTTGTCGCGTTTGATCCGCTAGCCTGATTTTAACAAAACTGAAAATTACAATTCCTGTTAGGACTTGTGATAACTCATTTTGGAATAACAAATTAAGATTTACATATTTTATACAATCACCACATACATAAATGTGTTTTTGATGGTGTTGGATGCCTCAGGCTATCATGGTATTTAGTAGTTTACATTTGTTAACAAATTACACCGTGAATCTCTTCACGTTGATGTACATAATATTATGTCTCAATATATACTTTACAATTTGTATTATTTTGTTATTGGTTCTTGTAGGTATTGACCAAAATAAACTATATTCATTGACATTGTCAGAAATTCACCAAATGGGCCATACTCCTTTGCCAACCACCATCGTGATAGAACAATTACACCTCTACTGCAAGAGGGTGGGATATTGTATTTGTTGAGCGATGTTCCAGCCCAGGTTGCCACACTGTCTATTTCTTATGCCATGTACATTTATTCACACCCGAATGCTAGCAACTAACTCTGTAATGTGTCACATCTGATGCCGAATTTCACGTATTATTTTCTGCAATACACATTTCTGTCTGCGTTATTTGTTATATCAGTAGGACTGTGTAGTCAGACCGTACAGTTTCTCATTCTTCCCTGCTTACATAGCTTTTAATTGTAGAAATTATTGTGTTGTGGTATATGATTTAGTTGCCTTCAGACAGAACACAGCTTGCAATGTTTCAACAATCATGGCATTCATTATTTCCAGTATGTACAAAACATTAAATTTGACCTATTTCGAGACAGTCTTAAAATGTTTGACTTCTCAAGGAATAGTCTTCGGCACTTACCGATATTTGTTATTCTCCATCGACTTTCTGGTATGTGTTCCTGCCAAATTGCAATGTCCACTGAAGTCAAGTTACAAATCATTTGTATTATTCGTTCCATAATTTCACTAAGTTCCTTTCGAAAACCAATTTAACAGCAACAATAATAAGGTTTTTATTTAATTTATTCTTCAGACATATTCAAAAGACATTTTCAAAATCTCCTGTAGAAATAGTGCAAGAGTTTACACCCACTCACATGCCATGATTAATGAAGATGCCTTCAGGGTTCCTGGCATGGTTCAGTATCACGTGCTAACTTCAGTTAACCCATGTTGTAGCTTCGAGTGCCAGCCGTGCACTATGCAGCTATGCCACAGGTAGGCCGCCCTTAACCCTTGTCCTCCTGCCTCCCTCCCCAGGGCGACTGGTGTGCGATGTGGGGTGTATAGCTGCCTCCCGGTAGTGTCTGTGTCAGGGTGCGATACTAACCTGATGTGCCCTGTGGCTTGGATGGTGTGCTTCCTATAAGCTCTACCCCTTGAGGAATGACGTGTTTGTCTCTCTGTTATGAACCTGGATGTAATCCGTATGCTGTTTATTTATGTCAGTTTCTATATTTAGAAACTTTATTAATAGGTCTTCTTAAGTTTTCTCACCAAATTATGTGTATCATATTGGTTCAAACCACAGTGGCGTGGCACTTGCAATTTTGAGGCCCCAAACTGGGTTCCAAACTACAGCCAGTAGCCAACGCGATTCAAATGATGGGATGTGTTGGCCCACCTCATTGCCTGATTCTGACATCTACAGTTGCTTCAATGTGCTTTAATATTGGTTTCACTCAATAGATGGTGCCACTATATTGATTTACTTTCCTCACAATGCGTGGTGACAATCAACATGCCATTCAACTATAATGCTTTATATCTTGGGGGAATTTTGCGATCATTGCGATCATGTTTGTCATTTTGTGTACCTTCTAATTGCAGACATGGGATAATAGCAATTAAATTATAATTATTATTAAAATCACATTTATTTTCATCTGGACTGGATTAAATAAAAATTGACTATTAAAAACAGTTGTTATTTAAATAAGCAGACTTATAAATTTTGCATGATAATGGGCACAATTATTAATTAACATTGATATATAGTAAGAGTGTTACATTACAGGAAATGGTAAAGTAACATACGTCCTGGCAATATAATAGTAAATTAGAGTTAATACAACAGTAAATATAATAGTCAATGATCACCTGTGATGAAAATAAGTGGTTCTAGCCCATTGTCAGAAATAAAATACAAAACATTCAGGTAGACGTTATATGGCCTTTGTAACAAGCCTCTTCAACCTTGTATGTCCACTCCACCCATCCTGCAGGGTAAACACCATATGTCTGCCCTGTGCTGTGTTATATCTGCCTTTGGTACCCTACCCTATATGTATACCATGGTTCCGCCTGTAACCACTTTCCTTGGATGTCTTCTCCAGTATACTACAGGTGGCTCCACTGGCACACAAACAGCTGCAGTGGTGCCCTCTGCAGAACAAATATTTTGATAATTGTCACTGGTCTGCAGTGCAGGGTTCAGTTGTAAAGTAAAATGGAGTCAAAAGATTGCATGTATTGGTTCTTCTACTGGTGGTACGCCAGCTCTGTCACAAGTGTAATAAGTGTCTAGGATTGGAAACACAGTAACACCTGTGTATTGAGTGAATGTAATGTACGTGAAAATAGTGAACAGATATGGGCCTAGATCATGATTCATATTGCAATTAATATTTGCCTCCAAATCTAATGATAATCCACACAAGTAATTCATATATTATGTGTATTGTTTTAATTATTATAGTTTCCGTTGTGGCAACTCTTTCAGTAATATTCACAAAAAGTTTGAGATATCTTTGTATTTAAATTTTGGATATGGCTAAACAAATAGGCAGGCATTAAGAACAGACTGGTATAGATAGCTCCACATGGACTATTACACATCTGTTAATTTGGCCAAAAAGTATTCAGTTAATTAATGAAATTGTTTTGAATGGGTATAGGTATGCAGGCATTTGTGAGTGCCTATGCAATATCATCATACAATTTAGTTTTCATGGGTACATTTTATTACTCCAGTAAAATTAACAGGAGTAAACAAATTCAAAAAGGTGGTGCAGTGATTTGACACTCTCTTGCGTTGTGTTGTGTTCAGTTGACAAAGATGGCAATGCACCAGGGACTTCTGCAGCCAGGCATGCCCATCATCAGCACGCCTCAAGGTCTCATTGCAGGTCGGTACATTCTGTCTCTCTATTTCATTTACCGCATTCATTCTATTAAGCGGCAGATACGCTTAACAAATATTTGAGACTTAGAAGTATGTTAAATTTTGCATTCCAATAAGCGTACAGGGGTGTGCACCCATTTTCTTTGATTCTTGGGGTTCCTTGGAACAGCCATCTCGGCAGACGTGACAGGCAAGCGATTTATGCATCCATGCATGACCAAAAGGACACTAGAACACTGTAAAGTCTGATAATTTAGTTGGATTTTTTGATATTTTTTCATCATTGTGCCTTGAACCTAGTGTGACATTTGTAGAAATTAAATTACAAAAATCATTGATGGATTCAACAGTGAAGGTTGGCATTGAGCTCGCTGTCAGATGCTGCTAAAAAGGAGGGTGTAGGCTAATTAGGGCATGTCAGACCTGCCTACCATTCCGGATTGTCTGGAATCATTCCGGAAAGTCACCTCAAATTACGGTATTATGGCGAGGGATGAAAATATTACGGACTGTTACCATGTTCGCCAATCACTTCCGTGTTCCTCCAATTTAGCTTCCACTATATTCAACAGGTGGCAACATATGTATGCAGCATGTTGTGACATGGTTTTTCATTCGCTGAGTCTGGTCGTAATCTAAACAATAGGAAACAGCGTAATGACAAATTTGCATTTCCGCGATCAAACAAAACGAAGTCACACGGCACGAAATGATGGCTGACAGCGAAATGACGCCACCGCCAACCAAAAAGATACGTGTAATGCAAAAATTTAGTGAGTGTTGTACTTGTAGTATTAGGCCAACTGACTGTACTAAGACTAAGTTAGTGTATTTATTGAGTTTAGTCTATCATTTACAGCCTATCATACAGTCACTAGAGTCTAGACGATGTCGATGACTAGCGTAACGTAATGGTTTTGCCGTCCCTACCCCCCCGTCTATCATTTACAGGCTATAATTCAGGGATAGGCTTATATACTAGAGTTGAGTAGACTAGTCTAGACGATGTCGATGACTTATTGACTAGCGTAACGTAATGGTTTTGCCGTCCCGTATTTCAGGCATAAATATGTATATGTTATTGTGCCGTATTTAAAAGAAACGCAGCAGTTCAGTTTTATACTGAAATTATATTTTTATTTAAACAGATTGGACAAAACAGGAACAGAACCCCACATGAGAAAGGAATCCACTGGCTTATTTAGAGCATTTTTAATTTGTAGTTACTTATCCATGGCCACTTAGCTATGCGTATTATTTTGATGAAACTTAATAGTTGATGTTAATAATATATGACGCTGTAAAACATTATTAATTAGTAGTCTCCACATACAGTGAGAATACATCTGACTTACTTTGAAACCTCTCTATTAAGGTTTTCCTTATACTGGACCAAAGACACCTGAATAGAAAGCTGACCAAATTAGCGCAACTAATTAATTTCCTATACCTTACTTTACAGAAATAACTTGAACTGTCTAAGGGTGACCTTAATTGCGAGCTGGCTGTATAAATAAGGTAACCTTAAAGTGAGGTTCGATTATAAAACATAACCATTAAAATGCGGAGAAAATTACTTTCATTTGGGGAGGGGAATCTGAGGCAGTTTCATCGGGCATCGATAATTTATGTTTATGACCGATATTGTTAATATATTGGTGTCATCAATGTTTACACACTTTCGACCGAGGAGAGGGGTGGGGGGTTGAGGCCAGATGAAATTTTGTCTGATATCAGACATCGATATTCTCATATGATGTGTGTATTACATTGGTAGTGGTCGATGTACTAAGGTGAGTGGTCAGTTAATAGCGGCTGTACGTTGTATCGAGGTTGTGTGGTCGTTGTAGGGATGGGAGGAGGAATGGTGCCGAACTATGTGACGCGACCGAGTCCACCTGCGCCCACAAACAATGCACACACTCACGAGATCATCATCCCCAACGATCTCATTGGCTGCATCATTGGGCGTGGAGGGTCAAAGATCAACGAAATCAGGTAAGGGGCCGTCTTGTACATTTGCAAATTCCACTGAAATGTAGTGTTTTGCATTGGTTCAGACCACCACCTTCCCTGTCAGTAATCAATGCCAAAATGATTGTATATACTTGAACACTATGTTTTTGGATACCCTAAAAATCTACCAAAAAAATATTTTGTGTACTGTGTGTTTTCGAAAACCTATTATCTTTACATGTCTGAATATATATACACTACACAAAATTGGTGTGTTTTCAGACACCAAAAATAATTAGTTTTGTATCGTATATTTTTGGACAGCTAAGAATTGTATTATTTTAGAAGTCCAGATACATACGGGCATATGGCATGGGACTTCAATGAAACAAAATGGCACCCAAAACCACAGCTAATACCAAAACTGGATTCAGCCAAGTTGAACAGATGCGACATGGTTGCCAGTGTGTATATTACCCAACATGCAACTAGCATCCTTGAATCTGGCACAATGTAGCCATGTCTCACTGCGACTGTCCCTTCCTGCAGGCAGTTCTCAGGAGCCATGATCAAGATTGCAAACGTTGAAGAAGGCTGCTCCGACAGAAAGGTGACAATCACAGGCACACCGGAGACAATCAGCACAGCGCAGTACCTCATTAATGCCAGGTAAGACATCGACAGTTACAGTGACATGTCACTATGACATGTCACAATGTCGTGTCAGCAGTGCGTCACATATACATGTCAGAGGTCAATATGGCAAGAACCCAAAATGGGGCACAGTATTTGTTGTTCACTGCATTCTTGCTAACAAAGAAAGTCTGAAAGTCCAAAGAATGCTGATGGTTTGATGGATGTATTTAATTAATTAGAGTAATTGTAAGAATATATTCAGTTTACTTTAGAATAGGCATCATCCGAGATACGACAGCCACACCCACAAGCCATTACATAAGCAACGCATGACGAGGTAGCAGAGCATGCATTTGTGCGCATTAGGGCTGCTCTCTGTGTTGGCATATAACCTAAGCAGCGTCATTTACATTAGTGGGCCACACAACACCTGAAATGGACGGATGTTACAAACGTGAACATTATTAACTGATACCGTAAACAGATTGTTTGAGAAGTTGTTTTTGACTTATAATGGAATGACACAAAATATACAACTTGTGCCATTCAAAAATACAACAACAATTGGTTTCACGGTTTTTTTCATCAGAGAGTATTAAATATGTTGTGTTTAACTCCCACTTACTGATGTTTCCAACTATTTATGTATCTAATGCGAAATCCAACAAATTTTTGCTGCTTGTGAATTTTACTCCATTCATTAACATGGGACAGATAAGCTGGGCGACGCATTGTTTCAATTGTTTATAGGTGTGGCTAATGTATTTTGGATGGTGCCTGTTGAGTTTATCACACAATTATCAAATGACTGCGAAGCTCTCAGAAACAGTTGGGGACCTGCCAGTTTACCTCTGCCATTTATACGTGAATCTGATGACATTCGTAATCTATTGTCTCTACAACAGTTTGTCGAATCAAATGAAAGTGCCAACTTGAAAAACATGTTTCAAAAACACGTTTCTGCATCACTGATTTTAATTTTAACAAAACGTCACCCTCATTACAGGCAAACATTACTACAAACATGCTGATATGTAATTTGTCTATGAAAAATCTCACAGCCAAAGATGTGGAAGACTTTCTTGCAATGTTCTTTGCCTAATGTTGTCCATGGTTCAGACTCGTTCTGGCAGTGGTCATTACAGAGATCTATGGTATCCTCTGACTATCAAACTGTTGTATAAAGAGACAAAGATTGCACTGAGTTTAATTTGACAGGTGCAATGGTGTGTACTCATATACGCAGTGTATCAGAATTATTTCAATGTAGATAAATTCAGAGACGTTCTTCAGTCAGTGATGCTGCAGTCAAAGTGCATTCTGGGATAGACCAACCGTGCAGTGATCATACATTTGGCAGGCTGCCAAGCTGCTGCAGCCTCAGTCCTCCGGGTAGTGTCAATGCTAGCCGCTAGGGGTCGCCTGAGTCTTCACAACTGTCGAACTCCACTCCAGCGGTACTAATCCCACCACCGGGGCAGTCCCCACCAGTCCTCAGTTGACTGCTTATTATTACTAACAACAAACCCAACCAAATTGACCCTGATTCCCTCCCTTTGGTTGCACGAATGTTGTTCTCCTCCACTGTTCCTGTATCCTTGTTCCTCTATCCTTGTTCCTGCAGCTTTCCATCCCCCCAGGTTTGCTGTTATGTTAACTTTCAGGCGGAATGTTTTGGCTTGATTTCCCAGCTTCAGTTAGCAGTAATCTGACGACAGTGCGCAGTATGCTGGCTGCAAGCGATGTTCTATTACCTCGTTGCTGCAGCGCTCGTTTCTCCCACCAGATAGCGCCATCTTGCGTGCCTGCACTTGCCAAACGCATGATCATTGTTAATTCTACTTATTTTGGATCTTTGGTGTTATAACATGTGACAAGAAGGAAATCTCACTCACATGTCCATGTGCCAGAAGCTGTTTTATATTGTTGGCAGTTCTCTCCCTGTTTTCCGGTTTTATTGTTTTATAAAATGCATGTTCATCTACACTACATTGTGGAATCAAATTTAACAACTTTTTGTTAACCACATCTGAAAGCTTTGTTTATTGGGAAAAAATTGCAATACAGCATTTAGTTGGTAGTAATTTTATAGACGAGACAATGCTCACATTGCCATTTGTCAATGATTTTTGTCTAACAGTCTGTGATTAGCTTCTTGTAGAGTGAGATGCCTTCTTACAAATGTGTGAACTATTCAACGTCTGAGCAACAAGCCCCAGGGCATGTTGCACAGGTGAATTTGTTATGAACTTTAGAACCGTACCTGAGGTTGAGAATTTTTGAAGTGTTGTGTTGCACCTGTGGCCATCAGAAGTCCTAAGCAAACGTACGTCTGGGATAATAATTTAAAAATTCTTCAAAGCAGTTGTTGCTGCCTTTCCAAGATCATTCAGCTGTCCATTTCATTGTTACAAAAATAAAAAGCGATGCTTGTGGTCGAAACATTTTGATACCACATCTGCAGGTGTGATTTTGGTCTGTCCACCTACTTAATAAAATTATTAGTTTGGCTTACTTAATTACATTAATAAAAATATGACTGAATAATTATTCTGCAGTTGTTGTGATGTATAATCTCCACTTTTGAAAAGACGGCTTTTGTTTTGATTCAGTTCTGTTCAACGATTGTAGAACTACTTTCTGTAGACGAGTTTGGGAAAAACTTCGACTGCCACAGGCCGTGCTTGATGCTATTAACCTCACCACTCACACTCTCTTCCCCGTTATCTCTCCACAGCCTCGAGATGCATAAGAACTTGACCCTTGACCCGACCTCGACCCCCACTTCCACAACGACCTTGACCTCTACTCCAGCTATGGCCATCCAGCTGCCGAAGCTGATGGCACCCTCTCCGTTGATGGGGGTGGGCCTCAGCACGTTTGACAGCATGTTGGGGCAACACCGCGGGTTGACGACCAAAATAAAAGGTGGACTAGTGATGCAGGCAGCAGCCACAGGAATGCACGGAGGGGTGAACAAATTTGCACCCTACTAGGTGGGTTGCGGCGGCGAGGGCAGGGTCGTGACCCCGTGCCGGGATCGTCGATGCAGAACTTGTCACACTCCTGATTGGAGATGGACATACGAATGAGGAGAAAAATTGGACACTTGTACTGCCGCGAAAGCTAAACTAATGCATGCGACAGTCCAAAGTTGGCGCACACACAGCAAGTCGACAGAGATATGACTCTGTGTCGTTTAGTTTTGAGTATAACCTGATGTGTTGTGCGTTTGGTACGTGGGGCGAACTGGTGCTGTTGCGGGAATTGCTTACTGGTTCGAGCCAGATTACAGGTGTTAATGTGCGTGTGAAGTGTGCGTGTGTTGTGTGTGTAGTTGGTTCGTACTAGTGCCGAGCGAGCATCAGTCGTTGCTCGCGAATGTTGAGAGATGTTACAAGTTGGTTGTTAGCGTATTTACGTTTAGCCAACTGCAGGGTATATAAACTGCAGGAAGGTATTCACGCGTCGGTGACATGCGTCTTACTGCTACATCGGTAATAGCATAGCGAGTCACTACTTTATATGTAACCAACGACGCATAATATTATCATCAGGATTTAACATTCCTGTACATAGCTAACAGTGATGTGATCTGTATTGTGTATCTATGACATAGGGGATTGTTGTGCAATATCTGCGGGCGGGTGGTATGGTGGGGTGTTGTGCAATATGGACATTGTCGTAAGCAAATTATGCACAGGATTCTAGACATAGGGATGTCTAAGCAAATAGATCTCATCTTTGGTGTTCGCCCTTGCCATCGAGGACGAGCCGTTGGTACGCTGCGGCGCCAAGTGTCACACCGATGTTTGTTGCCTATGTTGTAGGATAACGACCGAAGTATGTGGCATGGGTATTCACTAGTGCTGCCACCTGGCGGCACTCGTAGTTTTTCTGGCGACGCACAGGCTGTACCGCAGTGGTGCTTATTGTTCTTGCCGGAGACATATCATTGGTTGGCGCCAATCCGCCACTCTGACTCCACACTTCTGTGCAGGGCACGACTGGGCGCTCCTGGTTACAATGGTACCCCTGTCAGTTCATCTGTGGGTGTCTATATTCAGCTGTGTGCAACTGTGGCACGTGTGTGTCTGTCATGTACATAAACGGTTGTTTACGCATGTGAAATAACATTGTCTACATTGGTGCTGTGTTTACTGACGTCCCCCCATCTGTACGTGTCTCATAAGTCTTTCTCATTCTCTCCCTGTTCTGGTTCAGTCAGAGCCAATCTCAACATGAGCCGATCTCAACTTAGGTGGCCTCAACAATACATCAGGTTTGTTAGCAGCAATGCATGCGCCTGTAAATAGCAATAACTACTGCAAGGGTACGGTTTTAGAAAGACTAAAATGTGAAGTTTGTCTTCAAATGAACTACTAAATAATTTTTACATGAAAACAAAATAGGCCGTCTGTATGGAATATTATGTCTGCATTACCTAATCCTATTTTTTACCAATTACTCTACTACAATTAACATACACACTTATAATGCCATTGTTTTTGTAAGATGTTTTGAGAAATCTTCATTTGGAAATAATGCTATAAAGTTCAGAATGTGTTACCCAATAATTGTAGTATTGATGACAACATGTGTCCTATTTATAAATAAATGTGCCGTTTTCTAGTGATACAGTTGTGCAGAAACGAGCTGCGTCAGCACAAACCATGTTTCCAAATACACAAACAGAAACAGCATGCTTTACAATGAAGCATTGTGTCTTTGGGTGCAAAAATTGAATATCCTAAAGATTCCGTGAAGTATTGGTGCCAATCCATCAATGGTTTGTTTGTTTGTTTCATTCTGCCTGTGCCCAAGTTGTTATTCATAACAGCTTGCAAATAGCAGCTATGACACTTTGAAGGACAGAGACAAACCAAACGGGGTGATACAAGACAATTAATCATTATGATTTGCCACGTGGCTTTTCCTAACCTAGATATTGTTGATGATTTACAATATTCTCCTAGTCTCTCCAGTGATTGTACAACAGTATTACAAAGTAGAATTCTTTGGTTAACTAACCTTTCATCTGCCCTTCAGCATCAACTAAATTGATGACTTGTGTGATGACGCCAAGATACTGTTGACATTTAGTCATGCAGATGCCAAAGGGTTCTCATATTTCGGGTTGTACAATGCAGCTGACCCTATAAGATATCTACGTGTTGCTAATTTAGAAATGTGAGAGAATCTGATAGCAAGCAGCATGCCAAGTATTAGAGGAATTATCTTGTTGGTTATGATAGACGATGAAACACAAACATATTGCTGTATACCTCTGCACACTATAATTATATATTCTCGTCTGTCGTAGTATTTATTCCTTGTTACGTGTTGATATGTAGAAATACTGTGAATGATTCTTAACTCTACATCGAATGTTGCGAGTGTGTTTATTCAATGCTATATATTTATGTATGGAGTTACGGACTGCATATGCCAATGACACTGTCTATTCTTCATTTCTGGTCAATCATACATGTTAACTATTGTTAATTGTGCTACATAGCAATGTTATCAATGCCAAATCACAAAACATTGTATCAGAAATCGATGTAAATCAAGCCAAATAATTTCTGCTCTGATTTGCGCATAGCAATTCGTGCAGTTTACCACGTGTTAATTGTGCAAATTACACACTACATTCGTGATGTACTTAAGTTATCTGTGTTATCGTGTTGCCCTTGTAGTCATGTATCGCGGTAGTCCGATCGCAGATGGTGGGAGATGTAAATTTGTCATAAAGGTATTTGATTTGTGACAGCAATTAACTTGTAAATACGTTATAATTACTTTGTGGGTTTGTGTGGTGAGTGCGCCAATGAGCTGGCTCCGTCTGGTAATGTGACAGTGTCCGTCGTAGATATGTATGTGCCAAATGAATACGTAGCCTTGAAGAGATTTACGGGAAGACGCGAGCAGCACGGAGCCTGGATTGACCGAGTTGCATCGTCTGTGTCGGCGCAAGACTCCGCGATGTCACGGCTGGTGACTAGACCTACCTACACATATCGAGTAAAACCAGAATTTGACACGAACTTGACGAAGTCCTCGATAGCAGCTGAACACCTGCCAAATGATGAACGGCTTGGGTCTCGATCGTATAGTGATTCACAGAGGTGAATTGTGGGTAATCTGTTTACCACTGGTTACGTTAATAAACCGAGCACAAAAGGAGTGCTTTTATTGTTGCAGGACGCTAATGATTTCCTCTGTCGGAGAGATGTGTTGATTTGCAGGAAGACATTTATGTATAGAATGTGATTTATGTGTCCATAATAAATATATTGATGAAATAACAATGTCTGCATTACATTTTTCATTCCGCTGAAATGAACAAAGGATTGTTGTAAAGAAGACTGTCTGAAGTGGAAACGCAATGACGGCGTCTGTCAATGGATAAGGAACGTCGATGTCCGATATCAAACGAAATTACTTTCGTTTGGGGAGGAGATCAGAAGCACTTTCGTCTATCGTCGGACGTCGATAGTTTACGCTTCGGACCGATACTGTTACTATATTTATATCATCATATAAATGTTTTTAAACTTTTGTTTCGAGGGGTGGGGTGCTCAGGCCAGATGACAGTACTTTCGTCTGATATCGGACATCGACGTTCTGAGATGATCAATAAGTGAAAGTGGCGTTACTTAGAACACAATATTAACGGTAAGGTTTGATTTATGTAATCCAATAAAAGTAAAGGTAGGATGATATACTGCGACAAACGAACACGAAGGACATGGGACAACAAAGCACAACTAATGACGTGATCGCGGGGTGTTGGCCAATTTAGTTTATTGTTTTAAACAAGATACACATAGTTGATAAAGTTGTTCAATTATCTGTCGGAATCCTTGTTTGGCACAGCGTATCTTTCGGCATATTCACGGTGCCTTCGTTTTTGGCCGTGCCGTTGTGGCCCTCGTTGCCTCGGAGTTCACCTGCGGCTTTGAGTGGGTCTTCGTGCTTTTATCACCCTACAACTTCTGACACGTGACAAACATCAACAGTGTCAAAGACAACTGAGAGCGGCACGCAACCACGCCGATATAGACACCGTGAAGGTGGCGAAAGGTCCGTTGGGCCGAACAGTTATTCACACAGGTAATTCGACCACCTTATCAAATGTGACTTAACTGAATCCGGGATCAACTTACACACTCGAGTCAACCCACGGTGGGACACATTTGTATCATTTTATTCTAACAATAATATCGTTGGCAGTGTCGACGTACAAGAACAACGGCTACCATAACTGGACCTTTTATCATAGAAAAGTAAAACCAGTTAATTAATATAAAATAAAACAGAGGAGAAACGTTCATTGGTACGAGAGAATCAATAATGTAGGATTAAGTTGATGAAACCACGGCCAAACCAAGGGAATGGTCTAATAATGTGCGGTTTCAAAATGTGAGCCAAGTGATCACGAAAGTAGAATACTAAGCAAACTACAGAAAAAGCTCGGTGTAATAAACTGGTAACAGGTTCTGTCAAATCTACACTTGGTTTTTCTATGGTAAATACTTGTAAACACATTCAACACATCACATAGGAGTAAACGTGAGTATTGAAATGAACGTACTAAAGCACTCTAAGACATCGAATAATAATGGGCACGTTAACTATAGTAATTTACATGAACGTATCAAAGCATTTTAGGTCATCGAATGGTATGATTAACTGAGTGAGAATTTAAGCATAACGACCGAACCACACGTATGTATTATCAACAAAAGATAAGCGAGTATTCATTAAGTTGTGTCATCCTATTTTGGAACGTTGAACACATGCATGAATCCACCATAGCAGAAGACAACTAATGGACTCTATGTTCGTAACGAAACAGTTTATTTCATATCTATTAACAAAGTGCGTTCCGTGTTCCCATGAGAACAACGATGCGTGCATGAAGTATGTCCTGTAAACATAGTTACGGTTACTTCGAGTCATATGGCTTCGGACACAATTTGTTACCGTCACAAGCCGATATGTAATAGTAATATGCGCCGGTTTTCCTTTTCAGTTTGTACTTATTCTTATCGAAACTCTTGCTCTTGTGGTGTATGATGCAAACGTTGAAACCGGTGTCAATTGCCGCACAAGTGCGAGGCGTTTCCATGCAAGCGGCCAAGCAGTCTTCTGTCGTGTTTACTTGCCGGTGAACCGCAGATTTTGATCTTCCCAACTGGCGATTAGCAACTTCGAAGAAGTACCCAACGCAGTCTGCAGTGATAACAAACACATTGTAAAAATGGATGCATTGATGGTGTTACACATACACGTGGCTATGTAACGCTTCGTAGCGCTGGCCTACACACCCCCAATAAAATTATGATGTTCGTTTTGAAAGAGACCACCTCTATTACATATAATAATTATTATTATGTGCATGTTGGTATTGACTCATACCACTTTCACATATATAATATAGTGTAGGCGTGTATGTCTAGTAATAAGCAATAACATATGAAATGTTCAGGTTTAATGTGTGTAATGTTACGTGTATTTATAAAGGGCACGCCAGCTCGACAGGTAGTTGCACTGGACTGTTGATCGAACCGACCAGGATTCGAGAGTCGAGACCACTTATTGCGGCTTTGTAACTTGGGCAGTTTTGTTCACCCCATTTTATATGTGCTTCGTAAGAGACACATATAGTAATTAATCCCTTGTGTATGGTGTCTACATCAGGGGAAATATAAGTTTTTACACAGAGAAATGTGAAGAAAACAACTCGTGAACACACAAAGCCAGTGGTCTCGATCTTTTATTTTCAATTTAATGGAAAACCTTTAAATGATAAACCTAGAATAGCTAACCAATTCAACCTTTTATTTTGCTAATATTGGAAACAAGCTTACGTTTATTATTAATATTTCAAATAATAATAATTACACACACACGCACACGCACACACACACACACACACACACACACACACACTATTTAAAATCCCTATAGACTAACACTCTTAAATTAGTTCTTACATATGTACCAGAAACTACGATCAGAATAATTGATATTTTTAATTCAAAATCCAGCTGTGGTGGTGACGGCCTCTCTGAATAGCTACTAAAACAAATCAACGTAAGCTTGCATCTATCATTTGCATTCCAATAATAATAACTACGAAACCTATTTTGAAATCCCCATACACTAACAACATTAACTGGTTAAATACGTAAACTAAATGATGTGCTAAATGTATTAAATAAATAAATAGAATAACGTAAATAAAATAAAATGCACCATGCATACATATATCGAGAGTCCAGATTGCTGAAATGTCACTGGTGCTGTGTGCAAAGTTCCTTGAAGGCCTGCCAGCATAAGTATGTCTTTAATTGTGCCTTGAATGTGGCTACACAGTCTGCATGCCTCTCGGCGTGGAGCAGGGCATTCCATGGGGTCGGACCAGCCATCGAGAAGGAGCGACGGCCATACTGTTCCAGGTGATGTCTTGGAACTGTCAGCAGATCTTGTTCGGCCGATCGCAGTGATCTGGTCGGCGTGTAGGGCATCAAGAGCGATTAATGTAAGCAAGGCCGATATGGTGCACAGCATGATATACCAACCATAACAGTTTGGATTTAACCCGTTTACATACAGGCAACCAGTGTAGAAGGTACAAAACAAGTGTTACTTGTTCTCGTCTTTTTGTCTATAGGTAATGAGACGTGCTGCGGAATGCTGTTCCATCTACAACTTTCGCAAGTGCGTCTCAGGCAGACCATACACTCCGTAATCGACACGTAACATGATTTAAGGCGTTTACTATGGTTTTGCAGGCATTGGTGGTAAGACATTTCCTAATCCACGCGATGCTTCGGATGTGACAATAAGCCAGCTGGCAAACACGACGCAGTTGATTCATCATTGACATAGCGTTGTCGAGTAGAACCATAGATTAAAAAAAGTAATTTTTTTTAATCTATGGTAGAACGTAGCTGTCGAGGACGAACGGTTTCGGCGTAACTGCGCAGCCACATGCATCAATGACTTGGTCAACAGAAGGGTGAGCACGTTTTCGATTGTTCACTGCGGATATGACTATCACGTCTGTTTTGTTTTCGTTAAGCAGAAGATAATTATATGAAATCCATGCCTTCACATCAACGGTGCAATGCGATATTCGGTCAGTGGCCATTGTAAGTGGCTGTTCACGGGGGAAGTCTACATACAGTTGCTTATGATCAGAGCTGTTGATGGTGTTCCAAAATACGGTTAAGTCCAAGGCAATAGATTGTGAACAGTAGAGGTCCGAGCACGCTACCCTGGCACACCGCAAGTTAGACCGGCATTTCGTGAAGCGATGTTGTCAACTTTAACTGGGTTTACTGTGAAAGATAGGTACGACTTGAACTGGCAGACAGCTTTGCAGGGCACGCAAATTATGGGTAATCGATTGGTCGGTAAATGGTGGTCGACGGTATCAAAGGCAGCACGGAGATAATAACATATATTTGTGTCTCGGCTTTGCAATGCTTGCATTTGCCCTTCAAAAGAAAATTAACTTAAAATCTTAGATATGAAGGAAGGAGATCAGAAAATATACTCCAGCGATTGCAGTTGTTTGAATGTGTCATGAATTGCACGGCATGACAATAAACCAACCAGTCGCCGGACTCCAGTACGGGTACAACATAATTGAATTTACCCAACAGGATTTGCTACCTGACAAGGTGTTGGTTGAATATGTTAGTTTACCATTATGCAATGTTTTACATTGACTTTTATCTAGTTAACATACAAACAAGCATTTATTAAAGGCAACAAGAATTGTCACACTTTTGTTTTATTACCCCGCGGTTTACCGTTACTGCCGACATGTGTGCGAGGGCCTTCAGTGTGGTCAGTATGTGACACTCAATACAAACTGTCATGGGCACCAGGTCGAAATAGAAAGGGAATTTCGTGTTTCTCGAAAAGACACACGCAACGTGAGGTGAACGTAATTGCTCAAGTTTAAAAAGCGGCGGCAGGTGGAATCGAACCAACATTATCTCGATCGATCGTCAGTCGGGCGTTCTGACTACATGACCTCAGCTTATCACATGCGCACAGGCGTGCACAGGCTTATGTACGCTTACGTTCTTACATTCGATCATTCGTACATGTACATACACATATAATGTGTATTGGATTTGTGTATAGCCACACACACAAATTTATATATATATATATATATATATAATATATATATACAGTATATATATATATATATTATATATATTATATATGGTGTGGTCCTATTTGTTCATTATATATATATATATACGTATATATATATTTGTATATATATATATATATATACATGTATGTGTGTATATATATATATATAATTATTTATGTGTATATATATATATATAAATATACACGTATTACAAACACTATTAACCTGTGACACAAGGTAAAATATGGCGTGTGGCCGGGTTGGATGGGCTTATGATACAGTTAGTTTTCTCATTGGCGACCATGTTAACGTTTTGTTTGATTATAAGAAAACATGACCTACAGAAATTCTTAAACTTCTCATCTGCTGTTATCATCATCTCATTGACATGCTGGTCGAGTTTAGTCAAAATCTAATATTTCTAGCTCTCGTAAAATGCCTGTATATGTGACATCTGTCAATATTTACGAATGCCGGCAAGCATTACTCCACCAAAGGGTCAAACAGGCAAATTGCTGCCAAATATCCTTCCACTTATTCAAATCATCTAGAAATCCACAATTTTATAGTCAACACCTTCTACAATCACACCTGGAAATCTGACTACTCAAATGCACTTATGTCAGAGCAGATGAATTTTGTAAAAAAAATCATTTCTCAAAAATGCACTGCACTTTTTTGTAACGAAACAGGGAGTGTAACTGTATCATGAGCCCGGATGCATGAGCGACGCGGCAACTGTAGATGGATGTGGAACGACTGCTCACGATTTCTTCAGAGCAAGGTGCTTTCACTCACCTTGGCATTTGTCCCCTGTGTAACCCATCCTGCACCGACACTCGGAGTCTGAGCCTTTTATGATGCACACGCCCCCGTTCAGACAGGGATTCGGCCAACACGTCGAGGGTGATAAGTTATCTAGTGGCATGACATCTGCTAAGTCAACCTTTCCGGCATACAGTTCTTACTTTGTGCGTGTGCGCGCCTGTGTGCGTGCGTGTGCGTGTTCGTGTAAGGACCAGACACGTTTGAGGTATACCCCGTTTTGTCATATAATGCCCGTACTACATGTGCTACGTGAACAAAATGTCTGTCCTTTCATTTTCATAAAGAACACAGACCAACGTACCTTGGGGCTCTGTACAATAGTTCTTCAGTTCGTACGAAACAGCCTTTTCTCTAGTATGAGACTGATGAATATACACTCGCTGGTCGGAATATATATAACACGGGCCTCTGTTTATTAAGGTTGCCCATGTACAATTCCCTTTGTAATCGCGAAAGCCAATGCAGTAGTTTGTACAATCTCTAGGAGTTCTTAGATCCAGTATTCGGCTTTCCCACGCTATATTGCTAAGTTTCCTGTCAACATGCGCGGCGAAGATAGCAGTACAATCTACAAATTGAAGACGGCACGGGTATAAGCAACCAGCCAACGGCAAACTGTTGGCATATGATAAGATAAAACAAATATTGTATATTATATTACAATAACTAATGTCTGATATCATAATTAATGTAGGCTAGAATAACTATTGTAAGATATGCTATCTGATATAATTGTTAGTTATGTTATAAAATATATTGTCATATAATGTGCGCTTGATCAGACCACTACAAATAATTTTGATTAAAAATGTATATTTATATAAACAATTAAGGTGCTAAGATATGTTATTAATAAAACGCAAATTATTGTCATAATCCTGCTTTCGAAACAGGTGTAGTGTGCCGAGTGTAGTCCCGGCAAAGAGTCGGTCTTTGAGGGTTGTCAGAAACCCCCTTTACCAAAAGGATATAAGCGAAGTAGAGAACACTCAAATAAGAGCGCTGAAACCCAGCAGACAACCAGATGGGTCTGTTTCTTTGGAACAAAGACGACATTAGGCAGACCTATGCGAAGTTTACACATAATATTATCTCAGTGACCTCAACAGAAATATACCAGATAAATTCATTAATCGATCTGCAAGTGAGAGGCCACTGTCTAAAACTACAGAAGAACTACTGACGCACCGACATGCGCAAACATTCTTTACTAGTCATACCATCGACTCCTGCAATAAGCTTCCCGAAGAAGTAGCAGCAGCCTCATAAAGAACATTTAAGAACAATTTGTGGTCTCTGACCATCAACTAAAGGGGATTAAGCAACCAATTAAGTATACCAAGTACCCTGCGCGTAGGCGCATAAGCCCAGTAAAAAACATGACCTGCCATTTTGACAAATGACATGATCCTTATCCAACAATTGTGATGCCATGACAAAAGTGTGTTTTTGTTGTGTGTTATTGTTTTCCCGCAAATATTCGCTTGAACGTTTATTCATTTCGAGTTTCAATTTAAAAAATATGTGCTGGCACAGATCTGCAGAGGCTCGGCTCATATAATCTTATTTTCGAAATACTTTGTTCGATCTGGACGTTAAGAAAACTGTGAAGCCGAGAGGTTTTTGTAGTCGACTGTCTGGAATCTGTCATTCTGTTCACGGGTTCGAATCCAGTACTGGGAAAATTAATTGTTGTATTCTTCAATTCAAAGTCTATGCCCTGCTTATATTAGTAACTTAATCCTATATTCCTAATTTAAGTAACTGTTGCACTTGCGTTACAAATCAGATCAGTACAACGCATATATCAATTGGCTTAAAGTTGAGTTATAAGGTTCAATAAATTCAACTTTTCCATGTATATTCTAAGCACACCCAATGAGTGGGAAAGAATGAGAAGGCGGATCGGGGTAAATCCCCTATGAATTCCACACTTCGACGAATTAAACACGTTACGGACCTATGCATATTATTAGCAGAAGACGTGGGCTTTCAATTCATGCGCAGGCAGTATATAAAATAGTCTACCTAATTGCGTGCATCGTCGGCAATGACGATTCAACAAACCATGAAGTTCCGTGGAACTTGGCGCAATAGCAAGTAGGCTATATAATCTATGCCCTTGTGTCATTTCGACATAATTTCATACAGATTTTTGCAAATGTACACTTTTGGAATTATTTTTGCTGAAGTAATAAAAAAATCGTAGTTGTTATTGGCCATATTGAACTAGAAACGTGGATCGGTATATCCAACAGATACATGTAATGTTATGATAAATGTCTGGAATTTGGCAGTTATAAGTTCTAACTTGCAAGTACGATTTTGATATTCGTCCACCACGAAATAACCATTTGGTTGGCCGCCACAGTAAACATTCTACGATTTATAAGCTTTTCGACATAGAAAGTTGATTTTAATGTCTAGTCCTACATTTCGTGGGTTATGGAATCCAATCTTGCCGTTAACATTAAATTTAATGTTTAATGTTGTATTTCGTTTGCTACAAGGATCATATATCCCTGAACAGATTTCGTATAATGGGTCATTCTCCCAATTCGGTACATATTGGAGTCCCAGAAACGTATGGTGCATTTTCAGTGTCCTGCATATACCAAGGGCAATAAAACATCAGTTATGGGTATACATGTATGTTATCTTTATTAATTTATGTATTGTACAATAATTTTAGTAATTTGTGTTAAAAAAAACTAAGTATTATATGATGTGGGTGGCAAAATTATCATGTCCCTGAATTTAAATCTGTGTCCTATGGTCTCGGTGGCAGCAACACGTTTAATGGTAATATTGTTTGATAATCATCACCATCTAATAAAATATCCCCAAAATATCTGACTTGGATCTGTTACTCTATAGTAATTTAACTAGTGAAGAAGCCCAGATCCTTGTGCAGTACCGCATTGAGCACCAGGTGGCAGCAGACTAAGACTTCCTTAAATGGAGAGAAGGTATGTGCTTCTGTCTGTCTTAATATGGATTAAAATACACCTTTTTAGTATCGCATGCAATAATATAATTATAATTTGTCAACACTGTTACCCAAAAATAAGTATTATGTAACCATCATACCAAAGCACTACTCACTCTTGTTATGGCAATGCACTGCACTGTGGCGGGAAACAGTGATTAAGTGATAATATGGCTGCATGAACTGCTGTATTAGATGCATTGCCTCATGGTTGTCAACCCTGTTACTGTCAACTATGTTACCTATTCATGGTAACAGGGTTGACTTGATGGTAACATGGTTGACATCAGTATGCCATTATCATGGTTTATGATATATTCTATCTACGAATGCTTGCCATTTTTTAAGTTCATTCGTATTTAGACAAATCTAAAATGAACGGTGTTCTTTCACTTTGTTCACAGTGACAACCATGCCATTGTCTGCAGTTGAAAAACAAAGGCCGTATCGTGCTCGACGGGATGCGAATCCAGAACGGAGACAAATATATCTAAAAAAAGAGCGGCTGGCATGGGAAAAGAAGAAGTCAACTGGAAAAGTGAAACAGATTAGTGAACTGTCAGAAAGAACCAAGCGCAGTGTACGGAAGCGGTGGCGAGATGCACTAAGGAGGTCAAGGGGAAAAGATAAAGAGGCGCATCTAACACCTCCAGCTTCTCCCCATGCTACAAATGAACCATCAAATTCATCAGGTTCAAGGTAAATGTGTGTGTGTGTGCGTGTGTGTGTGTGTGTGTGTGTGTGTGTGTGTGTGTGTGTGTGTGTGTGTGTGTGTGTGTGTGTGTGTGTGTGTGTGTGTGTGTGTGTGATAATATACACCAGTGACACCAGATACACACTCGTACATACACGTACACACTTGTTCGCTTCTCGTTATATTGTATTACCTCTGTTTTCAAAACATTGTTTTATTTGCTCCATGTCTTTCTAGAATGCAGTGCTAATGTGTCCTCCATTTGCAGACAGCGGAAGCAAGTCCAGAAAAGGCGTAGTCGACTGGCTGCAAAATGTTACCGAGATTTGAAAAATTCAAGGAAGGCCATTATCAAGCAAGAACGGTTGACCGCAAAATACAAAAAGCGTTACCAACGGGCTCGACAGGCTGTTCTGGATGGCAAAAGGAATACACCAAGAACCAAAACGAGAGCACTGTTAAGACACCTGCATGTTCCGAAGCATGTCAGAAAGACGTTAGAGTTTCACCATGCCCTAACAAACGACTTGAAGGATACCTACAGGCAAGCCAGATCCGAGAGGGGACGCCAGCAGTGTGTGAAAATAGTGACGGTAAGAATTGTCAAGCGGTACTGGATGCAGCGATTGGCTCAAGACGTATTAGGATTTTCAAGAAAACGGTGGTACAGCTACAGTGGTACGAAAAATAAAGACAAAAGGTACACATTTGAGCGGCAAAAGAAAGCTAATGCTGCAGGAGAAGCGTTGAAGACATCCGTAATGGACTTCCTGTGCAGAGATGACAACAGTCGCGTCACACCAGGCAAGAAACAGACGATCACACGAAACAAAAGGAAGCTGCAGAAACAACTCCTCACTGATTCTCTGTTGAACGTTCACCGAAAGTTTCTTGCCGAGTACTCAGACAGGATGATCTCTTACTCCCTGTTCTGCAAACTACGCCCATTCTGGGTAGTGCATCCCTCACTGGATGATCGCGATACGTGCCTTTGTAAGACACATGAAAACCTTGCCTTTATGGCAAATAAGCTCTACCATGTGGACATTCTGCAAACAAAGAACATAGAGCAGTTAGCTGACAGCATCAGCTGTGATCCGGCATTAAAAGCTTGCATGTACGGTGAATGCCAGACTTGTAAATACGCTATTCCAGATGTCAACCAGTTTGATCAAGAAGAAGAGGTAAGCTACACCCAGTGGCGTACCGTTGCAGAGCCTCTTGACAATGAACGCACGTTCAATGTCACCAAGAAAGTGGAAGAAACAGCAACAAAGCAAACTCTGCTAGAGCGATTCCAAAATAGCCTAAGCAAGTTCAGACGGCACGTACACACGATCAGGCACCAGTTTTTGGTTTGCCGAGAGCTGCGAAGAAATCTATCATCTTCTGAATGTGTGATTCACGGAGACTTTTCTGAGAACTTCTGTTGTAAGTTCGGAAGTGAGATCCAGTCTGTCCATTTCGGTGGATCACACAAGCAAGTGACGCTACACACGGGCGTTCTGTATGTAGGAGATGTGGATCAACCGATCCAATTCTGCACATTGTCCCCGTCCAAACGGCATGATCCGACTGCAGTTTGGACATACCTTGCGCCACTGTTTCATTACATGCAAGTGAGTCATCCAGACATCGAGATCCTGCATTTCTTCAGTGATGGTCCGACGTCCCAGTACAGACAGAAGATAAATTTCTTCCTATTCAGCAGAAGGATTTTTGACATGGGCTACCAAGCAGGGTCATGGAACTTCTGGGAGGCAAGTCACGGAAAGGGGGCCCCGGATGGCATCGGAGGTGCCATCAAGCGAAAGGCCGACAGATTAATCAGCCTAGGGCATGACATCCCTGACGCAGCCCATCTATACAGGGCACTGGTCCCGGAAACAACGATCAAGCTCTTCTTCGTAGAGGCAGATGACGTGGAAGAAGCAGCCGTCCCTGAGAACGTACCAGCAGTGCAAGGAACCACGAAGCTACACCAAGTCATCAAACTGGTTCGTGGCACGATCAAATATCGCGATGTCAGCTGTTGTTGCAACATCCCTGAAGCACTGAATTGCATGTGCTACGACGTCAAGGAATTTACCTTCCCTACCAGAGTGCAGCCAGTTGCCCCTGCCAAGCCTCCAGTCACACTGACCACCGGGTTCCTCTTGCGCTGCCTGCTGCTGATGTACAACTTGTCACACAAGTACAACAGACCAGTTCTGCGAAGCCTGCCGTTCCTACACAGCTGTCACTGCATCCCGACTTAGTTCCAGTAGAACAAGTTGACGAACTAGATGAACTTCAGGGGAAATGGTGCGTTGTGAAGTATCAGGGAAACATCTATCCTGGTATTGTCACTGACATCGATGACGTGGACATTGAAGTCAAATGCATGAACAGCGTGGGTCCGAACCGGTTTTACTGGCCACATTATCGGGATGATGTTTGCTGGTACACAGTTGAAGATGTCCTGTTTCTCATCCCTGAACCAGAGAAAGTTGGGAGAAGGCACGTCCAGGTTCTGCCACATCTCTGGGAGCTCATTCAGCAGTATTTACACTCTGCTTGACTCTGAGATTAGGGACGGCTGCATAGACATCTACTCTTGTTTGTACTATGGTGCATGTTTATGGGTACAACATTTCATAATCTGTGCTACCTATATAGTTATAATATGATAGCAATGATGGTGTATGAGTGTGCGCTCTAGCTATAACTCCACTAGAATACAACAATCCATAGTATTATATGTTAAACGTAACCATTGTTTACACTTTTATTATTTTAGTGTCAACTCTGTTACTGCCAATTAAGTCAACTCTGTTGCCGGTACTACCAATGTATAAACACTCGATTAGCAGTTATGGTGTATGCTTTTGTGCACTATATATAACTACACTAGATTGCAACAGTTCATTGTTTTATACGTCTTATTTAGCTATTGATTACGATTGTGTTATTTTAATGTCAACTCTGTTACAGCCAAGTCAACTATGTTACTGCTAAGTCAACTCTGTTACTATCATTAATAATGTGTAAACATATTCACGTAATACAGGTATGGCAATTGTTGTCACATATCCATATGTGTCTAGTGTCACGTTTCTGAACAGTGAAATATAGTGCGTATTGCTTGGCAGGGTCACATTGAATCACGATGTGATAGGTCCTTTCAAGAATGCACGTGCACTAAAAGGCAGCGTAAACTTATCAAATTTAGCACAAAATATTTATCTAATTTTTTTTAACGATGCGCTACTGGACTAGGGACACACAATTATTATATTAGCGATATCATAATGGATGCTGTAAGACAAATACATACCACACTAGGTGCTCAGATGTCAGTAACAGAGTTGACAGAGGCATATGTGGCATGTGCACTTCTATATTAAATTACTCCACAATGCATATAGTGTAAGCCTGCACATTTTGAAAATAAGTACTCCAATGATGTTTGATCGAATAAATACGTTTTTTTCGATTATTGTAGTAGTTTTGAAAAATGTGAAAATAATTCGACAATATGTACCGAATTGGGAGAATGACCCTAATAATAATCACACAATTGTCTGCTACGTTTAGAAAACATGGCCTCCGAATGAATCTGGAGAAGACTGACGTGATGTGAATAGGTGAACAGGACGTGGATCTGTATGTAGTTGTTGACGGAAATACCATCTATCTAGTGAATAGCGTTACTTGAGCGATACAGAGTGTGATGGTGGAATGGAGGAATTAGTAAGGAAACAACGGGAGGGAGCAAGCAGGAGTGGCTGGGTGGAAGGCATTACGTGGGACAGAAAACTGAAGAAACAACAGTAAGGAACACTGTTGAATATATGCGTGTAATCAGCCTCTGTATACAGGTTGGGAACACTGGCACTGCTAGAGAGACAGGAGGAGGAAATACAGGTAGCAGAAAACAACTGGGTCAGAAAATATTGCAAAGTAACTCGAGAAGATAGAAGGAAGGCGAAAGAATTGGGAGAAAAATAGCACATGCAAGAGCACCTAAAATGAAACTAATTGGAAGCAGAATGAGTTGGTAGTGCTAATATATTCAAAGAATGAGCGAGACAGCCTGTAGAAAGAGCATGGAAAGCAGAAGGGGGTGGCAGAAGTAGAAGACCGAAGCTCAGATGGAACGACAGCGTCAATCGGAACCTTAGGAGGGCAGATGGAAAGAGTAAAACAATGGAAGATCATTGCACAGGACAGACTGAGACGGAGAGGGTTAACAAGCGAAGCGGGAAAAAATGTATTTTGTGGTGGGTGCGAGCGTGCATGCATGCGTGCATATGATTGTCTTCATAAATAGTGTCTTTTTAACATCGACAGTGCTCTTTTGGAATATTGCCCGCAGTGGAAATTCAATAAAACAACGTCCTGATATGAAACAAATGTAGATGTCAACTCCCACCAGGACATTTGTACGTAGATTCGTTATATAACGATCGGAATTTAATATTCCCTTTGTTTTACCAATAGGAGTCATATTGCTCATGATTCGCGTCGATTACTGAATGAAAGTAAGCAACAATTTAGAGCAGATCATCACAGCCACATTGAGAGGTGTTTGACAATAAGCCGACGTTGGGGTATTCCCGCGATATTAGGCGCCCAAACCCCATTAGCGAAGGTCAACATTCTTATAATTAGATCGTTTGTTGGTTTAGCGTGGGTCTGTGGCTTTTGGTATTGACCGACTCTTATTTCGTAAAACTATTTCATACAAATGAATTGGGTCTCTTGAGTGTTTCGTGTTGAGCACTTTGCTCAAAGTGATTCCGATATATACAAATTATGTGCCGTCATTAACACAATATTTCTTTATTTTGTCCATATCTCAGTTGGTATTTGGACCAACACAGATACTCTTAAGACGGTATCTAAAATGAGATGCACATACCGATGCTCTTTTGGGCAAGCAATTGTGAGAATGCTTTTATCACAGAATGCACAATAGTTGGCCAATGTGGCATAAACAAAAATTTGTACAAGACAACACATCTCTACACAATTATATTGGTGCTGATTTCGCATGGCATCTATTTTCTTTTTTGTGCATAAACAATTTAAGTACATGTTTGGTTGATATTTCAGGGAGGTGTTTGCTGAATTATGCGCTTCCGGAATAATTTTTAAAGAGAATAGCATGACTTTGGCAAGAAGGGAGAGGATTATTTGCTACGAATCACACTAATCTTGTCAAATGTTGACTGTTGGTAAATTGCCTGAAATATTTATAAACATTGTTGACGTGACAAACATTGCCTACTTTCACAGAAAACTCCTTCTGAACCAACAGGGCATTCGCACGTGAAACGACTTGCATAAAGTCCAACTTCTCTGCAGGTTCCGTTATGTTGGCATGGGTTAGAATTACACGCACTTTCAACTGAAAAAGAACAATCGTAATAAATAGACTGGGACAACAGCGCAAGGGTCGAGCCAAGAAAACATACACTAAACACCCGTGTATTACGTAAACATGTTGAACGTTGGTGTGATTGTGCAAGAGTTGCTTCAAAATATGTATATTGGAAGTGTTCAAGTGAAGCAACAAGTGTATAGTAACGTTCAGTAAGATATTTGTTATAATTATTCATAACTAATATAATAAAATGGTAATTTGCCAACGATTCTCGTCCACTCTTCGTTAAGATGTAATGAACTGAGACACCTTAATTAGGGAATCGTCCGAATAGAATGTGGATTGACAAAATTAGAGCGCAGTATGCTAAGAGGACATATGTCTTTTAAACTATTGAATGGTCCTTAAGACACTGATAAGCAGTTTTCATACTTAATGAAGGCAGTAGAACCAAAGAGAGAACGGTGCACCGTTGGGTAAGGAACGATAAAGGTTGGATATGAGAAAGTGTTCATTCTCAAATTAACTAATGATTGTGGTGACGTTTATAACGTTGTATATATTGCATATACAAATAGAACTTGCGTATATCTGATAAGGGTTGGTTGTAAGAAAATAGTAAATTGTTGGACTCTCGATTACTCAAAACCAAGGCTTTATTGTCCACGCATATTTTGTTATTTTTACGTTTAAAATTTGACGAAATATCACAAAAATCTTCACGCTTTGTTATGTCATACACAATTTAAAACAACAAACGTTACAGTTAAAACTTTATTTTTTAGCTGTGACAACTCCACAATTTTGTGAATATTGCAAAAAACACAACAGTCCTAGCCAATTTGTCAACGTTGCAGACTGCACCAAATAAAACAATGAAGATCGTCTTATTCTTATTGCTGCACACAGAACCAAATGTCATCAACATAATACAAAGATTTGGAGGTGCCACATCATAACCCACTAAAACATATGGAAATTTAGCAAAAAAAACACAAAATACAAAATTGTCCTAAATCGGCATTTTAGTAAGACATATCGCGTGACGTCGGGACGGATGGAATGACGCGTCAAGTGTTGGCGGAGGAAGACGGCAGCGGTCGGGGGAACGACACGTGTGACACATTGTTTATTCACAGCTCGGTTGCTTTCCCCCACCTTGGCATTTGCTACCAGCATATCCTTTCGGGCAAAAACACTTGGCCCATGTCAACCGGCGCCGCTCCGAATCGTACATAACCTCACACGAAGCACCGCGTAGACATTTGTTCGGTTTGCATGGATCCTCTGTTGCATTAAGAATTTATTAAACGACCACAATTGTAAATATAAAGCTTTGCGGTTGGACTCACGCTTCATTGTTGAGAATAAGCCTATAGCTAGGTCGTCTGTGTGTATGTATGAAGTGCGTGTGTGCGTGTGTGCGTGTGTGCATGTGTGCGTGCGTGCGTGCGTGTGTGCGTGTGTGTGTGCGTATGTATGTATGCATGCATGTAGTTACGTATGTAGATATGTATGTATTTATTTGTGCGTGTACGTGCGTATGTGTATATGTGTGTGAGTGTGTATGTATGTATGAATGTATGCATGTATATATAAATATATAACACATATATATATAGGGTTTAATTTTGTTAGTTAAAAGGTAGAACAAGTGGACGGCATGTAATGGTCAGCTTAATACACTCTATTATATTTTGTAACAAGCCAGGTATGGTGGCGTTTGCTAGAAATAGACAGAGCTTTGCCAGCAGTGACTAGTAGACTGAGCAAGGGACAGTTGGAGCTCGGAGTTGACCGTTATAATGGCAGGCTAGAAAACGTTTGGCAAAGTGGAGGCTCCACGTAACTAGGTATTTATTGTGTGGGAGAAATAAATCGTACTTCTGGTGGAGTGGCCCACACAAGGAATATGCCAGTAAAAACAACAATCATAATAATTTCGCACATGACTTTGGGAATGTCATGCACGGCTATTAATACAGATAATACGAATTTGAAAAGATGACTACCTGCAACCAGTAGGTACCTCTACCATTAACTAACAGCCTTATACCTAACCGGTTATAATATGCGCAGGTATATGGTCGATTCTCACGAAAGGTGGGCGTTTTCGTATTTTTTTTTTAAAACGTGAGTAGGATGTTTAATGATAAACTGGCAAACCTTCTCAAACCTGATTACGAAGTACGATATTTTAGCTACAACGACCGCAAACGTTGTTTGGCTAGGCTCAGAAGCAGTATGTTCATATTTGGTTTTTTGTAATGTAAAATTAAACAATATTCACACAGCATGCAATTTGTAAGCTAGGATTTCATACAATACATATATATAAAAGTAGACTTGATTCCACATTCCACTTGATCTTATGAAAGACCATTGACAATGGAAAACCTTATTGTTGGGACAATAATTCCGCGAATGGGTAACATATGATATTTTATAAAGTCGTAAAAAAATGCATATCCATTCGACTACTCTTAAAATGTCAACACTGTCTACAGTTACGTAGATTAGAGAAACATATTCAGTAGACATATAGTATAAGGTCTAAGGTAGATGGACATGTATTGTTTTTCTTGGTATTGTGTGGTTCGGTCGATGTTCAACCACTCGAAAGTGTTCCCATATACATACGAATAGTGTCCATACAACATGCACGGTGTTAAAATGGGAATGAGGAATAGTGATGCCATGTGGTGTTGTTGACTTGTACTACACTGGTAGAGTGGTTAGAGACTGCGAATCAAACGAAATCGACCAGTACGAAGTGAGTTTTTATAATTTTCTGACAACTTTTGTGCTTAAATGAATTTGTAATTTTGCTGTACAGGTATTACTTATAAGCAATGCGGGTTTATAAAATACTAAGCGTTTAGGCGTTAATCGCATGCAAGCTTGTTTTGAAACAAATATGCTTCGCGTGAGCGGTAAATACAGCCAGTTTACCTTTACCGATACCTGCGTTAATGCCGATCTGAAGATGATTGTTGTATGGATACGGAGCGATATGTTTGAAGTCAGATTGGTCAACTTAGTTGCTCCGCTGTTATAGTTCATATTGTTAAGCATTTCCCACAATTGTTTCTGTATTGGTGCAAAATTAAGAAGAAACAGTGTGTTTAGATGAAGAAGAAAATACATAATTCCTAGTGTCTATGTTTTGAATGTACGCTAGCTATTTGTATGTAGTATATTGCAAGGGTATTGTCTTTCTGATACATATTGCTTATTTTCACCATACACTTAAAGAATGCCACCGAAACGAGTGCCCACTGCTGAGCAGAGGAAGAAGGGTGCGGCTGCATCAAAACGGTGGCGGGAAAAGAAGCATCAGGTGAACCCGGAATATGGAAAGAAGGAGACGGAGCGAACAGCTGTGCGTGTAATTTTGTTTTATAAATGTGTAATCAGAAGTGGTGAAAAAAATCAACATCACATTAATTATGATAATTATTCATATGTGTATATTCTACAATTGATTTTAATTAGTGTATGCTTTGCATATATTTCAGCCATTTAAGTGTAATTATAAATGTGTAATGTAGTCATACGGTTAGCTATCTATTGAATAATTTAGGGTTTTTTCCTTTTTTCACAGAAATACAGAAAGAGAGTCTCAGAGATTTCGAAGGAGGCAATCGCGCACCAAAGCTTTCGTAGGGCAATAACGACCCAGAAACGTCGAGGCAGGTTTAGAAGGAGAAGCTGGAGTCAAATATACAACAAACACAGAGAGCGTCACACCGCCTGGCCAACATCCCTGCACCAAACATTGCCCTCAGTCCCAGGCGTCGAAGACAACAAGTCAATCCAAGCCACCGACTGGTCGTTGCTGTACCGAGTATTGTGCGCAGCCTCAAACGTAAGCTTAAACAGACCCAAGAGAAGCGAGATCAGTTGCTGGAGGCGGGCCACGGAAAATGACCCTGTGATGGCGTCGGCGGTGCCATAAAAAAGGTGGCAGAAAACGCAGTGAAGAAAGGTGCTGTAATATCGGAAGCAGATTCCTTCTGTGAATACTTTCGGATGGCTGAATGCAAAATGGAATTCACCCGTGTGACGTCACCGCATGTCACAGAGTGTTGGACATCATCGGCTCATGGAAAATAACACCAGTAGATGTGCTCATGTAAGCACACGCGATGGCCGTTATTGGTCGTCAGTTATGGATGAGGGAGACATCCTGCGTCAAGGATTGCTGTTTTAAAGATGACCAGTTCTCCGCTACGTGTCCAGGATGAGTACACAAAGGTGTCCGTCACTGCAACTGGTCATCAGTCATCAACAGCAAATAATGACGACACACCCGCTGAGTTACTACCCTGTAATGACCACGAGAATGGTGATGACGAAGTCCCCCTCATTATGCCATCACCCGGGGACTACATAGCCATTTTGTACCGCATGATATGGTACGTGTCCAAGGTCATTAAGAAAGAAGATGGCGAATTCTTCATCACCAGTCTTACTCCAAAACGTGGCAAGTGGCGCCGGGGGAAGACCGATGAGATGTACATTGGCAAGGAGGACATCCTCTGTAAAGTGTCTGAACCAGAGTATGTCAACAAGCCATTCATGGACATTTGCTCATCTGATCGGGCAAAGGTTGAACGTGTATTTGAACGTTTTAGTGCAGTCTAATGGTTCATCGATGATGACGATTGTTTTTTAGGTATTCATGTTTTGGTGACACCATATAATTGATGAACTGTACAACAGCAATTGTTAATTCCAAGTGTAATCTTCCATTACTTACTAGTTTGTGTTACTTATTAATTACTGTGTAACTGTTGGTTTTAACTTCAGTTACATATACTGACATGCCTAGTGATATGTTGATCATGTTCTATGTGCTCTAGGCAAGTTTGCTGGTGAGAATAGCCCATACATTAGCTTCAGTAGGGTGACGTGGTATCCATACAACATTGTGTATCCATACAACAAACGCCTCTTATTGGACTAGTCCATTAATATAGCCGCTTGCACAATGTCTTCAATTACATTACGTTAAATTAGTGATGCTGTTTGTTTATTACGCACAGATATATGTTTGATAAGGAGTCGCTGCTGTGAGATATGTGTGACCTTGAACAATTCAAGTTTGGCATAAGCTTCAAGAATAATACTGATCCGTATGCTCATTATGAAGCTTTGATATGTTTATGTTGATTTCGTTATGGGTTAAGCTAGTTATACGAATATTACATGCAACTTGTTTACGTTTTTTGTTTCGGTACATATGATATTTGGTGTACCAAGTCATGGATTTTTGTATGGCTTACATTAAATGTGTTTGCTTTAACAATGACGTAACATTGGGCAGTGACATGTACTTTCTTTGTAACTGTCAACTGACAAACAAAATAAATAGTTGTTTTAAAACGATATATGATGTTTATTATACAGAAATGAGTAATTAACTGTAGATTATCCATACCAAATGTTCCTAGAAAGTTTTGTTAGTTAGTCAGGCCATATTCTCAACTATGACAAAGCAGATGTTGAGTATCCATACAACATACTTCTATCTAGTGAGATAACACACACAGTCAGTCATAAATAAATTGTAGCAGTGTGCCACTGGGATATACAACATCTCCACTAAAACATGAGCTGAATATTTAGTTCATGACGGCTTCGTCTTTTACACTGCACTTATTGATGTGCTATCATGTATAAATAAAACGTTAAAAAAGAAAATGTAACAACTTTGCAAGTGTGACAAATACAATAAACATAGCAAGTTAGACCAAAAACCTTGAATGCCTCTCGTGCTTTAAGATATCGGGCATACTTACCAAACAAAACAATATACGATATAGAATAAGTTACACGACACGTCAGTGTTATCTCATGCAAACCTGCGTGCATTTGTATGGATACATTTCATTATGTCATCCAAATCTGACGTGCAGCTGTGGCCATAAACATAGCTATTAAGGGCCCCATTTTGGTTTTTCTAATGTTCGATATGTCTAATTTCTTGAAACAAAAGTTGGAAGAGATACATTGAAGTCACTTATTCAACCATGTGCCGACCTTTCGTGAGAATCGACCATACGTTCTTCAAGTCATGCAAATATGGTCAGTTTTAGCTATAATGTTTCCCTACCAGTTGGATGTAAAGAGCGTGATCTTATCTGCATTCTCCTACTGCTAAGATATGCGTGCACGCGTGCGTGCGTGAGTTCTCATGAGCGCGTGTACGAAAGAGCGTGCGTTCATGCGTTCGTGCGTTCGTGCGTTCGTGCGTACTTACGTGCGTGTGTTTATAAGTTACAATGTGAACGTACAGTCTATAGAGTGAACATAGGTACACATACTTAGCTTCTTTGGGCATTGAAAGCGATCGTAAACATAGGTGAATTGATGGCCTACTGGTAGATGCTTCAAGATGGCAGGATCCTGTTTGTCAAACATTCTGCAGGTCCACCACATGAAATGTACCCGCTTACACCACGGATAGCTAAAGCATCTGTTTAAACATATATCTAAGTGTAACGTAGGCAGTGAGTAATTGTCCTTATGGTACAAATGGATGAAGGTCCAAGGGGAAGCCGTCGTGAAATTAATACATTCTGCAAAGACAAGACAACACGGATGTTAGCTACCAGTAAAAACAAAAACGTATTATGTGTACATAGATACATTCATACATGCATGCATACATATATACATGATGGCAGATGCTTCGCTTGCGAAGATCTGTGGGAAGATCTCTGTCCCTAGAGACGGTGGCATGCCTTCTGGTGATTGTAGACGCATATACTGGATGTATACAAATGCATGCGTGCGCACTATATTTGTGATGCCGGCATCCACATTAGCATGTTTGCTCCTTAAATTTATTCACATTTGAATGATTGTTGTATTTAAAAAACGGGTGCAGTAAAAGGAAACCAATCAGGGTGGACGGAGAGTGTCGACATTAGCACATGGAAAAATATAGCTGAAGGTCGAGAAAAATAAGTATTTATAATATGGCCCTTACCCACAAACCTTGGCTAAGAGGAAAAGGTAGCGAGAAGAAACGTTCAGAGACACCACATTATATATTTTCAAAAATATGCAGTTTAATGATAAATGGGTAATTGGAGCCGATGATGCAATGTGTAGTTTTACGTTCTATTGTGCGCATCTCTGGTCAGCAAACTGTATTGTGCTTGCCGTTATCGCACTTAGTAATAAATAAATATTGCTATCGTATTGGCGAGCATGCCTATGCAGAACAAGAAGTAAAATGCTGTGATCACAACTCAGTAGGGCCCTACATGTGTTCTATACTGACATGACATTGTTGTAATATTATATAACATTTATTTTACCCTAGGACGATATCATGTGTAGATGTTAATTGCTACCGTATGTTTCGCAATATTAATAAATCTTCCATTTGACCATCGAACGAGGCGGCTCTGATGAACTACCGCGGGAAGAAATCCAAATAATGAGCGACAGAGTGAACACCAGCTCTAACTCGTTATACTAAGATTCCATACGATAACAACTATCCCAAGTATGTTTTTGTTTTTGACTAAAACAGGTGGCAATCATTAAGAAAGTAAATTGAGCCAACTATTTGCCTTTACGGTTAACAGTTTGTATGTTTTCGTAATATACAAAGAATTAAGTGTGAATATAGACATCAGACTGGTGGCTCGGGTAATCTTTAGTTTTTTTGTCCTGTCAAATTGACAGCTTTTCTTCAGTTACTTTACGGCAGTTCCCATCGGCCTTTATTAGAGACGGCTAAGGAGACAGCTAGCTAGATTGTGACACAGAAGTAAGAGTGAGAAGACAGACGGACGTAGCTGACGTGTACAACACGGGAAAGGTAATCGGATCAGTGGAGAGAAATTGTTAGGTGGTGAGACTGCCGTATAAAGAAAATGGGGAGAGAACCAACAACGAAGTAAGGAAGACGGACGGAAGGAGGCTGAGAGGAGGGAAAATTAAAGGAGAGAACGAACAGGGGGGAAGATATGTACATGAGAGATGGCCTACATCTAAGTGGAAAGGGGGCAGCAGTTTTCTCAGAGAACTTGCTGCAATCTGTTGACAATGGGACAGGCTGCATCTATTTAAACTAGATTCGCAGGGGGGATTCACAGAGAAGCCTGAAACTGGAGGCATAGATAAAGACAGCAGAAATAAATCGGCAAAGAACAGCCTGGAAAACTGTTCTGAATCAGGATATAAATGCATTTGTTTAAATGCAAGGAGCATAGTAAACAAAAGAAGTGAACTAAACATTATGGTAGAATATATTGACCCTCACATAATAGGTATAACCGAATCGTGGGCCACCACTGATATATCAGATGCCGAATTGGGACTAACAGGATATGTAATGTTTAGGAAAGATAGAATAGAAAGAAAGGGAGGTGGAGTTATTTTATATATTAAAGAATCTATCCAGGCTTATGAAATAAAATTAGAAAGAGAAGCAGATTGCGAAGAAGCTGTTTGGTGTAACATAGTTACAGGAAACTCAACGTTAACAGTTGGGTTAGTTTATCGAAGTCCAAACATAAGCATAGAAGAGAATGAAAAAATACAAAACGCTATAAGGGAAGTAAGCAAACGGAACTGTATTATTATGGGGACTTTAACCATGGGCATATACAATGGAAATCTCTACAGAGTATGGGGAGTGAGGACCACAAGTTTTTAGTTTTAGTACAAGATAGTTTCCTTTCTCAACATGTGCTAGAACCAACCAGGGGAGAGAATGTGTTAGACTTAGTTTTGTCCTCACAGAAAGAATTAGTTGACAATGTCAAGATATGTGAGCCACTGGGGAGTAGTGATCACAACCAGATACATTTTACCATCAATGTAAAATCAGAAAGGAATAGTAAAAAGCAGTATAGGAGAAATTTCCACAAAGGAAGGTATAAGGACATGAGGAAATATTTAGCAAAGATAGACTGGAATAACACACTGAAGAATAAGACAGCAACGAATGCTGGAATATCTTAAATAGTGAAATTAAGTGCATAGTCGATAAATTTGTACCTTTCAAAAAACAAGGGAAACGGTCTAAAAAGAAACACTTATCGAAAGAAGCCATTAGAAAAATTAAGTATAAACAAATGATGTGGAAGTCATATAGATGTACTGGAAATGATGAAGACTACAACATTTATAAAGAAGCACTTAATCAAGCTACAGCTGAAATTAGAAATTCAAAGAGAAGCTATGAAAAAAAATTAGCTAGTAATATAAAACATGACAGTAAGAGTTTTTATGCGTATATTCGAAGCAAACAGAAAGTTCAGGATAAGGTCGGTCCTCTAGAAGATAGTGCTGGAAATACAATATCAGAGGGATTCTTAATGGCAGAAGACCTGAATGAGTATTTTAGTTCAGTGTTTACCAGGGAAGATATTAGTTCACTGCCAGTACCAGAGGCTAAGTTCAAGGGGGCAGATTCAGACTATTTAGGACAGTTAGTTGTAACCTCGGAAATGGTAGCTAAGAAAATAAGGGCTATGAAGGATAATAAATCACCTGGAGTGGACGGGATTCCGCCCAAACTACTATTGGAAATTGTAGAACAAATTAGCGTACCGCTTGCAACAGTTTTCAATTTGTCATTAGAAGAGGGAGTGGTTCCTTTAGAATGGAAAGAGGCAAACATTATACCGTTATTTAAAAAAGGTTCGAGAAACAAGTCAGAGAACTATAGACCAGTGAGTTTAACATCAGTGATTTGCAAATTATTAGAAAGACTAATTAAAGATCACATGGTGGATTTTCTTGTTAAACATAACTTGATAAACCCATCTCAACATGGGTTTTAAAAGCGAGGTCATGCTTAACAAATATGTTATGTTTTTGGGAAGACATCACTAGGTGGGTAGATGAGGGATCACCAGTAGATATCATCTATTTAGATTTTCAAAAAGCTTTCGACAAAGTACCACATCAAAGATTACTCCTTAAGCTAAAGGCCCATGGCATAGGAAATGGTATAATAAACTGGATAGAAAAATGGCTGAATGACAGAAGACAACGTGTAGTAGTTGATGGGAGGCTTCAAACTGGAAATCGGTATTGAGTGGGGTACCACAGGGATCAGTACTAGGACCTATATTATTCTTAATATATATCAACGATTTGGACGATGATATAACAAGTAAGGTGTTAAAATTTGCGGATGATACACAAGTGTTTAGAAGGATTAAAAGTGATGGAGACAGACAGCATTTACAAGATGATCTTGATAGGTTGATCAAATGGTCTGAAAAGTGGCAAATGCTGTTCAATTTTGGGAAATGTAAATGCCTCCACACAGGTCATGGGAATGAAGAGGTAAATATAAAATGGGGGGTACTGTTCTAAGTACTACTGTAAAAGAAAAGGACTTTGGGTTAACCATTAGTGCTGATATGAAGGTTTCAGAGCAGTGCGGAATTGCAGCGTCAAAGGGAAATCAAATCCTTGGATTAATTAGGCGAAATATAGCGTATAAGAAAAAAGAATTAATAGTACCGCTGTACAAAACAATAGTGAGGCCTCATTTAGAATATCGTATACAAGCATGGAGGCCATATCGCAAGAAGGACATAGATATGCTAGAAAGAGTACAGAGGAGAGCGACTAAAATGATACCAAATCTGAGGGATCTTAGTTACGAAATACGCCTAAAAGAATGTGTTTAACAACATTAGAGACCAGGAGATTGAGAGGAGATCACATAGAAGTGTTTAAAATATTGAATGGTTATGAAAATATTGATAGAAACATTTTTTTCTCAGTTAAGAAAAATAGAAGGACCAGAGGACATGAAGCTACATTAGTAAAGGAGCAGTGTAGATTAGATATAAGAAAGTTCTCATTCTCACAAAGGACTGTAAATGAATGGAACAGATTATCTCCTGATTGTGTTGGTGCTAGTAGCGTGAATATGTTTAAACATAAAATCGACACACACCTTAAAAAGGCGGGATACATGTAGATAAAAAGTATTGGACTCTCGATAAGCCAAAAGGCTTCCTTGTCCACCTGCCATCCAGAGTAATTTTCTGGATGGCAATCTTGTTAAATCTTGTTAAATCTTGAAAGTAACATGTGTGCAGGAGACAGGAGAACAGTCGACTGGGGTGGGGTGACAGGAGGAAAGAAGATGACAGGAGAGAAGGAGGCAGGAGGGACGTTGTCATGGGGAAATGACAACAAGGAGACATTCAGAAACCAACGAAGGAGCAATTCTAGGCAGTGATAGAGGGAGTAAAGAGGAAAGCGATGGTGTCCATATACTAAGAAAGAAACGTTTAAAATGTATCAATTTAAACAAAGCTATAGTTTTATGAATGTGTAGACCAAAGATCGACCAGAACATTCGTGACTATTTTAGGTAACCAAAATATAACCTATTTATGTTTTCTTGAATTAAAAGTGTTTTCTTGTGTATTAAATGTGGAACACATGTAATATCCATAACCTAAATGAACAAACACTATTGTTTATGGTTACGTTTTTTTGGTTTAATGTGGTTGACATATAGCACATTCTTCAGCAAGTAAACTTTTCTTTTCAAAGAACACATTCACAGACGGAGTCTAAACAATGAACTGTTTTTCCTAAGTATTCCATATGCTTACTTCTTTTTTGTATCAAATTGTGTCTTACTGAATCAAATAGTTTTATAGGGATAATTTGTTCAACTATCAAATTTTCGTCACAGACGTTCCGTCGTTATGTGTATTTTACATGCTATTTATGGGTATATATATAAAAATATAAAACAATTAATATAATATACTATTGACTGATCATATTAGTATTCCCATCGTATTGGCCAAACGGAAGATAATTTTGAAACAGTTCAGCCCTGTAAAAGATCATGACCGGGGGGTGCCCGCCTGCTCCACTCTCGGTGTGGATTGCGCCAAAGCCATTGGCCAGACACATACATCTGTCATGCAATATTCATTCAAAGGCTGTGACCAAAGTATCACACTTCAGTCAAAACCAGCTGTGCTTGTTGGCAGTGACCAGGTTCAGGTGGACACATAGCTCCTCTTCCAGCGTCTAATTGTCGCTGCAAAATCAACTAATGCACGTATACAGTGTTCTGTTTTGAGCTACGTAGTCACCCGCCGTCTCTGTTTGACGATTCACGTTTGCTGCGAGAACCGTATAAAGCTATACTTGCTGCTGCCATCTGGTGTATGCTAACATCCGACAATGCATGGCCAATCGGTGGGGTTCAGTATCTCTTCAATGATGGGCATTTTGCTCGATTGCATCCCATCCCTTAGCCACGTTGGTTCCTCACATATCTAGAGCTACACAAGCTGTAAGTGTAATTTCACTACATGACACGGAAGTTCGTTCTAGACATCGTTGTCTTTGGTGGATAACACAATCTCTCCACCATCATAGATGAGCGGGTGGAAAAGCTGGAGCAGACGTTTTGGTCACTGATGATATGAGGATAATGACAATGAAAGACGTCTTCAATTGTAAACAACAAACATCATTCCATCAACTTGTTAAGCGAATACCGGTAGCATAGTGGATGTCAAACAAAAGTAGAGTGATGCAGATCTGTTGATTGTGCAAACAGAGCAATAGACCTACAATCTGCAGTGATAGAGAACAATGTTCTAATGATCTCAGCTGATCTCAGATCTGGCTGTCATCGTGTTGTTCTGTGCTGACCAAAATGCGAATGATTTTTCGTGCACAGTGAGGTACCATCAACTACAAAGAAGAACAACTGTGTGTGGAACATACAATCCGTACTTGACCATCTAGGTAAATATGTACGTGAAAGCTGTATTATAATGTGACACCATTCCCCGGATGTACGGCCTTGGAAAAAGAGATCCAATGAAGAAACATGGTTCTAGCCAGTACTTCCAGAGACAAGCTAACCAATTAGCGAAGCTTGTTGCCTCAACAGAACAGAATATAATTGCAGGAGAGAGAACGTTTGTATATGCCTTTGCAATGGAAACACCAGAAAACAATCAGGATTCCATGAGGTACGGAAGGTTTTATGAGAAGGTGTCAGTCAAGAGTTCGCACATTCAGCCGCAGACCTTATATATTACCTCCGACATATGCAGTTGCACGCCATCGCAACACGGTGGCGAGCTTGCAAGTGCAGGAGTGGTTTGGTGTAAGGCACTCGATATCAGTAGATTGGGGATGGAAGATGAGCGCCGGTGAACTTGTGCCCTCCATGACAAGCCTGCCTCCAGCACATGATGCCCTGTTCCATGTAATACGATGTAACTGTTCCATAGATTGCAGTATGGCTAGGTGCACGTGCAGCAGGAACAAACTGTGAGCGTTCTCCGCATGTGGTCAATGCCGGTACACAGTGAGCTGAAACTCAATCTTGGGTGGCGTCGGTGATGACGAGGACAGGGTAGTCGTGCGTTTGTTGATGGAGAGACATATCAAAACTAATCTTGATTATGTATTGGTGGTCTTAATTCATGATTTCATGACATTCTTATGCTGGTTCTGGTTTCATCAAAGCCATGTAGTCAGAATTGTTGTGAATAATTCAGTAATTAGCATGCCATATTTCACCGTAATCTTTTGTGCTAGATTCGTGTATGTTTTGACCTTACATCAAGGGTACATTATAACGATTACATACAATGCTCCCCGTCTAAATGTTTTTACGTTACGTATGTGATTGATGTTCATAGCCGTATCATACTTATATATGCACAGTATAATCATGTTATATGGGAGGGAAAACGGCGATTTTACAAAGTTAAGTTTTTTTTTGACTAGATTCATGCATTTATGTTCTCACCATATATCAAGGGTTCATTATAATTACTGTATAAAATGTTCACATATTAAATTTATTTGTATTATGTTGTGTACGATTTATGCCCATGACAGTTAGCATACGTACATGCGAACAATAAGCATGTTAGACGGGAGCCGAATTGGATATGTAATTGAAGCTGTTAGTGCATGTTTGATACCAACACGTATTTTATTTAAAAAGATGATATTAAAAATGTTTTAATGTTTATGCATTTTGGGTTGACTGGTGTTTAAAGAAACATTATCTTGCTCATAATTTATGTTGTCCCAAATTGGAAATCGTGCAGGAAAGCTACTGAGGGGCCCCAACATTTGCGCAATTTTGATATTGTTCTCCAAATTTTAGAGCTGTATACTTTTGATATGGTATCTAGGACATATTCCTGCCTTCAACATTTGCTTCCGTTGCAATGCATTCCAATTTAACCATATGTTGGCTATAAAGGATGTGGACTAAGTTGTGGTGACATCTACCCCACAAATGTATGATTAACATAGGATTCCCATAAAGAATCAGCCGCTTGTTTTTTGGGGAAATACGGAATTCCGTTCATATTACCTCCATGTGGACAAATGATTGTTCTGAATCAGTAGGATGGTTAAGAAAAAGAAAGGAAGGGGTCATTTAAGTAATAACCTTCACTAAAAAAACGTATGAACTATAATACATTTGGGGTTATCTAAACTAACAAGGATGCATGTTAAAACCAAATGTAAGAGGTATTTTAATTTATAAATAATGGTTCATTTTTCAAAATGTTGGGTATTATTTTTAAAATACGTATCTGAATGTCACAATATTTTAGATATTAAGGGGGTCATCTTTATAAAATAAGCGGTTTTCTCAAAAACTGAAAGAATCATTAAAAATGCAAGGAGTCATTGCAAAAATACTTGATCACGTCAACAAATAAAATATACAGTATGTTTTGTGGGTTTGTTTTAATGCTGATCTTTGTAGAAATGCCAGTTCCCCACAGGAATAAATTGGGATGAGGACAATCTGTCTTAGCGAATTTGGTATTCACCGCCAGCCTTCTACGACCACTAAAACAAGTATCACTATCCGTGTATTCTTCTCACAGGGTTCCAGATACGAAAACTGTCAAAGAATGGCATTTTCCACGGAAAGTATGTGCTATCGCTATGTGATATCGCCAGCACACGGACATTAGTGTTTCTTCTCTTGAAGTGGCGTTGTAAATTTTGAGATCATAGATACCTCATTAGCCTGAACTTCATGTTGTTATAACTGGATTTGCGAAGGGAGCTGGTAACATTGCAACACGAGTTGTGAGATACATGTTTATTTCGACAGACCTTCAAAGAACTTTGCAGGCCGCATCAGTGACATTTGTGCAATATTGACATCGGTTATGTACTTAGGATACAGTTATTTATTTATTATTGTTATTTTTAATTAGCATATTATATGTATTTATTTTATTTTATTTAAGCACATTATTAATTTTAGGTATTTAAGTGGCTAACTCATTTAACTTATGTATAATATATACACTTGTAAATATATATATATATATATATATATATATATATTTATTTTTATTCAGGTTTATCTAACTGACATTTTATGTCATTTTTTTTCTTTGCCAAGGACGAGCCCCAATGTTTCAACTAGACATGGCTTGATAAGATCCTCTCCGATTGTTAGGGATTTCAGTACAAGACATTTTTTAATTTATGGTACTTCGTTCCACAACATATATCTTCAATGTAGCGTGCCACAAACGCGCAGTCATAATATGCTTGTGTTACCCCCAAAATGCCCTATTTACCCCCAAGGGTGTAATTACCCCAGGGTGCTATTCAATATGTGGAAATAAAAATGCTTCCACATAGGACATAGGAATGAGGATATATTACGTAAAATGGGAGATACTGTTCCCAGTATTGCCATAAAAAGAAGAGCAGTGCGACATGGTAGTTACGAAGGGAAATATTATTCGTGAATAAAGTAGAAGAAATGCAACGTATAAAGAAAACGAATTAATCATATCGTTCTTAAAGCAATAGTTATACTTCATTTGTAATACCGTATACAAGCGTGGATGCCATTTCGTTAGAAGGAAATGGATATGCTAGAAATAGCATAGAGGACAGATAATTCCAGAAATGAGATGCTTTAATAACGAAATACGCCTAACGTAATGTAGTTTAACAACACTAGCGACTTGAGTCCTAGGGTACCACAAAGCATATCTTTGAGTATGACAACGGGATATTTTGGCGGATTCTTTATAAAGTTTTAAAATAAAGCTGTTAGGTTAAACTTATGTATGTTGGTCACCTGAATTATTGTTATCATCATTACTGATAAGTCAAAGTATTACGTACTTTCGCAAAATGTTCCTTCGAAACCAGGTACGCAATTGCACTTGAAATTTTCTCCGAACTCTCCAACGTTTTCGCATGTACCGGAAAATTGGCATGGGTTAGAAGCACACGCAGTCACAACTGAAACATAGCCAATTCCATTTAATCACTTTAAAAATGATCGAACACATAAAATCATACATCACAAATCCATGGTCAAATCATCATGCTTATATTATAATGTGTTTGGGTTTGTGTGTATTGAAATACAAATACGTACGTACGTGTAGTTGTATATGCTGAAACCACTAATTATATCATTCTTACACAATCACGCTAACACGCAGGCGGCACCTAAAAGTGTTAATATAACTAACCCTTTGTAACTACAATCACATGTTTACTGTTAGTGGTTAATTAGAAAACAAATGTTGAACACACCGCTAATTAATTTCATGGCCCGCGCCACTGTTGGCCACAAAACAACGTCACCAATTCTGCGTGCACTGCTTTTCACTAATCCGAAGGATGGCGTTGTGCTGCGTTAAACAATTTGTTATTCGTTTACCATAAAACATATTAAGTCTTGCAATGCTATTGAAAACATTTTGTATCATTGGCGAGCTCCCAACTGTAATCAAACTTCTGTACTATCTGGAACTGGAACTGGAACTGGAAACATCTTTATTTGACAGATAACAAATACAAAACATGTAACACCAGTTTAATAAAAGAAAAAACTCCTGCCGGGAGACTCTCACTGAGGCTTACAAATATGCCGCTGACGTGTGATGTATGTTGGTAGGTAAAATGCACATGTTGCAGCTTGTGTTCGTGCTAGTATCGGTAGGTAAAGTGCACATGTAGCAGCTTGTGTTCGTGCTAGTATCGGTAGGTAAAGTGCACATGTAGCAGCTTGTGTTCGTGCTAGTATCTGTAGGTAAAGTGCACAGGTAGCAGCTTGTGTTCGTGCTAGTATCGGTAGGTAAAGTGCATATGTTGCAGCTTGTGTTCGTGCTAGTATCGGTAGGTAAAGTGCACATGTAGCAGCTTGTGTTCGTGCTAGTATCGGTAGGTAAAGTGCACATGTAGCAGCTTGTGTTCGTGCTAGTATCGGTAGGTAAAGTGCACATGTTGCAGCTTGTGTTCGTGCTAGTATCGGTAGGTAAAGTGCACATGTAGCAGCTTGTGTTCGTGCTAGTATCGGTAGGTAAAGTGCACATGTAGCAGCTTGTGTTCGTGCTAGTATCGGTAGGTAAAGTGCACATGTAGCAGCTTGTGTTCGTGCTAGTATCGGTAGGTAAAGTGCACATGTAGCAGCTTGTGTTCGTGCTAGTATCGGTAGGTAAAGTGCACATGTAGCAGCTTGTGTTCGTGCTGGTATCGGTAGGTAAAGTGCACATGTAGCAGCTTGTGTTCGTGCTGGTATCGGTAGGTAAAGTGCACATGGCAGCTTGTGTTCGTGCTAGTATCGGTAGGTAAAGTGCATGTAGCGGCTTGTGTTCGTGCTAGTATCGGTAGGTAAAGTGCACATGTAGCAGCTTGTGTTCGTGCTGGTATCGGTAGGTAAAGTGCACATGTAGCAGCTTGTGTTCGTGCGAGTATCGGTAGGTAAAGTGTGTAGCAGCTTGTGTTCGTGCCATGTAGCTTGTGTTCGTGCTGGTATCGGTAGGTAAAGTGCACATGTAGCAGCTTGTGTTCGTGCTAGTATCGGTAGGTAAAGTGCACATGTAGCAGCTTGTGTTCGTGCTAGTATCGGTAGGTAAAGTGCACATGTAGCAGCTTGTGTTCGTGCTAGTATCGGTAGGTAAAGTGCACTTGTAGCAGCTTGTATTCGTGCTAGTATCGGTAGGTAAAGTGCACATGTAGCAGCTTGTGTTCGTGCTAGTATCGGTAGGTAAAGTGCACATGTAGCAGCTTGTGTTCGTGCTAATATCTGTAGGTAAAGTGCACAGGTAGCAGCTTGTGTTCGTGCTAGTATCGGTAGGTAAAGTGCACATGTAGCAGCTTGTGTTCGTGCTAGTATCTGTAGGTAAAGTGCACAGGTAGCAGCTTGTGTTCGTGCTAGTATCGGTAGGTAAAGTGCACATGTAGCAGCTTGTGTTCGTGCTAGTATCGGTAGGTAAAGTGCACAGGTAGCAGCTTGTGTTCGTGCTAGTATCGGTAGGTAAAGTGCACAGGTAGCAGCTTGTGTTCGTGCTAGTATCGGTAGGTAAAGTGCACATGTTGCAGCTTGTGTTCGTGCTAGTATCGGTAGGTAAAGTGCACATGTAGCAGCTTGTGTTCGTGCTAGTATCGGTAGGTAAAGTGCACATGTTGCAGCTTGTGTTCGTGTTAGTATCGGTAGGTAAAGTGCACATGTAGCAGCTTGTGTTCGTGCTAGTATCGGTAGGTAAAGTGCACATGTAGCAGCTTGTGTTCGTGCTAGTATCGTTGTAAAATGTTAGTAAGTATTGTTTGGTGTATGTAGAGAAACCGTAGAGGCTATGTGTGTATATTTGATCCAAAATGCAGGGTGGCGTTTTTCTAAATAAAGTTGGTATGCGGTATCTAATACATTTTCAGGCTTTCGAAGTATGACTGTATGGGATAATAATTTGGTGACTCTGCCTTGTGGGATAATCATGGGAAGCAGCGATTTGTAAAAATACCGATTGACAAAAATATAGGAACGCGTTTACGTACACATTTATGAAAGAACGTCAAACATTGACGAGTGAAGATTTAGAAGTTTTAGAAGATTTTTATTCTATCGCTCTTCTTGCTTGGCCCCAGCATATCATAGGTCTTGGGCCCAGCATATCATAGGTCTTGGCCCCAGCCTACCATAGGTATTGGCCCCAGCATATCATAGGTCTTGGCCCCAGCATATCACGCGGACCTTATACAAATCAAAATAAGACTAAATAGGCTTTAATAATTGGTTACCCGTCAAATTTCTAGCGGATATCCTCCTGCCCTGGCATCAAAACGGGATCCAGATTATGCTTAATTTATTTTCAAGAAATTTAATTGTGTCAGACGTTAACAAAATGTATTATGTATAAAACCCTAGATCCCACAAAATCAAACAGTACACGTACGATTCTCGTTTAGGTATTATAACCTTCTTGCGGTTTGATTTCGTAGCGCGCTCAACTGAAAATCCACAGTTATGAATCCACAATTTACATTATATGAACAAAATGTAGATTATTTTGATTCAATATTCGTGAATATTGAGTTAGAAGATGTTTGAAGGTAACTAAACCGAAGAGGCTTTTATGACACAGAGCTCAGTGTTTCAATTTTTGAATCGGTTCACAACTTTCGCTCCGGTCAAATCAATCAGACACACGTTTTGTTAAGTTGCGGACCATCATTCTTTGCACAAGTTTTAAGTCAAATAAACACACGACTCGCAACAAACGTGTCACCAATGTACGCCGTACAATACACGTTTGTGAATATCATATCTGAACTGATAGACGTTGTGCAACAAATTGCATTACAAACCTTCGCAAAAGACTCCTTGATGCCACTTAGGACATAGGCATAAATCTTTTACGACCCAAACTTCGACGTTATAACTCCCCCACATTTCCCATTTCTGGGTGCACGTCGCGCCGTGCTGGCAGGGGTGAGACTGACAGCGGTCCCTTTCTACAACACGAAAACACACATACACACATACACACATACACACATGCACACACGCACACACGCACACACGCGCACACGCGCACACACGCACACACGCACACACACACGCACGCACACACGCACATACGGCCGCACGCACTCACGCACGCACACACGCACACCACACACACACACACACATAGACACACACACACACAAACTTACCTTTACTTGCCGTTGACATGTAACCGGTATGCACACATCAACGCGCGCGCACACACACACACACACACACACACACACACACACACACACACACACACACACACACGCGCGCACACACATATATGTAACGAAAACCTGGTTCATTATTAATCTCCCAAACACAATCCTTGTGTCGGCCACTCCACCCGGAGAACGATTTATTTCTCCAATACAACAAACATCTATGTGGGGCGCCTCCACTTCGTCATGCGCTCCGTAGCCTGCCGTTAAGTCCAACTATCAACCGCACGTACATGTACGCATGCACGCACACCCGTACGCGCGCGAGCACACACACATACACCCATACGCAACTCTAATTCTAATTCGGTATCCATTTTTTGATGGCGTGACGGAACTTTTTCTATGCAATAGGTCACTTGATGGATAGGTCAATTCTTACATAGTTGATGGTGAAATTAAATTGGACACTTGCAATATGTCTAGGATTTATATGAGAGAAAGTATTGGTGGTAGGGTATTGATGTACATACAAAAACATCTACTAGCTGTAACATGGCAAGATGGGATTGACCTGGAAATAGAGGACTATAATTATGTGGATTTCGGTCAACCTCATCAAGCCGACAAGACGGAGACCGTGCCAGCTACCATCCACACTTGACCTGGTGATATCAAAATGAACAATACCTGGTTGATAATGCCACACACCGTTGGGGTATAGCGACCACGAATCCTTGCTGTGGCCAATCATGTGTTAAGTGTATATCAAGAGTGTTATAGGAAGCTGATGAGTTATACAACCGTTCTACAGCTGGGCTACAAAGCACCACTGTTTGGTGAGATCAAACAAAGGAACATATGTACACAATGGAATACGGTGAGTATTCTAAGAAGTCAACACTAAGTTGCCAGTTTCTTTCGCAAGCTCCGTATTTTCAACGTACAGTTATTACTGATCACGTTCCCGTTATTATCCCAATTCACAACGCGATTTGAGGTGCCGAAGAGAAATGTCCTATGTCCTTTTGCTGATGATACCACGCCATTCATACTTTGCTGCTCTGGAACACAGTGCATATATTGCGGAACAGTTTCCGGTGAACGGAGGACTCACCAAAGACGACGAAGCAATGGTAAAAGTCGACTTCCTTGACCTGAGGGTACACTGCACCCTGAAAGCAGACTTTCTGGATCCTAACCTGCAAATATTCTGAAGAAACGCTGGCGGTAAATACCATACGCTCTGTGACAGGGGTCGGTATCAAAGTCCAAATTCTTTTAATCACAATGCAGCACTGTGAAGCAAGTGTTTCGTCAACGGTCACAAATAAAACTAAGGTGAGGAATACGTTGGTTCTTACTGTTAACGAGCAATGTACTCTAGCTTTTACAAATCCTCGCATCGTAAAGTGGGACAAGAAGATGCAATTTTAGACACTTAAAACAAATTCCCGAGAGCATCTCAGTTTATAGGGTAACAATCCATACTTAATGCTAGAACACCATGTATGGACGGGCGAGTGATGGTTGAGTTGTGTGTTCACATTAAATTGGATCTCCTCAGCTGTAGCATTTCTGCTATTTCTGGATATTAAAATCTACTTTCCTGCGGTTTAATTTTATAAATGAGGAAGGTCAAGCCAGTAGATAGACATATTGTTAACCAACCGCCTTAGTTACGTAATTACAGCAACTCGTTGCAGATGCGCTCAGTGAAGCGTGGTATTCTGTTGCTAGTGTTTCTAGGCAAGCAGGTGGTTTCACTGTAATCTTAGAGAGGGTGTTCCACAATGCCTAGTTTGAATTGTATATTACATTAGCCAATAGAAATGATGGAAACCTGTCATATGATGTGTAATTAGGTCTGCTTATATAAACGTGTGTTGTACGCATTTCGCCATCTGGGCGCTGGCGAAGGACTGGGACAGATCCAGGGTTGAACTAGACAGGTTGCCCTGCTGCCAAGAGAATGGCAAGGAAAGTCGTAAAGCGTGGTGGGAATCGTTAACGTGGGTTACGTTCCCAAGCTTTTGTGTGTGTGTAATATTCAGTGTCCAGAGTGACTATTCGATCGAACTTCGAAGAAACCATGCCGCCACGTCAACAGTACTTTGAGACAACGTTCCGGTCGGCCCCAACGTATTTGCGTCGATGAGCGATAATCGCGACGCGCTCACCCAGCACGGGCCACCCTCGAACAGCGGTCTCACAGCGATATCGTCAGAAAGCTTGATCGAATGCGACTCGTAGCGGCCGACGGTAAACGTATTCTGCCAGGCGTCGTCAATTGCGCGAACCCGTTCATCCGACTTCTCGATCGTTTGCGACAGGACAAGACCTCTCGATCGAATTCGCAGCGGCCGGCGGTAAACGTATTCTGCCAGGCTCCGTCTTTCAGTTGAACGTATTCAACTGACTTCGCAATCGTTGCGATCGTGCGTTCATTGAACACACACACACACACACACACACACACACACACACACACACACACACACACACACACACACACACACACACACACACACACACACACACACACACACACACACACACACACACACACACACACACACACACACACACACACACACACACACACACACACATACACACATATACACACACACACATACACACACATACACACACACACACACATACACACACACACACACACACACACACACACACACACACACACACATCACACACACACACACACACACACACATACACACATACATACACACACACACACACACACACACACACACACACACACACACACACACACACACGCAACAACAACAACAACAACAACAACTACAACACCTACCCATGCATAATTGTCCGACGTAATTCTCTGTGCAGTTGCATGCATATATATCCCAGTAGCCGGGTACTCCCAGCGAAATACACGATGCGTTGTACCAACAGTTATGGGCTCTGCAGACATCAAAGTCTGAATAACAAAAGAAAGAATGCTAATACTACACAGAGTGCATATTACCAACCCACATGATTGTACGTTACAGTATGGTAGCAATACTGACATTTGTGTGGACTAACCCGTGTACCGTTTTGAATGCATGATGCAGACGTGAGTGGAAGATGTGACAGTGGGCGTAATGTAGCCTTTTAGATAGATTGGAACAATATGATTTCATTAAAATGTGATTGGCTGAGTAGTTAATTTGCATAAATCAAATATGGCCGCCACAACTCAATATATTGCCATAGCTGTGCTGTCGTATGGCACAGTTGAGTAATTTGTAATTATATTATGTGGTTTTGTGATACATTTGGAATACATTAAAATGTGACTGGTTGAGTAGTTAATTTGCAGAAATCCAATATGGCCTCCAAATAGCAATGTTTACCATATTTTTGCTTAACAAATATTTTTGCTTAACCTTTCAAACATGCTATGTTTATTAGTTGCTCAATTCATGTGATATAGCATGGTACTCGTGTTCATTGATGCCCATTACCTTATTCAAAATATATTCATTCATTCATATGGCAAGCATATTATAGCCATCATTGAAATCTGACAGCAATGAATACGTAGAGCTGGCTGATACCGCGGCAATCTGCAAAACAAGGCAGGCCCTATTTTTAACATAGGTACCACTTCGTAGTGCTGTCTTTCTTACAACTGTGCAGATGATATCCAGTAGTTCTGGTGGTGCTGCGAGCTGGTTGGTCTGCACTGGAATACATCTTTCATCCACCATCTCACAACCCCACTCTCCTGGCTTCAAGTTGATACCTGTCCCTTTCCCGTCCGTCATATGATAGTAGACACGGACGCTATGATAGCTGCTGAGGTTGGCTGTGGTTGATGTGCTCTTAAAAATCAAAAATGCATGTATATTGAGAAATATAGTCCTTCCTCTCTGGGTGTTTTCCTTCTCCTGCGATAATGATGTTACTGCTGCTCAGCTGAATATACGAGCCTGCTGAGAAAACAAGGCAACGGGTCTACTTCAGTGTCAAACGCTTTCGCAATCCAAACAGATGAGAGGTTGTGTCAGAATCAAGAATTACATGAATAAAGATTATAATATGATATTACATACATCACGACCGTGAAACTCCTCAGATTGCTTCATGCGCCATTCTATGTTCTTTATAGGTTTCATATATAAAGAACACCATCATTATCGACATGATGAAGTAGGTTACGATTAATCCGTGTTATCCTCCATCAAAAAGTATATGTTGTCTGGCAGACACGACGGCCGTTTGGACAATGCGCGCACCATCGCCCTGCCCCTTCTTTCTGTCTGTCTGGGCTAGCTGATTAGCTCAAAGGTGACATTGAAGAAATTCAAGAAGATCAAGAACCATGCCTTGCTTTGTCAGCAGGCTAAGATATTCAGCCGAGGTAATGCCGAAGAGGAATAACTGGATATATTAAGATACATGCATTTTTGTGATATGATTTCTAAGAGCATGTCACATGTGGAACCAAAAACACAACCTCAGTGTCTTCCTTCAGCCGGAAATTAATATTGGGTAGGCTGAGCCAGAGCTTCAGCACGACACCGCTGCTGGATGATGACATCGAAAGACGTGGGGGCTGTTGTATATTTCTTGCGGACTACGTTCACAATTTTTCAAACTCTCCAGAAACCTCCAGTTGCACCCTCCCCTTGAGGCTCGCCAATAAACCCCACCTTCAGGCTACCAGAAACATCACTGTACCCTAGAATGAAAACCATCCCAAAATGTTGGGGGGCTAATCCTATCTCCAACCTTGTCACCAAAGTGTATCCTCCAACAACACACCCCTTACATATTTAATGGGAGGCTGATCCTGTTTCCAGTCACCACACCAAAAATATCGGTTCTGGAGCCTAAGGGACAATTATCAACATAAAACCAGGAGAGTGGGAATGCCAGACGGTGAGTAAAAGATGTCTAGCAATGCAGACCAACCAGGTCGCAGCATCACCAGGACTAGTGGATATTTTCTGCTGCAGTTGTAAACGGTGCCAATGCCATACAAATGTAGTCTGCTTTGCTCTGCTTGCACATAACTGAGCTGGACCAGCAGGTTGTACCAACTAAGAGCTCCTAGATTTCAGTAATGACTGTGATCTGCTTGATAAATCGTTTAAGTAAAATAATGCCAAACAATAAACACGAGTAGCATGTCATATCAGTTTAATTAAAAATAAATTCAGCCTGATTGAGCTGTTATAATTTGAGCTAATATATGATAAACGTTGCTATTTGAAGGCCATGCTGTATTTCTGCAAATGAACTACTCACCCAATCACAATGCATCACTGTATCCAAAACCCCTTCACTGAATAAAACATACTAAACTATATCATATGACAGCAAATATATGGAGAAAAAAAGAGTTGTGGATTTGGGATTTATGCAAATGAGTTACTACCAAATTGTAGATTCATGCTCATTATACACATTCCCCCACTGGGATTTCTTTGGGTTATGGTACTCTGCAGGAGACCTCATAGAAACCACTGTGGTACAAAACTTATGTTGCAATTTGTTCCAAATTTAGTGAAAAAAATGCCTTGATTTCCTGGCGTAGATCTCGGCTCCCTTCCCTATCCCGATCGCGTCACGCGCTCAGTTCAGCTCTCCCACAAGCACGTCACGGGCTCGCTCGTTTCGATTGTCGGACAACGAAATAGCGCGCGTGACGCGATAATGATCAGAATTGAGTTAAAATCTAGGCGCTTACAGACACCCTCTATTTATGAACTGTTTGTATAAGTTTGAACAATTGCAGAAAATACGAATAGCTTCACGAACAATCGTCTAAATGTCCGTCTATAGTCCGGAACGAACCTTTAATTGATAAGAACTCAAAACCAACCGGGAATTTATATATAATGTATAAATAATTTTTCTTCACGCGTGCACGCACGCATGCATCAACTATACAACTCAATGGGCATACACGCGTGCACATATGTACTAATATATAAAATACGTACACTGACAATTTTTTCCATAATATTGGTCATGGGGGCAGTTGCACGTATAATCCCATCTTCCGTGTGAGATGCAAGGGGATCCCCACTTGCATGGGTAATCGAATTCGCAGTAATACGCTACACAACAAAAGCACAAGTCAGTATGAAACACATACAGTACTCTTTCATAGTATACATAATTACCTCTCAGGTAACTTGCTATGCGATCTGAATATTTCGACCGCATCCCGCTGTCTATAATGGTTGTCTAGCTTGGTTGCTAGGCTTGTTATGCCGAGCGCACTCGGGGGATACGTGGGGACTCGCGGTACTTTGCAACTAGTCTGAAAAGAAATCAGCTTTGTATTGTTTGTTTCCATGTCCGACGCTAATGCTCCTGTACTAGTAACTGGTGTAAACTAATAAACCGAAAGCAATATTTCTTTGATAATACGGGCACTGAGCACTAAGAGGTGACCAACCAGATGTTTTAGATACCCTGAGAGGCTACTGAGATATTGATAGGACGAGGTACTAAGATCGGAGGGCACCAAGAAACGTTAACACGATACCAACGTAGATAGGGGCAGGTTGATAATAAACAAATGGAACAAATCGTTATTGTGTCGATTCTGGCAGTGTCTATATGTTAACAAATAGAGACACACATTTGTCGAGGACTTCCACACTGCCTTGCCATCTGGAGTTGCAGCTATGGATGGCCATGATTAAGAACTAGGCAAGTGCGTTGTTACGGCATGGGGTAATGTTTTCACGATGAAATCAATACACACACTCACATAGAAGTACAAAATACGCTCAGAATTACAAACAAATTCAAACGCACCACTTTCATTTTGTTAATAATTTAATAATAATAATAAAATACGAAATTTATGTAGCGTCATAATCACATAGTCCTCTATGGCGCTTTACAATACAAAATAATTATTCCACTAAACATATAGATCATAAAATAGTAAGTTAAGTAATTTAAGAACAATACAACTAAGAATCGCACATTTAATTAAACAGTTAAAATGTAATTTAAAAATACGGGCATTAGACCAAACATTTATATGTAGGCTAAGATAATTTAAATAATTAATTACTCAAAGCGTCATAAAATTATAAGGATCATGTGGGATTAAAGTTGTAAGATGATAAATTATGTGCATGGAATGGAATTAAATAAAACAAAATAAACACCTTCTTTTTAAAGGTAAACGCAAGGCAACGTTTTGGTATTATGCACCTAAAGAGGCAAATAACCATGCAAAACTATAATCCACATTTCCATGTTAGTGGTTCATCCAGAATGTTGTCTCAAAGTGGAAATTTCCACTAAAATGTCCGCTATCCTGGTAACTGACATCTTGCACATTAGACAGGAGCAACAATCCAAATAAGTGCGTTCAAAACGTTCCGTAGTCATTATTAGGAGAATATGCCAACAAACCTTTTTAGAGTTATTTGGGTGTGCTGAATCCAAAAATCCATGTTGGCAATATGTGGGAGGGGTCCTCGACCCCCTAAATTTGAAGAGAGAAAACACACGATTAACCCGCGAATGCAAAACAACACCCTTCTAATTAGCATAATATTGATAACGTAATAAAACAAACCCATTTTGGCGGTATGTGGGAAGGATCCATGACCCCCTGAATTACACAAATACAAAACTGCATCAATTTTACACCCACTAAAAATAGATTAATGTCCTTCTAATTGACGTAATATTGACCACGTAAAGTAACTATAACAAAACGTTCCTCTTAAGCAGAGACACAGATAAATATATCAGTAATAAGTTAGTTATTTATTAAGATCAATCACGAACATAGTTGTGCAGTTATAATTAACACTTGACAAGTGTAATTATATGTAAAGTGACATATGGAGACCTGTACTAAAACTGAAATGTCGCTGTCATAACGGCCACCATTGCAGTTATATACAACATTAATCGCTGGTCACAGTTGAAGGTAGTTATACATAATAATTCATTAGTAAACTACCAATATCAAAGAGCTTACACCTCTAATTGCAACTCACAGTTACTTTACCAACATTAATTACCACTACCTAAAAACAAAGTAACTAGCACTAAGCAACATTGACAAACATTATGCATTAAGATAAGATAGTAACTGCCGCGACAAGTTTGAGAAATATGCCGTCTAGTAAGGTACTGATTTAGCATAGGTGTGGGGAAAAAGCTTTTAATTGTATCACGCTGCCTCTGTGTGCCAATAATTACCATTTTATCAGCATTTATCTTTACTCTATTCTCAGTCAACCAAACAAAACTGTCATTAAGACCATTTCTGAGCTGATCTAAGGAGCAATTCGTGTATGGCTTAGCCAAATAAATGTAAATCTGTGTATCATCTGCATGAAGATAGTTACTTACTTTATGACTGAGCTCATGGGTGTTGAGTAGAGAGTGAAAAGTAATGTTCCGAGGACAAAACCCTGAGGATATAGGGAGATAGAGAGTGCTGATAAAAGACAATCCCCCAATCTTCACTATCTGATGCCTGTGTGTTAGATATGAAGAAAAAAAACCTCAAAGCTGTGCCGGATACACCATACCATAAAGACAAATGATAATTGAGAATGGAGTGATCCATTGTATCAAAGGCAGCATATAGTTCAAGCAAAGTAAGCGCAGTTACTTTACCTTTATCCACATTTAAAACAACAAAACTATGCACTTTTAATAGAGCTGTTTCCGCAGAATGAAAGTGTCTGTATGCAGATTGTAATTCATTAGACAAGCAATTCGATTTAATGTGAGAGCCAAGCTTTTTTGCTACAACCTTTTAAAGGATCTTGGAAATGAAACAGAGATTAGAAACTGGTCTATAGTTATGCTTGCAGTTATCTTTAGGTAGAGATGCCTTCTTGAGGAGGGGGTTTACATATACATATTTAACATCGTTTGGAAAAATACCCGAACCTAGTGATGCATTTATAATATTTGTAATTGTATCAAGTTAAGAGTTAAGACATGCTTTCAATAGTACAGTTGGTACTGTATTATGATCACATGACTTATTTGGAGATGGCATAATTATATGCCTCAATTCATAAACTATTGCAGGTGTAAAAGAAGAAAACAGAACATTTATTTGTGGAATTTCAACTTCAACATGATTTAAAGATTGGTTCGGAAATGAAAACCGAATACGGCTAATTATATCCTTAAAATAATCAGAAAACATACCATGAAGGCATAGCTTCAACATTCTATAATGAAATGCTTGATATGACATAAACTGGAACCCCGTGCATGGTGGTGGATGGCCATTCTCAGGTACTAGCTCTAAGGACATATTATGAGAAAGTAACATTTGGTGGATTTGCATACGCCTCTGTTGGTGCAGTTCATCAAATAGGAGCATCCTTCGACAAGACATGTGTTAGGTATCAAGAGCAGTCTATCAAAACTGGCACCAAACTGAAATACACGAAGGGATCTAGACCAACACGTAGGGCTATTAAAACCTATGTGTGCCCCTACCAATTAAATGGATGATTTATCTCCTTCTTTGGGACAACATGGCATATATGGTCGAGTTTCTGTCGGAGGTCTGTCGTTATTGTGTGTGTTCCAACAAACAACACATTGCTTGGGGGTTTCAGGGAAACGACACATGTCAAGGCATCGGACACAGAGATAGACACCACTCTTTTGCAATCTATCGACAAGGAGGCCGGCACACGAGTTGTGTTGCACTGTATCCATACGACTGCAGAGTCGGTGGTGACAGCTCAAGACATTGGTATTCTTGTTTTCCAGTTGGCCATTTTAACAAGACGCACTTCACCAGACTGTGGAAACATTCATGTACAGGATGGACAGTCTCTCCAACATAACTACATGGGTTGAGGCGAGATGTTCCTTTCTACAAAGAACACCACCAGGGGCATTGCGAGCCACACGAAATACAACAACACTGCACCCCAAGACGGCCCACTACCAGATGTGGATCCAAGCCCATTACATCCATCGATAATTTCCAGATGTAACATCATTGGGGTGGAAACTGGAATCTGAAGACCTGTGACTGCACCTGGTAACTCTCACCGCTATTCCCGATGCCTGTAATGCGACGGTGTTGTGCGGTTGTACCAAATGGTGTGTTGGCGACAGACGTAGCTGTCGAAATTCAAGTCTGCCATGTGCCGGTCTATGTAAGTGCACAAGTTGCCGAAATATCAGACTGATGACGGTTGTAGTAACAGTTGATTCAGAGTGATAGAGCTGGATATCGTACTTGTATGAGTGTGGTAATATATAATCAGACATTCGTTTTCCACGCAAATGTGTACAAACAATAAAGCAGATGTGATTCTCTTTCCGTCTGTGTACCCATTGCAGTGTTGTTTAATTAGGGGGTAAATATGATTACGTGCATTGCTATATTTGTCGGTAAGGAAATGTTATGCTGCTAGACAAACAATTCAAGTCGATAAAAGACACCACTAAATAGTCAAATACAATCATCTGTTAACACTTTTTATCACATTGTAGAATGCTAAACTAGTATGTTTAAGCAATGTCTTTGTAACAATTAATTAATGTTACATATCTTTGATATCGGCATTTCACTAACATGTTCTGTACAACTACTTTATTGTATTTCATAGCTGTGATATTTTGTTATTGTTGTGTGTCAAACTATATTGGTGGTGTGAACGTCAGTGGTCTTTCAATTTTAGTGCGGGTCTCCTTAGATCACTTTACATTTATTCACACTTGACAAGTATTAATTGTAAAGTTATGTAGTAGTATGTTCGTGGTTGGTCTTAATATATATTTTAAATCTTATTAATATTTATCTATCTCACTCCATTCGGGTAAATGCATTATTATAGTTAAATTACGTGATCAATATTACCTTGATCAGAACGGCGTTCATCATTTTTGTTTTCGGGTTTAAAACGGACGTCGTTTTGTTTGTTTGTAATTGAGATGGTCATGGACCCCTTCTACATATTGCCAATATAGCTTAGGTTTAATACTTGCTCAATATTACGCTAATTAGGAGAGTGTTTGCTTATATACGGCGGTTAATCGGACGTCAGTTTGTTTTCCCAAATCTAGGTGGGAAGGACCCCTCCCAAAGATTGCCAACATGATTTTCGAATTAATCACATCCAAATTACCTTAAAACATTTGTTGGCATATTCAAGTAAGATATGGCAGCAGCGTTCCCTTTTAAGGAAAGTTGCTCCTGTCTACATGACGCGGAGGCTTCAACAATGTTCTCTGTGCTGTCACGTATGTTACGACGGGCGGGGGTTTTAGTTTTGTTCCATTGCTGTACGAATATGCCGGCTCATTTACTGGTTTCTCGTATTCCCTTCGACCCAGAAGGTGGACTACGCTTTTATATGCATGAACAACTATTATACTGCCATAACACGCACCATGCGGACGTAACAGTTTTTATAAGTTACTGCTATAAAGCTAATTCGGCGATTTTAGTCCTAAACTATCTATGGTCTGCTATACCGGCTATGGATATAAACACCTCACATTATACATAAAAAAAACATTTTACATAATTGAAAGTGGCGCAATCAACTGATAACTTATTACTACTAATGCTAACAAACGGATGTATTAATATAATATATATATATAAATATATATATATATATTATATTAATACATCCGTTTGTTAGCATTAGTAGTAATAAGTTATCAGACAATTTGCAATATATATATATAAATATATATATATATATTGCAAATTGTCTGTTTTTATTAACACTTTTACATGCATAGACACAAACCATTGCCTTTTCTTTATATTATTATGTTGATGTGTTTTGTTATGACAAAAACGCAGTTACGACTTTACAGGGTGAGGGAATAGTGTGCCAGGAAACCAATACTTGCGTTTGAAGAGAGTTATACTAACGTGGTATGGTCACATCAGGGAGAGATGTCGCAATCACCCATGCACGCCTGTCGATAGTTTTGGACGTCGTTCTGGTGCAGTGAAACCTCTCGAAGAGTATATAATGTTCTCGTTGATCCATCATGTGCGGAGTAACCCGTATAAGATAAATCGTACAGATATGTTTATAGTATTGTGCATGTTTACAACGTGAGTAAGCGATGCATCGCTGCACGCAGTCTCCAGTAGTCTTGTCATAAAAGTCGTCACTGTAATGGTAAAATCTTTTCGTATCGAGTGACGTGTTAGGAAACTCGGTTATGATAGCGTGACATTCTGAAAAGTGAACACACCACGCATGTGAACAAACAGCCAGGAGAAAACAGCCTACTAAACAATCAGCCTGCCTTCCTGCCAGCCAGCCAGCCAGCCAGCCAGCCAGCCAGCCAGCCAGCCAGCCAGCCAGCCAGCCAGCCAGCCAGCCAGCCAGCCAGTCAGCCAGTCAGCCAGCCTGCCTGGCTGCACATACATATACGATATACAAAAATACATATACATATACAAACACACACACGCGCACACACACACACACACACACACACACACACACACACACACACACACACACACACACACACAATTTATACTTGGGTAGAAGTAAAATTAATTCACCTCAGAACTACTTGAGTAGAAGTAAAAGTAACCTTCTGAAACCTACTTGAATAAAAAGTAAAACTACTTTCCGAAAGTAATTGAAGTACAAGTAGAAGTAAAAATAGAACGGAAAGATGATTTGTCAGGCAAGTAACCAACAATAATTACTGCATCGGCGAACACAAAAATGAAGACAGAGTAAAAATAGTATATTAGTAATGTTCTATATATCTGTATTGAATTGCTACATATGTCAACTAATTTAACTGTATCATGAATGTGTGCAACACATTCCATAAAAGTACAATGCAACTGTTTCAATATGTATACTTGCACGCATGCTTGCAGAACCACACGCACACACAACACACAAAACAATCATCACTCACAGTATGTAAGAGAAAGACAATAAAAAGATTTATCACACATCATCATTTTTCTTTATTGTTTTCTTTATAAAGCTTAGGATCAGAAACATAAAGAATTTATAATTTTTGTTTTTGGGTGACTCCTATGATAGCGACCAATTGTGATTTTAGTAGGAGTCTCCTGTCCCACAGCAATTGTTTTCTTGCTATTTGATTTTGTTTTCTGTCTTTTTGTACTATATATACATATATATATATATACATATATATATATATATATATACACACATATATATATATATATATATGAATATGAATTCCCGTATCTGCCACAAAGGGGGCTAGCAACGACGACGGCCACGGTCGCTGCACCAAGAACGCCGTCGAAGCCTTAGTCAGTAAGTAGGCTGCGCTATCTATATATACGCGGTTCATGGAGCTTATTAAGATACCAGCCAACGTCAATGTGTAGTATGTTTAAATTCCATATAATGTTGAATGTTGAACTGAATAAAATGCGTATACGTTGTACAGTTTTAAAATAGATTACGGATTGATAGGCCGCAGTGAACTGAACGATAATATGGTGCCGATGACATAATGAGACCTCAGCAGCCGAACACGCAAATGAGTTAAGATTAAAAAACTATAATAAATACGCTAATAATTGGCTTAACTGCGTCTTTCAATAAATTCAAAAGCACCAATTTAGAACGCACATTTTGCCATGCCGAATAATACTGCGATCGATTCGCCGTCTCGTATGCGGTTGACGTATTCATATTTTGGCGCATCAAGCAAAATTGCGTTTATCGCAGCAAAAAGTTATATTTGCGCAATGTTAGCATAATGATCTTCCATACTACGCTGCATTAAAACATATCAATACGATTATTATGCAAGGCGTAGCCTATCTGTGAATTTCAGTTGCACTTTACAAATCGCCGATGCCAGGTGATCCCGCCGAAAGCACCTATTTGCGAAAGCCACGACTGGTAGAATTCAAGGGAAACGATTCGATTGATGTCGACGCAAACCAAACAATGCCTCACACCACATTTACTGTTCCTAAAGACTTGACCATAGTTACACAAAGCAAGTGACATTTATTACCGCGTTAACATAGTTTACCATAGCTCTCATTTCTTGTAATTAATCCGTTTAATGAAATGTTGTTGACGGGCGGAACGCCAACAGACAACGTAGTTCAGAAAAAAAATGTAACGAAACTATATCGCGAACTAAATGAACGTAACGAAGTAAAAATTAGCGTTACCTTAAATAGAACAACTTCGTTACAAGTAGAAGTAGTTAATAGAAATAGTACTTCGTTACTCTCCGTTACGTTACAAAGTGTAAAGCGCTTTGAGCAGTCCTGGATACTGCGCTATATAAGAACTTACCTTTATTTTACTTGAAAAAACTACTTAAGTAGAGTAACGAAGTAGTTTTACTTCGTTACATGACACCACTGCACCCCCCCATCCACCTACCCCCCCTCACACACACACACACACACACACACACACACACACACACACACACACACACACACACACAAACAGACGCACAGACGCACAGACGCACAGACGCACAGACGCACAGGCGCACATGCGCACAGGCGCACAGGCGCACAGGCGCAGACGCGCAGACGCGCAGACGCGCAGACGCGCAGACGCGCAGACGCACAGACGCGCAGACGCACAGACGCACACATACAGACGCGCACGCACACACAGGTACATTCGTACATTCGTACATACGTACATACATACATATATACATATGCATGCGTCTATATGCGTGCATCATGCGTACGTACATGGGTGCGTACGTGTGGGCATGCGTGTCTGTGTGCGCTATTCATGTAGTGTATGAATATTTTATCCGTTGTTGTTTTCAAAACTAAATAATACATGTATGCAAAGAAGCCAGCTTTTCCCGTGAATACCTGAAATATTCAATCTCTCGCGAAATGCGTCCGAAACAAGTGGCACATAACAACCAAATGTCTCTTGTTGTGACCCTCACGTCAGGTGTTTCGGACGCATGCCAACGATCGTGACGTTGACTACATGTTACAGGGTGCACTCTACACTCCGAAAGGCGGCAGCACATGAGGTAGGACATACTCTGTTCGTCTGCGCATAGTCCGATAGTGAAATGTTGTATTGATGGTGAACCTTGCAGTAGAGTCCGGACGAAGATTTTGATGTGTCCTTATAAGGAATTCGAGTGATGCCACCCTGGCACCCTTGAGCAGTTTTCAAAATATGCAAATTAGTGTTGTCATTACTAAATATTCTATTTTCTAAATATATCAGTAGCTATTGACAACAGCACAACAAATGAGGTATACACCCATGTGTTACGGTATGTGGTACTGTTCACGATGTTTCCGTAATGACACTACACGCCACTACCCAAGATATGCCAATTAGGTGCCGCGATTTGCAAAATATTGAAATTGACTAATATAGCAGTAAATACGCTTGATAGCAAAAAAGACGACGTGTCTGTACCTGTGTTTGAATGTAGTTGTTCGATTTCGTTCTATTACCTGACTAGTCTGTACATATTATGGTTAGAATGCTATGGTCTTATAAGGTCCCATTCAAATATATCCAGCATTTTTTCAGAACATTATCGCTAAGCTGACCTTTCAATGCTGGCACTAAGGGTGGTCACTGCCAGTGTGCTTGTCATCCTCAGTCGTTCTTTTACGTCCAAAATTGAGACGGGATCGATATTAACGAGATCTCCGAGCCACGAGGGATGCACAGTCTCCAATGTTGAGAGCCAGGTTCTTATACCAAATATGCCTGCCTGCCCGGTTCACTATACTAGCGCGCGTGCTCTCTCACTCTCTCTCTCTCTCTTTCTCTCTCTCTCTCTCTCTCTCTCTCTCTCTCTCTCTCTCTCTCTCTCTCTCTCTCTCTCTCTCTCTCTCTCTCTCTCTCTCTCTCTCTCTCTCTCTCTCAACGAGGGCATTCAGATAGTAGTCCTGCCAAGCAATGCCCACTTAATATGCAAACTAGCAGTAGCTATTGGTGTTTTATTAATATCCTCGGAACTATATATGACAGCATTTCAAGTTAGCTGTTTGAACCCATGTTCACAGCGCCAGAAATGTGATAGTGTCATCCAAGAAGCCGTCGGAACAGTCAACAGCACTTAAACACATCTAAAAATGTATTAGTAATGAAATAGTGGAGCTGACAGGCCCTTACATCTTAAGTAAACCGCCAAAGAGATGTGTACCTCGCGTATATATGACTTCAGCAACAAAAGTGGAACGAGTCATGTAATGACTCAGACTCCACTTCCACCGCAGAAAGTTATATTAAGTGTGACTGAAAAGAAAGTTCAGCTGATACCCTTAATTGTTCAGCAATTTGTTGAAAATTGACACACTGAAATGTTACCAACCATACCATAGGCCCCGCAACAGCCACACCCCCTAATAATTTGGTGGGGGAGTTGGAGATATAATTAACCCCCGATATTTGGGTAAGATGTATATTTTGTTGGTACAATTTGATGATTTGGTGAGCTTGAAGGTGGTCATTGGCGTTCCTCAAGGTGGTGCAAATCGAGGTTTTTGGTGAGATTGACGGTGTTTTTTTGACCAGCCTCAAAAGGGCTGTGCAGATCGAAGTTTTTGAGAGCATGAAGATAACAAGAAGACATGTGGATATTCGTAAGGAGGTCTGGTCCCTAAAATGGGTAACGTATCAGGACCAGACTCTTGCATCGAAGGATTTGAAGAAAATATTCGTCGGATCCACATCTAGATTGCTGTTTAGAAGTCAGCCCTTGATTTCTCACCTCCATCATTGGATGCCTCGAACTATACACGGACACATTCTTGAATTAATCATATATGGATGTTCAACAAACAAACCATGTCGTTCTGCTCTGTGTCGGTGTTTTGCAGCTAGTTTATCATGTGCGTTATGTTGTTTCAGTTGAGGAGAGGCTGCCTTCAACATGGCAATACACGAATTGCTGCCAGCGTAGATTGGGAAGAAAGCGATACACTTTATTTGTAAAACTTATACCAGAATTGTCCACTTCTGACTAATAGGTATGCACACCTTGTTTACCGTGATATCGGGTAGGCCATACTTGAACAGTTATTGAGAACAACATTTGACACATTTATATAATACTGGAGAGTGTTTGAATATCAACGTATAAGTCACAATTTGGATGGCACCATCAAATTCACCTGATCTGATGATCTTGGGATTACACCTTATTTAAATGGCTGCTGATCATTTGAATAATATATAGAACTTGGTTGGCAGGACTAGTATCGGGATGTCCTCGTCCATATTGCATGCCTTCAAAACACAGGTAGAGACACTTCGTTTGTTTTGCTATTAAGCATTCTTACTACGATATGGGCCAAAATATAGCATTTCGTCGACATAGCGCCTTTTTCGTATTGTTTTCTTTCCATGGCCAAACCCGGGGAGGGCGTGTCGTGTAAAACCTCCATAAACTCCTTCCGACGCTGTCGATGTTCAGCTTCCTGTCTACGCGGTTTATTTCAAAAATGTTCCACGCATATGGACCTCCATCGCACTCTGTCTTCACATTCAGTTTCGCACGTAGTTGTGTCTAGATTGCATTTCTTCGGTCTTGTATAATGTTTCTGATGCCCGCCGGTAGCACGTTTGCCGATGGAAAGTTGGAAATAAAGTAATTGCTTTGGGACTCTGGTATCTGGCATGCGCTTGGCATGCCCAGCCCAACACAGCTGAGTTTTAACCAGGCGGGCCTCAATGCTGGTAGTGCTTGCCTATTCAAATGCTAGTAGTGCATGCCTGTTCGAATGCAGGTAGTGCATGCCTGTTTAAACGCTGGTAGTGCAAGCCTGTTCAAGAAAGCTAGCATTGGCTATTCGGTCTTGTCAGCAGACACGCAGTGTAGCTCTGAGAGAGCACTGTGAAAAATGTTCAAGAGCTTTGATGTGGCGACGGGTACGCAACCCATGTTTCACTGCCATACAACAGCGTGGGCAGCACAACAGCTTTGTACTCCGGGATATTAGTGGATGTCCTTAGTCCATGTTCACACATCGTTTTAGTCTTCCACAAGTGGCACAGGCACACTTTATCCTGTACTGAATTTCCGCATCGGTGTCTGATGGATTAGACAGGTTGCTTCTCAAGTACGCGAAATGACCAACTTTATGAAGAGCAGTGCCTTCTATGGTAATGTTCGGTGGTGGTGTTGTGGCTGATGATTCTGCCGGTTGGTGTAGATTTGTTGTATTTGACGCATTGATTGAGAGTCCGAAGAACTCATATACATCTACAAGGAGATCTTGTGCTAAGTGAGCGACAACTCACAGTCTTCCGCGTACTAATAAAAAAGGTTACTGCTTTCACTTTCGATTTAGCCCCGAGGCGGAATAGCTTAAACACGCCACCGTCGGTACGATATGTGATGTCCACTCCCTCGGCTAGGTCGATCTTCGCTTGTGATAAGAAGGCAGTCAGAAATATTGAAAAGAGTGTGGGTGCAATTACGCAGCCCCTTTCATAACAGTCTTGATGTAAAACGGTTCCGATTTATCATCATTGCGCAAGTCACATCCTTTTACATTTTCATGTAGTTGTTGCGTAACACGTACACATTTAGGAGAGCATTAAAGACGGTCAAAGCAGCCCCATAAGGCGTTATTGTTCGACTTAGATCAATAAAGGCAAGTCACATCTTTGTTAACGATATTTTGTCTGCACTTGACGAGCAACAAAAATCATGTGTCGGAAGCCGGATTGTGTTTCAGGTAAGATGCTCTCCGATAGTGGTTGTAGTTGGTTGTGTAAGACATTGGCGAGGATCTTTCCTGCAACTTATAGCGGGGGGGGGGCACATAAGTTGCCACAGTCAGCCCTGTCACCCTTCTTTAAAATGTTGACGATCCTGGCATCCTTTATGTCCTGGGGTAGTTCCTCTATATTCCAAATCTCCTGAATGAGATTATAAAAGGTTAAGCTAATAACAATGTATTTTGGTCAATACGTACAAGAACAAATAGCAAAATATGAAACATCGTAAAGTTTATATTGAGACATAATATATGTACATCAACGTGAAGACATTCATGGTGTAATTTTTTAACAAATGAAAACTACTAAAAACATAATAGTAAATATTTACATTTGTAGAAAAGAAAATTAGTTGATACGATGTTACTGTACTAACGAGGGAGACTCACTAAGACTGCAAGGTCGTTATCGTGAGAACCACCCTTAAATATTACAGCGTTGTATTCATCAATAATTAATTAATAAGAGTTCAATTCAAAGTTAATATTCATATTCATCATATGATAAAATGAGAGAAAGAAACGAAGCGAAGAACAAAAGGAGGGTTTGCACGTACGTACGTACGTACGTACGAGTGTGTATGTGTGTACATACGGATATAACGTAAAATAAACATCATATGGCAAGTGGTATAACAATATAATATAGTCTAACAAATTCATATATGCAATGTATATATCTTGCAGTTATTCATATATTCACATACATCTTTAGGAGTTTTGTACACATCGAATGCTCAGTAGGTACTGGGTTTTATTTTAGAGACAATTGCCACTACAACTGAAAGTGATTACTATTACATTATGATAGCAAACACAATATATCTTACATGTATAAGGTGAATAATGAAATCTTACATGTAAAAAGTGAGGGAAACAAATCAGACAGTTTTTTATAAAGAAAATAAGTACAGTTTAAGTGTAATTCTATTTAGCTTGAATGTACACATGTATAACAGTGCCTAATTCGGCATGGAATATGAAATAGTTGTTTGTCCATTCACTGAAGCCTTTGAGAGAGCGAGTCTGGATTTTGTCCGTGATTAAGTAGTTGGGAGTTATATACACGAGCGATACCATGTCTGATGCTTTTATTTGCAAGGTCACTGTTAGTACTTTCGGTGTGGATGTGTTCCTGACTTCTGGTTCTGTGGTGCAAGTTGTATCAAGTGTAGCAAGTTGCAACGGTACAAATGCCTATGTACAGATCGCTTTACATGCATCAGTGGTGAGGCAGTGATCAACATAAATTACATTACTACATCTTTCAGTGGTCGCTACGTACATGCTGTTGTGTTTATGGTGTATTAATGATGTGTGCAATGTGTGCCCTATGGTATGCGACTATGACATCTCCTTAATTACTTACTAATACTTATACATCGTACATTAAACCAAGAGTTAATTAATAATCATTAATAAAGCCCAGCTGTACTACATATAACGTCCTTCAACTATGCTAATCGTAGATGCCTCTTTGTTACGTTTGATGACCACGCGATTCTTGGTTTTGAAACTATTAAGCAAAGTCTCACTTACTTTCACATATTACTCCACTGTATCCATAATAGCAACTGCAGTTATAATGGCGTTGTCCTACGTTGTTGCAAGTAGCGCCATTTAGGCACGGCGACGACATACAGGACGTCACCACTAAGAAGAATAAAATGGTTTGCAATACGACGATGCTACCACACATACTCTGATGCATTAAACACATATATATGCTTCCACAAATACATGCTTTTGTACACATACAATGCATACCCCTCAAATACACACAGACGCACGCACATGCATACATTCGCACATACACTCATACGTGCGCGCGCATATATATATACGATATACCATACGAACAAGAACCAATAGCAAAATAAGAAATGTCGTAAAGTATATATTGAGACATAACATATGTACATCAACGTGAAGACATCCATGGTGTAATTTGTTAATAAATGAAAACTGATATATATGTATATATAATATATATCACGTGATCGTTGCAAACATACCACGTGTTCGTTGCGAACATATTACATGATCCATGCAAATTCAAAATGTTTTTAGCAGGAAGGGATATGTTTTTTCTTTATCTTACTTTATTTCACCCTAACCCTAAACTTTTTATTGCGTTTTAAGGACGAATTCTAACATTTATCATAACTTACTGTACTTAATATGCACTATTACTTTGGTCAGTGTTAACTCCTCGCTTCGAGAGTGCAGTTGCTGAAAAAGGTTTAGGTTTTGATAAACCGACGTTGAAAATGGCAATGAATCTGGAGAAGACTGAAGTAATGTGGATAGGTGAACACGAGGTGAGTCTGCATGTGACTGTTGACGGGAAGACCATTAAACAAGTGAACAGGTTTGTATACTTGAGTGGTACAGTGTGTGAGGATGGAGGAAGAAATACAGACGAGCGTGCCAGTTGGAGCGGCAGCGTTGAAGAGGGTGGGTGGCATTACGTGGGACAGAAAACTAAAGAAACAGCTAAAGGGAAAAGTGTTGGCAGCCTGGGTGGTGCCAGCATGTATATATGGATTGGGAACACTGGCACTGACGGGGTGACAGGAAGAGAAGCTACAAGTAGCAGAGAATAACTGGATCCGAAGAATATGTAGAGTAATGCGATAAGATAGAAGGAACATGAGCGAAGAGATTGGCATGATAAATCACCTAAAAATGGAATATGATAAAAAATTATATATTATCATCATACATGTTCACTACCATACTCTGTGTATCACGAAATATGCTTTCATCCTTCGACAATCATATTTATAACGAAGGATTTAGCTAAAAAGACGTCCTAACCATTTCTTGCATTCTACCGATGAAGTACGTGGTACTGATGTAGAATATCTAAGCCTTGTGCACCATTGTGTTCACTTTTTTAAGTACGGCTATTACGTTTACGCACAGGAGAAATGATTTCGATCAGTCTACTACTGCTCAACAAGGTTTACTAACAACGGTAGCTGGTAGGTCATCATAAATATAAACACCGATGCAGTAAAACAGAAGAGAACAAATGATATTTATTTGTCCTATTCAGAGTAGAGTATATACTTTTACTGAATAAACTCAATCAATCAATACCACCAAATGGGCACTGTTTGGACTGGTTATTGGACGATGTACGCAACGCCTACAATATAACTAGCAGTATATTTTAAGAAGATAAATGTCATAGACGTGATAGAACAAATCAGAAGACATAAGTGGACCTGGGCAGGGTACGTCGGTAGACTACGAGATAACCGATGGACATCGCGTATGACTACCCAGAGACCTTATGAAGGGAAACGATCTAGAGGAAGACCGGCGAGACGGTGGAGATACGAACTAGACAAGTACTGGAAAGGTACCATCTGGCAGAAGATAGCGCAAGACAGACATATCTGGAAACGACATACTGAGGCCTTCATTCAACCATGGGACACTACGTCTGCACAATGATGATGATGTTTTAAGCCGTACGTTGTTGTAACCTATGGCAGCGCGGTATGATTTGTTATGTATATATATATATATATATATATACATACACACACTCATGCATGTGTGCGTGTGCGTGTATGTAGATTGCATTGTAGTTGTAAAACCAAAACGATATCGGCTGAAGTTTGTCGCAACAAACAAACTCGTCGCCGTCTGACATTTTGGAATCCCTGCCAGCTCGCTGTCAATAATAATAGTGAATGGGCGTGGCGTTGCTATGTCGGGTACGAAACGCAAAATCGCGTTTGGGGCGCGACCGAGGCTTTTTAAACAGTTTATGATCGGGCTGAGAGGCGATATTTAACGGGTCCAAACCTTGTTTTGCTATATAAAATAGTTTTGTTCCTGCATTCTATCACCATGTTACCACTTTATTCCAAATATGTCTGCAGTCAGACTCAAACAGGTATGCATTTTGTAAAATAAGCTTTTTTAATGTACCACATCTATAAGAGTCTAGTCAGTTCTTGCCGCAAAAATAGGCTCAGTCGAAACTACGAAGTGAAATTGTGTAAGTGTATTTTTGGGAAGACAGCAAAATTAATATTATTTTTCAAAATATTGAACAACGAACATCATGAACTGAATGACGCGAACACTGAGCGACGCTGGAATATCGAATGTGCTTACTTTAATCTCGGCCTCAAAATAGCTTGGATTTTATTAAATAACACTATTTGGAACACAGAAATGACCAGTGATGACCATATTAAAGGGTAACCAAAATATCCGAATGGAAAGGGGTGAAATGTGATGCAAATTGAAAAACTGTTCCTGAAAACAGAACGCAATGGAAATAATTCTCCCAGTCTACGCTGGATGCATAAAGGCACGAACGCTCGTGTTTCAGTTAACTCACTGCGCTGATTAAGCTAGACAGGTTAACCTAATGCGCACTCTAAACAATACGTACAGTCACAATGTCTGCCTCCATATCCACCGACGCAGTTGCACACATAATCCCTTGTTCCGTTTATCGCTTTGCACTCGGCTCCGTGTTTGCAAGGATTAGGCGAACACTGATTAAATTCTATACAAAGCAAGTACAAATGTTATTATCACGCACGTTGTGTTAGTTAATATCCATAAATGTAATGCATGGGAACTGCTGAATTCCGCATCACTTTGAAATATCAGTTGCGCCTCTTTTTATTGATACAATGGACCCCGCCTAATAAAATTGTGGACAGCAGATTGAGCTGTTTAATAAAATAACAAGTTGCTATGCCATCATCCTATTTTCTAAGAATTTACATAAACGGTAACATAAACTGTAACATTTTGAATTTTTAAGTAAAACTAATTTCACATAATAGTTATCAGGTCACTTAAATTAAACACTAATTGTGTTTAATTAGCACATTCACAAGGTTACACTAACCTGAACAGTTTCTTCCAAAGTACTGAGTGGAACAGTTGCATGTGTAATAATTATCTGCTTCTGTTCTTTTTGAGCAAGTGCCATTGTTCTGGCATGGACCAATTAGACAGACGTCAATATCTACAGAATTGAAATACACTTCAGCATTACGCATTAAATATAAATTCACACACACAAATATATATATATATATATAATATTATATACATGTTTTACGTTTTAGTACGTTTTTTCTTCTTTTTCGTCTCTCTCTCACTCTTTGAAATCAGTGTGTGGGCCTCTGTTCTCTTTGTTGGTGTGTTTAGATTTTAATTTTTATGCCCGTCTGAGAACATCTCCATTAGTTTCGTATGTATGGGGCTGACATTTTGTAAGCGTGCTATATATATATATATATATATATATATATAACAATAACACAAGTTTATTAGCAACTCATCTTAGTTGGATTCACAGTATACAATAAAATACAACTATACATTGGAACGTCTTACAGTATTAATACACTGAAATGTCATACAGTATAAATACCATCCTTTTGCCCTTCATTCGTTATTGGCAGTTGTGTAATCCCCATGGTATAAAGGAGTTCCGGTATCTGTTTGTTCGGGTTATTGGTAAAGGGTACACATTACTCTGTCTGATGTCATATTTGGTATGCCTTTTGTCAGGCAGCAGATAGTTTAATCTGTGTGTACTAACTTTAATGTTATTGAAATATTTTTGGCAAAGGCAGTCCCGTCTTGCTTTCAATGTCTCCAATTTAACATACATAAGTATCTCAGCGTAACTTATTGCAGGAAATATACACTTTAATGCTCTTTTTTGTATCATTTCAATACTGTCAGATAAATATTGTGGCAAGTTAGTGTGCCATACAGGGCATGCATATTCTAAAACAGGTCTGACAACACTGACATATATAGTGACCAGATCATTCTGGGTAATTCCTACTCGCTTTAACTGATACAACATGTACAATCGTTTCCCGGCCTTTTTCACAATATTTTCGACATGCTTATTCCATGTCAGATCCTGTGAAATTGTAACACCTAGAAGTTTGGCATGGTCTACTTGATCTAAATCTTTTCCATCGATCGTTATATTCGGGATAGCGTTTCGAAAATTGCGGTCTTGTGCAAAACAGATGATCATCTCTTTTGATTTTCCTGAATTAATTTTCATATCATTCTGTTCTGTCCACCTAGCGGCAGCGTCAACCGAATCTTGTATAACAGATACACCCTTTCTGTCGCATACTTCGAACAATGTACTGTCATCTATATATTTATATAACGGAACAGGCGTTTCTAAATCATTTATGTAGACTAGAAAACATTTAGGTCCAGACAGTGTTCCTTGTGGTACTCACCCATTGGGGTGACCGGAATGCGAATATACATTTCCTATTTTTACTTGTTGAGTTCTGTCCAGTAAAAATTTTGCCATCCATCTTATAATATGTGAAGACAAACCATACAACTGTAGCTTTTCTAGTAACAAATGATGATTAATAAGGTCAAACGCTTTGCTAAAATCTAGCATTACAACACGGACATAAGAATCCAATTTATCAGACGCCTCATACCATTTGTGTATCATTTCGACAAGAACGTCTGTTGTGGAAGTTCCACTAATTCCACCAAATTGCTTAGCATCAATTTTTCCTTCAATTGTGTCATCCACCCATTTCATTATTATTGATTCAAATACCTTAGCAGCTATTGGAGTTAGTGAAATTGGTCTAATGTCTTTTTCAATCGACACAGGTGGGTTTGTTTTTGGTAAAGGTATTATGTTGGCCATTTTCCATTCCATAGGGAGTACACCTTCTCTTAGAGACTTGTTAAAGATAGCAGTTAATGGAGGAGCGAGGACGTTTGCGTGATTTCTTAACACTCACGCAGGAATGTTATCAGGCCCAGTAGCCTTGTTCACCTTAACATTCTGTAAAGCTTTAAAAGTAGTCATTACATCGATGACATACTGATCTGGCAGTTCCTCGTTTACTGTGAATATTTTGTGATCCTTATTTAAACGAGGTAAATGTTCACTTACATATACAAAAAACTCGTTAATTCTACTTGCTAGTAACGCGCAATCACCATTCGTTGTTTTGTTAGCAAGACCTTGCATGCATGAATTGTCATTTGTTTTAAGTCCCATTATTTTTTTCATATTTTCCACCAATCGTGGGAACCTAATTCATTCAGTGCTGCAATTTGTGTTTGATAAAAATTGTACTTAAGTTTCGAAGCGGCGCGGTTAACCTTATTACGCAATAGTTTTGCTTGGTTCAAATCACCACTCATGTGAGCGCTCTGTCTGTTGCGTACTAATGCTCTAAACCAGTCCGTAACCCATGGTTTATCAGCTGTGTGCCGCGTCACGACCTTAGTAGGAAAGCATATTTCCATGAGGTTGCAAATAACAGTTTTATAATATAAATACTGATCTGCACATGACTCCAGCCTAAATAGTGGTTCCCATTTAATGGCACACAAAGCCATAGCGAATGCGGCTTTTTCATTTGGCCCCATACACCTTACGGTTAAACGTGTCACACACCCAGTGTCAACTAAACGGTTACATTTTGGTTTAAGCAACACCATGTTGTGGTCTGATGACCCAAGTTCGGAAATAGTAACAGGCGATGTATATACCTCCTCCATGTTCGTCCATATTTGATCTAATATCGCCTGTCCACATGTTACTACATTCACTACTTGGACAAATCTATAATGCGTTTTCATAAAGTTGTCATGCAACTGATTGAAATCCCCAGTTACAATCACACCACATTCTGGATGTCTGCGTACCATGATATCTATGCACGTGATTATATGGTCACGTATTTTCAAATACTCCGTCTTTGGAGTGTAATATATACATGCTAACAATATACATGAAAATTTCCTAGGCATTTTTTTCGGCATAATCTTAATCCATATTACCTCTAAATCGTGAGCCTCCATATCACTCAATCTCGTATACATTAAGTCACTTCTAATGTCGCAAGCTACACCCCCGGCTCGTCCGTGACCTCTATCTTTCCTCTCGAAGCAAAACCCTTGCATAGTAAGGCTATTAGAATCTATATACTCTTTAAACCATGTTTCACTGACACCTACAATCGACACATCATGTGTTGCTACAGTTACTTGCAGTTCGTCCATTTTTTCACTGCTCATAGACCTGGCGTTTAAATTAATTAGGGAGGGCAGATCCCATTTGCGTTTTATGCTCCCTGTAGGATTGGGAACACAATACCGCGTTGTATTAGAGTCCACAATTTGCATGTTCGATGAGTGTTCAATGGCCAGATCGTTTAGGCCCATTCCCTAATCACGGGTGTGGTGTTTTTCCTTATGTCCCCATTCCCCGCACTGACGACACAGCACTTTCTCGGGGTGTCTGCAGGTGGCAGTGACGTGGTTCTTCTCACCACATTTGGCACACTTGTCCAGCGTGTGCCTCTGACGAGTACGCCGTTCAACCACTGTCCAGTTATTGTCAGGCGACGCTCTGCGTGATTGACCATGGTTCGCTGCCATGTGTCGGTGTTGTTGTTGACATTGGTTGCGCCTCGGTAACTGTTCCGGGAGAGCGAGATTTGACAGCAATCTGCCAATTCCACTCTCAGACAACTGCAGTCCGTCCTTCTGGAAAGCAGCATCGTTGGCGGCCCCATTTCGGAACGTAAAGTTGGCGTCATTGTCGACGAATGTGACGTCGATTTCGTTGCATGTTGTCCTCACTTGCGAGTTGACGTCGGTACAACGTTCTGGATTGGCTAGGTGCTTCGACGGCAGCACGCTGCTCACCGTGACGGTTGGTGTCACGGTTTTTGCCTTTCGTAGTAGTCGTGCGATGTTTTCTTTGATGTCGGCAACGTTCATTTCAGACATTGCCTCGTGAGTTCCTCCTCCGATGAATATTTCTTTGATCGTTTCCGTTTTGGCCGCGTCTTCAATCATCTCCCCAATATCGGTAAAGGTGGCGCCCGATTTTCTTCGTATTTTTATCGGGTTTCCATGGGAAGTTTTCTCCACGCGAACATCTCGTAGCAGGCTGCTTCCCACAAGCAGCGTCACTGCCTGCGGTCTCCCTTCGTCGGCGTCGGCGTCGGTGTTTTGACGTTTGCCTGACGTTCTTATGTCGTCTCGTAAACCTCGTATCTCTTGATGCTGCTCACCGATCAAGGTGACAAGCTGCTGGTTCGATCGCTCGAGTTTCACGACCAACGACTCGAGCAAAGACGTCTTCTCTAGTAGACACTCTACAAGTGTTGGTAATATACGACAGGATGTGCATGACCAAATCCCTACGATGTCCTTATCATCTTCGCCCACGCACTCCGGATGCACCCACGCCTGGCACAAATGGCACTGTACCATTTTGTTGTTGCTCTTACCGTTGTGGATGCAATTCTTTACGTAGTATTTCCAGTTGTCATCGTGTTTTCCTTTTGCAGCTTTTCGGCGCGCTTTTCTAGTTGTTTTTTCACTTGCCGGATCGCAGATGGCGTCGACTAGTGGCAAGTGTACAGTTAGAACAGGTGAGCAGCAACAGTCATCACACGGACTGTTAGCCACCAGGCTAGGCTCGCTGTGCATGGCCGTTCAGGCGGAACCGTTGATTGTTCAAACTGGTGACGGTAAGCTTTTACCTGCTGGCCCGTCACCTGTTAATCACTGGTTGGGCGATAACGGATCAATTATCCAGTTGAATATTAAAATAGTTAAAATATCTCACATATGTACAGCGCGATGCACAGCACACCTTCTAGGTGTAATCGCCAAGTGTTCTGTACGTATGGTAGTAAAACTCACTGTTGAAATCGTATAAAACTGGCAGAAATAGAAGATTGAAACTTGCGCACTGTAAACACGTCGATCGCTGCAGGAAGTCACGGTCAGATATATATATATATATATATATATATAATAAGTGATCAACTGTAAACTCTTCATGATACGCATGTTTACACGTTTACATAACACGTTAAGACTTGTTAGCATGCCAGCCTGTCTGATGGATCTTAGTTTCAAAGGAGCGTTTTGTTGTATGTTGCATAAGCAGATGTTATTCTTTTTAACTGTGCCATAACAACATGGTTTGGCAATGACTGACAACACAGGCAGGATGTGATTTTTGTATTTGTGTTTTCCTCACACAATTTAACATGCAAGTATTGAAAATCAAATGTATTTTCCTTCTACTTATCATTAGTTAATGCAAACTTCTTCCTGTTGGGGTGAACTTTTTTCGCCAAGCAACGCCGCGGGTAGCACAGCAGGTCATAAAATAAAAATAACAACAATAACTATAATAATGCAACAATAATATACTTATTGCTTACCGAACTAGTCACATCGTACCTAGATACTTTGGTCCAACATAAATGTATCGTCAACGTTTTTTATTGCGGAATACGTAGCACAAAATGGTGATTAAACTGCGTAACACTAAGGTTCCATATGTAGGGACGCGATATACGAATGCAATAAGTGACATGCAGCGAAAAGAGTAATTGTTGAAATAAAGGTTTACGCGTTTGATGCAACACTGATCAAGTGTTTGTGTGTTCCATATTGACTCCTTGTTTGAATTTGAAATGCACCACATGATGTTATGCATTTTCTAACAACGCAATACGTGTTATATTCCCCCCAAAACTATCCAGAGATCAGATAGGGACGGTTTACGAAACTTACGTAGCAAAATTGGCCTCGTCAATTGACATTTAGCAAACAGTAGTATCACGGATCATTCGTGAAGTCTTTGATGTCAGCCAACCACAGCCACGGACAAATTAAACGCTATAGCCCTAACACTAAGCATAGCCTATTGATATTGTCTTATTAAGCTGTATTTGAACTGCGTCTCGAACTGAGAACCAGCGGTAAGCATACGTTTTCAGCACCAGGTGTACCGAATGGCTATGTAGCCAGTACTAGGTAGGTAGGTAGGTAGGTAGGTAGGTAGGTAGGTAGGTAGGTAGGTAGGTAGGCTTTACTTGGAATTGTATAAATCATACATAGAAACATAAACAATCGGTAAAACAATCGACAAAATGATATACAAGTCCAGGTTGACAACGGACCCAATTAAGGCTGTAACCAGTTTGTTTTAATTATTCCAATGTAAGATGATAATGATTAAGTAAACTGGTCACCGTCATCCCCAAAATAACTATTATCAACAGTGATTTCACGTGTAGTGCGTTGGTTACGCTGCTATAATTAATAGAACATATATGTAAATGTAATAGCAGTAATAGTATATGATAAATGTTCACATAAGTAGTCTTGCGAAAGAAACATGTGTTTATGCCAAGCTTCAGCAATGGTATGATACCTAAGTAGAATCACATTATATCAAACACACATGTCAGACGTTTCGGGGTTAAATTAGAACACCATACCCCTTACAACATTTGTCTTCAATGATAACATATAACTATTTAAATTGGGTTTATTTTGTATAACCGTTTGAATTGTATTCCAGTTCATTGGACCTTTACATGACAAACTATTCGAAGATATTTGAGTAGAACTGATGATAGGACTATACTAAAGCACTCGTAAGATGAACCCACTTTGCACTGGTCCCTTAATAATGTATACACGATTTAACGTTCGTTACGAAAATAGTCTAACACCTACATATAAAGTCTTTCCGAACAGAATGAGCATCGTAGGGAATAAGAAAAATATATTCGTTATTCGTATTTATATTATTTAGAATCCTTACTTATTAATTTCCCAGTCATACATACCTTCGCAGTTAGTTCCTGTGTAAATGCCGCTGCACAAACAAGCACAGCTTGTCCCTGCTTTGAAACACTTGCCTCCGTTTGTACAAGGGTTCGACTTGCACGCATCGTAACCTAAGCACGAACGTGAGCTTTAGTTTACCTTTGTCAATATTATATATATATATATATATGAATATATCATAATATATATATATATATATATATATATATATTAGGTTTCTTCTTGTTTTACAACTTTTTGAATTGTTATGCATACCCCCTGATATTGTTCGAATAATCAAAAAAACAAATCGTGTGAAGCTTGAGAGCAATGGGATATTTGTTATTACTGCCCCCGGGGATTTTGCCACCTCGACTGTTAAAGCAGAAAAACATATGTTTCAACAGATCACACTTTTCAAAATCAAATGTCTTTATTTCCAATTGAACAAAGACAGAACTGGAAGAGATTTTAAATTATCATAGCAATAATAAGTACATTTCTTTGTATGTATGTATGTATGTATGTATGTATGTATGTATGTATGTATGTATGTATGTGGATCTGTTGTAAAACAAAACGTCCGCTATACATGTTTATTGAAGAAAACATGCACGTCTTACAAAGACAACCGTTCGTTAAAGCAATACTCACCTAAGCATCTTTTTCCTCTAAAATTACCCCTGCATTTGCACACAAAACCTCCTTTTCCGTCGTCGTTACACGTGCCCCCGTGCCTGCATGGATTGGATTTGCAGGCGTCGTAGTCTACAAAACGTAGTCCACAGTGCTTTATTATGATTTTTGTTAAAACTAATACTATAGGCCTATAACAAAAGTCCCATATAAATATACATGAAAAGACCAAATGTGTGACCTTTATTATATGGATTAAGTGTCAGCTTTTTGGCACACTTTGACGTTTAAGACGCTTACGAAAAGAAGTGTGGACTGTACAATCCAACGTCGGGCGTGTATCTAAACCCACGCTAGTTTCGTCGTCCTCTGGTTGACAGGGATGGGTCAAGTACATGCACAATGTATTTCAGTACAAGTGTTGTGTCAAATCCAAGCCCAAGTACAAGTACTCGTCTAAAAATATAGGCAAGTACAATTACTTCATGAAAAACTCAAGTACAAGTACAAAGTACTCCGAGAATTTTAGTCACGAACAGTCAAGCACATTGAACGCTACATTTCAACATACCTGAGGTTCTGAACAGATTGCAATTGACTACTATTCAGTCATTATCTTAAGCCAGTGCAATTATGCCTACCACAAAAGTCCACAATACAAGTGAACTGCTGGTTTCCGAATACTGAAGCCACTATAACTGATCAAGAGATCAGTTAGTGTTAGTTTATTCCATGTACTTGACTCATGGCTTCAAATCTCCGCTGACATGCATGTAAGTGCCTGTGCTTCTCCTCCCCTTTATGCACATAAACCAATCAACATGTAATCATGCACCATCAATGATGCTTCACGTTATGAAGCTTTGTGCAAAATAAGAATAAATATACAGTAATTTTCACTGTGTTTTTTAATCTTTCAGATAGAGCCAAATACTTAACGAAAACAAAAAAAGTACTTGGGAAAGTACTTCCCAAGTCCAAGTACTTTGACGGTCAAGTACAAGTACAAGTCCAAGTACTGCATTCAGCAAAATGGCAAGTACACGTACAAGTCCAAGTACTGTACTTGCTGTACTTAAGTACACAAGTACTCAAGTACTCGAGTACTGGAACCCATCCCTGCTGGTTGATAGAGCCCATGTTTCTACACACAAAGAAATAGCAGTCTTCGTAGAACAGATAAAAGCAGTGATGACATTACTAATGTAATGGTATCTAACGCATGCCAGGCATGCGTCTAAGCACATACTTAGTCCCTTGAATATAAAGTTGTCAGAGCCGACATTACATTAATACAACATGAAAATACTCTCGGGAAAGACGCAATGGCATGACTGTGGTTCTCACTGTAGCTATTATAAATTCTATACAGCAGTCTTAAATAAAAACAACTCATACCATTAATCAAAACAAACAATGCACACATACTGTTTTGTCGGAATAACTTAATACAAAACTGCATGCCTAAGACCTGTGTGTGTGTGTGTGTGTGTGTGTGTGTGTGTGTGTGTGTGTGTGTGTGTGTGTGTGTGTGTGTGTGTGTGTGTGTGTGTGTGTGTGTGTGTGTGTGTGTGTACAATCTTCTACAACTGATGTTTGACACTTCTTCCACGCTGCTGCTCCTACTTGCACCCTCCTCTGTATTTCTTTGCTACTTCCTCCTTCCTCACACACTGTATCGCCCAAGTATACAGAGTTATTTGCATGTTTAATGGTCTTTCCATCAACAAGTATGTGCACATCCATCACTTGTTCACGGATCAATATTGCTTTAGTCTTCTCCAAAATCATTCGGAGTTAATGTATTCTAAAGGTGTTACTCCATTCTTGCAACGCTTTCTGTAGTTCGTCTTTGTTATCAACCACCACGGCTAGGTCGTCTGCATTCAGTATCTTCTTAAGGTCTTAAACCAGGAGACTCAAACCACTTCCCTGTATGAGTCACACTTCCACTCCAAATTTTGTTTCGATGTTTCCTCGTTTCTCACCACCGCTATTTTCTCCTTTTACATTGATATAGTTCGGATCATTTCGTTGAGTATGACCACCAACAGAGTGATTTATTATAATAATTATTAATTAACATAACTACTATCAGCTACTTGCATCATTTTGTTGCTGCTTACATAAATATGTATGACTGTAATTGCATTATTTCATTTATGGTGCTCATGGCAGGAATCTTGCACGGATTCTAGTTGCACGCGTTCTATGCTCGGCAAAGGAAATTTACAAGCAAAATGACCGTCCGCTGACAGGATGCCTTTATGACTGACAGCCGTGATACGGCTACGAAATTACCAATATTTACCAAATGTTAGAAAACACACAGCATCGTTACATAAACACCATAACGTGCTCATATAAGCTCGTTGTATGTTCAAAATGACGAAGTTTGGAGAGGATGTGAAGTTCACGTCCATTGATAAGCACTAGTCATGATAGTGTAAATTGTCAAACAATATTGGTATTGCCATGCCATTGTCATGACGGTAGACATACGTTATTCATGTTGCTAATTCCATAACGCAGGGAGCATTTTCCCGAAGTATTTGCTGCGAGCACGTGGTTCCTGCGAGTGTTAAGTCACGTATTAAACGTTTTACGTTCCGAACAACTGATCTACTCCATAAAGAATCTTGACACATATGGATTATTTTGAAGAAAAATAAACTTTCGTTACGCCCATCCCCTGGGGTCGTTCATTAAACCCTGAAAGCGTTGTTGTGTTTATGTGTTTACGTAACGATGTTGTGTGTTTTCTAATATTTGGTAAACATGGCTATCACGGCTGCCACATATGAACTACCATATTATCTAGTCCGGGCACGGACAGATTTACTAGTATTTATAATCCTGATTTTCTTATCTCTCGATCAGTTTAATTCATACCTTCGCAGTTCTTTCCTACGAAATTACCAACGCACTTGCAATAATAGTCTTTTCTCCCAGTTTTGACGCACGTGCCTCCAACAAAACAAGGATTCGACTGGCAAGCGTCATATTCTACAAAAAGAACACGAACATCTTCCGCTAGTTTATTACTGTAGTTACTCTTGCTACATAATAAAATAATAATATACAACGAACATTAGAGGTGATTGTAGTTACCCTGGGGCGAATCCAGACAGGGTAGTCTAGAGAGGCCCAAAGCCTCCAATTACACACATCCCCGTTGAGGCAGTAGAAGGTTTCCGCCGGAGCTTCATTACCACTCAACTGTCGCCATTCCGTCAAAAACGGGGAGGAGGGCGTGTATGACTGTTAGAACATTTTCGCGACGACTTTCATAATTTCATAACGTTAAGGGGCCACATAGCAGGGGCACATTCAAAAGATCTAGGGGGCATGCCACTCTGGTACAGGCATGTTCAATTTCCAAGGTCTAGATGAGCACCACATGCCCCCAGGCCCCTCTGGATCCGCCTATGTCACTCTTACTATGTAATGTATTTACAAAGAACATTATAGGGCAAATTAAACACGTGTTAAGTAAACGACATAGCAACATAGACTATATTATAAAAACAATTAAATAGAATATATAATTATAATAGAATATATTAGAAAACAAATAAATAATAACAACAGCAACACTTTTTATTATAAAATATACTAATAATATAATTATCTATATATGATTAGTTCTAGACAATAACCTTTACATAGGTATATACCTAATTCAGGAATGGAATTAATGACAACACCCACGTTTCGTGCATAGAACATGTCAGCACGTAGAATAAGCCCAATACCCACCTGCGCATTGCCTTCCTACGTAACTGCCGCTGCAGTTGCACACATAGCCACTTGTTCCATCATCTGTGCACGTGCCCCCGTGTCTGCATGGATTGGACTTGCAGCCGTCATAGTCTACAACACGTAGTACTCAGTGTTTTTCTCTATAATTTATTAAAACAATTGTTTTGCAAACAACCGCTACCGAACAATTTCAAAATGCAGGATTTTCACTTTGCGTTACCGCTAAACCCACAGCTCTAACTTAATACCCACTTCCAATTATCTTTCCAGCGTAAATAAGACTATCGCTGTAATGGAAACAACATATTTTATTCCACTTGCGGTGGATGTGGTGGATTTCTTGCATTGATTCTATTTCTGGTGGATATTCTAGTTTTGTAGTTTCAATTTTGATGTTACTCACGAACGGCCAGTATAGTGGCCTCTGGTACCTAACGTCAAAATTGAAACTACCAAACTAGAACATCCACTAGGGTTACATTGAGTAACGTCTGGCTCTGACACCCGGCAGCACCGTACGACCTGATCCGCTAAGTTAAGCGGGAAATGAATACGTTGGTCAGACCCCAGTCTACGATTTCGGTTGGAGTATTGAGGTCTGAAGCGATCCGTCTTGGGAAGACGGAATGAGCAGTTCGTGTATTCGGGAGATTCGGGAAGCTAACCACGCCCCCGTTGACCCGAGTCTACTGAACCGAATTGCTGCTCTGTTGGAACTACTCGCGACAACTCGGTGGCAAATTGCGTCTGTGTTGCGATCACAACAACAGACGGCGGAAGATGTGGAGAGACCTAGCAGAGTGGAGCATCTCAACAGCGGTACGCTCTATTGTGAGCACTGCGGCCGACGCGGTCACAAGAAGGCACCAGGCATTGGAAGCGTCCGAGTGGTACGCGCCATACTGGAGATTAGTAAGGAAATCAGGCTTTCAAGGGGCACCCAAGAGCTATCGCAAGTACTGCATGCGTCATACCCCCCTCTACGCACACACACTTTCCTTTATTATTTAGTGAGCTAATATAACAATCACCAAAGATCAGTGCTAGGTGTCGTGTATTTCTGCACTTAGGCCGCAAGGTGAACCCGGAAAGTGTGTTTAAAAATGAAATCTCATGACTGAAATTTCTTTGCGACATTAATGCTATTTGCAGAATTTATGCTATTTTCAAAGTTTAACCCGAGTTTATATTGGACTGTTTCGTTTTTGTCGCCAGAGCAGTCATTTTAAAATCTAAACCTATCACAATCACTGTTTACGCCATATGACACACAAAATGGTAGCGTCCATGCAAGGGTGAATTCATGTCATCGCCTCGGGGGAAACGCGTTTAATGTGCCTGATGTACTTCAAACACCTCGCAGATTGTAGCATCCAGCCGTTCATGCATCGTAGACGGAGTAATTACAATGAACGCATGGGACTAGACGTCGAAAACGGCTAACAGGAACCTATCGGCCTTCCCGGAAGCAGGCATAAGACAATTTTATTTTAAGGAAGAACACAGTAACTAGGTAATCCATCATTTATGGGTTTTGCTCAATGTTTTATTATGGTATGAGGACACTAACTTCGATATTGTAAAACCGCTCCAAATACGCATTATTTACCTATTTGTGATATTACATCGTCACGAGATCATCATATTCATCATTATTGTGCAGCCGTAGTGTCCCGTGGTTGGGCGAAGACCCCAACATGTCGTTTCCAAATCTACCTGTCTTGCGCTATCCTCTGCCAGAGATGCCCTTCCAGTACTTGTCTAGTTCGTCTCTCCAACGTCTCGCCGGTCTTCCTCTAGACCGTGTCCCCTTCGTAAGGTCTCCAGGTTGTGATACGCGATGTCCATCGGTTATCTCGTAGTCTGCTGATGTGCCCTGCCCAGGTCCACTTCTGTATTTTGATTTGTTTTATCACGTCTGTGACTTTTGTCTTCTCTCTTACCCAGATGTTTGTTTTTCTCTCCCTATATGTGATGCTTAACATACTTCTTTCCATCTTTGTTTGTGCGGCTGCTATCTTGTTCTTTGCCTGGATGATGAGTGCCCACGTTTCCGCTCCGTATGTCATCGCTGGAAGTACGCATGAGTTTAGACGTGTCTCTTCAAGCACGTTCTGAAGTTATCCTTGAAGATGTTGCGGTGTTTGGCGATTGCTGTCCAACCGGCGGTGATTCTTCTTTAAATCTCCTTGTCTTGTTTTTTGTATCTGATACTGTATCGCTGTCCCAGGTAGATGTAGCTTTCAACTTTCTCTATCTGGGTGGTTTTGATGTATATTGGTGTGTCATTTTCTAGCATCACTTTTGTTTTCGAAGTGTTAATCTTCAGACCTTGTTTTCACTTTCATCAGCTAGCCGCAGCAGCTTTTTGTAGTTCTTGTGGTGTAGTAGCGCATATGAGTATGTCGTTGGCGAAGCGAAGCGAAGATGACTTATATATTCTCCATCTGTCCTCAAGCCTCTGGTTTCCCAGATCATTCTTCGGAATATGCTTTCGAGTGTTGCCGTAAACAGCTTGGGCGATATGGTGTCACCCTGTCGTACTCCTCTCTTGATGTTGATCTTGTTGCGACATATTACAAACTATATTTTAAAATATCGTACAACAGCCAGCATTAATACAGTATGTATTTTCGTACATGTAAAATATAAAAACGTCTCCGTCACAGACATTATCAATTTCAATAAAACGGTTTCAACTATCCAGTCGCTGTTTAGGTCTTTTGTGCATCTTATTATAACGTACATCTGATGTTCAGCAGTTACACTGAACATTAGTCACCATTTATATAGATGACGTGGTGGCACCGGACATAGCCATCGGCGATAACAGTAGCAGATCTGCCAATACAGCACATTACTTACGCAGTTTAAATCAATAGTCACCGACATTCTGTGGAACGTCGTGATTATTTGTGTCATTGTGAGTAGAATGTATGTTAAAAGCCAAATAAAAACATTTAAATATTCAAATATGAATACCACCAGGAGTGGCCGAGAATGAATACGATTAAACTGTATATTTTATATGTAAACGTGCCGAGCATCCAGGGAAATGTAGTTTTACAAGTCGCGGGCAAGACAAGACCCATTACTGCCTTGTAGAGAATCCAAAACCAGTCGCTGGACACAGTCGATTCAGCTACATACTTGAGCGGTACAATTCGTAAGAACCTACATTGGAACACACATGTGAACGTATTGTAAAGAAAGACGACCAAACGAGAGCATTCCTACAAAGGAACATCAGCGTATGCCCAATGAAAACAAGAGCACAACCAAATACAAAGTTAGTCCGACCCATCCTCGATTATGGTTCTCCAGCGTGAGATCCTTACACTCATGAAAACATCAAAAGGCATGAAGCCGTGCAGAGAAGACCTACACACTTCAAAAAGCGTGACTACGGCGCTTACAGGAGTGATAGCCATGCTGGAGGACCTGAACCTACAAACCCTACAGACGCGGCGAGCACAGGCAAACGTAACACTCTTCTATCGTGCCGCCAACAAGCTAGTGAGCATATGAGCATATGTGATATATGTTGGACACCACAGAGAAGTGTTGAACATCAGGTTGGATGTGACGAAAATCACGCAAGTACATGACTTTGTGTACCTTGGAGAAATGGTTACGGAGGATTGGCATTCAAACTTTTCTTAACGACGATAAAATAATTTGAGTACACATAGTAGTATTAGTAAAAGAACGATACAGATAGAACGCAACAGTGCAGTCGGCAGCAGGTAATTTTCTTTTTTACCGCCATTTTAAAATTCAAGATGGCGGGTCTCCACTGGCGTTCGCGTGTACCGAAGACACACATGTATTAACATAAACGGGTATAGTCAATACTATGCATCCAAGACACAATTATAATCACGAACAGGAATTATATAAAATAACGTTATGACGTAGATTTATACAATTTGTATGATGGTGGCCATATTAAATTTGGTAAACATATCCTGCTTAGAAAAATTGTCACACACATTTTGTTAGAAGTCAAAATCAAATGAAACTGTGCTTTTAACAAAGATTCTGCACGAAAACATTTGTTATGACACAGTGGCGTGCACTAAATATATCGATGTATTGGATTTTCGAATATATATTTTACAATAGAACAACTCATGTAGGTCTAGTCAATTAAGAATAACTGTAACTAAATGTTATTAGATACCCTATGCAATAAACAGGTATATGTAAAGTGAACCCGGTAGTGTAAGTGGGAGCATGTGAATGTAGACAAAATACCACCTACTTGCATTACATATTTACCTAGTTGTAAGCCTCGTATCTTCAACATTGGCAAGGGTTGTCGGAAGAAAACGGCATCATCTGGAATTGCCGCGAAGTGCGTAACCATATCTCCATAGATATGTTTTCCCGCATTACCATAGTATTCTGTAGATAACAATTGTAGTTGAAAATAAACATTCGTCATTCATTGCGCGTGTGTGTGTGCGTGCGTGTGTGTGCGTGCGTTTGTGCGTTCGCGTGTAAGCCTGTATGCGTGCCTGCCTGTGTGCTTGGCGTGTGTTTGTGTGTACGTGTGAGAGGGGGAGAGAGAGAGAGAGAGAGAGTGTGTGTGTGTGTGTGTGTGTGTGTGCGTTCGTTTGTGCGTGCGTGCGCGTGTATGCCTGTGTGCGTGCCTGTGTGCGTGCCTGTGTGCGTGCGTGTCTGTGTGCGTGTGTGTGTGAGAGAGAGAGAGTGTGTGTGTGCGTGCGTGCGTGTGCGTGTATACGTGCGTGTGCTTGAATTCGTGCAAGTAATTATTATTATGTAATTTTCCCTTAAAAATATCGCAACATAGTATATTGTAACTATATAATTGTATGTTTACCTGCACACGTTGTACCGGAGTATTCTACCTGACATAGACACTCGAAATGTGAAGTCCCTGCCTTTTTGCATGTCCCACCATTATTGCAAGGGTTGCTCCTACATGCGTCCAATTCTGTAGAAAAAATATTTCAATAGTTAGAACAAAGAGTACTTTATATACACACGCGCAGGCACGCTCCCACATACACACACACATACACTCACACACACACACACACGCACACACACACACACACACACACGTACTGTAGGGTAGTGTGGGGCAAAGTTGTCCTTTAGTGATGACAAAGGCGATTTGATCTTCACATATACACACCTAACTTATCTAAATAATATTTGAATTACATAACTGCAGTAACTACAAGACAAACACAAAATACAATTTTAGTGACAGTTCTATACGTTTTTCAAATTTCGTTGCTTGGGGCATAATGCATTTTGTTAGACTGTGGACCCATTCCTGTATATAATATGGTATGTTTGTGTTATATTATACTGATAACTATTCTTTACGATTATCAAGAGATTGAGCATATTAATTTCCAAAAACGATCTCTATTCCCTATTCACATAAATGTATTGTATTAATATCAATTACAAAACCAGCACGTGATTATTTATGAGTTATTTATATTATTTAACACGTGAATGGGGTTCTTTCCATAAATGGATGTTGAAAATCTTGTGCTATATATTAACTGGGTTTAGTTTACGCAAACAAACAAAACTTCCATTGCAATTTAGAAAGGGGGTGCGCTTTGCCCCACAGGACGGATCCATACAATATGGCAATATTTATTTTTAAATTACTGTTGTAGTCCTTTCGTGTTACAAATATACTTTCGTGTAGGGATACCTCACAATTATTGAAGTATTTTAAACACAAGTCAACAACAGCCCAGAATCTCGTTCGTACCGACAATTGTACACGTAACTTCAATGATATTGTTATATGGTTTCACACGTCGGGTTTTGCTGGCCACTAACATATTGGGCTAATAAGGAAACTCCTTATGAGCTTACGAACTTGAAACAGGAGTGTTTTCGAAATACATTTCACAAACGTGCTCAATAACTAGGCCCTACTACACCATAAACTAATGTAAAGAGCGATATTTCCATCATGAAATTCGATAATCTACACAGTATGCAAAATTGGGTAAAATAATAGATTGAAGAGTTGAGGAAAGTTGCTTGAAAATACGTCCCATCGACCGCTTATCAACGTGATTTTCGCTCACTATGCGAAGAAATAAAACGGCATGACACACCGGCGAGAGTTACTTGCTCTCGCGTCCCGGTGTTATCACTGATTACCTTCACTATTAATGGGTTCGTGGTCATAATAAATCTACCTAGTTAAGTTGGCGTTTAACCATCAACTAATGAGTGGCCAAGCCTACTTAACAGAAAAACGTAATTAGAAACATATGATTGTTAATATTATTAAAATAGTCATAAACAAGGTTGTCTGATGTTGACATTAACCATTTATTAATTATTTGATACTAATTCATTGTTTAGCATATACTCAATGCTTCTAATAACCTTTGTCATTTATTAAACGTTTATTACAAATCCTGTCATGTAATAAATGTTAAGAACTTTTGTCGTGTCCGCAATGCTTCAAGCAACTGTAGCAAAAAGGCGTTACCTTCACTAGTAATGAGTAAGTTGTCATAATTAATTAAACGTAATTAAGTTTACCTTTGACCATTAACCAATGAATGGTCAAGCATACTTGTGTAATTCGTAATCAAAATGATTTATATAATAAATACCACTAATTAACACCAATTACCATTAATAAACACTAACTAAATTAAAACTAATTGGCAATTATTCACCAAATATTAATTAACTGGATAAAGCTATTTAACTAATTTACTGATTAACATTACTTAATTAACATTAACTTAATTAAATTACCCTTTCTGGACTTTGCCCTTTTTGTACAATGCTTCATAGTGTTTTTTTAAACATTATCAAAGGGCAGAATTGGGGACAATTTGGCTTTGTATGTTAACAAAACTCCCAGACACACATACGCACACGCACACGCACACGCACACCCCTCACACACACAGACTACATGAAAATAATTTATATTGTGCACATATGACCAACAAGAAAATAATTGCGTACACATGGACAAAGAGCGAACCATTTCAAATATATATATATATATATATGTGTGTGTGTGTGTAACGCACGAATAATACCACTGCTAGATAAGTTAGAATATAATAATATTTAAGAATAGCATAGAAGTGCTTACCTGTACACGTAACACCGAAGAAATTACCACTGCATATGCATTTATAATTTACGGTTCTATCTGTTGTGCACGTAGCTCCGTTCTTGCACGGATTTGACTTGCATGGATCATAGCCTTCACGAACCGACACACAAAAGACAACATTAGTATACACATTAATACAATAATTTGAAGGCGCCATATCACTATCTCCCCGAGACGCCGATGTCCATTCGCCTCTGTACTTGTACGATTTCTTGAACCATTGTCCTCCGACATACTAACTGACAATGCAATAAAAACCCGTATAGTTATGTATATATATATATATATATATATATATACAGGTGTATACATTTATATATACACACTTATGATTTGGGCGACAATGGACGATTGTTTGCCACCAGAGAAACTATACAAAAGTGTACCAACTTCCATACAGAGGGCGAAACTATGTGCTTAGTTCAGCAAACAATAGCCTGCGGTACATAGGCGCCGTGATTCATATCGGCGATTTCACGTAGGCAAGCGAGTGTCGGATGCCTGACCCGAGGCTATACGGGTAAGGTCTGTAAGCCCAAATTGGCTTGTTGACAGGATTAAATATATTCACCAAGCGTCCCGAATTTGTTGTGGAAAATGTCGATAACTCATAATTATCCTGGTTGAAAGTGAGAATAAATAATAATTATGTGACATTGTTATGACACGGTTGTTAAACCAGTAATGTAATACTCGACCAGAAATGTAATAACTACCAGTAATGTAATAAAAACGATGAAGATGATTATGAAGATGATTATGATGGAGATTATGATGATGTTGCTAGTAGTGATGATGAAGATGGTGGTAATGAGGATGATAAATGATTATGAAGCTGACGACGACAATGATGAAGACAATTGATGGGTCATCTTAGTGATGATGATTATTTTGCTGATGCTGCTGCTGATGATGATTATGATTCTATCGATGATGGTGATAATGATTATAATGATGATGATGATTATGATGACGGTGTTGCCGATGATGATAATGATGGTGATAATGAGGATGATATATGATTATGATGATTATCAGGAGGACAACACAATGAAGGCGTCATCTGCGGGGTCGGGAGGACGGGCGTCGTTGCTGAATTATCGATGATGAAGGTAATTTAGTGTCAGTTTTGTTACGCGATGTATAAAACTACGTAAATCAGGATACTCAAACAAACCATTGACATTGAGGGCAGCAGTCACAATTCATAATACTTTAGGCAACGAACACAGTGACACATATTGCTGAAGGACGTACTACAACCGAAGATGCAATTTGTCGTCAGCGCGTTGAGGGCGAATGTAATAACGTGTCCGGTTAAATGTAGAGGCGTGTCTGACAAGTCGTTCCATAGACATGTGGATATTTCATTAGCATAACTACAACTGCACGCACGCACGCACGCACGCACGCACGCACACACGCACGCAAGCACGCACACACACAAACACATAAACAAACAAACACACACAAACACACAAACATACGCACGTACGCACGCACGCACGCGCGCGCGCACACACACACACACACACAATCTTCACATACTTGTCCTTTGGTCAGAGTTTAATATCTACCTTCGCAAGTCTTTCCGGCGTAATTGCCGGGGCATGTGCAAACATAGTCTCTTTCGCCGCTCTTTTTACACGTGCCTCCGTGTGAACATGGATTCGAACTGCACGCATTATACTCTAAACATGAACACGACAATTTTCCATTACAATATTGTTGTAGCTACAGTCACTTAGATGTTATAATATCACAATCAAAATATGTTCTAGGGAAATCCAAACACGTGTTAAATATTATGCACAATAACATCAACAACGATGCAGAATAGTAGTTAACAGCGTGTTAAATAATATACACAATAATTTCAACGGCAATTTAATCAATCAGTCGCACTAAGAGCAATACCAACAACACCAGAACAATACTTATTAACAGTTGTTGTATTGGCCAGCTTTTGTCTCGAGAAACAATGCTTGTTGCAGCTGCATTCATGTTATGTGTAGTCATTCTGCCAAGCAGTGATTGTGAGCTGAACCTAGCAGTTGCATATATAATTCAGGCAACAAAGTTATGAAAACACGTACATGTCTTACAAAGGCAATCTAAACCGACGGAGTCAACGCAAAACTCACCTTGGCAGTTCTTTCCCACGTATTTACCGCTGCACCTGCACCAATAACCTTCTCCGTCATTGATGCATGCGGCCTCGTGCTTGCATGGACTGGATTTGCAGGCGTCATAAACTATAACATGTCGTACACAGTCCGCTGCTAGGATTAACTAAATAAAATAATTATATATATATATATATATATAACTATTCCAAGCTATGTTAAAATGTATGACTTTGAGTTAATGCTAAACGCCTAGTCGATACTCACTTTCTCGCGTTATTACCGCTGCACGCACAAACAAAATGACTTATTATATTTTGTTGCGCGTGGTTGGATATTCCACGGATTCCATTTACATGCATCATATTCCCCACCATGTACGTCCACAGTCTTTTATTAAGTTTGAGGAATTATGAAATACATCTTTAATATATAAAATCCACCCAAAATGAATTTAAGATTTCGAATTTGTCAGCAAATGAAAGCCAGTTCGTTCTGAGCACAAGTGGCATAATTCATTACACGCAATGTATGCAAATGTGTGCGTGCGTGTTTGTGTGTGTTTATGTGTGTGTGTGCGTGTGTGTGTGTGCGTGTGCGTGTGTGTGTGCGTGTGTGTTTGTGTGTGTTTGTGTGTGTTTGTGTGTGTGTGTGTGTGCGTGTGTGTGCGCGTGCGTGCGTATGCGTGCGTGTGTGTTCGTGTGTGTGCGTGTGTGCGCGTCTGTGTGCGTGTGCTTATCCCTCGGTCAGTTTAATATCTACCTTCGCAATTCTGTCCGATGTAGATACTGCTGCATGTGCAAATATAGTCTCTTTTCCAAGTCTTCTTGCACGTGCCTTCGTGTGTGCAAGGACTCGACTGACACGCATCATATTCTAAAAAGAAGGAAAATGAAAATCTAGCACTCGGTTATTTTTGTAGTCATGGTCAATTATATGTTCTGTTAATACAAACGAAGTGTTTTGGGGTTGTATTACATACGTCTTCTGTAGACTAATGTATTTATAATCGAGCGTGCATACGTAGGGTAGGGTGGGGCAAGGAGCCCGTGTGGGATACCAAGCCCCTCTTGCTTTACGTCGGTTATACGTGCTTGGTGTCTGGTGGACGAATACAATGCTGCCACCTAGTGACTACTCTGACCGAAAAATAGACGCAGGCAAAAACACGGTTAGTAAATATTTGCATTTTAAGTTTTGTTGCATGTTTGATGTAATATTTGTGTGTTTGTAATGTCTTACTGCAACAATTGGATTACATATAGCCTCGTGAAATTGCTGTTATATTTATCATTGGTTCACAGAGCTTCATTCATTTTTAGAAAAATGGGCGATACCACGTGATTTGGGCAATGTACAATCGTGAGTAGGTCACGAAAATATTGTTTTGTATAGCTGGTGAGATAATTTCATAGTGCCCAGTAATGCTCCATTACTATGTTGACTATTGACAATGTATCTAAAGTTCCGCTCAAACGGTCAGTGAGTGCGGAATGTCATTCACAACTTATCGAACGTAATATTTGCAGACCTGTATGTGCAATATTTTCAGATATGGTTCGCACATAAAAGCGAAAGACGGAACGGGGTGCGTACGGCGATGAAACGCTGAAAACTGCACTTGGAGGATCAGCTGTTGAAGACAGTCAGTCGACTGTATAACGTGTCCACATGTACGTTGCGTAGACACCGTGACAACAGGGTTGCTACTCGGGGTGCCCTTGCGCTTGGGCCGTTGAATACAGCGCTACCTGCTCCCTCTGAGAGCATTCTGCGCGACTACATTTCTTACATGGAGAAATGTTCGTACGGGATGACGACTGTAGACGTCAGACGCCTGGCCTATGATATCGCCGAGAATTTGGGCCTGAAACACCATTTTTTTGGCCCAAACGAAGATGGCAGGACGCGACTGGCTGTGCGGGTTCTTCAAACGGCACGAAGATTTTGTACTCCGGCGCCCACAGGACACCAACATTTCGCGGTTTCAATCGTCCAAAGGTACGCCAATTCTTCGAACTGTATAAATTACAATTGGAGATTTCCACGTACACGTCAACACGAATATGGAACATGGACGAAACCGGAATAACGAATGTGCAAAAGCCGGGCAAGATTGTTGCCACGAAAGGAGTTCGCCAGGTGGGGAAAGTGACAAGTGGGGATCGCGGCGCTACCATCACCGTCATCGGCTGGGTGAACCCGGTCGACACATATCTGCCACCGATGTTCATCTTTCCGGGAAAGAGGATGGTTGAATCGCTGATGATAGGTGCGGCATGTCAATCCGTTGGCTACTGCAGTTCCAACGGACTCTGATCTATTTGTGAGGTGGCTGGAGCATTTTGCCAATTTCACGAATGCATCAGTTGACGTGCCCCAGATCGTAATCCTCGATGATCACCACAGTCACAAGACTCTGGCTACGCTAGAGTATGCGAGTAGCCGTGGCATTACCTTGATCACACTGCCACCGCACACTACACACAAGTTGCAGCCATTGGACAGGTCATACTTCAAATCCCTCAAGAGTGCATACAACGCAACGGTTGACAGCTGGATGCACGCCAATCCCGGAAGGAGAACCACCGCATACGACATGGCAGCAATATTGGGAAAGGCATTCCTGCGATCCGCCAAATCAAACAAAGCTTTCGCGAGTATGGAATTTGGCCATTCGACGCAGACATTTTCACGAATGAAGATTATGTTACCGCTGCGGTTACCGATGAGGATCCTTTGCCACGGACCGCTAGATCATCCTCTGCCTTGCCGCCAACTGTCGGATCTTCCTCAGTACTGCCGCCAACTGCCGCATTCTCCCCAGTACTGCCGCCAACTGCCGGATCCTCCTCAGTACTGCCGCCAACTGCCTGATCCTCCTCAGTACTGCCGCCAACTGCCGGATCCTCCTCAGTACTGCCGCCAACTGCCGGATCCTCCTCGGTACTGCCGCCAACTGCCACATCCTCCTCAGTACTGCCGCCAACTGCCGGATCCTCCTCAGTACTGCCGCTAACTGTCGAATCACCCACAGCCTTCCTGGCAACACGCCAGTTGGTCAGTGGCTTCATAGAGAAACTGTCGCCAAAACCCAAACTATCCCGTCCACGCCCGAGGTCACGTGTTGCTATATCAGCTGCGGTGCTGATTTCATCTCGTTATAAGAGAAAACTTGCTGAACGAGAATCAAACAATGAGAAGACGAAGCGAATTGTGAAGCCAAGAGGGAAGTCACAGTGGAGAAACAACACAAGCAAGATCGCAATGAAACCAAAGAGAAGACGCATCAGCTGCGGCGAGCCGTTCGTGAACAGCAGGTCAAAGGAAGTGTGGTGCCATGTCAGATGTGCTAGAAATGGGCACATGCCAGGACTGCCAGGGTTCATCTGTCCACACTGCGAGTCAGCCAGTGACTGAACGAAGCTGTCTGTTGTAGGGTGCATTCAGTTATACAACTTGAATGTTTATAACGTTATGTTATCTGAGAGTGAAGGACTGTCATAATTCTGTTGGGTAGGTACCTATGTTGGATAAGATAATATATATAAACTCCATTTTCAGGTTGATCAAAAGTTTGTCTGATTTCAGTATTCGTATGTTATTCAGTGAAACCGTCTATGGAGCATGGAATCCGCCGCATGCCCCACACAAGAGGGTGTCTTGCCCTCAGATATGCCCCCTTGGAACAATATTTATAATTAACGATGATAAAAGTTATACTTGTTAAATGTTACTAGTGTTTTTCATGAACGATGCGGCAGTTGGCGGCAGTATTAAGGAAGATCCGGCAGTTGGCGGCAGTACTGAGGAGGATGCGGCAGTTGGCGGCAGTACTGAGGAGGATGCGGCAGTTGGCGGCAGTACTGAGGAGGATGCGGCAGTTGGCGGCAGTATTGAGGGTGATCCGGCAGTTGGCGGCTGTACCGAGGATGATCCGGCAGTTGGCGGCTATACTGAGGAAGATCCGACAGTTGGCGGCAAGGTAGAGGATGATCTAGCGGTCCGTGGCAAAGGATCCTCATCGGTAACCGCAGCGGTAATATAATCTTCATCCGTGAAAATGTCTGCGTCGAATGGCCAAACTCCATACGCGCGAAAGCCTGCCACGGCTTTGTTTGGTTTGGCGGATCGCAGGAATGCCTTTCCCAATATTGCTGCCATGTCGTATGCGGTTGTCATTACGCCCAACTTACTAAAATCACCGGTGGAAGAGAAGCGAGCTGTCTCGGCATCAAAACCCCGTGAACACATTGTCCACCTGCACTAAGAAAATGGGGAAAGCGTTGAGATCATGTTGTGTCCCTAATGCTATCAACAATTGGGAGGGAAGGGAGGGCCAATTTTTTTGATGTGACCGCTCCGTCTGCTTTCACAAAACGAAGAGCTCATTGCAATCTGCCACCGAGCGCCATTACCGCGCGGTGATTGGTTCATTGTGCCAAAAGAGCACCAAAGACAAAGGGGGGTAATTAACATCAGGCCTTAGGAGACATTAGGGCAATCATCACTCGTCCTGCGTTGATGCCAGCACAAAAATACATATGCAGTACGTTGCCGTGGCCGCATATTCTCATTTCTGTACACAAAGGGTGTAAGGTCGTTCTAATGGGCTGTGTCTGTTTATATATTTCGTGTACTACTCCACTCGATACCCCCCGTATTCCCGGTGTATCTGTGTTATGAATATGTTCACGCATCCCTTTCTCTGTTTGTATTGAATTTACACCAACTATTGGGTAGGTTGGTAATGGTCAATCCAATTTATTAACACACATATAGTATATGTAATCTTGTGCACAGCCAGGTACATCCAGATTACAGATTGATGGACCACACATGTTATGTACGACAATATTTGGTACATATATATAATAATCATAATTCCCCAATGTTGCTAGTCATTTACCATAAAACCCTCGATTGCTGTTATATTAAATTACAGCATACCGACTGTCATATGTTTACAGTAAATAAAACATGTCTGTTTATATTTTTGATGGTAATTATGAGAGACATACATACATACATACGTACACACAATATACATACATACATCTATACATACGTATATTTATAATATTTACATGCTTATCCCTCGGTCAATTTAACATCTACCTTCGCAATTGTTTCCAACGAAATTACCGCTGCATGTGCAAATGTGGTCTCTTTCCCCATTCCTGTTGCATATGCCTTTATGTGAGCAAGGATTCGACAGGCACGCATCATACTCTAAAAAGAAGGAAAGTGAAAATATTAGGTTAATATTGTAATTACGATCATTTATATGTTTTGTTAATACAAACAATGCGTGTTTTAAGTGTGGTAATTCATGTGTTAATTAACACGTATAATAACGTCAACAACAAAGTAACATAGTAAGTAATAACCAATAAAACCAGTATCCCAGACAATACTTATTAAGAGCAATTAACATATTAGCAATAAGTACATATATATATATGTGTGTGTGTTTGTGTGTGTGTGTGTGTGTGTGTGTGTGTGTGTGTGTGTGTGAGTGTGTATGTTATTGATAAGTTAAAAAAATCGTGCCAATCATAATTATCGTCGACTGTATATATAGATAAATATACAAATTTAAGCCCTCCCACATGTATGCGTGTGTATATATATATATATATTATATATATATATATATATATTTAACTTATTTAACATATTTAACTTATTTTAGCGTATTAATTTATTTATTTAATCGATATCACTTTTATTACTATTTTTTATTTTTTTATTATTTTTATTGCACGTACATTTGTTTTATTTGTTTTAATGTGCTGCTACACTAGTAGATAGTAAGCGCTGTACGATCTCAAAAGCCTACTTATAAAAAAGAATTTAATGACCCCTAATGAGTTTTTGCACACCGCTGAGTCAGCAATAATGCGAGACTAATCCTATGCATAAAAAAAGATCAAAGGCTTTGTGGTTGACACTAATGAGTTTGGGAAACCTACTTATAAAAAACGTGATTGATGAGCGATGTAATTTGATACTAATTGGATGATTGACAGTACACTAGAGAGATGCCACCTAGCGGTGAGTGCGGAGAGTATTTTAGTCCTAGCGATCAACGCCGTACCTAGAGCGCGCTGACGTAAGCAATAATGCGTTTAATAATAAAGTATATAAGTTTAGTTTCGCACTTTATAACCATGCTAAAGTATATAAGTTTAGTTTCGTACTTTATAACCACGCTAAAGTGAAGTGGACCACCTATAACTGGGGTAGGAGTTGTGCTGACGTAAGCAATACGCTGGGGTAGGAGTTGTGCTGACGTAAGCAATACGCTAACCATTGTGTATTAAAATCATTGTATAAACGGACCACCTATAACTGGGGTAGGAGTTGTGCTGACGTAAGCAATACGCTGGGGTAGGAGTTGTGCTGACGTAAGCAATACGCTAACCATTGTGTATTAAAACCATTGCATAAACGTTGAGATGTCCCCGTATGTGATGTTGACAGCAAGAGGAGCGACGACGACTGCTGCAGCGATAAGGGCTGCTGCCCTACTGGTCTTTGACCCCTGGATGATAGCATAGCTGGCTAACGGCGTTGTTCTGGTGGACGGATTAAAACGAAAGCAATGCGTTTAAATACGTCTAGTCGTGGGATTATCAAATGCATAAATACACTAACATTCAGTAGGGTGTTTATGCATTGAAAATTGACGCGTGAAAACGTGAGTAGTGACTGGAATATTTATTAATATAGCAGCATTCGCCTGCGAGCGACGGGTCGGCGCCTGTCGGTCGCGGCCGGCGGAAGACCGAAGCCTTCCCGCCGATAGAGTTGTTGGCGCCTGTCGGTCGCCGGCGAGGAGGCGATCTCCGGCGGAAGACCGAAGCCTTCCCGCCGATAGATTTCTGGAGGCGTTAGTGTTCTCCATAAACCGTTAGGTAGCTTCATGAGAAACACTCGCGCTAGATCGGGAACAATTTCATCGTCACTGTAGTAAGCTGCTGCTGCTGTGACATTGGACGCCGACGCTGGCGAAGCTGGCGCACGGACGGACGGCGTGACCTTGCATGTTGGTGTCGACTTTGTCGTCGACGCGTCGGGCAGGACAATCGCCCTACGCGGGGTATATCCGTCCCTTGTAGGCAGTTGGATCGGTCTATGAAATAGACAAAGGATGAATAAAATGAGTGAGATAGTAAATTGAAATTATTGGTAAAATGTTTAAATAAAATGCATGCATGTTTAAACGGTAAAATGCGTACTAGTATGCATTAAATAATACAACATGCATTTAAACGATAAAACAATTTAAATAAAACAACAATAAAAACGTGCATTTAAATAAAATGTATGCATGTTAAAAATACATGTGTTTAACAATAAAAACGTGCATTTAAATAAAATGCATGTTTAAACGGTAAAACTAGTGAAAAATAAATAAATAAATAAAATATTTGAAGTAAATAAAATGCATGCATGCAAAACTAGTGAAAACATGCATTACAACAATAAAAACGTGCATACTAGTAAAACATTTAAATAATAAAAACATGCATTTAAATAAAATGCATGCATGTTATAGTAAGCACTGTTTAAATACAACAACGTGCATTTAAATAAAATGTCTTACCGTGGTTTCGTTGTGGCCATGTTGTGAGAGCGATGGGTGGAGACGACGTGTTTGCGTGGTTGTAAAAGCGTGTATGAAATGTGCGCGTCGTGAAAACAGCGGTGGCGCATGACACTACGACTGATTTTGATTGACATGTGAACGGAGAACAAAGGGATTTTTACAAACGTTAAACGAAACGTTAAAAGTACGAAATTAAACGTTATATACGATCACTGGAGGGTCAGGAAACACGAGATGCTTGTATATTAGAGAAATTTGCGGTAAAAGTCACATTTGACGATGAATGCACTGACGTGAACGTTAGCTTTTTTCCTAAAACAAATTCCTCGGAGAGTAAACGGAATGCGTTAAGCGCACATGTGTGACATCTGTTGCGCGTGACTTAACGAGTTGGAATGTGAACGGAGAACAATGGATTTTTACAAACGATAAATGAAACGTTAAAAGCGCGAAATAAAACGTTGTATAAGATCGCTGGGGGATCAGGACACACGAGATGTATAGATATTAGAGAAATTTGCGGTAAAAGTCACATTTGACGATGTATGCACTGACGTGAACGCTAACTTTTTTCCGAAAACAAAATGCCTGGGTTGGATGAAGTATGCGCGACGATAATTGAAAAAAGATAAGGATATGAGTGAAGTGCGCATGCGCGTTATAGTGTAGACAATGACATTTCAAAAACAATAAACGAAACGTTAAAAGCACGAAACTAAACGTTGTATAGATTCTCTGTGGAGTCAGGACACGCGAGGTGCATCGATATTAGAGAAAATCGATGTAAGGAGAGATTTAACGGCGAATGTACCGAGGTGACCGGATGCTTTTTTTCGAAAACAAAATGTCTGAAATGTACGAGGCATTCACACTGATAATTGAATAAGATGACGTATTAGGGTGAAGTGCGCATGCGTGTTATTTGGAAAAGGTATATAACGGCTGAGAAAATGTTATATTGTATGACGCCGAACTTCTAACCGTGTATTCTTTATACAGAGCAGCAAGCAGCAGACGTTCTTCCGCAACATGGCGGATGAAAGTCAACAACAACAAACAAAAAAGTCGAGGGCGCCGCGTAAGCAGTCGATGAAGGCGGCGGCCAGCAGCAGTCAACCTTCGGCCAGCAGCAGTCAACCTTCGGCACTGATTGCAGCCTTGTCAACGGGGGTGTCACCGCCCGTTAAGCGTCCCGTTACGCTGATCGCGGCCCCGTTGACGGTCGGTCGAAAACGGAGCGCCGAAGAGGCGCGCTTGGAAAAGCCCGACGAGACGGCAGCGCAGCCCCCGGTCCTGTCGCGGAGCGGATCGATGGAACGTGAATCGACGGCGTCGACACGCGCCACAGCGGTGAGTCTGAGACATCTGAAGTGTGCCGTCAACGGCGTATATAGAATCCTGTCACCCGTTACGATCGAGGCCGTCTCGTACAAAGGCGAACCCGGCACCACCTATTTGGGATGTTCCCGTTGTCGCCGAAAATTACAGACAAACAAAGACAGGGTCCTGATATGTCGAACGCACGGGGAAGTGTTTGTACCGAAATATTTCTTCGCGTTGCGTGTGATGGTGAAGGACGGCGAGGAGGACGAAGATGAGCTTTGGCTTACGTTGTTCGATAGCCAAATGTCTAATCTCGTCGAGTTCACGGCCGAGTACCTGACGGAATTGAACGAGGAGGATCTCCGCGATACCGTGCTCGAGTTAACCGGTACTAAAGTGGAGATTAGTGTGCGGAAGACGACTTGGAACGGGGACCCCTCGTATACAGTCCGCACACTAAAAAGATATGACGACGACGACGATGACTAATGTTGTTGTTGTTGTGTTGTTTGTAGGAAGAGGAGGAAAATTGGCCGCTACTGGTAGATTTATTGAAGCACGCCAACGAACGACAACGAATGAGAGATCGTCAGGGGCTGGAACTAAGCAAGCAGAGCTTTGAACTATTAGCCGAGTCGGCCGAACAATATATAAAAGCGTTTTGGTTGGCCTATGAAGCAAGCCTATTTCGTAGTAGTTTGATGTACTAACAGTTGTGCTTTATGTGCTTTAGGAAGTGCGCTGCGTACTCCAAAAAATGCTTGCGAACAACGAAAGGATTCGCGCTCAGTACGACGAGGTTGCAACGTTCGTAAGAACGTTGTTGGAACGGGGTGTGCCGGCGGGGTCAGTGGAGGAGAAGGAGAAGGAGGATGAGGACTAATCATAATAATATGTTGTAGGACGCTCTGATGCAACACGCCAGACGTGAATGTATGAGCGACTTCATACACGCGTTGCTGACGGTGATATCACCTAAAGAGTAGAACTGCTTTGTGCTGTAGGGTAGTGGCGGAGGAGTACGTGACGTTCACGTATTGGACGCAATAATTGAGGAGGCGCTGGGACCCCGAACGCGCCCCCTCCACCGACGTATAACGACAGCCTGGCGACGATGGGACCGTACTGGAGCGTATCGGAGGAGCTGGGGACGTGTCGGCAACTCGTCGTGCCGAGGGACATGTCAACTCGTCGTGCCGAGCCGGAGTCAGTTGATCGTACGTTACGAACGACTGGCTATGGATCTCATCGCCGAGACTATCGGCGAAATGGTCCTAGAGAAGGCACGAGACCATTGCGGGCTATGCGAATCAAATGAAGGCTGCCCCTACGTTCACATGACCGGCTATCGCGCGGGGCGGCCGAATCGCGTCTACATGCAACGTTACGTTAAGCCGGGGTGTATCGTGACGCGCCACTTCAACGAGGTCATGGAAACGTTCCTACGACGATCACTTATTCCGTGTTTTACGAGACTAGTCCATATACTAAGCGAGACTACGGTGACGATTTCTTCCGGTGATCAGCGGCCGCAAACGGGCCGTGCAGGAGAATTGTATTTGGTCCAATTCGTATCCAACTGGTTGTTGGGGACGAATTGGCGAGATTACATGAATCGCGTGCAACTGGAGTCGGCCGTGCACACGTACGTGCAACGTCGGAGCGGACTTGAATGAACGAACACTAGTAGAATTTGTTTGCTATCGAAACGAAGGCTTCACACTGTTGTAAAAGTACCGAATAAAACGTTGAAAATGTTCTTTCCGTTTCCGAGTTACCTAGTTAGAAAAATTACCGCTAGTTAGAAAAAACCACCCACCACACAGTTAGAAATCCCGCTACACACCACCGCTAGGGTTAGTTAGAAAAATCACCACACAGTTAGAAAAAGCTTCCCGCTACACACCACCGCTAGGGTTAGTTAGAAAAACCACCAATATTCATTAGAGAGAATGCCACCACCATCGTCATGGCAATGTCCGAAATGTGGGCGCTATTTCGCGACGCAGTCGATGTTAGAACGACACGAAGCGCTATGCGTAAAAGTGCGAGACTGCCCAAAATGTGGCAAGCTATACACCACGCGTTGCGCTATGCTACGACATCTGAGGCTGCGGTGTGGTCGTTCGTCGCCACCTGAATCAGCGGAGGCCGCCGCAAGCGCGCCGCCGTCGCCCGACGATCTACAGCGTGTCGTAGACGAGCACCGGCGTAGCATAGAGACGTCGGTGGCGCGCGGCGTCATACAGTCGCGTTACAACTATCGTATGACCGCCTGTACGAGTACGCGCGTACTCGAACCGCGTCTGAGGGAAATGTTTCGCGCGCAAAAGAACGCGTTTAAAATTAACGTTAGTTATGGTTTTGTATTACGCCACAAGGTGTCGGGTCGGTACCGATATTTTCATTCTTCGTGTAACTGTTGCGGACGCCTCCTCGAAACACCCGCCCTAGTTACCGATAGCCGTTCATTCGAACGATTCCTCGACGCCGTGCGCACTACCGACATACTGCAGTACGCCATCGCGCAGCGTCCCGACTCGGGATGGATCGTCGAGCTCGTAACTAACGCCACCTACTTCGTGAACGTCATCATCAATCATCCTATCGGCTGCGTTGGCGTGACGACGCTTCCCGCCTACGTGCGCCTCAACAGGTCCATCGTGTCGTTGACGAACGATGTTCGAGGCGCGCCCTACGACGATCATCTGTGTCTCTTCCGATGCATCGCCCTTCACCTGCAAGGTCACCGACGAGGTCAAAGTATCCGTCATACGAACCGTTTAACGAAAGACGCTAAACGTCTGCACGCGCGGTATCGTCGCGACACGGCGACGACCTCGAACGGTGGCGGCGTGCGCCTGAACGAACTGGATCGCGTGGAGACGGTTTTCGGCATCAACGTCGTCGTCTATCGTCGACTGACGAACGACGTCGCCGAACTAGTCCGTCGATCGCTCGAAGCGCACCCCCCGACGCTGAACGTCAACCTGTACGAGTCGCACTTCTCGTACATAAGCGATCGGCGCGCGTACACGAAAACGTACAAGTGCGGGAAATGCGGCAGCGTCCTCTGGCGGACCGCGCACGATTTACGGCGTCACGAAGCGACGTGCGAAGGCGGCGTTCGTCACGTGTTCCCCGGCGGCGTCTACCGACCGACGGCGTCCGTATTCGAGCGGCTCGACGACGAAGGCATCGACGTCGGCGACGACGACCTGCGCTACTACCCGTACTGCGCGACGTTCGATTTC
>CM034533.1:38286408-38315232 GCA_020002185.1 Paraescarpia echinospica
GGGTGCCCTTGCGCTTGGGCCGTTGATTACAGCGCTACCTGCTCCCTCTGAGAGCATTCTGCGCGATTACATTTCTTACATGGAGAAATGTTTGTACGGGATGACGACTGTAGACGTGAGACGCCTGGCCTATGATATCGTCGAGAATTTGGGCCTGAAACACCATTTTTGGGCCGAAACGAAGATGGTAGGACGCGACTGGCTGTGCGGGTTCTTCAAACGGCACGAAGATTTTGTACTCCGGCGCCCACAGGACACCAACATTTCGCGGGCAGTCGGTTTCAATCGTCCAAAGGTACGCCAATTCTTCGAACTGTATAAATTACAATTGGAGATTTCCACGTACACGTCAACACGAATACGGAACATGGACGAAACCGGAATAACGAATGTGCAAAAGCCGGGCAAGATTGTTGCCACGAAAGGAGTTCGCCAGGTGGGGAAAGTGACAAGTGGGGAGCGCGGCGCTACTATCACCGTCATCGGCTGGGTGAACCCGGTCGACACATATCTGCCACCGATGTTCATCTTTCCGAGAAAGAGGATGGTTGAATCGCTGATGATAGGTGCGGCATGTCAATCCGTTGGCTACTGCATTTCCAACGGACTCTGATCTATTTGTGAGGTGGCTGGAGCATTTTGCCAATTTCACGAATGCATCAGTTGACGTGCCCCAGATCGTAATCCTCGATGATCACCACAGTCACAAGACTCTGGCTACGCTAGAGTATGCGAGGAGCCGTGGCATTACCTTGATCACACTGCCACCGCACACCACACACAAGTTGCAGCCATTGGACAGGTCATACTTCAAATCCCTCAAGAGTGCATACAACGCAACGGTTGACAGCCGGATCCTCCTCGGTACTGCCGCCAACTGCCTGATCCTCCTCAGTACTGCCGCTAACTGCCGAATCATCCACAGCCTTCCTGGCAACACGCCAGTTGGTCAGTGGCCTCATAGAGAAACTGTCGCCAAAACCCAAACTATCCCGTCCACGCCCGAGGTCACGTGTTGCTATTCAGCTGCGGTGCTGATTTCATCTCGTTATAAGAGAAAACTTGCTGAACGAGATTCAAACAATGAGAAGACGAAGCGAATGGTGAAGCCAAGAGGGAAGTCACAGTGGAGAAACAACACAAGCAAGATCGCAATGAAACCAAAGATAAGAAGTATCAGCTGCGGCGAGCCGTTCGTGAACATCAGGTCAAAGGAAGTGTGGTGCCATGACAGATGTGCTAGAAATGGGCACACAACGACTGCATGCCAGGACTGCCAGGGTTCATCTGTCCACACTGCGAGTCAGCCAGTGACTGAACGAAGCTGTCTGTTGCAGGGTGCATTCAATTATTCAACTTGAATGTTTATAACGTTATGTTATCTGACAGTGAAGGACTGTCGTAATTCTGTTGGGTAGGTACCTATGTTGGATAGGATAATATATATAGATTCCATTTTCAGATTGAACAAAAGTTTGTCTTATTTCAGTATTCATATGTTATTCAGTGAAACCGTCTATGGAGCATGGAATCCCCCGGGGCCTCATGCCCCACACAAGAGGGCGTCTTGCCCTCAGATATGCCCCCTTGGAACAATATTTATAATTAACGATGATAAAAGTTATAGTTGTTAAATGTCACTAGTGTTTTTCATGAACGATGCGGCAGTTGGCGGCAGTACTGAGGAAGATCCGGCAGTTAGCGGCAGTACTGAGGAGGATGCGGCAGTTGGCGGCAGTACTGAGGAGGATGCGGCAGTTCGCGGCAGTACTGAGGAGGATGCGGCAGTTCGCGGCAGTACTGAGGAGTATGCGGCAGTTCGCGGCAGTATTTAACAAGATTTAACAAGATTTAACAAGATTGCCATCCAGAGAATTAACTCTAGATGGCAGGTGGACAAGGAAGCCCTTTGGCTTATTGAGAGTCCAACCCTTTTATCTACATATATCCAGCCCTTCTGAGGTATGTGTCGATTTTATTTTTAAACATATTCACACTACTAGCACCCACACAATCATCAGATAATCTGTTCCATTCATTCAGTCCTTTGTGAAAATGAGAACTTTCTTACGTCTAATCTACACTGCTCCTTTACTAATGTAACTTCATGTCCTCTAGTCTTTCTATCTTTCTTAACTGAAAAAAACATATTTCTATCAATATTTTCATAACCATTCAATATTTTAAACACTTCTATCTGATCTCCTCTCAATCTCCTGGTCTCTAGTGTTGTTAAACCACATTCTTTTAGGCGTTTTTCATAACTAAGATCCCTCAGTTTTGGTATCATTTTAGTCGCTCTCCTCTGTACTCTTTCTAGCATATATATGTCCTTCTTGCGGTATGGCCTCCACGCTTGTATACAATATTCTAAATGAGGCCTAACTATTGTTTTGTACAGCGGTATTATTAGTTCTTTTTCTTTATATGCTATATTTCGCCTAATCAATCCAAGGATTTGATTTCCCTTTGAAGCTGCAATTCCACACTGCTCTGAAACCTTGTGCCAAAAGAGCACCAAAGACAAAGGGGGGTAATTAGCATCAGGCCTCAGGAGACATTAGGCCAATCATCACTCGTCCTGCGTTGTTGCCAGCACAAAAATACATATGCAGCACGGTGCCGTGGCCGCATATTCTCATTTCTGTACACAAAGGGTGTAAGGTCGTTCTAATGGGCTGTGTCTGTTTATATATTTCGTGTACTACTCCACTCGGTACCCCCTCCCTATTCCCGGTGTATCTGTGTTATGAATATGTTCACGCATCCCTTTCTCTGTTTGTATTGAATTTACACCAACTATTGGGTAGGTTGGTAATGGGCTATCCAATTTATTAACACAGGGATTGCCACTGTGCACATATAGTATATATAATCTTGTGCCCAGCCAGGTGCATCAAGATTATATCCAGATAGTCAACAAAAACAAGGTTATGCTAAGAGATTCTGGACTTACATGAAACACTGCCGTACAAACCACACAGCGATATCGCCTCTCAAACAAAATGGAATCCTACACTCAAACCCTAAAGCCAAAGCGGAGATACTAAATCAGCAGTTTCAATCAGTCTTTACAGATGACCCATCTCCCCAAGTAACCAAACTACCCAATCCAACACTACCAGAAATGCCAGAAATAGAAATTACAGAAGCTGGTGTACTAAAACTCCTACAAAATCTTAAACCGTATAAAGCACAAGGACCAGACAACATCAACCCAAGAATTCTAAAAGAATTGGCTGTTGAAATTGCACCATCGCTAACTTTAATCTTTCAGAAGTCATATGCTACAGGACAAGTCCCCACAGACTGGCTAAAAGCAAATGTCTCACCTATTTTCAAGAATGGTCAAAATACATAGCTTCAAATTATAGGCCCATTTCCCTGACATGCATAGCATCAAAACTAATGGAACATGTCTTGGTTAGTAGTATAATGAAACATGCACATTCACACAACATTCTTTATCATCTTCAACATGGCTTTCGCTCCCAAGTATCTTGTGAGACACAGCTTATTCAGTTCATACATGACTTAGTTACCCATATGCAGTCTGGCATGCAAACGGATGTCATAGTGATGGACTTCTCTAAAGCATTTGATAAGGTCAGCCATAAAAAACTGATTTACAAACTCCATCACTATGGCATCCAAGGCAAAACAAATTCCTGGATTCGATCATTTTTAACAGACAGAACTCAAAGAGTCATAATAGAGGGCGAGGCCTCCTCTGAGGTACCCGTAACATCAGGAGTACCACAAGGCTCTGTACTTGGCCCTTGTCTATTCCTCTTTTACATAAATGACATCCCAGACAATATTACATCTACAGTTAGACTTTTGCTGATGACACCATAATGTATATAGCCCTTAAGCCTAAGACAAATACAGCTGTGCTCCAGGAAGATCTTCACAAACTTGGAAAATGGGCCATAACCTGGAACATGGAATTCAATCTTCAAAAATGCCATGTCATACCTGTAACAAGAAACAAAACTGTCATTAACAATCAATACATGCTTCACGGTCAAACACTAGAAACTGTTTCACAGGTAAAATATCTTGGTATAACCATAACCTCAGATCTCCGGTGGAATGCCCACATAAATAACATTTGTCTAAAAGCAAATAGATCACTAGGCTTCCTCCGCAGAAATCTCAAAGTTCCGTCAATTCAAATAAAAACTCAGGCCTACTTCACCTTTGTCAGACCCATCGTGGAGAACAGCTGTACTGTCTGGGATCCATATACCCTTACACAAATAAACAAACTAGAAATGATTCAACGCCGTGCAGCCCGATATGTCTTATATCGCCACCACAATACCTCCAGTGTAACAGACATGCTCCAGACATTAGGATGGAGATCCTTATCAGACAGAAGAACTGATGCAAAACTATGTATGATGTACAAGATAGCAAATGGCCTAGTGGGTATACCAGCAAACCAATACCTTATTCCTGTAAATATAGTCACTAGAAAACAACATTCCTTATCTTACCTTATCCCTCACTCCAGATGCAACTACCACTTGTATTCTTTTTTCCCCAGTACCATTCGACTTTGGAATTCCCTCCCTCAATATATTGTAAATCAAAACAGCCTGTATGCGTTTAAAAGCAACATCCAGACTTTGCAGTACCCCATGTTTTAGACGTTAACAAGTTCTTCTGCACGTATTTATGTTTATTTACACGATAATTTGTGTTCTTATATATTGCACTCTAAAAACAAAACAAAAATGTCCTGTTCGCCTGCCATGCCATGGCACCGCCTGTATCCTCAGCATGTTGAGGCTAGGCGTGTATTGGAAGAAGATTACAGATTGATGGACCACACATGTTATGTACGAAAATTTTTGGTACATATATATAATAATCATAATTCCCCAATGTTGCTAGTCATTTACCAAAAAACCCTCGATTGCTGTTATATTAAATTACAGCTTACCGACTGCCATATGTTTACAGTATATAAAACATGTTTGTTTATACTTTTGATGGTAATTATGAGAGACATACTTACATACATACGTACACACAATATACATACATACATCTATACATACGTATATTTATAATATTTACATGCTTACCCCTCGGTCAATTTAATATCTACCTTCGCAATTGTTTCCAACGAAATTACCGCTGCATGTGCAAATGTGGTCTCTTTCCCCAGTCCTGTTGCATATGCCTTTACGTGTGCAAGGATTCGACAGGCACGCATCATACTCTAAAAAGACGGAAAGTGAAAATATTAGGTTAATATTGTAATTACGATCATTTATATGTTTTGTTAATACAAACAATGCGTGTTTTAAGTGTGATTATTCATGTGTTAATTAACACGTATAATAACGTCAACAACAAAGTAACATAAACTCAAATCAAATCGTGACATTTATATTGCGCCGTTTCAACAATCGTTGCTCACGGCGCCGTACAGAATGTTCGGGAAAACAGATAAGTTTTAAGGTTTGATTTAAAATCAGTGTTTGTCATTCTTGTTGCAGTCATCTTTTGCGGCAGCAAGTTCCATAGTGTTGGGGCTGCCACGCAAAAGGATCTATCACCCCAGCGACGCGATGCACGTGGTACACATAAATGATTGTGTTCACTGGAGCGCAACAATCGAGTTGGCTGACGTATGTTCAAACATTTGGTGATATACTGTGGTGCACAGCCAGTCAGTGCTCGGTGCGTGAGTAGAAGTATCTTGTACTCTACTCTAACTGCTATTGGCAGCCAGTGCAGCTTGATCAATAGAGGTGTGACATGACAGAACTTCTTGGCGCCGTCGACAAGGCGAGCCGCCCAGTTCTGTATTCTCTGCAACCGTTCTAGTTGTTTCACAGGCAGTCGGTGGAGTAATGCATTGCCAACGTCAAGTCTGCTGGTAACAAACGCATGTATGACTTGTTCCGTCGCTGCAGGTGTTAGATAACGTCTTATTCTTGCAATATTTCGGAGATGGAAAATTGCAGATCTACAGACAGCAGTCACGTGCGTCTCCATCTTCATCTCGGCATCGAACTGTACACCAAGGTTCCGTCCATTCTGAGTTACAGTGACCAAACAGTCTCCAATGCAGAGTGTGCGCAGCTCAATTTTGTTTAGTTGTTACGCAGAGCCGAGCACGATGACTTCTGTCTTTGAGTCATTCAACTTTTAAAAGTTTGTCACCATCCACGCCCTGATCTCCGCTACACATTCTTCAATACGGACGACAGCCGCAACAATGTCCTCTTGGTGGGGTTTCACTGGAATGTAGATTTGAGTATCATCCGCGTAGAAATGACACATCAAATTGTACTTGCAAATAATCTTAGCAACTGGTGCTACATAGATGGAGAACAGCTGAGGACCCAGCACGGAGCCTTGTGGTTCCCCGTATACCAGAGGACGAGCAGGCGATGTAGCACCATGAATGTAGACAGACTGGACTCTGTCTCTCAGGTATGACTTAAACCAGTCCAGTGCATCTTGGACCACTCCGATATCATGTGAGAGTCTATGCAACATCACTTCATGGTCGACGGTATCAAACGCAGCCGATAGATCAAGGAGAACCATGATGATAACATTCTGATTGTCCATTGCGTGCAGGATGTGATTCTGCACACAGACAAGGGCCGTCTCAACGCTGTGATTCGGCTTGTACGCTGACTGATAGGGCTCACAGAGATTGTGCTCTGACATGTGAGCTGACAATCTCGCAGCAACGACACGTTCTATTGTCTTCGATAGATAGGGTAGATTTGACACGGGTCGGTAGTTATTCAAGACAGTTTTGTCTAGACTCGGTTTCTTGAGTACTGGCCTGATGTGCGCTTCCTTCAAGTGCGAAGGCATTACCCCCGTTCTCAGAGACAGGTTAACAATTGTCATGAGCACAGGTACAACATCGTGCGCACAGTCTCTAAGAAGCCATGTCGGAATGGGATCAAGTTCACAAGATTTCACTGGCGATGACTTCAACAACATTCCAATTTCAGCCTCAGTGGCTGGCTCAAATGCAGTCAGCAGACACGTCTGCGGTGCATCATCAGCAGAGGCATTTACAGTGATGACATTCTGATTCAGTTCAGACCGAATTTTCGAGATCTTTTCTGAGAAGAAATCCGAGAACCGCATTGCCAGTGTGTCAGACGAGTCACATGGAGGTAGTGGTATGCCATTATCAGTGTGTAGGAGCTTGGCAACAACCTTGAACAGCTGCTTCTGGTCACCAGATGTATCAACAATTTGATTCGTGTGGTATTCAAGTTTTGCACGGTGCACAGACGAAATGACGAGCTGGCGCTGGAGGCAGTAGGCAAGCCTGTCAGACTCCAGTCCAGATTTTCTACATGTTCTTTCCAGTTGTCGTCTAACACACTTTTGCGATCGTATGCCATCATTATACCACGGCGTGTGTGGTCGTACAATCACTGTGCGGTTCTTTGGCGGTGCTTGCTTGTCAATGATAGCCGCAATGGTTTCATTGTACATGTCAACAGCATGGTTCATGTCATCAGACAGATGATTTGACAGTAGCAACGAACGGATTTCACCACATATCGCAGTGGTATTGATCTGTCGATAATTTCGACTTGTCGTCGTTACCCGGACGTTTGGTGGTTTCACGAGTTGCAGTGTGCAATGAATTGCTGAGTGGTCTGACATGTGTGGGATGTATGTTCGTATTCAGAAACGTATCAGATGTTCAGAAACGTATCAGATGAACGCGTTATAAGCAGGTCGATGGTATGTCCGGCAACATGCGTCGGGACTTCCACGTGCTGAGTAAGATCTGCTGCATTTAGAATGTTTTGAAAGCGCTTAGTGTCATTGTCTGATGTATTGTCCATGTGGAATTAAAATCACCTGCGATCAGCATGTTTGACGTATACATCGACATGGTGTCCAACAAATCACAAAATTCTAGGAGAAATTCCGCAGTTGTAAAGCCATTCATGGAGTTTGGCGGGGGGCGATAGAAGACGAACAGACTGAGTGTCATTGCTGAGTTGTAGACACATCGATTCAAATGTCTTTGATTTCGGCATTTCGAGATGTCGCGTAGTGAAGCCAGACTTGTAGACGACTGCAACACCACCACCGGTGCCGTACGTTCTCGGGACATGTCGTAGTTGGTAACAAGATTTAACAAGATTGCCACCCAGAGAATTAACTCTAGGTGGCAGGTGGACAAGGAAGCCCTTTGGCTTATCGAGAGTCCGACCCTTTTATATATGTGTATCCCGCCCGTCTGAGGTATGTGTCGATTTTATTTTTAAACATAACCGGCAGGTGTGATGCAACCAGTAGAAAAGGAGTCATCAGCACTCAACCACGTCTCTGTGATGGCGAGTATGTCTAGATCATTGTCCTCAATGAGGTCACATATCACGGTCGCTTTCCCCGCTTGCTTCGCGTCACACACCGATCTGGCATTCAACAAGCAGAAACACACTTGGCGTACAGATGGTATGTCACATACACTGTCGAGTCGAATCAAATTCGATGAGTAGGTTTCACATCTCACGATGACCGATTATGGGAAGTGAGGAGTAATCAGAACAGGAATGGGTCTTTGTTTTGACCTCCCTGCCCTACACCCCCTACGAGTCTGCCGATTGTTCACGCGTTCTATTGGTCGTAGTGGTACCACACAAGCATCTATTGAAAGGTAGCATCCAGTAACAATAGAACGTCCAATTCACAGTAGATCCAACCTATCGTATGTGAGCATGCTGTGGCAGTGCATTGTTCTTGTTGTCGTCACGCCTGGTCAATCGGCTACAATGTTGTGACGCAGGTGCAGTTCACTATACTGGTACGCAGTGCATATAAATTACAAAAATGCTAACATGTCATTAAGTACTTGTTAAAATGGCGCAGTCCACCTTCGACCCGAGACATTCATAAAAACAACTCTAAAATTTCACTGCTGTTCCACGGTTAAAACAGGTAAAAATGTAAAATATCCACGAGCTTGTTTTGGTGCAGCCGCATAGAGGCGCGACACAATCACGAGTAGTAAGTAATAACCAATAAAACCAGTATCCCAGACAATACTTATTAAGAGCAATTAACATATTAGCAATAAGTAAATATATATATATGTGTGTGTGTGTGTGTGTGTTTGTGTGTGTGTGTGTGTGTGTGTGTGTGTGTGTGTTACTGATAAGTTAAAAAAAATCGTGCCAATCATAATTATCATCGACTGTATATATACAAATTTAAGCCCTCCCACATGTATGCGTGTGTATATATATATATATATCATAATATATATATATATATATATACATATATATATTTAACATATTTAACTTATTTTAGCGTATTAATTTATTTATTTAACCGATATAACTTTTATTACTATTTCAATTTTTAAATTATTTTTATTGCACGTACATTTGTTTTATTTGTTTTAATATGCTGCTACACTCCAACTGAAATTCCCTCCCAAGGGACAATAAAGTATTGTGATCGTGATTGTGAAATATATATATATACTTACATAAATATATACATACATACATATATACATGCATACATACATTCATACATATATACATACATACATACATACATTATACATACATATATTTATAATCCTCACATGCTTATCCCTTACCATCGCAATTGCTTCCGACGTAATTACCGCTGCATGTGCAAATATAGTGTTTTTCCCTAGTCTTTTTGCATGTGCCTTCGTGTGTGCAAGGATTCGACTGACACGCATCATACTCTAAATAGAATGAAATAGTCAGGTACCTTAGCGATAATTTTTTGGGATATGGGGACAGACCGACAAATGCAGCTTCCTTAGGTTTTGATCGGAGTCAGCAATTATTTTGGGTGGGTCCATTATTTGTTACCATCTGTCAAACTAAATCTGCCGTTTTACTACATTTCTTCATAGGTTATGGATACAATCAGGCTAACGTCACCAAACTTTTTTCTCTGCATTCTTTGGCTATTAACGTTAGCCTTTCGTACGGAATCAGAACATTTCTTGGTTGGGTCCATTATTTGTCACCCCTAATCAATTATAATATCGGACGTTTTAGTACATTTCTCCATTGGATATTGTTACAGACTGACTTACATCACGGACAGTGTTTCTTTGATTCCATACGCTATTAACTTTGACTTTTTGATAGGAATCACTAATTTTGTGGGTGTGAATGAATGAATGAACCTTTATTCAAAAACAACAACGACAACAACAACAACATAATACATGCACAGTAGGGTGTGCGGCTGCTGCTGCTGCTGCTGCTGCTGCTGCTGCTGCTGAAAGGACACAGCTGAAGTCATTGACTTATGTGTTGCTACGTCCTTCTCGAACTAAAAACACTGAATAAATACAACACGAATTATAAATAAATTACAAAATAATATTCACAACTCATATATAAACTTTTTACCATAGTGCTTGTGTTACTAAGACATAGGTTTAACAAAACGTCACCTTCAATTAACAATTCACAAATATGTAGAAAGTAATGACAACTTGATTGCTTTTTTAAATTGTGTTAAACTTGGCAAACTGTTCCACGTTTTTATACCCTTGACTATGAGTGACAGCAGTCGGAGGGTGGTGTTTGTCTTTTTAACAATTTGCTTTGTCTGGTATCATGTATGTATATAGCTGCGGTTGGTTCAAATAATGATTGAACACGACCATTTAAAGAATGGTTGTTTGCTTTATAAAATATGATCATAGTCTTGTATTTAACTAAATCATGAAATTTAAACATGTTTGAGAGATGGAAAAATGTATGATCATGGTAATTAAGGTTTTAAATAATCCGTATAGCATTTTTGTGTAACATAGCTAGTTTTCTTAGTCTAGATTGATAAGTATTTCCCCAGATCTCACAGCAATATGACATACGTGGTTCAACAAGTGAATTGTGTAATGTGTGTAACGCTTGACAATCAAGAACATGCCTAATTTTATACAAAACTGCTATGCTTTTTGATTCAACCATTTCTATGTGTTTTCTCCATGTTAAGTTTTCTTCAATGGTTACTCCAAGGAATTTTGTATCTGATACCTGCTCCATATTTGTCCCATTCAAAACTATATTCACATCTGTTCTAGGTTGTTTTTTATTGTTAAACATTATAAAATGTGTTTTGTTCACATTAAGCGATAATTTGTTCGCTCGGAACCACAGGTCTAGTTTTTTTGTAGTTCGTTGTTAACAACAGTGCTTACATCATCTGTGTTACTAGCGGAATAAAAAATGTTTGTATCATCAGCAAACAGAATAATATCAAGCAATTTTGAGACTTCACACATGTCATTTATGTACAGAATAAATAATAACGGGCCAAGGATTGAACCTTGCGGGACTCCACACTTGATTTCCTTTTGTTCTGAGTTACTGTTGTTATAGCATACGTATTGTCTACGGTTGGTTAAGTAGCTTTTTATCCAGTCCAGAGCCAGACCCCTTATTCCGTAGAATTGCAATTTATTTAGCAGTATGTTGTGGTCAACAGTGTCAAAGGCTTTTTTAGGTAATTAAAGACCCCAATCGTGCTTAGGCATTTATCCATTGCGGAAGTAATCTTTTCGACAAATTCTGTTAAAGCTAGTGAAGTTGAGTGATTACTTCTGAAGCAATTCTGCCCATCTGTCAATATGCGTTGTGTTTCAATGAAAGACATTAGCCTTTTGTTGAATATTTGTTCAAGTATTTTTGAAAATTGGGATAAGAGAGATGTAGGTATATAATAAAAAATTGTTAAACGATCTCCTGACTTAAATATAGGAATGACTTTTGCTAATTTCATATCATTTGGAAATGATCCGCTGATCAAAGGTCTGTTATGAAGTTTTACTTTTGCACCCAGACACAATTTCGAGTACTTCTTGCTCAGTAACGGGGACATATACATTGATTGTGATACAGTACGTTTTACAAAGTCGGTTGGCTTTGTTCCCGGGCAGGGTTCTATGAGGTTGGATAATTTAGTATCTATGTCGACGAAGAAATTGTTAAAATGATTAGCTATTTCTTTATTTTATAGTACTACTAGGTTTTCACCAACATGAAACTTGTTCAAATATGTGGTATCAGATTTTCTTTTATCTATTATGCTGTTAAGAGTTTTCCAAGTTTCTCTTATATTAGTTTTACAATCGTCGAGTTTTTTTATGTAATTTTTTTTCTTTTCTAGACGTAATAATTTTATTAACTTATTTTTTTAATTTTTGTAGCGGCTTTCTGTTAATTCTGTAATATTTTTTAGAAACGTTAAGTACATGTTATTCTTCTTTATGCAAGCGTTTTTTAGCCCTCATGATAACCAAGATTTTAATTCTTTTTTGTCTTTCCTGAATACGTTGTAATTTTTACAGGACAGGCATCGTTATAAGTATTACATAGTATTTGCATAAAGCGCGAGAACGCTAAATCAGGGTTTGACTCGTTCATTACACTGTCCCAGTTTGCATAATTTAAATCGTACTTAAATTTGTTTAATGAGTCCTCATCTAACGTTCTGTTATATTTATATGTTGGATCATCGTTAATAACCGCATAAGTGCTGTTGTCACACAATACGAAAATTGGCTTATGGTCTGTAGCATCGCTTAAAACAATGCCGCACATTTTGTTTCTACACAGTTCAGAACAGAAAATATTATCTATTATACTAGCTGTCGTGCTTGTTATTCCTGTGGGCCTGGTGATCAAGGGATATAATCCAGAGCTGGGTCCATAATGTTCCCCTTGTTCTGAGACATGTCGTTTTATTGGATTTCGCCGTATTTCAGTATAGTATGTATTATTTGGAAACGGCAAGTCTAATAGACGAAAATATATAAATATAATTTGTAGATTTTTGCGCCATTTTTTAAGTTTGCCATATACACAGCTTTGTATCATAACTTGTAAGAAATTATGGCTTTTACAGCACTTGCGTCATTATTCAATCGACCCTACAGGGTGTCATGGCATGCTCTTCACGTCCCATGTCCTGCTCCAACCATCTGCAATGGGCGTCTGTTATTGGACCAGTGTACTGGTCCACCATATAAAAGCTTGGTATGCTGTGCGCTTTGAATGCTGCTACAAAGCATCCTGTGTAAGTGGAATATCTTCATGGTATTATTTCTTTGGTAGAATAACTTTCTCATTGCCTCAATAACGGAGACCACATTGCAGTAACAGAGTAGCGTACCAGGGGCAGATTTCATGAAGCGTTCTTAAAGTTACGCAATTACTTAGCGTCACGTATTTGCATAAACTCCTATGTTCGCTTATAACAAAAACATGTCATTTACTAAGACAGTCATCTTAGCGTTAAGAACGTTCTTAACCGCTTCATGAAACCGACCCCGAACTGTCGCGAATCCAGATCCAAATGGGTGGATGGATTCGATGCCATATAAATTAATGCTTTGGTCATTTCAGGGTATGCATTCTAGGTGTATCATGCCGTCGACCAACCATTGCCGAATAATGCAGACGTCGTATTGAACCTCTGCTAAGCTGTAGAAACTGACAAGGGTGTCGACCTGTATTTTCACAAAACATGACAGAGGCCGTTACAGTTACGATTAATACAGTTATTACCTGTCCCAAAGGCTATCCAAATGTATGCAGCTGAAGAAAAATATGACTAGCTCGTACATCTTAATTATCGGAAGCAGAAGAACACCCTAGTCTACAGTGCGTATCAAATATGGTATTGGGCCCCTTTCCAAAACAGTCTGCACATGGACCAGCAGTTGCGAGTCAGTTTCTTCGAGGTTGCACCTATTGACGATCACTGAGGTTCGTGATGTGGCAAATAGTTCCTTTCAACCTGGGTATTGGAGATTTGTTGGAGAGAAATGCAAATAGCTCATGCTTCTTGGTGACATCGCGATGGAAGTATATCCAGTGTATTGTCATGTTACCTTCATCCAAGTCTCGTTACCACGCTACTCTCTTTTGGATTATTTGATGCTGCCTCGGGAGGTACGTGTCCAGACAATCTCAACACTGTTGGAGTTAACTAAGTGCTTCATGATGTGAGGAATAACAACAGTGTCTGCACTCATTAAACGTGGTGATGTTGCTTGTGGAAAGGAGATGGGAAGGAGGAAGGGTACAAATAAGTTTCTTGTCTGAAAAATGCACACATGTAAAGGTTCTTTGCTGCAAGACGATGTATAACCGAGACAGGAGGGTCAATAAATTATTTTTTCCGCCTGCTTTGTTTTGGATTGTGGCGTAGGGCATTTGTAGAGGGCAAGTGAGCTCTTCTTTAATGGATGGGTGGAATGCGTTATGTCAACGGTCACCGATTTATCATTGTTGTTGCACTAATCTTTGCCCAGTGCGTCGATCGTACGGGCGATGTTTGCCGCAAGGAAGCTTTCCTCGTGATGCTGGCTTTCCTCAATTCCGGGATAATTAGGGTCCATGGATGCATCCAAAATGTGCTGACTTCGATTCAAAAGTTAAAACGTATTGTTCAAAGAAATAGCAAACATGTGGTTTTTTTTCGGTTTGTTACATATCCCGTGAAACAAATTCAGTAGAGCGGCATTTACTTCAGCGGAGGTGAACAAGGAACCCCCAAATTTTTACTGACACCGATCAAAACGTGAAATGTTTCTATTGAAGGAGCAACAAACATATGGTGCTTTAAATTGAAAAAAAGTAAAACGACAATAACGAATAACTATGATGAAAGTACACAGCGCGTAAAATCGTGTTTAGTAAGCCAGCAACAACATCCGCAATTTGACCAATATGACTACGGGGTATGTTCAATTGGTAAGCAAAACACCTAATTTCAAAGCAAGCTTTATTTGCAACACTGATGAGGCGGGCTGATTTAACCACAATGCCCTTTGATATTCAAAAATTTTCCCACGTTCAACACTGCAGAATTCCTTTTTCAAATTACTAAGTTGGGTAGGTTGAGGGTAGAGGAACAAAGTAAAAGTAAAAAAGTAAAGGTAAGGTCTTATAAAGCGCAATATCCAGTCCACAGGACAGCTCAGATAGCTTTACACTTTACTCCCTTGCAGACCTGTTCAATCGAAAACCATCTCGACTTCTCGGGGAAGCATTCAGCCACGCTGCAATTAATGCGCGAAGACTATTCGTACACAATTATCCACCACTGCCTATAGCCAGGTACTCATGCATACAGCTGAATGAACTGAAGCAACGTAGAGTAAACGAACTTGCCCAAGGTTCAACACCGCCGCACATGGATTTTAGTTGACTGCACTACTCCTGACAGATACTCTACGTAACGCATGGAAGTTAGCTGAATCAGTTGCTCTGTTTCCCAATAACTGACTCGACAGTACCACCCGTGAGAACAGTACCACACATGAGAACAGTGCAGACGTCCGCGCCACGTTTATCTAAGAAAAAAGGTCGAATCTCAACATAAACACCACTCGATGATTGTCACGAGTGGCAGAGTGTTGCCGTGTATTGAAATACTCAAATGCGCATGTCTTTCGCGCGTTATTACTCCTGCACACACTAACTAAACTCGTATTCCGTTGTTGATGCACGTGGCGGGAATCCTGCACACGTTCGATTTGTACGCCTCATATTCTGCCCAATGTACGTCTGCAATCATTTACTACGATTGATTTAATATGAAATAGTCTTGTAACTTAAAATACACCCTAGGTAAACATGGCTATTTTCGTATGTTCCTATGTGACTACAAGGATTCCACTGGCGAGCGTCATACCTTACTCATACCCTATAAAACGAACGCGCGAATCTTTCTCCAGTTTATTAATGTTGCTTATGTCAACTAGATGTTCTAATAATAAAATTATTTCCTGTGGAAAATTAAACATATGTAAGTAATATATATATATATATATAATAATACAAAGGTAAATTAGTAACCGGAATAGTAACAGTAACAAAAGCTTCACAAACAATATTAAATACTAGTAATATACACGGCAATAGTAAATATATATTTATATGTATAGAGATCATATATAAAATATATTTTATACATACGTATTCAAAATTCAAACAATACATCACATAGAAAACACGCACACATCTTTCAAGGCAATCTCATCCCACAGAGTCAAGAGTCAACGCAAATCTCACCTACGCAGTTCTTTCCCACGTAATTACCACTGCATTTGCACACATAACCGCTTGCTCCAGCTTTGTTGCACGTGGCCCCGTGCTTGCATGGACTCGATTTGCAGGCGTCGTAACCTACAACACGTCGCACTTAGACGGTAGGATTAGGTTAATACAACCATACTAATTTTGTTTGTGTGTGTGTGTTTATATATATATATATATATATATATATATATATATATGTGTGTGTGTGTGTGTGTGTGTGTGTGTGTGTGTGTGTGTGTGTGTGTGTGTGTGTGTGTGTGTGCGCGTGTGTGTGTGTGTTTAGCATTAACTAAAAATCTGTTTTAAATAATCAGTTTTATGTTATATAATTATATATGAATATATATGTATATAATATATAACATAAAAATGTTAACGCTAAACACACAGCACCATCACAATCAAGGTTGTTCCTCCGTTATTTCAGAATATTTGCAAGGGTCTCTATCTCAACCCCGTATCCCGATCGCACCACGCCCTCAGTTCGATTGTCCAACAATGGAACTCAGCGCGTAGCCAGATCGGGATACGGATAGGAAGTCGAGATCAGGGCGCTTACACACATTTCCTGTTATAAAAAATTGTATATACGAACATGTCTTACAGAGACAATTTCAACTCACAGAATCAACGCAGTACTCACCTACGCAGTTCTTTCCCACGTAATTACCGCTGCATTTGCATACGTAACCTCTTGTTTCAGCTTTGTTGCACGTGGCCCCGTGTTTGCATGGACTGGACTTGCAGGCGTTGTAATCTACAAGACACAGTCTGTTACTAGGATTATTTTTTATTTAATACAAACACATTATATATACACACATATATATATATATATATATATATATATATATATATATATATATGTATACATCTGTATTTCTAACATCATAACCACAATTAGTGAAACATAAAATACACCCAAACTAATTTCAGAATGAGGAAGACGCTAACATGTCTTACAAAGACAACCGTAGCCCACATAATCAACGCAGTACTCACCTACGCAGTTCTTTCCCACGTAATTACCACTGCATTTACACATATAACCTCTTTTTCCATATTTGCTACATGTGGCCTTGTTCTTGCATGGATTGGACTTGCACGCGTCATAATCTACAACACGTAGTTTGACTTTGGCCCATCCTAACAAGCAAGGAATGTTAGTTGACTACACTACTCCTGGCAGATATCCTTCGTAACTTATGGAAGTTAGCTAAATCATTTGCACTGTTTCCTAATAATTGATTACCACCCGTGAGAACAGTGCAGACGCCCGTGCCACGTGTATCTAAGAAAAGGGTCGAATCACAACATAAATACCCGTTCAATGATTCTCACGAGCGGCAGAGTGTTGTCGTGTATTGAAAAACTCAAATGCGCATGTCTTTCGAGCGTCATTACCGCTTCACACACAACTTAAACTCGTATTCCGTTGTTGATGCACGTGGCGGGAATCATGCACACATTCGATTCGTACGCCTCATTTTCTGCCCAATGTACTATTTTCCTATGTGACTACAAGGATTCCACTGGCGAGCGTCATACCTTATTCATATTCCAAAAATGTACGTTGGAAACTTCCTCTACTTTATTTATATTGCTTATGTCAACTAGATGTTCATATAATTAAAATAATTTCCTGTGGAAAATAAAACATACAGTGTAAGTATATAATATATATATATATAATAATAATAATAACAGCACAAAGTAAATAGTCACCGGAATAGTAACAGTAACAAAAGCTTCACAAACAACATTAAATAATCGTAATATACACGGCAATACTAAATATATATATATATATATCGATCATATATAACATATATTTTGTACATATGTATTCATAATTCAAACAATGCAAAGAAAAACACGCACACATCTTTCAAGGCAATCTCACCCCACAGAGCCAAGAGTCAACGCAATCCTCACCTACACAGTTCATTCCCACGTAATTACCACTGCATTTGCACACATAACCGCTTGCTCCAGCTTTGCTGCACGTGGCCCTGTGCTTGCATGGACTCGATTTGCAGGCGTCGTAATCTACAACACGTCGAACTTAGACGGTAGGATTAAGTTAATACAAACATATTAATTGTGTGTGTGTATATATATATATATATATACACACATTATATATATATATATATATTATATATATTATATACATATATATATATATAACATAAAGCTGATTAAAAAAATTAAAACTGATTTTTAGTTAATGCTAAACACACAGGACCATCGCAATCAAGGTTGTTCCCCCGTTATTCCAGAATATTTACAAGGGTCTCTATATCTCGACTCCCTATCCCGATCGCACCACGCTCAGCGCGTAGCCCGATCGGGATAGGGAGAGGAAGTCGAGATCCGGGCGCTTGCACACATTTTCTATTATAAAAATTGTATATAACACGAACATGTCTTACAGAGACAATCTCAACTCACATAATCAACTCAGTACTCACCTACGCAGTTCTTTCCCACGTAATTACTATTGCATTTGCATAGGTAACCTCTTGTTTCAGCTTTGTTGCACGTGGCCCCGTGTTTGCATGGACTGGACTTGCAGGCGTTGTAATCTACAACAAGACATACACTGTCTGTTGTTAGGACTATTTTTTATTTAATACAAACACATTATAAGTAATAAGACCAAATTATATATATATATATATATATAACATAAAGCTGATTAAAAAAAAAAAACTGATTTTTAGTTAACGCTAAACACACAGGACCATCGCAATCAAGGTTGTTCCCCCGTTATTCCAGAATATTTACAAGGGTCTCTATATCTCGACTCCCTATCCCGATCCCACCACGCTCAGCGCGTAGCCCGATCGGGATAGGGAGAGGAAGTCGAGATCCGGCCGCTTGCACACATTTTCTATTATAAAAATTGTATATAACACGAACATGTCTTACAGAGACAATCTCAACTCACATAATCAACGCTGTACTCACCTACGCAGTTCTTTCCCACGTAATTACTACTGCATTTGCATATGTAACCTCTTGTTTCAGCTTTGTTGCACGTGGCCCCGTGTTTGCATGGACTGGACTTGCAGGCGTTGTAATCTACAACAAGACATACACAGTCTGTTGCTAGGACTATTTTTTTATTTAATACAAACACATTATAAGTAATAAGACCAAATTATATATATATATATATATATATATATATATATAATTTGGTCTTATTACTTGAAAACACACATTTAGCAAAATTAGACACAGTCGGCATATGAGCGGCTAACCATCGGCAGAGTATCGGCGTCTGACTATGAGCCGCCCTCGGCCCGAAGGCGAACCGCCGGACAAAAATCCCTCGGCCCGCAGGCGGATGCCGACAGCGGGCCGATGACTTTGCCGCTCTCGGCCCGCTGTCGGTCCGCTGTATGTGTACTATCTGGGTATATATATATATATACATATATATATATATATGTGTGTGTGTGTGTGTGTGTGTGTGTGTGTGTGTGTGTGTGTGTGTGTGTGTGTGTGTTTGTGTGTGTGTGTGTGTCTAATTTTGCTAAATGTGTGTATTGCGTGTGTTTTTAATTAATAAGACCAAATTATACACATACACTTATGTGTATTGGTCTTATAACTAGAACATTTCAATAGTAATCATCATGCATTGCCACTCTAATATTAAAATGAACATTACTTGATACACGTTCATAAATTTATTTGGATTAACGGGAATTTGGAAGTTCAAAACAATAAAATAATATAGTAATATATTATTTAGGAACATAACAAATGTAATCTGCTTCAAAAAGAGAATGGGTGTCGAGTATCCCATCCATTTACTATAAACTAAAATTAAGCACGCAAACAACTCCAATGTGCATAACAAACACATAATTTAATACAAGAAAATCAAAAAGAAATTGCAATTAATATCCATTAATTCGTGCGGCACATGACAACTCAGGTATTTTATAAAAATTCTGCTAATTATTATTGTCCATAAACTCTTTTCTGCTACATCCAGCTGCATTTGTCATCCGGTGTTGTCTAACACCATTCCCGTCAGAGGCAGTCTTGAAGTACTTTCGACTGTTCTTTTGGTGTTGTAGTCAGTATCAATGTTGCCACATCATTCTTTCAGAGAGCGTCTGGAATATTAACGTACATATATTTAATTTCTTCAATGAATTTACCGGATTGTACAATGCATAATTTCTATAAAATGTGTAAAATATTAAACACATTTTGTCTCACAATAAGGTCGCATAAAATAATTTTACTTTACTTTCATAACATAAATTCCCGGTTTCTCATCAGCACAAGAATTTTAAAGTAGCTTCCAAAAAAATTTATTTTGAAATTTAATTATCCTTTGATTAAATATGCATGCAATAATTCTGCACAAAAAGAGAAAACCATATTTCACACCAAACCAAAGGAATGTGCCTACTTGTAAGAAATACATTCGGTAGATATCTTAAGACTTTTAAGTTGTTAATTGTTGACGATGAGTTGCATTGATAGTTGTTAGTATCGTCATCACGATCAACATAGACACATTTATCATAAATCGCACCCCTCATTTACATATTACTAAAGTTCTGATGAGAAACATGGAACTGTTTTATATAGCCCTAAAGTAAAGCGACATAAATGGCAGAAATTATGTGGGCCATAAACTGACAGAAGACGCCTAGCGTAAGCACTTCATCCAGCACATATTTCCCCTGTCACACTAACAAACAGGAACACGCAGCACAAGGACAGCATTTGTTGTTGATGAGACACGTTCATCTTTATCATATCATCGTCATCCATAGCCTATAGGGCGGCCACATTCATGACATCGGGTTATTCTGCAGCACATTCTATTTAACATTTGTACGCATACATAACAAGTTTCTACAAAATCAAATGTGTGCTTATAAAGTCATGCCAAAATTAATGTATTAGAATAATCTAGAAATACACAAAACTTTACAACAGAATATCTAAAAACGTACCTTTTTCCCGGAGCTCTTCTTTTAGTGTTTCCTCTAACTGTCAGTCTAGACTCTGTTCCAAAATGGGCTAAATGGCTGAACAGCGTAGATTCAAATGTCACTACCCCAGTGCTCCAGCAGAGGGAGGCCCGACTGCTGATAAATGACTAACGGAACACTGTCACTGGGTCAACAGCGGCTGGAGAGCGGCTGGCAGGCGGCTGTCGTGTGCCGATGGTGCCGTTTCCCAGTCGCTCAGATCCGCCTTCGGGCCGAGGGTGGCGTGATGGCTGGTTATACATATCTAACATCATAACCACATTTAGTGTAACATAAAACACACCCAAACCAATGCAATACACAAACCTTTCTTACACTGCATGCGTAAAACACTAAAGCGTCTTACAAAGACAAACGTAGCCCACATAATCAACGCAGTACTCACCTACGCAATTCTTTCCCACGTAATTACCACTGCATTTACAAATATAACCTCTTTTTCCATATTTGCTACATGTGGCCCTGTTCTTGCATGGATTGGACTTGCACGCGTCATAATCTACAACACGTAGTTTGAATTTGGCCCATCCTAGCAAGCAAGAAATGTTAGTTGACTACATTACTCCTGGCAGATATCCTTCGTAACTTATGGAAGTTAGCTAAATAATTTGCACTGTTTCCTAATAATTGATTCGAAATTACCACCAGTAAGAACAGTGCAGACGCCCGCGCCACGTGTATCTAAGAAAAGGGTCGAATCCCAACATAAATACTCGTTCGATGATTCTCACGAGTGTTTTCGTGTATTGAAATATTCAAATGCGCAAATCTTTCGCGCGTTATTACCGCTGCACACATAAACTAAACTCGTATTCCGTTGTTGATGCACGTGTCGGGAATTCTGCACACATTCGATTTGTATGCCTCATATTTTGCTCAGTGTACGCCTGCAATCATTTCCTAAGATTGATCTAATATGAAATACGATTCTAACTTAAAATATACCCGAAATAAACGTGCCTATTTTCCTCTTTTCCTATGTGACTACAAGGATTCCACTGGCGAAAGTCATACCTGACTCATACCCTGAAAACGTACGTCGGAAACTTCCTCCAGTATATTTATGTTGCTTATGTCAACTAGATGTTCTAATAATACAAATAATTTCCTGTGAAAAACCAAACATATGTAAATAATATATATATATATATATAATAATAACAACAAGGTAAAATAATCGGAATAGTAACAGTAACAAAAGCTTCACAAACAATATTAAGTAATAGTAATACACACGACAATACTAAGAATATATTTATATCTATACGGACCATATATAAAATATACTTTATACTTACGTATTTATAATAAAAATAATGCATCACAAAGAAAACACGCACACATCTTTCAAGGCAATCTCACCCCCACAGAGTCAAGAGTGAACGCAATCCTCACCTACACAGTTCTTTCCCACGTAAGTACCACTGCATTTGCACACATAACCGCTTGCTCCAGCTTTGCTGCACGTGGCCCCGTGCTTGCATGGACTCGACTTGCAGGCGTCGTAATCTAGAACACGTTGCAGCACTTAGACGGTAGGATTAGGTTAATACAAACATATTAATTGTGTGTATGTGTTTGTGTGTGTGTGTGTGTGTGTGTGTGTGTGTGTGTGTGTGTGTGTGTGTGTGTGTGTGTGTGTGTGTGTGTGTGTGTGTGTGTGTGTGTGTGTGTGTGTGTGTGTGTGTGTGTGTGTGTGTGTGTGTGTGTGTGTGTGTGTGTGTACATATGTGATGGGTTTGATAAAGCGATTCATATATTTTGAATTTGTGTTTACATTCCTTGGAAATAAATTGTGAAATGCCTTAAACATAATAACACCTGTTTTTTATTCATCTAATCCTGGTAATTTCAGAATGTGCAAATGAAAAATATAATTTTTGTATGGTCTAGTCTTTTGGCTCCACAAAGTAACCATATAACCTTTTTCTATAACACAACTAAACATTGAACATTTGAAGCATATGTGTTTCCCCATACTTCAGCACAACACATAATATAAGGCATGCAAAGCGAATAGTACAACATCTGCAAACCATGTCTATTAAATAATAAGCTTACTCTACACCTGTATATATAAAACAGCACAACTGTTTGACAATTTTGATTTTACTAAAATAATATGAGTTTTCCAGTTTAACTTCTCATCAATCATTACACCCAAACATTTCTTTGTTTATCTTTACATAAATATCAACTGTCAATTTATAAACCAAAAACCATGTAATTAGTTTTAGCCACATTAAGAAATAATCGATTTACCGAACACCACATTTGGAGTTGCTTCCAACCACAATTTACCATACAAACAAGTTCATTTAGGTCACTATCACAACGTAAAAGGTTTGTATCATCAGCAAATAGGATTAACTTAAACACATTTGATATTTTATACATGTCATTAATGTACGTGATGAACAATTTCGGTCCCAATATGGAACCCTGTGGAACACGACAATATACAACTTGTGTTTCTGAATCACAACTACTAAAACTGACACAAATTGTTTTCTACTTTCTAAATAACTCAGTATCCATTTTTGTGCAACACAACGCACACCATAGAAATGTAATTTGTTGGCCAGTATGTCATGATCAACAGTATCAAAGGCTATTTTATGTCAATAAATACTCCAGTAGCATACTTGGTATTATCTATTGCACTAGTAATATCTTCTACCAACTCAAAAAGAGCCTGAGTTGTTGACATATTAGACCATATTGACATGGACTGATTCTATCATACTTATTGAGGAATAGGTCCATCCTAACATTATATAATTACTCCAGAATGTTCGAGAATTGTGGTAACATTGATATTGACCTATACTTTGTCAACACATTCTTTTCACCAGACTTAAACAGTGGAACAGCTTTTGCTATTTTCATCTTGCTTGGATATACTCCCGTTTGAAAATACACATTGCACATTTGAGCAAATGGCTGAACTATTTTAGTAATTACTCTTTCAATCATGCTCATGCTACTATCCCTATTATAAGTTAACCTTTCAGTTTTACAGTTTTGTACAGTTCTAGTAATTAGTTTATCATCAACAGGATTTAAGAACATGGTATTTTCAACATCTCCTTGCAAGTAATCATAAATAGATGCATCATTTTCCGGTAAGGATATATGTTTAGCTATGTTGGAGCCAACATTTGTAAAGAAAGTATTAAATCCATTTGCAATGTCTTCCTTTTTTGATATTCATTTGGTATTTTTTATGAAGTATTCTGGGTATGTTGAAATGAGTCCTCGCCGAATGTTATCGACCCAGAGCTTGTCAACAGAACACTTACATATGCAGTTCCTTCCCACGTAATTGCCACTACATTTGCATATGTAATCTCTTGTTCCAGCTTTGTTGCACGTGGCCCCGTGCTTGCATGGACTCGACTTGCAGGCGTCGTAATCTAGAGTACGTCGTATAAAGTAAGCTGCTGTGGTGAGTTAAAGCTAAGCACATGTGCAAATTCACTACCCACCCACGCATGTAACATACAAACACACTATCTCATTCCATATGTTCACATCTGGCTAAAGTCCTGTATGATTCGAATTGCACGCTTCATATTCTCCACAACGGTACACATTGAATAACAGTTACATGATAATAACTACGTTTCTTTCTGTCATCAGTGGGATAGCAGTATTGACGACTTTATGACAGCGACAGTTAGTTACCTATACATAATTCATCCCAAATTTAACTTTCACCACAAACATAAAATTAACTTATGTGATCTTTCCTTGCAATACTGCTTACCTCGAATGTAAAACGTCTAATCTATGTGCTTTTGTTCCGCACAGATACGCGCGCGCACGCACACACACACATACACACACACATATATACACACAAAAACACACATGTATACACACAGACACACACATGCACACACACACACACACACACACACACACACACACACACACACACACACACACACACACACACACACACACACACACACACACACACACACACACAAACTAACACATTAGACACTCTTTCAACACTCATACCTCGGTCCATTTGACACCTACCTTTGCACTTCTTTCCTTCGTAATTTCCATTGCACGTGCAAACGTAGCCTCCGTCGCCAGCTTTGTTACACTTGCCTCCGTGTGTGCAAGGACTCGATTTGCACGCATCATAATCTAAAAACAAGCGTGAACACCGTCCACAGATTAATATGGTAGTTACTGTAAATCATATGTACTTTATTTACTTTATTGAGTGTCCTAGGTCAAATCCAACGTGTGTTAGATAGAATGTATAACCCTGACTTTAATACAAAATGACACAATTAAACAATAGCAATAATAATAAAACCGACCAATGTTATAGTTTGACACTAACGACAACATAGTAGTAATACGCATTGCATACATGTGTAATTCGCACATTTCTTATATAGACAGTCTCAGAACTAGAGTCAACGCAATACCCACCTACGCAGTGTCTTCCCACGAAATTACCGCTGCATTTGCACACATAACCTTGTTTTCCATCTTTGCTACACGTGGCCCCGTTCTTGCATGGACTGGACTTGCAGGCGTCGTAATCTACAACATGTCATATAAAGTCAGCTGATATGATTTATGAAGAAATCAATATACAACAACCTACTTCCGAATCATTTCAAAATGTGTAGGTTTTGTCTTTGAGTTAGTGCTAAGGACATATTGCAACTTCAATATCTACCCGCGCAGATCACCTGCAAACAAACTATCTCATTCCATAATTTTCACACCTGGCTGAAATACTGCATGATACCAATTGCACGCATCATATTCTCCACAACGGTATACATCGAATAGCAGGTACATCACGACATTTCGTTATATCGTTTGTGTGATAGCAGTATTAACGATAACAATGATAGCAACACCGACCAATGTCATACATTTACAGTAATAAAAATAAAGTACATATTTGCATAACAGGTGTATATGGAACGGTCCTGGATCAAATTACTTTAAAGGGGTATCAACCGAGGAAATAATTAATGCTAACTCGCAAATGTTTAACATAGACTGTATCAAACCACAGTCAACGCAGTACTCACCTACGCAGTGTTTTCCCATGTAATTACCACTGCATTTGCACACATAACCTCTTGTTCCAGCTATGTTGCACGTGGCCCCGTGTTTGCATGGACTCGACTTGCAGGCGTCGTAATCTACAAACGTCGTACACAGCCAGCTGCTATGATAAATGAAGAAATTAATATACAACACACTCCTTCCGATCCATTTCAAAATGTTATGGCTTTTGTGTTTAAGTTAATGTTAAGTACATAGTTCAAAGTCAATACCCAATTCGCAGGTCACATGCAAACAAAATATCTCATTCCATATTTTTCACACTTGGCTGAAAGATCGAATGATTCGATTTGCACGCGTTATGTTCTCCATAACAGTACACCTTGAATAATAGTAATAATAATAAGATAACTTCTGTTGCGCCTAAATCATTGGAAACCAAGCTCAGAGGCGCAACAAAACAAAAGGATTGGTCAATCTCAATTTCCATAAGCAGTATTCCAGTTGTCAACAGATGGGTCAAGGCGCTAGGGAGCTACGGGGAATAAGCAAGGTTGTAAAGATAAGTTTTTAAATGACGACGGAATTTTGTAATATTTTCAACCGATCTAACACTAAGAGGGAGCATATTCCAAAGAGTTGGTGCAGCAACAGAAAAAGCCCTAGTTCCAATGTTAGTGTTGACTCTAGGAACAAAAGATAGGTCAGAACTAGATGATCGAAGCTGGATAGGTTTTCTTACAGGAGTAAGCAATGACTGCACATAAGAGGATTGCTTACTGGACAGTGCCTAGTAAGTAATGGTACATATCTTAAATATTATACGATATCGTACAGGAAGCCAACGCAGACTTCAAAAATGGTACAGAGCGAGAAAAACGTGGAGATCTTGTAACTACTCTTGCTAAACAAATTTGGACACGCTGATTTTTTGTGATATCCTTGCTAGCGATATTATAAAGGAGGGAATTACAATAGTCAAATCTGTTGCTAACAAACGCTGTTGCAATAGTTTTAGCAACAGAAAATAATATATACCGGCGAATATGGCGAAGATCACGAATATGATAAAAAAAACAGCAGCGACATGTTTGAGATGTGTTGTCGGAAATTGAAATTACTACCAAAGATCACTCCTAGATTCCGCACCGAGGTTGCTGGCGTGATATACTGATTCAAAATACGCGTAGGGAAAAAACATCCAGTTTACTCTATTCTGCATTGGGGTACCAATAATGATCAACTCAGTTTTATTTGTATTTAATTTCAACTTGCTATCAGTCATCCAGTGGACGATATCTTGAAGGCAATCACTAAGTTGGTTAAGGGAGCGATTTGTATCCGGGGTAGCCAACGAAATGTAGATCTGAGAATCATCAGCATAAAGATGATGATCCAAGTTATGTATTTGTATAACAGAGCTTAGTGTAAAGAATAAACAGCAAAGGCCCAAGAACAGAACCCTAGGGAACACCAAATAAAGCCGGTTCCCAATCTGTATACAAAGAACAAAGTATCTATCTGTTAGCGTTCAGTGAGAATGCTGTGATCAATCGTGCAAAAGCGGCAGCGAGATCTAGTAAGGTAAGTGCAGACACTTTACCATTATTAATATTCAAGTTAATGTCATTACGAATCTTTAAGAGGGCAGTCTCTGTTGAATGAAACGGTCTATATGCTGATTGTGACACATTAGTTATTTGTGCTAATGTGAGACCTTAGACGACTTGCTACTACATTTTCTAGTATTTTGGAAATAAAGTTGAGGTTGGAAATAGGTATATAACTGTTTAGGTCTTGTTTAGGCAGAGATGACTTCTTAAGAAGTGGTGTGACACGGGCGTATTTGAAATCATCAGGAAACCAGCCAGAGCAAAGTGATGCATTTATAATATTTGTTATAGGTCCAATTAGTGTATCGAGACATGCTTTTTAGTAGTATTGTTGGAAATGGATCAAGTGCACAAGATTTATTTGGGGAGGACATAATTATTTTCCTAACTTTATCAAATGTTGCAGGTTCAAATGGTACAAGTAAAGAATTTACGTGTGGAAAGTCCACACTGACAATATTTAAATTATGACGTGGGAAAGCAGAATGAATAATACTGATTTAATGTTAAAGTGACTAGAGAACGAATCACATAGTGACGTAATTGACACATGATCAGGTTGCGATGGAGTAGGCTGCTGTTTGTGTAGAATGTTATTGATGCAGTTCCATAACTGACGCGGGTTATTAGACTTATTTATGACCATATTTGTATAATAACCTGATTTAGCTTTGGCCATTTGTCTGTTACAGAGGTGACATTGCTTAGGATAGCGCGACCTGTCTAATGGCGAGCGCGATTTGGGCCATACACTCTCTAAATAACGAGTCTTCAAATAAATCTGCCGGATGTCCTGGATGGAGATATATACAAACAAAGTATGCGGAGAAAGAAGAATCTGACATTTCAGCACGTATGGACTCAAAACTGGAGTATTCAGGGTTGGAATGTAGGTGTAACCAGAAGGGAAACGTCAGCAATGCATGCATGTGTATCATGTGGTCTGAGCGAGGTCTCAGTTACAGCAAGAATGTTTATTTTCTTTGAAATTAATAAATCACT
>CM034533.1:38316232-38551232 GCA_020002185.1 Paraescarpia echinospica
GCTAAATGTCTGTACGCGCGGTATCGTCGCGACACGGCGACGACCTCGAACGGTGGCGGCGTGCGCCTGAACGAACTGGATCGCGTGGAGACGGTTTTCGGCATCAACGTCGTCGTCTATCGTCGACTGACGAACGACGTCGCCGAACTAGTCCGTCGATCGCTCGAAGCGCACCCCACGACGCTGAACGTCAACCTGTACGAGTCGCACTTCTCGTACATAAGCGATCGGCGCGCGTACACGAAAACGTACAAGTGCGGGAAATGCGGCAGCGTCCTCTGGCGGACCGCGCGCGATTTACGACGTCACGAAGCGACGTGCGAAGGCGGCGTTCGTCACGTGTTCCCCGGCGGCGTCTACCGACCGACGGCGTCCGTATTCGAGCGGCTCGACGACGAAGGCATCGACATCGGCGACGACGACCTGCGCTACTACCCGTACCGCGCGACGTTCGATTTCGAGTGCTATTTCGCCGATAACGATCTGCCGACGGATAGCGACAAATGCCGCTGGATCGCGCGACACGAACTGCTCAGCGTGAGCGTCGCGTCGAACGTGCCCGGTCACGAAGCGGCGCGCTGTTACGTCACGACCGGCGATTCGTCGGAACTCGCGCGTCGCCTCATCGACGACCTGGAAGCGGTGAGCGCGGCGGCGTGCGCGATTCTACGTCCCCGCTACGACGCGACCTTCGAGGCGCTCGACGCGCTCGACGCCGACAGGCGGCGACGATGCAACGACGACGACGACGCCGACGCGTCACCGTACGCCACACTCGCCGACCGGCTGTGGACGTACCTTCGACAAATGCCCGTATTGGGATTTAATTCGGGTAAGTACGACTTGAACGTCGTCAAAAAGTACTTGACCCCCCTGCTCATAACCGACGACGCGCAGCACACGTCGTCGGCGTTTACCATTAAACGTCAGAACAATTACATGTGCCTGTCGACGACGACGTTGAAGTTCCTGGACATAACGAATTACCTCGCGCCCGGCGTTAGCTACGATCGCTTTCTGAAAGCGTACGGTTGCTCGGCAACGAAGGGCTACTTCCCGTACGAGCACATCGACGCGTTGTCGCGTCTGGACGAAACCGCCCTGCCGTCGCGCGAAGCTTTCTACAGCCAGCTGAAACGCGAGGGAATCTCCGCGGAGGCGTACGAGATTTGCGCGACGGCGTGGCGCGACGAGGACATGACGTCGATGCGCGATTTTCTTGTGTGGTATAACAATCGTGACGTGGCGCCGTTTCTCGAGGCCGTCGATCGCCAGTTCGCCTTCTATCGGCGCCGACGTATCGACATGTTCAAGGACGCCATCAGCGTACCGGGGTTGACGTTGTTGTACCTGTTCAACGACCTGCCGAAGTCGATCCATTTCTCGCTCTTCAACGAGCCGAACAAAGATCTGCACCGTCTGCTGCAAGCGCAGATCGTCGGCGGCCCGTCGATCATCTTCGCGCGCCACCACGAGACCGACGTGACGTCGATTCGTGGCGGCGCGTCGTGCCGATCGATAGTAGGCTTCGACGCAAACGGCCTCTATCTATGGGCGATAATGCAGGAGATGCCGACGGGCTGGTACACGCGCCGACGCGCTGAGAACGCCTTTCGAGCGGAACGCGTGCACCGCTACGGTCGTATGGCCGTGGAGTGGTTGACGTGCGTGGAGGCGGAAACCGGCGCGCGTATACGTCACCAGTTGAACGGACGCGAGAAGCGCATCGGAAAGTACCGAGTCGACGGCTGGTGCGCCGCCACGCGAACGGCGTACCAATTTCACGGCTGCTATTTTCACGGTTGCCCGACGTGTCAGGCGCACGTGACGACGAACGCCGTCAACGGTCAACCGATGACGACGCTGTACGCCGCGACGATCGCCGTGACCGCCTACCTGCGCCGTTTCGTCGACGAAGTCGTCGAAATGTGGGAGTGCCAGTGGCACGCCGTGCAACCGCCGGCGGTGCCGACGCCGCCCGACGCGTCACGATGGCAACCGACCGCCGCCATTACGCTCTCGACGATACTGGAGGCGGTGCGCGACGGCTCTCTGTTCGGCCTCGTGCAGTGCGATATCGCCGTACCGGAAGCGCTGCGCGACAAGTTCGCCGAGATGCAGCCGGTATTCAAGAACGTCGATATCGCGCGCGACGATCTCAGCCCGTTCATGCGCGACTACGCCGAATCGCACGATCTCCTCACGCGACCTCAACGCACGCTCGTCGGTAGCTACTTCGGCGCGGCGATCTTGCTCGCGACGCCGCTCCTACGCTGGTATCTGGCGCACGGGCTCGTCGTCGAGCGCGTCTACCAGATCGTCGAGTACGCGCCGATAGCGTGCTTTCGCCGCTTCGGCGACGCGGTTTCGACGGCGCGTCGCGAGGGCGATATCGATCCCGACAAATCGATCATCGCCGATACATTTAAACTTCTCGGGAACAGTTCCTACGGGAAAACGATTACGCGCGTCGATCGGCACCGGGAAATCAAGTACGCGACGCCGGTCGGCGCGTCGATGCTCGTCAACAATCGCCGCTTCCGGCAACTGGACGCCGTCGTCGACGACGCGCTGTACGAGGTGGCGCTGAATAAGCGTAAAATCGTCTACGGCCTGCCGATACATATCGGCTATTTCGTATTGCAGTACGCAAAATTGAGAATGCTGGAATTTTATTACGATTTCGTCGACGCCTACATTCCCCGTCCGCTCTTCCAGTACTGCGCTATGGACACCGACTCGGCGTACATAGCCCTAGCCGGACGTGACGTCGACGCGCTCGTACCGGAAGAACGTCGCGAACACTACTTCCGGAATCGCTCGCTCTGGTTTCCGGCCGAATGCTGCGACGCGCACGTGGACGCCTACGTACGACGGCGCGTCGCCGGTCTAGCGTGGGACGAGGCGGCCTGCTGCGCGCGCCGACGCCTGTTCGATCGTCGAACGCCGGGTCTCTTCAAAGAAGAGTGGCGCGGCGACGGGATCGTGGCGCTGTGCAGCAAAACCTACTACTGCTTCGGCGGCGTCGGCGGTCCGAAGTACAGCACGAAGGGGCTCAGCAAGCGACAGAACGCCGACATCGACGAGCACACCTTCCTCGCCGTACTGCGCGACCGTCGCAACGGCGTCGGCTGGAACCGCGGTTTCCAAGTGAAAGACTCGTCCGTGTTGACGTACGTTCAAGAGCGCGCGGCGTTGAGCTACTTCTACGCTAAACGCCGCGTGCTCGACGACGGCGTCACTACGGCGCCGATACTCGTCTAACTCGTAAACTCGTCTAACTCGTAAACTCGTCTAACTCGTAAACTCGTCTAACTCGTAAACTCGTCTAACTCGTCTACTACTAACCTAACCCCCACCACCCCCCCTAGGGGTAGTTTCTGTATGTATGTATGTATGTGTGGGTAATAATAAACACCAACAATTGTGCGTACATGATTCGTTCGTTTTTATTTCTACTACTACAAGCGGTGAGGTTTTAATAAATCGTGTACGAGACAGTCATTGTTCACCCTATCGGTGCCGAATAGGTTCTGAAACGTCGTCAACGGCATCCCGCGACATCGGAGGAGAAGGTAGGCGACGCAATATTGTCCGCACACGTTAGAGATGACGCTCTGCAGGCGCTTGTCGTTGTACGTCCACGCGTCGCCGCAGTGGCGGCGCAGGAAGGCGCGGAAGTCGGCGTGCAGCGGCGGCAGACCGTACGAATCGAAGTACTCGCCTCGTCGGTCGGCGCCGACGTAGACGGCCACCCAGTGCTGTCCCGGTTCGCCGCCGTCGTCGGTGTTGCACACGAAGGCCGTCGGGTAGGTGGCGCCAATGGCGGCGGTAAGTAGCGCGTCTTTAGGCACGACGCCGACGACGATACGTTTAGCGTACGTATCGAGTTCCAGATGACGCATCAGTTGAAACGTATCCATTACCAGTCGTAAATGACGTTCCGGTTCCGGTCGATTTCCATCACCGTCTCGAATTCCGCGTACACGACGACGTTCACCGGACGCGCTAGCGGCGTCTCGAAATGCATATCGACGCCCACGCACCCCTGACGCACGACGTTGAAATGGTCGCCGTCGCAACAGTCGGGGGTCAGGTCGAAACCGAAGATGCTGTAGCCGGCGCCGAAGTCCGTGCGCGATACGTCGTTCCCCTCGTCCTCGAACGCCTTTCCGGTCGCCTCGAAGAGATTCATGTAGCTGCGCACGTACCGGTTGTGCGGGAAGTCCGGCTGCAGCGGCTTGCTCGGCACCTGACGTCCGTCGACGACGACCGACAGGAAGTTTATGTCGTTGTGACGCGCGTCGAACGGATTTCTAGTGTAGTCGCCGTTGTAGGCGACGTTGTCGATCATCATCAGGAAGAGGCGTTTCGGAATCGCGCCCATGTACAGGTTCTCGTGCACGTTCGATAGCGCGCCCGCCGTTATCGAGAACGATTTGCAGTCGACGCGACGCATCGGAAACTTAGCCGTTCCCAACGCCCACGCTTTGATATGTCCCATCTGGACGGCCGGGTTCAACTTCACTTTTCGCACGTGCAGTCGCATCTCCTGCAGCATGACGCGCCACCCCGGTACGGCTGCCGCGCCCATCAGCGAGAAGGCGTCCTTCGAGCGCACTATGCGCACTTTCGTGTCGACGCCGTTCGGTAGGTGTTTGTTTAGCATAAACGCGTCGACGTGCAGCCGTCCCATCATCTCCACCTCGTGGCTATCGGCCGTCGCGATGCGTCGCGACTCGAAACCGACGTTGGCGTTGCCGAGCGTGTCCATCCGTCCGGCTGTGTCTTTGTACCACAACGACGCCGTGAGATGCGAACGTTTCGCGTCGCTACCGTAACTTAGCAACGTCTCGAGGTAGGCCCGGTACGCGTACGTATTGGTCGACGGCGTCACGAGGGTGTTGTTCAGCGACACGTCGATTTGACTGATCATCGAATGCAGGAAATTGTTGACCGGCGCCACCGCGGCCGCGGCCGCCAGATCGGTACCGTCCCCCCGCGTCACTTTGAAGCGCACGTACAGTTGAACGCTCGCCAGGTCCGTATAGTCTTCGCCCGAACCCGGCACGAGGAACTCGATAGGGCCGCCGGCGTCGAGAGTCGTCAGCGGCTGGTAGACGGTCCAATGACTACTCTCGATGCTCGTCTGCGTCACCGGTCCGCTGAACAGGTCCAGTTCGCCCTTCACGCCCTCGCACGTCGAGCCGTTCACGAACGCCATCGTCGTTGTCGTCCGTTCGACGTCTTCCGCCTACTGACGACCGTCGCCGCTAGGCGTGCTCTCTTTATGCCGCCGCCGCGACGGTTTTTTTTTTACGTCGAGTTGACTTAATAGCGTATGCAGGATCGAATCTCCTCCGCGCGGCGGCGGCGCCATCACCACCACTACGACGCGCACTCGAAAGTACGGCGAGAACTGACCGTCGTTCTCGAGTGTGCTGCGCTCCATCATTACTCGTCGAATATGTCCTTTCGACGCGCTCTTTTCCGCCTACTGACGGTCGTCGCCGCTAAGCGCGCTCTCTTTATGCCGACGCGGGGACGGCGCTGCGTCTTTTTTTGCTTCTTCTTTGGCGCCGCCGCCTGCGGATTCAATAGACCGTCGAGAAGATCGGCGCCGGACTCCTTCGCGCGCCTTTTTAGCGACTGTTTCAGATTGCCGCCGGCGACGACGTCGCGCGCCACGTGCATGCCGGTGTTGAGCGCCCGTTTTCCCAACGCCATCGCGCCCCTCTTGATAAGCGGCATGGCGCTTCGAAACAGACTCCCGAAGAGATTACCCAGACCGTGACCTCGTTGACCCCGAGCGCCGACGAAGACCGGCAGCTGTCCGCCGACCTGACGAACGTAGTAGTCCACGTACGGGTTCTTCGACGACATGTTAAAACAATTTCGATTTACAACGTCTGAAGTGAAGCGTCGTCACCACCTTCCCCTGCTCGAATGGTATCGGTTGGCCGTGATCGTCTCTTATATCGACTTCGACCTCGTCGAATTGATTCCGCATCAGCTTAACGTATTGCACGCGAACGAACGATTCCGAAATGACGTCACCGTTCTCACCGCGGACGGCGATGTTTCGAAGCAGCGGCGCGAACACGTCACCGACGACGCGCGGTTCCACGAGATCCGTGTACACGTACAGACTCTCGATGCCCGCCGACATGTTCACCGTATCCCGACCTTCGTACTCGAACGTGTACGCGGCGGGCGACGTGCTGATGAAGGGTCTCGTCGGCGACGCGGGAGCGAACGCGGACGAACTCATGATCGTGTTGCTATGGAAACCTAGCACGTGCCTCAGACGGCTCGTATGAGGTATGATAAATTCGACACCCGCCGACAAACGTAGCGTAAAGCGGTTAGAGACGGCGCAGTATTCTAGCACGGCCTTGGCCTTGCTGGTGTGTAATTTCTCTAGCGCCTCGTTGATCCTGTTGCACAACGTATAAACGTTGTTGTAGAAACCGTGAGGAATCTTCGTCTGACGATATATCAGCACGGTCGTGCCGTCTTCGTCTATCTGCGTGTAAACGTCCCGTTCGCCCGCCGCGCAAGTCAGAAAGAAGTAGGCGTCCTTCTTTCTCACGTTGTACCACGTGTGCGGATACTGTACCGACACGGCGCCGCATTCCCACTCCCCCGACAGGTCGAAACGTCGCGGCAACGTCGTGACGTAGTGCGTCAACGTATTTTCGGGGTGACGTTTCATAGACGCGTTGCTCGGCAGCGTCAGGTAAAAATCAGACGAGACCGCCATCGCGTTGTCGTCGACCGACACTCATAGACGGACTCGGGAGCAGGTAACCGAGACAGCTGCTCAACAGCGCCGTCCACAGGTTGGAGTCGCCTTGACCTTTCGTCAGATTGTATATACTAACGGCGATGACGAAGTACAGGACGACGACCTGACAGAGGAACACGATTTCGGCCTTAGGGCATTCGTTGCCGCAGATTCGCCATGGAACGGGTTCGGCGGCGGTTGCTGTTGTAGCGTCGATGGAGTCCGCGTTGCGCTCGTCGTCGACGACGGACGATTCGTCGGCGTTCGTTCGACGCTCGCCACTCGAGGTAGTTTCGTCGTCTTCGCACATCGTCGCGCCACTGCGCCCTGTCGATGCAACAGGGACCTTTATACGGTAAGAACGAAGAGCCGTTGCATAGTCCCGCCTCGTGCAGTCGCCAGCAGCCGGTGTGACGCATCCAACGATTCATCATCATAGGTCCACGAGCGACTCGGCGTCGATCCAGCTGTTGAATGAGGCCGGATATCCGCTCCATTTTACGAGCGCCTCCGAACCGCCGCCACGACGCCGACGACGCCGAATAACCGCCTCCACGCGATATAGTTTGTCTTTCGGAACGACTACGCGTTGTAGTTCCTGTTCGTAGAAGGCGCCCTCTATCGGCGTCTCGGCGTCGTCCTTGAGGCGATAAACGGGCGGTTCGGACGGGTGCACCTCTACGACGGTGAACAGCTCCTCGCTCCAGTTAGCCATGTATCCTTTTTTGAAATGACCCCTCGTCTTGCTGGTACGTACGCGATCTCCCACGCGTAGTTTCGGTTTTCGTCGTCGTTCGACGCCGTCGCCACCGTACAGTCGTTGCCATACGGCCTCCTGATTCGTCGCGTCGACACTCGCCGGCGTCCTACCGATGCTTCGGTGGTAGGCGTTGTTGTACGATTGCACGAAATCCGGTAACGCCTCTACGTAGCGCAGCGTTTCGTGTTTCGTAAAATAGCGCCACATACGCGTCTTCAAAGTTCGATTAAACCGTTCCACGACGCTCGCTTTGGTCTCCTCGTTATGCGTCACGAAATGATGAACGCCGCGACTCTTTAGCAACGTTTGCAGGGGTCGGTTCAAAAACTCGCTCCCCTTATCGGTCTGCAGCGTGTGCGGCGTCTCGTCGTCGTCGTTCAGCAGGCGCTCGAAGGCCGCGACGAGCGACGCTCCGGACTTATTCTTCAACGGAACGCACCACGCCCGCTTCGAAAACACATCGATCACCGTCAATAGGAATGTTATACCGTCGTTGTGCGTTTTCAGTCTAGTCAAGTCGACCAGATCGGCTTGCCACTGCTGGTTTCGACCGCCCACGATGACGCGACGTCGTTTGAAATGACGTCTAACCGGTTTGTGTAGGGTATAGGCGTCCTGCGACGCTAGCCACCTCTCGACGGCCGGACGTCGGAGCTTCGACGCCCGGTGCAACGCGTCGACGCCTCCGTAACTCCCCACCCGTTTCGGATCGAAGTACGCGTTATTCAGCTCCTCGTCGTCGTCCTCGTCGACGTTTCGTTGCTGTCGAGGCTTTCGTTTTGGACGACGACGACTCCACCCGGACACCATGATGACGACGACGACGACGACGATGATACGATGATACAGAACGCGATAAGCGCGATGATGAAACCGACGACGACGACGACGATCGCGCGTCGTGACGTCGTCATCACGACAACGTATCCCACTCCGTGACGTCCCACGAAACGGATCTGCGTTTAGGTTCGTCTCGCATACGACGTCTCCGCTCAGTCGGCGCTGCTGATGAACTAGACGTCGACGGTCTCGTCATCCTCTCTTCTAGTAGCCGCTTCCGTCGTCGCTCCACGTACGAACGATAGCGCGTGTTGCCTACGAATTCCATAGGGATATTCATATCCTTCATGTGCAATCCGAACTCCCGCCATCCTACGGGCGCCGTCGTCTTCGATCTCGTTCGCATGAGATTGTTTACTAGATCGACCATATTACTCCCCGCGATCGCTTTACCGTCGTACACGAATTCACCGCGATCGTTCCATCGAGACAACGGATCGGCTTTCATTTTTTCGATCAGCAGTCTCGTCTTCTCTTTCAACGTTTTCGGCATACTGGCTACGATTTCGCGCTCTATCGTCTCCGACGATGGTGGCGCCGCCGCCGCCGCTGCTGGCGCCACCGGTACCGCGGGTGTCTCGCCGCTGTTCACCACCGACACGCGTACCGGTTGCGCCGCTCGAGCCGCCTCTATCGTATTGTACCGACTCAGCAGTTGATTGTACGACGCTACCTTTTCTCGTTCCGATAAATCCGAACGTTCTAGAATGTCCTTCATGTCGCTGTCAAGACTACTCAGCACACGTGATCGAGGCGTGCTCGACGACTGATCGACGCGTGGCAGGAGGCTTTCCACCAATCGTGGATCGACCAACGCCATCTTCTTCGCGTACTGCATCAATTACCGCCGGCGCCACCGCCGAACACCTGTCTGAGCAGCGGCAAGATAACGGTACTCGCTAACGGCGCTAGCAGGGCCGTCAAAAAACCACCCGCACCCTTTTGCAAGATGACACGCTTCTGCTTACGCGTCACGTGTTTGTCGACGAGTTTACGCAGATGATCCCGGTATTTCGACAATACGCGTTTCTGTTTCGGCGACAACTTCACGTTCCCTTTCAGAATGTTGTACGCGCAATCGCACAGACTACAAATGAGACCGGTGTCCGCGTGGGCGAGTAGCGCTTTTCGCAGAGCGATGTTCCGCCTATGTCTCTCCAACAGCTGCAGGGCGACGATGTGTCTCTTTATTTGATTCGTCGGTCCCGCCACCTTCGGTCGTCTCTTCGCTCCCGTCACGCGCCCCGTCATAGCGACTAATAAACGTACGCCCCGTCGTCCCTCTCTTCTTATAGTCCGCCGCCGCCGCCGCCACCACCACCGCCGCCACCCTTCCGTACGTACACGTACTGAAGGTCATCGTCCGGAAATATGCACGTACGCAAACGCATGTCCTCTTCCGTTTCCTGTTTCAGATCCACGAATAGATACCCGTACGCCGACGACGTCGCGTCTTTGAAAGCCTCTATCATGTAGTTGACCTTTCCCGGGTACATCTGTTTCGCTAGGTGACCTACTTGACCCGCGTCTCGAGGACTCTTGAATAGCACTATGTATTGAGCGTTCAGGCTGATTGTACGGTTTTCTTTCCCTTTCGGAAACATGTTCTGACGTAATTGTACGACCGACGTATTACAATGATGACTTTTTTTAGTAAATAGTACCGTCACCCGGCTATCGGTCTCCTCCATGAGGTCGTCGAGTACTAGAAGCGTTCTCGCTTTACCGTCTAAACGTTTCGGATCCGGCAGGCCGTCTACGAACTCTATTTTCGAAGACATAGACGCGTAGCCGCTCTGCCACTGTCCGTAACACCACAGGATTTTCTCCGGCGGCGGATCGATCATAGTGTCGTAACGTATCAAACGCTCGACGAACGTCGTCTTACCGCATCCCGTAGGACCGGCTACTATACACGTAAAAGGATGCTTCAACGACGGTCCGTTCATTTTTCACGACTGAACGACGAACACTTTTTTACGCCTTTTTATACTCATCGCGCAACTCCATCAACAGTTTACCGAGCGTGTTCTTCCCCGGATCGCCCGCGATTCCGCTACCCCAGAAACCCTCCTTACTCGCTACCCATTCCACCAATTCGACGTCCCCGGTCGCCAACAGTGCAGTCTTCAAATCGCTCGATCCGTCAAACTTCCTCTTCAACAACATCTTCATACATTTCACCCTAACGTCGGTCCATTTGTTTCTCATTCTCTTTAGTCGAATGTCGTAACTGCGTCGTTTCGCTGCGTAAGAGCTTAGCGAACTTTTGATTATTTCGGCGCATTCCACGTCCTCGTAGAATAGCGCTTTCCTATACTGATAGGCGTGCTCGACGGATCGAAAGCCTCGACCGAACGCCGACAGTCGACGCATATACATATTCGACAAGAACGACCGCGATCCACCAAACCTTATAGGCGACATCGTACCGACTACCGATCACCCGCTACCGCCACCGCTTATATACCACTAATAAAAAGTTGCGACTAACCTTTCGATCCCTAAGATTTTGCCCCGGTTACCGCTAGGTGGCCTCTCGAATCTACAAACGCATTACGTCAGTGTTCCATGGTTTTAGCGTGGTTAGCGCGATAAACGCATTATTGCTTACGTCAGCGCGCTCTAGGTACGGCGTTGATCGCTAGGACTAAAATACTCTCCGCACTCACCGCTAGGTGGCATCTCTCTAGTGTACTGTCAATCATCCAATTAGTATCAAATTACATCGCTCATCAATCACGTTTTTTATAAGTAGGTTTCCCAAACTCATTAGTGTCAACCACGAAGCCTTTGATCTTTTTTTATGCATAGGATTAGTCTCGCATTATTGCTGACTCAGCGGTGTGCAAAAACTCATTAGGGGTCATTAAATTCTTTTTTATAAGTAGGCTTTTGAGATCGTACAGCGCTTACTATCTACTTACACTCCAACTGAAAATGTTGGGATGTGGGGACAGACCGACAAATGCAGCTTCCTTAGGTTGGTACTTTCAACGTTTTGATCGCAGTCAGCAATTATTTTGGGTGGGTCCATTATTTGTTACCACCTGTCAAACTAAATCTGCTGTTTTACTACATTTCTTCATAGGTTATGGATACAATCAGGGTAACGTCACCAAACTTTTTTCTCTGCATCCTTTTGGCTATTAACGTTAGCCTTTCGTACGGAATCAGAACATTTCTTGGTTGGGTCCATTATTTTTCACCCCTAATCAATTATAATATCGGACGTTTTACTACATTTCTCCATTGGATATTGTTACAGACTGACTTACATCACGGACAGTGTTTCTTTGATTCCATACGCTATTAACTTTGACTTTTTGATAGGAATCACTAATTTTGTGGGTGTGAATGAATGAATGAACGTTTATTCAACAAAAACAGCAACAACATAATACATGCACAGTATGGTGTGCGGCTGCTGCTGCTGCTGCTGCTGCTGCTGCTGCTGCTGCTGCTGCTGCTGAAAGGACATAGCTGAAGTCATAGACTTATATGTTGCTATGTCCTTCTCGAACTAAAAGAACTGAATAAATACAACACGAATTATAAATAAATTACAAAATAATATTCACAACTCATATATAAACTTTTTACCATAGTGCTTGTGTTACTAAGACATAGGTTTAACAAAACGTCACCTTCAATTAACAATTCACAAATATGTAGAAAGTAATGACAACTTGATTGCTTTTTTAAATTGTGTTAAACTTGGAAGCTGAGTCAATTTATTTGGTAAATTGTTTCACGTTTTTATACCCTTGACGGTGATTGACAGCAGTCGGAGGGTGGTGTTTGTCTTTTTAACATAGAACAATTTGCTTTGTCTGGTATTATGTATGTGCATAGCTGCGGTTGGTTCAAATAATGATTGAACACGACCATTTAAAGAATGGTTGTTTGCTTTATAAAGTATGATCATAGTCTTGTATTTAACTAAATCATGAAATTTAAGCATGTTTGAGAGATGGAAAAATGTATGATCATGGTAATTAAGGTTTTAAATAATCCGTATAGCTGTTTTCTGTAACATAGATAGTTTTCTGAGTCTAGATTGATAAGTATTTCCCCAGATCTCACAACAATATGACATACGTGGTTCAACAAGTGAATTATGTAATGTGTGTAACGCTTGACAGTCAAGAACATGCCTAGTTTTGTACAAAACTGCTATGCTTTTTGATACTTTTGATTCAACCATTTTTATGTGTTTTCTCCATGTTAAGTTTTCTTCAATGGTTACTCCAAGGAATTTTGTATATGATACCTGCTCCATATTTGTCCCATTCAAAACTATATTTACATCTGTTCTAGGTTGTTTTTTATTGTTAAACATTACAAAATGTGTTTTGTTCACATTAAGCGATAATTTGTTCGCTCGGAACCACAGGTCTAGTTTTTTGTAGTTCGTTGTTAAGAAAAGTGCTTACATCATCTGTGTTATTAGCGGAATAAAAAATGTTTGTATCATCAGCAAACAAAATAATATCAAGCAATTTTGAGACTTCACACATGTCATTTATGTACAGAATAAATAATAACGGGCCAAGGATTGAACCTTGCGGGACTCCACACATGATTTCCTTTTGTTCTGAGTTACTGTTGTTATAGCATACATATTGTCTACGGTTGGTTAAGTAGCTTTTTATCCAGTCCAGAGCCAGACCCCTTATCCGTAGCATTGCAATTTACTTAGCAGTTATTTGTAGTCAACAGTGTCAAAGGCTTTTTTTAGGTCGATAAAGACCCCAATCGTGCTTTGGCATTGCGGAAGTAATCTTTTCGACAAATTCTGTTAAAGCTAGTGAAGTTGAGTGATTACTTCTGAAGCAATTCTGCCCATCTGTCAATATGCGTTGTGTTTCAATGAAAGACATTAGCCTTTTGTTGAATATTTTTTCAATAATTTTTAAAAATTGGGATAAGAGAGATGTAGGTCTATAATTAGAAAATTGAAAACGATCTCCTGACTTAAATATAGGAATGACTTTTGCTAATTTCATATCATTTGGAAATGATCCGCTGATCAAAGGTCTGTTAAAAATGGGGGTTAGCGGTTGTACAATTTGCTTTATTACATGCTTAACTGTTTTCATGAAGTTTTACTTTTGCACCCAGACACAATTTCGAGTACTTCTTGCTCAGTAACGGGGACATATACATTGATTGTGATACAGTACGTTTTACAAAGTCGGCTTTGTTCCCGGGCAGGGTTCTATGAGGTTAGATAATTTTGTACCTAAGTCGACGAAGAAATTGTTAAAATGATTAGCTATTTCTTTATTTTATAATACTACTAGGTTTTCACCAACATGAAACTTGTTCAAATATGTGGTATCAGATTTTCTTTTATCTATTATGCTGTTAAGAGTTTTCCAAGTTTCTCTTATATTAGTTTTACAATCGTCGAGTTTTTTCTGTAATTTTTTTTCTTTTCTAGACGTAATAATTTTGTTAACTTATTTTTGTAATTTTTGTAGCGGCTTTCTGTTAATTCTGTACTACTTTTTAGAAACGCTAAGTACATGTCATTCTTCTTTATGCAAGCGTTTTTTTTTATTTTTGTAGCGGCTTTCTGTTAATTCTGTACTATTTTTTAGAAACGCTAAGTACATGTCATTCTTCTTTATGCAAGCGTTTTTTTTAGCCCTCTTGATAACCAAGGTTTATCATTCTTTTTTGTCTTTCCTGAATACGTTGTAATTTTTACAGGACAGGCATCGTTATAAGTATTATTTAGTATTTGCATAAAGCGCGAGAACGCTAAATTAAGTTTTTGACTCGTTCATTACACACTCCCAGTTTGCATAATTTAAATCGTACTTAAATTTGTTTAATGAGTCCTCATCTAACGTTCTGTTATATTTATATGTTGGATCATAGTTAATAACTGCATAAGTGCTGTTGTCACACAGGACGAAAATTGGCACATGGTATGTAGCATCGCTTAAACAATGCCGCACATTTTGTTTCTACGCAGTTCAGAACAGAAAATGTTAACTATTATACTAGCTGTCGTGCTTGTTATTCGTGTAGGCCTGGTGATCAAGGGATATAATCCAGAGCTGGGTCCATAATGTTCCCCTTGTTCTGAGATATGTCGTTTTATTGGATTTCGCCGTATTTAAGTATAGTATGTATTATTTAGAAACGGCAAGTCTAATAAACTTTTTCAGGGTTTCATGGCAGGCTCTTCACGTCCCATGTCCTGCTCCAACCATCTGCAATGGGCGTCTGTTTTTGGACCAGTGTACTGGTCCACCATATAAAAGATTGGTATGCTGTGCGCTTTGAATGCTGCTACAAAGCATCCTGTGTAAGTGGAATATCTTCATGGTATTATTTCTTTGGTAGAATAACTTTCTCATTGCCTCGATAACGGAGACCACATTGCAGTCACAGAGTAGCGTACCAGGGGCAGGTTTCATGAAGCGTTCTTAAAGTTACGCAATTACTTAGCGTCACGTGTTTGCATAAACTCCTATGTTCGCTTATAACAAAAACATGTCATTTACTAAGACAGTCATCTTAGCGTCAAGAACGTTCTTAGCCGCTTCATGAAACCGACCCCGAACTGTCGCGAATCCAGATCCAAATGGGTGGATGGATTCGATGCCATATAAATTAATGCTTTGGTCATTTCAGGGTATGCATTCTAGATGTCTCATGGCGTCGACCAACCATTGCCGAATAATGCAGACGTCGTATTGCACCTCTGCTAAGCTGTAAAAACTGACAAGGGTGTCGACCTGTATTTTCACAAAACATGACAGAGGCCGTTACAGTTACGATTAATAGTTATTACCTGTCCCAAAGGCTATCCAAATGTATGCAGCTGAAGAAAAATATGACTAGCTCGTACTTCTTAATTATCGGAAGCAGAAGAACACCCTTGTCCACAGTGCGTATCAAATATGGTATTGGGCCCCTTTCCAAAACAGTCTGCACATGGACCAGCAGTTGCGAGTCAGTGTCCTCGAGGTTGCACCTACTGACGATCACTGAGGTTCGTGATGTGGCAAATAGTTCCTTTCAACCTGGGTATTGGAGATTTGTTGGAGAGAAATGCAAATAGCTCATGCTTCTTGGTGACATCGCGATGGAAGTATATCCAGTGTATTGTCATGTTACCTTCATCCAAGTCTCGTTACCACGCTACTCTCTTTTGGATTATTTGATGCTGCCTCCTCGGGAGGTACGTGTCCAGACAATCTCAACACTGTTGGAGTTAACTAAGTGTTTCTTGATGTGAGGAATAACAACAGTGTCTGCACTTATTAAACGTGCCGATGTTGGTTGTGGAAAGGTGTGGATGTGGATGGGAAGGAGGAAGGGTACAGATAAGTTTCTTGCCTGAAAAATGTACACATGTAAAGGTTCTTTGCTGCAAGACGATGTATAACCTAGACAGGAGGGTCAATGAATTCTTTTTTTCGCCTGCTTTGTTTTGGATTGTGGCGTAGGGCATTTGTAGACGGCAAGTGAGCTCTTCTTTAATGGATGGGTGGAATGCGTTATGTCAACGGTCACCGATTTATTATTGTTGTTGCACTAATCTTTGCCCAGTGCGTCGATCGTACGGGCGATGTTTGCCGCAAGGAAGCTTTCCTCGTGATGCTGGCTTTCCTCAATTCCGGGATAATTATGGTCCATGGATGCATCCAAAATGTGCTGACTTCGATTCAAAAGTTAAAACGTATTGTTCAAAGAAATAGCAAACATGTGGTGTTTTTCCGGTTTGTTACATATCCCGTGAAACAAATTCAGTAGAGCGGCATTTACTTCAGCGGAGGTGAACAAGGAACCCCCAAATTTTTACTGACACCGATCAAAACGTGAAATGTTTCTATTGAAGGAGCAACAAACATATAGTGCTTTAAATTGAAAAAAAGTAAAACGACATTTGTCGGTTCAATGGGAGGGTTAAAATGCATGAACCTATCTACAATATGCTGACGCCAATAACAAACAAGAACTATCAATGTTACGGGAAACAGTCACAAATATGATACACATGTCCGGTCTGTAACATGTCATGGGGAAGTGTAATAAAACGGCATAGGGCTAAAGATTTAGTGGGGAGGGGATGAAAAATTATGGACACACCCAATATATATGCTAATTCTGATGAAACATTGAAATAGTGTTGGAAGGAAGCAGCAAAACAAGTTAGTGCTTTTATTCGGTAAACAACATATAATTCACAGGAAAAAATGTAGTGAAAAGGCACATTTCGGTTGAATAAGGGACAACAAAATTATGGACCCACCCCAACAATTTGTAACCTCCAATCAAAACGTGAAATATTATTGTTTAATGAAATAAACAAAATATTTGGCGCTTTTATCCGGTCTATACCACACCCCCTGGAAGAAATATAGTTATATGGCATATATCTATTCAAAGAGGGGCGAACACTTATGGACCCACCCAAAAAGATGCTGACTCCGATCAAAAAGTTTAATCTTATTGTTCAAGGATGCACCAAAAAAGTTTTTATCCGGTATGTCCCCATCAAGTTACTAAGGTACCTGACTAAAATGAACATTTTCCATAGATTATTATTGTAGTTACGGTGATTTATATGTTAATACAAACAAAGTGTGTTTATATTCGGGACATATCGTAAAAACACATATAATAACGTCAAAAACAATGCATAATAGTTATCACTAACCAATACAACCAGCAACACAAATATCAGATATCATTTAATGTAAAGTTTTTAAGAATGAAATAACTATGATGAAAGTACACAGCGCGTAAAATTGTGTTTAGTTAGCCAGCAACAACATCCGCAATTTGACCAATATGACTACGGGGTATGTTCAATTGGTAAGCAAAACACTTAATTTCAAAGCAAGCTTTATTTGCAACACTGATGAGGCGCGATTTAACCACAATGCCCTTTCATATTCAACAATTTTCCCACGTTCAATACAGCAGAATTCCTTTTTCAAATTACTAAGCTGGGTAGGTTGAGGGTAGAGGAACAAAGTAAAAGTAAAAAAGTAAAGGTAAGGTCTTATAAAGCGCAATATCCAGTCCTCAGGACAGCTCAGATAGCTTTACACTTTACTCCCTTGCAGACCTGTTCAATCGAACACCATCTCGACTTCTCGGGAAGCATTCAGCCACGCTACAATTAATGCGCGAAGACTATTCGTACACAATTATCCACCACTGCCTATAGCCAGGTACTCATGCATACAGCTGAATGAACTGAAGCAACGTAGAGTAAACGAACTTGCCCAAGGTTCAACACCGCCGCACATGGATTTTAGTTGACTGCACTACTCCTGACAGATACTCTACGTAACGCATGGAAGCTAGCTGAATCAGTTGCACTGTTTCCTAATAACTGTCTCGACAGTACCACCAGTGAAAACAGTACCACCCGTGAGAACAATGCAGACGTTCGCGCCACGTGTATCTAAGAAAAAAAGAGTGTTGTCGTGTAGTGAAATACTCAAATGCGCATGTCTTTCGCGCGTTATTACTGCTGCACACACAAACTAAACTCGTATTCCGTTGTTGATGCACGTGGCGGGAATCCTGCACACGTTCGATTTGTACGCCTCATATTCTGCCCAATGTACGTCTGCAATCATTTACTAAGATTGATTTAATATGGAGTACGCTTGTAACTTAAAATACACCCTAGGTAAACTTGGCTATTTTCGTATGTTCCTATGTGACTACAAGGATTCCACTGGCGAGCGTCATACCTTACTCATACCCTATAAAACGAACGCGCGAATCTTTTTCCAGTTTATTAATGTTGCTTATGTCAACTAGATGTTCTAATAATAAAATAATTTCCTGTGGAAAATTAAACATATGTAAGTAATATATATATATATATATATATATAATAATAATACAAAGGTAAAATAGTAACCGGAATAGTAACAGTAACAAAAGCTTCACAAACAATATTAAATACTAGTAATATACACGGCAATAGTAAATATATATTTATATGTATAGAGATCATACATAAAATATATTTTTTACATACGTATTCTAAATTCAAACAATACATCACATAGAAAACACGCACACATCTTTCAAGGCAATCTCATCCCACAGAGTCAAGAGTCAACGCAAATCTCACCTACGCAGATCTTTCCCACGTAATTACCACTGCATTTGCACACATAACCGCTTGCTCCAGCTTTGCTGCACGTGGCCCCGTGCTTGCATGGACTCGATTTGCAGGCGTCGTAACCTACAACACGTCGCACTTAGACGGTAGGATTAGGTTAATACAACCATACTAATTGTGTGTGTGTTTATATATATATATATAATATATATATATATATATGTGTGTGTGTGTGTGTGTGTGTGTGTGTGTGTGTGTGTGTGTGTGTGTGTGGGTGTGTGTGCGCGCGCGCGTGTGTGTGTGTGTTTAGCATTAACTAAAAATCTGTTTTAAATAATCAGTTTTATGTTATATAATTATATATGAATATATATGTATATAATATATAACATAAAAATGTTAACGCTAAACACACAGCACCATCACAATCAAGGTTGTTCCTCCGTTATTTCAGAATATTTGCAAGGGTCTCTATCTCAACTCCGTATCCCGATCGCACCACGCCCTCAATTCGATTGTCCAACAATGGAACTCAGCGCGTAGCCAGATCGGGATACGGATAGGAAGTCGAGATCAGGCCGCTTGCACACATTTCCTGTTATAAAATTGTATATAATACGAACATGTCTTACAGAGACAATTTCAACTCACAGAATCAACGCAGTACTCACCTACGCAGTTCTTTCCCACGTAATTACCGCTGCATTTGCATACGTAACCTCTTGTTTCAGCATTGTTGCACGTGGCCCCGTGTTTGCATGGACTGGACTTGCAGGCGTTGTAATCTACAAGACACAGTCTGTTACTAGGATTATTTTTTTATTTAATACAAACACATTATATACATATATATATATATATATATGTATATAATGTGTTTGTATAAAAAAAAATCCTAGTATATATATTAATATATATATATATATATATACAGCTGTATTTCTAACATCATAACCACAATTAATGTAACATAAAATACACCCAAACTAATTTCAGAATGAGGAAAACGCTAACATGTCTTACAAAGACAAACGTAGCCCACATAATCAACGCAGTACTCACCTACGCAGTTCTTTCCCACGTAATTACCACTGCATTTACAAATATAATCTCTTTTTCCATATCTGCTACATGTGGCCCTGTTCTTGCATGGATTGGACTTGCACGCGTCATAATCTACAACACGTAGTTTGACTTTGGCCAATCCTAGCAAGCAAGGAATGTTAGTTGACTACACTACTCCTGGCAGATATCCTACGCTAAATCATTTGCACTGTTTCCTAATAATTGATTACCACCCGTGAGAACAGTGCAGACGCCCGCGCCACGTGTATCTAAGAAAAGGGTCGAATCACAACATAAATACCCGTTCGATGATTCTCACGAGCGGCAGAGTGTTGTCGTGTATTGAAAAACTCAAATACGCATGTCTTTCGAGCGTCATTACCGCTTCACGCACAAATTAAACTCGTATTCCGTTGTTGATGCACGTGGCGGGAATCATGCACACATTCGATTCGTACGCCTCATTTTCTGCCCAATGTACTAATTTCCTATGTGACTAAAAGGATTCCACTGGCGAGCGTCATACCTTACTCATACTCCAAAAATGTACGTTGGAAACTTCTTCTACTTTATTTATATTGCTTATGTCAACTAGATGTTCTAATAATTAAAATAATTTCCTGTGGAAAATAAAACATACAGTGTAAGTATATAATATATATATATAATAATAATAATAACAGCACAAAGTAAATAGTCACCGGAATAGTAACAGCAACAAAAGCTTCACAAACAACATTAAATAATCGGAATATACACGGCAATACTAAATATATATATATATATATATATATATATATATATATATATATTATATCGATATATATATATATATATACATATATATATATATATATCGATCATATATAACATATATTTTGTACATACGTATTCATAATTCAAACAATGCAAAGAAAAACACGCACACATCTTTCAAGGCAATCTCACCCCACAGAGTCAAGAGTCAACGCAATCCTCACCTACACAGTTCTTTCCCACGTAATTACCACTGCATTTGCACACATAACCGCTTGCTCCAGCTTTGCTGCACGTGGCCCCGTGCTTGCATGGACTCGACTTGCAGGCGTCGTAATCTACAACACGTCGAACTTAGACGGTAGGATTAAGTTAATACAAACATATTAATTGTGTGTGTATATATATATATATATATATATATATATATACAATATATATATATATATATATATATATTATATAACATAAAGCTGATTAAAAAAAAAAAACTGATTTTTAGTTAACGCTAAACACACAGGACCATCGCAATCAAGGTTGTTCCCCCGTTATTCCAGAATATTTACAAGGGTCTCTATATCTCGACTCCCTATCCCGATCCCACCACGCTCAGCGCGTAGCCCGATCGGGATAGGGAGAGGAAGTCGAGATCCGGCCGCTTGCACACATTTTCTATTATAAAAATTGTATATAACACGAACATGTCTTACAGAGACAATCTCAACTCACATAATCAACGCTGTACTCACCTACGCAGTTCTTTCCCACGTAATTACTACTGCATTTGCATATGTAACCTCTTGTTTCAGCTTTGTTGCACGTGGCCCCGTGTTTGCATGGACTGGACTTGCAGGCGTTGTAATCTACAACAAGACATACACAGTCTGTTGCTAGGACTATTTTTTTATTTAATACAAACACATTATAAGTAATAAAACCAAATTATATATATATATATATATATATAATTTGGTCTTATTACTTGAAAACACACACAATACACACATTTAGCAAAATTAGACACAGTCGGCATATGAGCGGCTAACCATCGGCAGAGTATCGGCTTCTGACTATGAGCCGCCCTCGGCCCGAAGGCGAGCCGCCAGACAAAAATCCCTCGGCCCGCAGGCGGATGCCGACAGCGGGCCGATGACTTTGCCGCTCTCGGCCCGCTGTCGGCCCGCTGTATGTGTACTATCTGGGTATATATATATATATACATATATATATATATATGTGTGTGTGTGTGTGTGTGTGTGTGTGTGTGTGTGTGTGTACGTGTGTGTCTAATTTTGCTAAATGTGTGTATTGTGAGTGTTTTCAATTAATAAGACCTAATTATACACATACACTTATGTGTATTGGTCTTATAACTAGAACATTTCAATAGTAATCATCATGCATTGCCACTCTAATGTTAAAATTAACATTACTTGATACACGTTCATAAATTTATTGGGATTAACGGGAATTTGGAAGTTCAAAACAATAAAATAATATAGTAATATATTATTTAGGAACATAACAAATGTAAACTGCTTCAAAAAGAGAATGGATGTCGACTATCCCATCCAATTATTATAAACTAAAATTAAGTACGCAAACAACTCCAATGCGCATAACAAACACATAATTTAGTACAAGAAAATCAAAAAGCAATTGCAATTAATGTCCATTAATTCGTGCGGCACATGACAACTCAAATATTTTATAAAAATGCTGCTTAATTATTATTGTCCATAAACTCTGCTACATCCAGCTGCATTTGTCATCCGGTGCTGTCTAACACCAGAGGCAGTCTTGGAGTACTTTGGACTGTTCTCCTGATGTTGTAGTCAGGGGTAATGTTGCCACATCATTCTTTCAGAGAGCGTCTGGAATATTAACGTACACATATTTAATTTCTTCAATGAATTTACCGCATTGTACAATGCATAATTTCTATAAAATGTGTAAAATATTAAACACATTTTGTCTCACAATAAGGTCGCATAAAATAATTTTACTTTACTTTTATAACATAAATTCCCGGTTTCTCATCAGCACAAGTAGCTTCCATAAAATTGTATTTTGAAATATAATTATCCTTTGATTAAAAATGCATGCAATAATTCTGCACAAAAAGATAAAACTATATTTCACACCAAACCAAAGGAATGTGCCTACTTGTAAGAAATACATTCGGTAGACATCTTAAGACTTTTAAGTTGTTAATTGTTGACGATGAGTTGCATTGATAGTTGTTAGTATCGTCATCACGATCAACATAGACACATTTATCATAAATCGCACCCCTCATTTACATATTACTAAAGTTCTGATGAGAAACATGGAACTGTTTTATATAGCCCTAAAGTAAAGCGACATAAATGGCAGAAATTGTGTGGGCCATAAACTGACAGAAGGCGCCTAGTGTAAGCACTTCATCCAGCACATATTTACCCTGTCACACTAACAAACAGGAACACGCAGCACAAGGACAGCATTTGTTGTTGATGAGACGTTCATCTTTATCATATCATCGTCATCCATATCCTATAGGGCGGCCACATTCATGACATCAGGTTATTCTGCCCCACATTCTATTTAATATTTTTATGCATAAATAACAAGTTTCTACACAATCAAATGTGTGCTTATAAAGTCATGCCAGAATTAATGTATTTGAATAATCTAGAAGTACACAAAACTTTACAACAGAATATCTAAAAACGTACCTTTTTCCCGGAGCTCTTCTTTTACTGTTTCCTCTAACTGTCAGTCTAGACTCTGTTCCAAAATGGGCTAAATGGCTGAACAGCGTAGATTCAAATGTCACTACCCCAGTGCTCCAGCAGAGGGAGGCCCGACTGCTAATAAATGACTAACGGAACACTGTCACTGGGTCAACAGCGGCTGGCAAGCGGCTGTCGTGTGCCGATGGTGCCGTTTCCCAGTCGCTCAGATCCGCCTTCGGGCCGAGGGTGGCGTGATGGCTGGTTATATATATCTAACATTATAACCACAATTAGTGTAACATAAAATACACCCAAACCAATTTCAGTGCAATACACAAACCTTTCTTACACTGCATGCGTAAAACACTAAAGCGTCTTACAAAGACAAACGTAGCCCACATAATCAACGCAGTACTCACCTACGCAATTCTTTCCCACGTAATTACCGCTGCATTTACAAATATAACCTCTTTTTCCATATTTGCTACATGTGGCCCTGTTCTTGCATGGATTGGACTTGCACGCGTCATAATCTACAACACGTAGTTTGAATTTGGCCCATCCTAGCAAGCAAGGAATGTTAGTTGACTGCACTACTCCTGGCATATATCCTACGTAACTTATGGAAGATTGCTAAATCATTTGCACTGTTTCCTAATAATTGATTCGAAAGTACCACCCGTAAGAAAAGTGCAGACCCCCGCGCCACGTGTATCTAAGAAAAGGTCGAATCCCAACATAAATACTCGTTCGATGATTCTCACGAGCAGCAGAGTGTTTTCGTGTATTGAAATATTCAAATGCGCAGGTCTTTCGCGCGTTATTACCGCTGCATACATAAACTAAACTCGTACTCCGTTGTTGATGCACGTGTCGGGTATTCTGCACACATTCGATTTGTATGCCTCACATTCTGCTCAGTGTACGCCTGCAGTCATTTCCTAAGATTGATCTAATATGAAATACGATTCTAACTTAAAATATACCCGAGATAAACGTGCCTATTTTCCTGTTTTCCTATGTGACTACAAGGATTCCACTGGCGAACGTCATACCTAACTCATACCCTGAAAACGTACGTTGGAAACTTCCTCCAGTATATTTATGTTGCTTATGTCAACTAGATGTTCTAATAATAAAAATAATTTCCTATGAAAAACCAAACATATGTTAATAATATACATATATATAATAACAACAAGGTAAAATAATCGGAATGGTAACAGTAACAAAAGCTTCACAAACAATATTAAATAATGGTAATACACACGACAATACTAAGTATATATTTATATGTATACGGATCATATATAAAATATACTTTATACTTACGTATTTATAATAAAAATAATGCATCACAAAGAAAACACGCACACATCTTTCAAGGCAATCTCACCCCACAGAGTCAAGAGTCAACGCAATCCTCACCTTCACAGTTCTTTCCCACGTAATTACCACTGCATTTGCACACATAACCGCTTGCTCCAGCTTTGCTGCACGTGGCCCCGTGCTTGCATGGACTCGACTTGCAGGCGTCGTAATCTAGAACACGTCGAACTTAGACGGTAGGATTAGGTTAATACAAACATATTAATTGTGTGTATGTGTTTGTGTGTGTATGTGTGTGTGTGTGTGTGTGTGTGTGTGTGTGTGTGTGTGTGTGTGTGTGTGTGTGTGTGTGTGTGTGTGTGTGTGTGTGTGTGTGTGTGTGTGTACATATGTGATGGGTTTAATAAAGCGATTCTTATATTTTGAATTTGTGTGTACATTCCTTGGTAATCAATTGTGAAATGCCTTAAACATAATAACACCTGTTTTTAATTCATCTAATCCTGGTAATTTCAGAATGTGCAAATAAAAAATATAATTTTTGTATGGTCTAGTCTTTTGGCTCCACAAAGTAACCATATAACCTTTTTCTATAACACAACTAAACATTGAACATTTGAAGCATATGTGTTTCCCCATACTTCTGCACAATACATAATATAAGGCATGCAAAGCGAGTAGTACAACATCTGCAAACCATGTCTATTAAATAATAAGCTTGCTCTACACCTGTATATATAAAACAGCACAACTGTTTGACAATTTTGATTTTACTAAATTAATATGAGTTTTCCAGTTTAACTTCTCATCAATCATTACACCCAAACATTTCTTTGTTTATCTTTACATAAATATCAACTGTCAATTTATAAACCAAAAACCATGTAATTAGTTTTAGCCACATTAAGAAATAATCGATTTACCGAACACCACATTTGGAGTTGCTTCCAACCACAATTTACCATACAAACAAGTTCATTTAGGTCACTATCACAACGTAAAAGGTTTGTATCATCAGCAAATAGGATAAACTTAAAACACATTTGATATTTTATACATGTCATTAATGTACGTGATGAACAATTTCGGTCCCAATATGGAACCCTGTGGAACACGACAATATACAACTTGTGTTTCTGAATCACAACTACTAAAACTGACACAAATTGTTTTCTACTTTCTAAATAACTCAGTATCCATTTTTGTGCAACACAACGCACACCATAGAAATGTAATTTGTTGGCCAGTATGTCATGATCAACAGTATCAAAGGCTATTTTATGTCAATAAATACTCCAGTAGCATACTTGGTATTATCTATTGCACTAGTAATATCTTCTACCAACTCAAAAAGAGCCTGAGTTGTTGACATATTAGACCATATTGACATGGACTGATTCTATCATACTTATTGAGGAATAGGTCCATCCTAACATTATATAATTACTCCAGAATGTTCGAGAATTGTGGTAACATTGATATTGACCTATACTTTGTCAACACATTCTTTTCACCAGACTTAAACAGTGGAACAGCTTTTGCTATTTTCATCTTGCTTGGATATACTCCCGTTTGAAAATACACATTGCACATTTGAGCAAATGGCTGAACTATTTTAGTAATTACTCTTTCAATCATGCTCATGCTACTATCCCTATTATAAGTTAACCTTTCAGTTTTACAGTTTTGTACAGTTCTAGTAATTAGTTTATCATCAACAGGATTTAAGAACATGGTATTTTCAACATCTCCTTGCAAGTAATCATAAATAGATGCATCATTTTCCGGTAAGGATATATGTTTAGCTATGTTGGAGCCAACATTTGTAAAGAAAGTATTAAATCCATTTGCAATGTCTTCCTTTTTTGATATTCATTTGGTATTTTTTATGAAGTATTCTGGGTATGTTGAAATGAGTCCTCGCCGAATGTTATCGACCCAGAGCTTGTCAACAGAACACTTACATATGCAGTTCCTTCCCACGTAATTGCCACTACATTTGCATATGTAATCTCTTGTTCCAGCTTTGTTGCACGTGGCCCCGTGCTTGCATGGACTCGACTTGCAGGCGTCGTAATCTAGAGTACGTCGTATAAAGTAAGCTGCTGTGGTGAGTTAAAGCTAAGCACATGTGCAAATTCACTACCCACCCACGCATGTAACATACAAACACACTATCTCATTCCATATGTTCACATCTGGCTAAAGTCCTGTATGATTCGAATTGCACGCTTCATATTCTCCACAACGGTACACATTGAATAACAGTTACATGATAATAACTACGTTTCTTTCTGTCATCAGTGGGATAGCAGTATTGACGACTTTATGACAGCGACAGTTAGTTACCTATACATAATTCATCCCAAATTTAACTTTCACCACAAACATAAAATTAACTTATGTGATCTTTCCTTGCAATACTGCTTACCTCGAATGTAAAACGTCTAATCTATGTGCTTTTGTTCCGCACAGATACGCGCGCGCACGCACACACACATACACACACACATATATACACACAAAAACACACATGTATACACACAGACACACACATGCACACACACACACACACACACACACACACACACACACACACACACACACACACACACACACACACACACACACACACACACACACACACACACACAAACTAACACATTAGACACTCTTTCAACACTCATACCTCGGTCCATTTGACACCTACCTTTGCACTTCTTTCCTACGTAATTTCCATTGCACGTGCAAACGTAGCCTCCGTCGCCAGCTTTGTTACACTTGCCTCCGTGTGTGCAAGGACTCGATTTGCACGCATCATAATCTAAAAACAAGCGTGAACACCGTCCACAGATTAATATGGTAGTTACTGTAAATCATATGTACTTTATTTACTTTATTGAGTGTCCTAGGTCAAATCCAACGTGTGTTAGATAGAATGTATAACGCTGACTTTAATACAAAATGACACAATTAAACAATAGCAATAATAATAAAACCGACCAATGTTATAGTTTGACACTAACGACAACATAGTAGTAATACGCATTGCATACATGTGTAATTCGCACATTTCTTATATAGACAGTCTCAGAACTAGAGTCAACGCAATACCCACCTACGCAGTGTCTTCCCACGAAATTACCGCTGCATTTGCACACATAACCTTGTTTTCCATCTTTGCTACACGTGGCCCCGTTCTTGCATGGACTGGACTTGCAGGCGTCGTAATCTACAACATGTCATATAAAGTCAGCTGATATGATTTATGAAGAAATCAATATACAACAACCTACTTCCGAATCATTTCAAAATGTGTAGGTTTTGTCTTTGAGTTAGTGCTAAGGACATATTGCAACTTCAATATCTACCCGCGCAGATCACCTGCAAACAAACTATCTCATTCCATAATTTTCACACCTGGCTGAAATACTGCATGATACCAATTGCACGCATCATATTCTCCACAACGGTATACATCGAATAGCAGGTACATCACGACATTTCGTTATATCGTTTGTGTGATAGCAGTATTAACGATAACAATGATAGCAACACCGACCAATGTCATACATTTACAGTAATAAAAATAAAGTACATATTTGCATAACAGGTGTATATGGAACGGTCCTGGATCAAATTACTTTAAAGGGGTATCAACCGAGGAAATAATTAATGCTAACTCGCAAATGTTTAACATAGACTGTATCAAACCACAGTCAACGCAGTACTCACCTACGCAGTGTTTTCCCATGTAATTACCACTGCATTTGCACACATAACCTCTTGTTCCAGCTATGTTGCACGTGGCCCCGTGTTTGCATGGACTCGACTTGCAGGCGTCGTAATCTACAAACGTCGTACACAGCCAGCTGCTATGATAAATGAAGAAATTAATATACAACACACTCCTTCCGATCCATTTCAAAATGTTATGGCTTTTGTGTTTAAGTTAATGTTAAGTACATAGTTCAAAGTCAATACCCAATTCGCAGGTCACATGCAAACAAAATATCTCATTCCATATTTTTCACACTTGGCTGAAAGATCGAATGATTCGATTTGCACGCGTTATGTTCTCCATAACAGTACACCTTGAATAATAGTAATAATAATAAGATAACTTCTGTTGCGCCTAAATCATTGGAAACCAAGCTCAGAGGCGCAACAAAACAAAAGGATTGGTCAATCTCAATTTCCATAAGCAGTATTCCAGTTGTCAACAGATGGGTCAAGGCGCTAGGGAGCTACGGGGAATAAGCAAGGTTGTAAAGATAAGTTTTTAAATGACGACGGAATTTTGTAATATTTTCAACCGATCTAACACTAAGAGGGAGCATATTCCAAAGAGTTGGTGCAGCAACAGAAAAAGCCCTAGTTCCAATGTTAGTGTTGACTCTAGGAACAAAAGATAGGTCAGAACTAGATGATCGAAGCTGGATAGGTTTTCTTACAGGAGTAAGCAATGACTGCACATAAGAGGATTGCTTACTGGACAGTGCCTAGTAAGTAATGGTACATATCTTAAATATTATACGATATCGTACAGGAAGCCAACGCAGACTTCAAAAATGGTACAGAGCGAGAAAAACGTGGAGATCTTGTAACTACTCTTGCTAAACAAATTTGGACACGCTGATTTTTTGTGATATCCTTGCTAGCGATATTATAAAGGAGGGAATTACAATAGTCAAATCTGTTGCTAACAAACGCTGTTGCAATAGTTTTAGCAACAGAAAATAATATATACCGGCGAATATGGCGAAGATCACGAATATGATAAAAAAAACAGCAGCGACATGTTTGAGATGTGTTGTCGGAAATTGAAATTACTACCAAAGATCACTCCTAGATTCCGCACCGAGGTTGCTGGCGTGATATACTGATTCAAAATACGCGTAGGGAAAAAACATCCAGTTTACTCTATTCTGCATTGGGGTACCAATAATGATCAACTCAGTTTTATTTGTATTTAATTTCAACTTGCTATCAGTCATCCAGTGGACGATATCTTGAAGGCAATCACTAAGTTGGTTAAGGGAGCGATTTGTATCCGGGGTAGCCAACGAAATGTAGATCTGAGAATCATCAGCATAAAGATGATGATCCAAGTTATGTATTTGTATAACAGAGCTTAGTGTAAAGAATAAACAGCAAAGGCCCAAGAACAGAACCCTAGGGAACACCAAATAAAGCCGGTTCCCAATCTGTATACAAAGAACAAAGTATCTATCTGTTAGCGTTCAGTGAGAATGCTGTGATCAATCGTGCAAAAGCGGCAGCGAGATCTAGTAAGGTAAGTGCAGACACTTTACCATTATTAATATTCAAGTTAATGTCATTACGAATCTTTAAGAGGGCAGTCTCTGTTGAATGAAACGGTCTATATGCTGATTGTGACACATTAGTTATTTGTGCTAATGTGAGACCTTAGACGACTTGCTACTACATTTTCTAGTATTTTGGAAATAAAGTTGAGGTTGGAAATAGGTATATAACTGTTTAGGTCTTGTTTAGGCAGAGATGACTTCTTAAGAAGTGGTGTGACACGGGCGTATTTGAAATCATCAGGAAACCAGCCAGAGCAAAGTGATGCATTTATAATATTTGTTATAGGTCCAATTAGTGTATCGAGACATGCTTTTTAGTAGTATTGTTGGAAATGGATCAAGTGCACAAGATTTATTTGGGGAGGACATAATTATTTTCCTAACTTTATCAAATGTTGCAGGTTCAAATGGTACAAGTAAAGAATTTACGTGTGGAAAGTCCACACTGACAATATTTAAATTATGACGTGGGAAAGCAGAATGAATAATACTGATTTAATGTTAAAGTGACTAGAGAACGAATCACATAGTGACGTAATTGACACATGATCAGGTTGCGATGGAGTAGGCTGCTGTTTGTGTAGAATGTTATTGATGCAGTTCCATAACTGACGCGGGTTATTAGACTTATTTATGACCATATTTGTATAATAACCTGATTTAGCTTTGGCCATTTGTCTGTTACAGAGGTGACATTGCTTAGGATAGCGCGACCTGTCTAATGGCGAGCGCGATTTGGGCCATACACTCTCTAAATAACGAGTCTTCAAATAAATCTGCCGGATGTCCTGGATGGAGATATATACAAACAAAGTATGCGGAGAAAGAAGAATCTGACATTTCAGCACGTATGGACTCAAAACTGGAGTATTCAGGGTTGGAATGTAGGTGTAACCAGAAGGGAAACGTCAGCAATGCATGCATGTGTATCATGTGGTCTGAGCGAGGTCTCAGTTACAGCAAGAATGTTTATTTTCTTTGAAATTAATAAATCACTAAGTGAGACTGTCTTAACTCGTACAGATCGAACGTTTGTAGTGGCCACCCGAATGTTTCGTCTGACAGCTGGCCCAGGATTGAAACTTGATTGAATCTCCTGCTAGTAATACAATTATTGCTAATTTCAATGTTGGCGTAGAGCGGGGGATTGGCGGTAACTTTCTATTATAACAAACACGAAGACATGGTAGGCTATGCAAAATTGAAATAGAATGATGTATTCTAGTGTGATTTGGAAAAAGCACATTAAAATGTTTAGATGTCGATGGATTGCATAAAACAAATTCTTTATCCCTTACAGCAACAGAGCAAGACAAGCAGAAAACACCCACTAAGAATAATGGTGACATAATTATGTTAGACTAGTGTCATATTCAGTAGATATTAATAGAGCAAAACCATATAATTATATATCATATAGACAATAAATAGTAAAGAATGTTATGTCCAGAGCTAAGGCTAAGGCATAAGTCAAAAATTTAATTATATTTACAAGATCAGTAGAGTCTCATTTTAACAATAAGACCTACTATAATTACGTTTCTTTATGTCATCAGTGGAATAGCTGCGTTAACAACATTAATTATGAGAGCGACGTATGGTTACCTTTATATAATGCATCCCAACTTTACCTTTCACTACAAACCATAATACTAATATATGTGGTCTTTCCTTGCAACACTGCATTTGCATTAACATTACCTCGAATGGAAAACGTCCAATTTAATGTATGTGTTTTTGTTCTACACATACGCACGCACACACACACCCACACACACACACACACATATATATATATATACATATATATATAATACATATATATACATATATATATATATATATTTATATATTTATATACAATCTTTCAATACTCATATCTCGGTCACATTGACGCCTACCTTCGCACTTCTTTCCTGCGTAATTACTGCTGCACGTGCAAACGTAGCCTCTTTCGCCAGCTTTGGTACACATGCCTCTTTGTGTACAAGGACTCGATTTGCACGCATCATAATCTAAAACAAACGTGAAAATCGTTGACAATATTAATAGTGTAGTTGATGTCAATTATTTGTAAATGTAACTGTCACAATAAAAATAATACTAACATATGTGGTCTTTCCTACCAAAACTACCGTTGCATTAAAACTATCTTTAATGTAGATAGTCCAATGTATGTGCGTTTGTTGTATATATATCCACATGTACAATCCTTCAATACTCATATATCGGCCAGTTTGACTCCTACCTTCGCACTTCTTTCCTAGGTAGTTACCGCTGCACGTGCAAACGTAGCCTCTTTCCCCAGCTTTGGCACACCTGCCTCCGTGTGTACAAGGACCCGACTTGCACGCATCATAATCTAAAATGGAACATAGAAGACAGTCCACTAAATGAATTTTATAGTTACTGTAAATTATGTACTATTTCTACAAGGAGTGTGTTACGTCAAATCCATTGTGTGTTAGATAAAAGATATAGTAAATCTGACTCCTTACAAAATGACACTCGTAGTTAAACAATAACAATGATAGCAACACCGTCCAATGTAAACCTTTGACGGTAATGAAAACAAAATATAAATAGGCTTTATATGTGTATATGGATCGGTCCTGAATCAAATTCCTTTATACCGGTATCAACCAGAGAAATAATAAATCCTTACTCGCACATTTCTTACGTAGACAGTCTCAAAACATAGAGTCAACGCAAACCTCACCTATGCAGTTCCTTCCCACGTAATTACCGCTGCATTTGCACACATAATCCCTTGTTCCACCTTTGTTGCACGTGGCCCCGTGTTTGCATGGACTCGACTTGCAGGGGTCGTAATCTATAAACGTCGTACAAAGGCAGCTGGTATGATTGATGAAGAAATTAATATACAGCGCAACCTCATTCCAAACCATTTCAAAATGTACGGATTCTGTCTTTGAGGCAGTGCTAAGCAACTAATGCAAATTCAATACCCACCCGCGCAGGTCACATGCAAACAAAAATATGTATTTCCATATCTTCACAGCTGGCTGAAGTATTGCGTGATTCGAATTGCACGCTTCGTATTCTCCCAACAGTACACATCGAATAAGAGATGCGTGACAACAATTACGTTTCGATAAATGATCAGTGGGATAGCAGTATTGATGATGTTATGACAGCGACATATGTTTACCTACATAAGGCATCCGAAGTTTAACTTTCAATACAAGAAATCATACTAACATGTGTGGGCTTTCCTAGCAATATTGCCGTTGCACTAAAATTACATGGAATGTAAAAGGTGCAACCTATGTGTTTGTATTGTATTTACACATACACGACGTATAATCCGTAAATACCTATTTATTGGTCAGTTTGACGCCTACCTTCGCACTTCTTTCCTACGTAGTTACCGCTGCATCTGCAAATGTAGCCTCTTTCCCCAGCTTTGCTGCAAGTGCCTCCGTGTGCACAAGGACTCGACTTGCACGCATCATACTCTAAAGACAAACGTGACAACCGTCCACTATATGAATAGTGTAGTTGCTGTCAATTACGTGTATTGTATGTCAGTAGTGTAGTGGTCCGGGATCCGGGGTGTTCACTCGCACCCGGGCGCAGAGTCTACGGGGCACCGAATCGACAATAAACGTACCCACCAAGTGAACAACATCGTTAAACATGTATGGACGATTCTGCTCTTCAGTTGTGGCAATCATAGTTTGAACTTGCCTAATGTTCGTTCTGACAGTCTGGAACCACTTGTGACATTCTTTGGGACAGTTCATATGGTAAATAGTTTTCGCTCGTTCCATTTTGCGTTTGGAAATATTAAGGCAGCCGGGGCCTACCGAGTTTGAAACCTGGTTGAGCCCCTGTAGTGCCAGAGTCGACACTCGCATAGCTATTAAACGATAGTTTAGTTGTACACGAGACGAAGGTCTTCCCACCGAAATGGAATTGAATGTCAAATTTGGCGTTCTGTTTGACACAAGGTGCATCTCATAGATATTGACCAGGCTTCAACTAATACACCCACCGTCAAATTGTAAGAATCTTATCACAATGTAACACACCGATTGCAATGGAACCGAAAACAGAAACGGCCAAAATGGCATGTCCAACTGACCTTTCAAATTTGGAAACACTACCATTCAAAAGTTGTGCTATATTTTCTATTTCTGTTTTCACAGTGTAAATGGCGTATATTTTAGGAGTGCACATAAACAAAATCATGTTTACAGAATGATAAATAAAACCATTACAATGTGTTTTTTATACTGACCACTTTTGGCGTGTCCAGCGTCATCGGTTTAGATTGGTCCACTACATTAATTTGTCATTGCTATTGTAGGGTATTTCGACATGTATAATTTTCTTTGATAGGTACCGAATGAATCCTGAACAAAATTATGGGACTAAATCTAAGTTTGAGGAAAATATAGCACATTAAGGTTTTAAAATGTAGGGTGGCGTTTTAAGTGTGTGTCCAGCGTCATCGTCGGAAAAGGCTACCTACAAAATCCTAGAAAACGTACACCGTTTTAACTTTGTCATGCCTATCAGCTACCTCGCTGTTATATCTCCCTCGATGATACTGCCAATATTCACGATATTTCTCGGGCAAAGGAAGAACAACCGAAGTGGTGGCGTTTCCAGCGTCATCGCGCGACCAGCGTCATCATAACGAAAACTGAAAAAAACACCGCTCAGAGCCATATATACCTTGAACCGTAGGAATTAAGATGGTCAATGCATCAGAGGCTGATAAATCGATGCAGACAATAGCTTTTCCGACTCTTATACAAACTATTTTGTGAGGAATGGACCGATGTTTACTCAGTTTAGATTAAATTGTATGGAAACGAACCGCAATAGTATTTACAGTGACATTATTCTTATAAGTGATATGTGGACTCATCAGTAAGGAAAAATAATACATTTTATATCCGAGTAATTACGAGTTTCGTGGACTGAACGCAGAACTAACGAATCCATCACAGAAGAGCTTGGTGTTATACCCGGGACTTTATTGAACTTTGTAAAGAAACAGAAACTAAGTTATTTCGGCCATGTGAAACGGCATCAGTCTCTAGAGAGACTAATAATGGAAGGAAAAGTGGAAGGCAGAAGAAGCAGAGGAAGACCTAGGAGACAATGGGGGAAGGACATAGAGGAATGGATGGGAGCCGACGACTGGCGAGTGGGGAGACTGGCAAACGAAAGAGCTGTCTATAGACAATCCATCAAGGCTGCAACGTCCGGAAATGGATAAGCAAAACCCAACAACATGCGAGTAAACTGACCAGCGAGACCACCAGATATCTAAGCTGGTTTATGACGCTGGACACGCCAAGTTGACTAAAATATATCTCGGTGCAGTAATTAGAACCGGTACCCGAATTTATGGTCTTGTGTGTTATGAACATGTTGTTCTTCCTATAAACGAAAACAATTCATACATAGTTTTGTAAGAAATTGAATGTTGCAAACAAAATGTGGTGTCATGTTCATTCGCTGGTTACTGTCAAAACGTTAATGTCTTCATGCTTACTTTACTTTATGTATGAGCTCGCAGTTTACATTTGGAAAAGAAGATAAAAAAGTTAGCATACCAGTAGAATATAATTTGAGCGAACTTGACAGATATGTTTGGAGAAATACAAACATTATATTTGGTGATGACGCTGGACGCACAATTATGGGAAGGTGCGTTCCGGCATGCAATAATACTAATAACTGTAATAAATAATCATTACATTTACATTACAAAACTACAACATACTATTTCTAAGGCGACAGAACCTGGGGAAGGGTTGGGGGGTGAGCCCCCAATATTTTGGTGGGGGCTCGATATAGGATTAGTTCACACTATTTGGGGAAAGGGTGCATTTTGTTGTTTTATTGAGTGTCAAGGCAACTGCAGTTTGAATAAATGGTGAACTTCTATTCAAGGGGGAGTGGAATCGTAGGTTTTTGGAGAGCTTAGGGGGTACAGTTGGATGTTTTGGAGAGTGTCAAGGTGGGTGCAACTGGACAGTTTTGGAGAACCTCAAAGGGGGGTGCAACATGACTTTTTGATAGATTTAAGGGGGTGCAATTGCAGGTTTTTTGGTGAGCCACAACCCCCGAATATTCATCACATTCCAGCACATATGGACTCAAAACTGGAGTATTCAGGGTTGGAATGTAATTTAACTTTGAACTGCTGTGATATTAGAAAGCCAGCACCATATCCATGGCCAACTAAACGTGGTCGATGATGAAAGGTGTAACCAGAAGGAGAATCGTCAGCAATGCATGCAGGTGTTTTTGTTCTACACATACGCACGCACACACACGCACACACACACACACACACATATATATATATATACATATATATATAATACATATATATATATATATATATATTTATATATTTATATACAATCTTTCAATACTCATATCTCGGTCACTTTGACGCCTACCTTCGCACTTCTTTCCTACGTAATTACTGCTGCACGTGCAAACGTAGCCTCTTTCGCCAGCTTTGGTACACATGCCTCCGTGTGTACAAGGACTCGATTTGCACGCATCATAATCTAAAACAAACGTGAAAATCGTTGACAATATTAATAGTGTAGTTGATGTCAATTATTTGTAAATGTAACTGTCACAATAAAAATAATACTAACATATGTGGTCTTTCCTACCAAAACTACCGTTGCATTAAAACTATCTTTAATGTAGATAGTCCAATGTATGTGCGTTTGTTGTATATATACACACATGTACAATCCTTCAATACTCATATATCGGCCAGTTTGACTCCTACCTTCGCACTTCTTTCCTAGGTAGTTACCGCTGCACGTGCAAACGTAGCCTCTTTCCCCAGCTTTGGCACACCTGCCTCCGTGTGTACAAGGACCCGACTTGCACGCATCATAATCTAAAATGGAACATAGAAGACAGTCCACTAAATGAATTTTATAGTTACTGTAAATTATGTACTATTTCTACAAGGAGTGTTTTACGTCAAATCCATCGTGTGTTAGATAAAAGATATAGTAAATCTGACTCCTTACAAAATGACACTCGTAGTTAAACAATAACAATGAGAGCAACACCGTCCAATGTAAACCTTTGACAGTAATGAAAACAAAATATAAATAGGCTTTATATGTGTATATGGATCGGTCCTAAATCAAATTCCTTTATACCGGTATCAACCAGAGAAATAATAAATCCTTACTCGCACATTTCTTACGTAGACAGTCTCAAAACATAGAGTCAACGCAAACCTCACCTATGCAGTTCCTTCCCACGTAATTACTGCTGCATTTGCACACATAATCTCTTGTTCCACCTTTGTTGCACGTGGCCCCGTGTTTGCACGGACTCGACTTGCAGGGGTCGTAATCTATAAACGTCGTACAAAGGCAGCTGGTATGATTGATGAAGAAATTAATATACAGCGCAACCTCATTCCAAACCATTTCAAAATGTACGGATTCTGTCTTTGAGGCAGTGCTAAGCAACTCATGCAAATTCAATACCCACCCGCGCAGGTCACATGCAAACAAAAATATGTATTTCCATATCTTCACAGCTGGCTGAAGTATTGCGTGATTCGAATTGCACGCTTCGTATTCTCCACAACAGTACACATCGAATAAGAGATGCGTGACAACAATTACGTTTCGATAAATGATCAGTGGGATAGCAGTATTGATGATGTTATGACAGCGACATATGTTTACCTACATAAGGCATCCGAAGTTTAACTTTCAATACAAGAAATCATACTAACATGTGTGGTCTTTCCTAGCAATATTGCCGTTGCACTAAAATTACATGGAATGTAAAAGGTGCAACCTATGTGTTTGTATTGTATTTACACATACACGACGTACAATCCGTAAACACCTATTTATTGTTCAGTTTGACGCCTACCTTCGCACTTCTTTCCTACGTAGTTACCGCTGCATCTGCAAATGTAGCCTCTTTCCCCAGCTTTGCTGCACGTGCCTCTGTGTGCACAAGGACTCGACTTGCACGCATCATACTCTAAAGACAAACGTGACAACCGTCCACTATGTTAATAGTGTAGTTGCTGTCAATTACGTGTATTGTATGTCAGTAGTGTAGTGGTCCGGGGTCCGGGGTGTTCACTCGCACCCGGGCGCAGAGTCTAGGGGGCACCGAATCGACAATAAACGTACCCACCAAGTGAACAACATCGTTAAACATGTATGGACGATTCTGCTCTTCAGTTGTGGCAATCATAGTTTGAACTTGCCTAATGTTCGTTCTGACAGTCTGGAACCACTTGTGACATTCTTTGGGACAGTTCATATGGTAAATAGTTTTCGCTCGTTCCACTTTGCGTTTGGAAATATTAAGGCAGCCGGGGCCTACCGAGTTTGAAACCTGGTTGAGCCCCTGTAGTGCCAGAGTCGATACTCGCATAGCTATTAAACGATAGTTTAGTTGTACACGAGACGAAGGTCTTCCCACCGAAATGTAATTGAATGTCAAATCTGGCGTTCTATTTGACACAAGGTGCATCTCATAGATATTGACCAGGCTTCAACTAATACACCCACCGTCAAATTGTAAGAATCTTATCACAATGTAACACACCGATTGCAATGGAACCGAAAACAAAATGGCATGTCCAACTGACCTTTCCAAATTTGGAAGCACTACTATTCAAAAGCAGTGGTATATTTTCTAATTTTAATTTCACAGTGTAAATGGCGTATATTTTAGGAGTGCACATAAACAAAATCATGTTTACAGAATGATAAATAAAACCATTACAATGTTTTTTTTTATAATGACCACTTTTTGCGTGTCCAGCGTCATCGGTTTAGATTGGTCCACTACATTAATTTGTCAGTGCAATTGTACGACATGTATAATTTTCTTTCATAGGTATCGAATGAATCCTGAAAAAAGTATGGGACTATGCATTATCTTCAATAAACATGTGGTTGATCTCAAAATGCCATTGAATTTTGATATTGATAGACTCGACATTCATGATTCTTACATGAAAACGTAAGTTCTTATACATATATAGCGCAGTATCCAGTCCTCAGGACTGCTCAAAGCTTTACACTTTACTCCCTGGCATACCTGTCCAAACGAACTCCATCTCGACTTTTCTGGGAAGCATCCAGCCACGCTGCAAGTAATGCGCGAAGACTATTCGTACACAAATATTCACCACTGTCTATAGCCAGGTACTCATTCATACAGCTGAGTGAACTGGAGCAACGTATAGCGAACGAACTTGCCCAAGGTTCGACACCGCCGCACAGGATTCGAACCGGGGTTCTCTCGGTTGAGAATCCGAAGCTCTAGCCACTGCACCACGGTGCTACACAAAGCGGCTATAGAAGTAATTGATTGAAACTATTATGTTTAGGTAATGTCTTAGTAATAACTAACGCATGTTACATATATTTTATATTGTTTTTTATTAATTTATGATTGTGTATAACTAGTTTTTTTTGTATTTCATTATTGTAGTCAGTGTTCAGAGTTGCGTATAACTGTATTGGTGATAAGAAACGTCAGTGATCTTTCAGTTCTAGTGCAGGTGTCCATAGATCCCTTTACATTTATTCACATGTGTTCTTAATATTACTAAGTGTTAAACTATTCATGTATATATCGATCTTAATAAATAAGTAAGATAGAGTGTTAACCCAGCATAGCTGTATGGCCTAGATAAGATGGCACTGACAGAGAAACAAGAGGGTGTGCAGGTTTGTGAAAACAACTGGGTGAGAAGAATTGGGGGAGTGAGGGGAACTGACAAGCGAAGACTGGAGGAGTAGAGGGAGGAGGCTGGAGTAAAAAAAGCCTTAAGAAGAAGCTGGTGGGGAGTCGACTGACGTGGGCTGGGCAATTGGTGAGAATGAGAGGAGAACGCCTGGCAAAGAAAGCAGATAGTCAGAGCACGCACACACACACATTATATATCTGGATATGTTGACAAACACGTGTATGTTTAATTTAGGTAGCATTCAAGAAACATTTCTACAAATATAAAATAGTAATCGAACTTAGAGCCATGACAGCAACACCACAAGCACTTTTTATTAACAGTATTGAATAGACCACACACACACACACACACACACACACACACACACACACACACACACACACACACACACACACACACACACACACACACACACACACACACACACACACACACACACATACACACACACACACACACACACACGCACGCACGCACGCACACACACACACACACGCACGCACACACACACACAAACACACACACACACACACACACCACACACACACACACACACAAAAAACTCACACAACACACACAACACACATACACAACACACATGCGTGCACGCACGCACGACCTTTTTATATATCGATATGGATAGAGAAATTTATATAATGGTGCAAATTAGGTTGGCCAAGTACCGCTTTTAGATTTATAATTTCTACGATTATACGATTACTCTTCTGCGTCACACTATAGTACGGTATTTATGCAAAGTTTTTGTATGTGCAATTCTTCTCATATATTTATTCTTTATGATTTATTCTTTATTGGATCGGAGCGTGCGATGTTATTAAAGTGGCGGGGGATTTAAAGATGGAGCAGGAAATTTAAAGCCCGAGCAGATAAAACAGACCAATCGGCGACGAGTAATTAGACAATTCCCAGTTATTAAAAGGCAGGGGATTTAAAGCTGGAGGAGCGTAGCCTCGATTATCCAGCCGCCGTAAGGTGGCAACATTGGCCCGTCACAACAGCCTGGATTAGTAATCTCCAGCCATTGTTACCGGTAGGGGGCTTTACCCCAGATTCGGGTAGAGACGATGATTGGCTCTCAGGCCAACTATGAAATAACAAATGCAGTAAGGATACACTTTTATCAGATAATACTATACTATAACAATTATTCAACATTAAACTTATATTGAAACATGTCACACAACAATAAACCGACATTAATTTTTTTTCTCGGAGTTTAATGCCTTTTAATCACATGCATATTCACTAGGTGGCAGCTCTCGTGACATAACATTCAGAAGGGCCATTCAGAACCAGATTATCGTTCTGGCGAAGTCACGCAGCCAGGCGAGAGTCGGTTAAGCGAGATTAGGAGGAGCGGCGTGGATATCGTTGTCGCCACCTAGCGGTGTCGTGTTTGTTTTGTGATGGGTTTGGAGTGGTGCCGCCTATCAGTTTTGTTGGGTTGAGATTCGGAGGCTTAACGAAGGGGGCCGAGGGATTCGATTGGTGATGTGGAGTTTGTTTTGTTAGGCCGACGCTTACGGTTGCGCCGCCTATCGACGGTGGTCGATTAACGGTCGGAACCGAGGGTAGAACGAGATGTCACGATAAGGTGCGAGTGATGAATGAGAGGTTTAGTAATTCGACGAATCGTTATTTATTCGAGGTGGTGTATGTGGGAAGTGGAATGGGTATAGAGCGGTACCCTAGTGTAACCCGTATGTGTTCTGATAGCCGTGGGCGTGGGAAGATATCGGTGTGGGGTGTCGCCGCCTAGTAGTGTCGTGGGTGTTTGTTTTGTGAGGCCGAAGCTTTGGAGTGGCGCCGCCTATCTGTTTTGGTGCGTTAATATTCGGAGGCTTAGCGAAGGGGGTGGGGGGCGAGGGATTCGATTGGGTTGGTTGTGTCACCGCCTAACGGTGGTGTGGTGTTTATTTTGTGAGGCTAACGCTTTTGCAGTGGCGCCTCCTCGGAATTTAACCGACCGAAACCGTTAGGTGGCGCCACTTCAAAAAGCCTCAGTCTCACAAAACAAACACGCACGACACTGCTAGGAGACTATACACTCCACACTGATATCTTCCAGCGCTCCGGTCCCACGGCTATAAAAATACACATAAGGGTCACACTAAAATACCGCCTTATACCTATTCCAGCTCAAACACACACACACACACACACACACACACACACACACACACACACACACACACACACACACACACACACACACACACACACACACACACACACACACACACACACACACACACACACACACACACACACACACACACACACACACACACACACACACACACACACACACACACACACACACACACACACACACACACACACCACCTCGGATAAATATCGACTTGTCGAATTCCTAAACTTCTCATTTATCGCGGCAACTTGTCACGACACCTCATTCTACCCTCCGCTCCAACAATCAAACCACTCGCTCACTTCGCCAAACGACGTCGGAATCTCAACCGACCAACGCTGATATAACACCACACTACCGCTAGGCGGCGACACCAACAACACCAATCAAATCACGCGGACCCCTTCAGTAAGCCTCCGAATCTTAACCCAACAAAATCGATAGGCGGCGCCATTCAAAACCATCAGCATCACAACGAAAACACCCACGACACCACTAGACGGCGACACCGATATCCACGCTCCAGTACCACCCACCTCCGCTAAAGCAATCACGAACTTCTCCCGCTATCATTAGGAAAATACCATTAAATAATCATGAACTTCTCCTGCTTATAACACAAAAATGTCATAACGAGACACACACGTTTCAAAAAGCCGACTACAAAAACAACAAAAGCTTAACTTATAACAGAAAACGTCATGCTAACTAATTCTGTGGTGTAACTTTTATTGCAAAAAAACGATAACTACAAGCAAATTTAACGAAACATGAAATGTGCTATTTTAGTAGTACAATAGAGAAATCGGCTATTAAAATGCTATATAGAAGTGGGTGGACGTTCGGCAAATTTAACTTACAATACCGTCCTTAAGAAACATAAAACATAATACAACACAAACATGTCATAACAAAAGACACATGTTTCACAAAATCGATTACAAAAACAACGATAGCTTAACTTATAACAGAAAAATGTAAAACATAACTAAAACAACTTATATGTTTTAAGTTTTTCTGTAATAAGTTAAAATTGTTTCGTTTATGTGGTCACATTTGTGAAACATGTCTCGTAGTCATGTTTCATATTTCCTAAGATACTGTTTAGTAAGAAAAATTAATAAATAGGAATATAGTTTTCAACTTTTATACACGATTACACAACATACAACTTACATGAACTTCTTGCGTTATGATATATTTATGTTATAAATTAAACAAAATTGTCGTATTTCTGTAGTAATGTTTTAGGTTTTTCTGTTATAAGTTAAAACTTGTCGTTTTTGTAGTCGCTTTTGCGAACGACGTGGCTCGCGTTATTTCGTTAAATTCGCTTATCATTATCGTTTTTTTCGCAATAAAATCTTCACCATACATTTAGTAAGTGCGAGCCGATCATCCGCGTACTTCGAAATAAAGATTTAATAGCCGATTTCGATATGCACGGTCGGTCAAAAAAATAACAAGGCGTCGGTTTTAATTTAGCGGGGAAATTCCACACAGAAAAGTCCCGAATTTATCATAATAAATCTCTCACATTAATACCATACCCTATATTCATTTAAAAAGCACAGGTCTTCGGTCGTTCTTAATGAAATTGTGCTTTTAAACACTATTTTTGAATATGTATTATGTATATATTATATATTATGTATGTGTATAAAGAACTCGTTCTCGGGTGTTGTATGCTTTGTGATCGTAAATAAAACGTTGGGTCGTCTATTTCTACTTATTAATTTACCTTACTATACCGCCCTATCTACCTTTCCGCGGCTATCAAAAACACACGGATTCCACTATAACACCGCCCTATACGTATTCCAGCTCTCACATACACCACGTCGGATAAATACCGATCCGTCTACGGACCGGTTGATGGCACCGACCGCCGTCACGAACGATCGCACGTCGGGCGTCGGCCGGCGCACACGCGCGCAGCCTCATCACATCTCATTCTACCCTCGGCTCCAACAATCAAACCGCTCGCTCTCTTCGCCAAACCCCGTCGGAATCTCAACCGACCAACGCAAATAGGCAGCGCCACCACAAGCGTCAGCCGCACAAAATAAACACTAATATAAAATAAACACACCACCGCTAGGCGGCGACACCAACAATAAAATATATCGGGCCCCCTTCGCTAAAACCTCCGAATCTTAACCCACCAAAACTGATAGCCGGCCCCACCATAACAGTCAGCATCACAAAACAAACACCCACGACAACGCTAGGCGGCGACACCCATATCTACGCTCCAGCAGCAGCAGCAGCACCCCCTCCGAGGAGTGGCGTCGTGATGTTGGGGGTTCCCCCCGGGACCCCCCAACATCACAGCCACTTCGATCTGACGCTAACTCCAACAAATAAGGGGGTCACCCAACATCGAGTTCTCACACATCAGAGGTCAACCAAAAACCAGTTGTCCAAAAACAGTTCTCAGGTCACGTGACCCACCCCAAGGTCAACCAGTGTCCAAATACCTGGTCTGGCAAATCATCGAAAATTGAGGCCATGTTAAAAGATGGGAAAACATGACAAAATGTATGCAAATTTACTCAATTTCGATTATTTGGGGGCCTAATACTATACCTACATACTACTGACGGTAGCTGAATCGTAGAATTAGGTCAAACTTAATAGCTGTTGAAATAGGAAAATTCGCTTCAAATTTATTCTCCCAAAAACTTGTAAGTTTCAAGCGATGAGAAATTGCCCACTAATCGCAATGTGTCTCTTGGCCTTTAACCGTGGTATGCCTGAATGGTATTTAATCATTGGGATGTTGACTCATTACAAAAATGTACAATTACTGTAAACTTGATAATTGTATTGTCCAGGTCCCGTTAAGCTATAACTGTTCTTGGACATCTAACTTGCATTGCTTGTAAAGGTCAAACATGTTTTGTTTAATAACTTCTACATCACTATGCATAGCGTGTTCATTAATGGATGCCATTCTCTCCGTCTTTACGTATACATAAAATTATACTCTTATCATTATCGCGATATTTATGGAAAATATGTGAGCAGCCATTCAGTGCCTATAAATAACGAAAACTGTACAACCGAGACTGTCTGTTTTCTCCCATCCTGAACATTTTTGTACATTGTATCTATGTGCGCGTTTATAAACAGGTTGACGATACCGGTATTCACCTGGGTATATATGTTTCATCAATAAAATTAGATTAAAAAAATAACTCTTGCCGTTGCAGTCTTTTCCAACGTAGTTACCAGCGCATTTGCAGATATAATCTCTAGTTCTGTTTCTGCTGCTGCAAGTGGCGCCGTGTTTACACGGATCGGACTTGCACGCGTCATAATCTCAAAAATGTCGTAAGCACAAAAATACAGCCAACTGCCACTTAATAACAAATACCATTATTAAACTTATCTTTTCTACACATTTATTTCATGTGAAATATGATATGTGTTTACAAACAATATTATAATAGTAAATAATACCACTGAACATGTGTTTCCTCATCATAACTACAGGTTGTATTAAGTTTGATTTACTTCTATGTTTTAGCTACCGTCGGTAGCTTTTTTCAGGAGCTGAAATCCCAAAACTCAGTTCCTGAAGAGAAAGAAATGCTACTTATACTATAGCGAGGTATCCGTTCATTTTGACTACCCAAAATGCATTATATTTTACTCCCTGTCAGTCCTATTCAAATAGACACCTCGTTGACTTCTCTGGGAAGGATTTAACCACGCTGCAATTATTGCTTAAAGAATATTCGAATCGAACCAGGAATCTCTCGACTGAGAGGTCGACCCTCTAACAGCTACTCCAACGCGCTCCAAAAGGCTACCATCGGTAACTGAAACGTAGAAATAAATAAAATAAAACAGTTGTGATATGTAAAGCCACATTTATTCTCCCAAAATTATTAACATGTTCTCCGGCGCTGAACACAGTTGTCAAATATATCCACATGCCTGTATGTAAACAGGTTGAACAGATCTGCACAATGGAATATCTGGCCAGCTCCTATATCACATTCACATTTAGCAAGATATCTAACAAGTCTGCCATACAAAGCTACAAGCTCCAAATGCCATGTGGATGTGGAAGCTATTTTGACTTATCGAGAGACTTGCCATCGCAGTTCTTTCCGACGTATAAACCAGCGCATTTGCAGACGTAGTCTGTATCCCCGCTTCTGGTGCAAGTGGCGTTGTTTTTACAAGGACCGGACTTACATGCATCGTAATCTAAATAACACAATGGATGACTGCTATGGACAATAAGACACAAATGGATGCCATCCTACTCGATTTCGCCAAAGCCTTCGACAAAGTCCCCCATAAACGCCTCCTATCCAAATTAGCTTTCTATGGAATAACTGGAAACACACAAAACTGGATCAAATCGTTTCTATCCAATCGCAAACAGAGAGTCTCAGTCAATGGAGCCCTGTCGGACAGAACAAATGTTACATCTGGTGTACCACAGGGCTCAGTCCTAGGACCTGTCCTATTTTTACTCTACATAAACGACATAACCGAAAATGTCCAATCTTCCGTACGTCTCTTTGCAGAAGACAGCATTATATATCGCAAAATCACATCCGAAACCGACCTCGAAACTCTCTAATCTGACCTGATCAAACTCCAAACATGGTCTAATAAATGGCAGATGGAATTTAACATATCTAAATGTGTGCATCTCCCAATAACAAACAAAACCAAACCCAGACTACATTCATATTCACTCTTTGACATACCACTCTCTACCGCCTCTAGCCACACATATCTTGGAATAAAATTAGATTATAAACTAACCTGGTCTAACCATATCACTGACATAGCTTCCAAATCTTCAAAAGTCCTAGGCATGATCAAACGAACCCTCGGACCATGCAAACCTGAAGTAAAAGAAACAGCCTATAACATGCTAATCCGACCAAAACTCGAGTATGCCTTTCCCATATGGAACCCACACACTGCCACCCAAATTAAACACCTTGAAAGAGTACAACACTGTGCTGCCAGATTTGTCAGAAATGACCACAGACGCCAAACAAACGCAGCAGACCTAATAGCCACCCTTCGATGGTCAACTCTTGAACGACGACGCATTATCAAACAAGCCACGACATTTTACAAAATATTAAATAACATAATCAACGTCACACCCCCACCAGGTCTACTAACACAGTAAAAAAACCGTGGCCACTACGTAGCCCCTAGGAGCCGCATCAATGCAGCAGTGTTCTCTTTCTACCCTCGAGCAGTTCGAATCTGGAATATGATTCCACCACCGATTACTGAACTAGAAAGCCCCATAGCGTTTCAAACAGCGATCATGAACCTCCCTTTCACCACACCCAATCATCTAAAGTGCCTATAAAATAAACAATCAAACTACCCACAACGCATGCGCACAAACAAGCACCATACAACTCCTGCGTTAGCTCAAGTTTGGGCTGTTTGGAGTAAATCACCTAAGACCTAAGACAAGAATATATTCGTATGCGAGCACACCGCACAATGAGTTAACGAATTTGCTAGTGCAAAGCATTACTTTTATTAATATTACGATGTCGTCTTGTGAATGTGGAAATTTCAGCAACGAAAGCATATGCCAAAGAAACCACTTACCTATGCAGTTCCTTCCAAAGTATTTACTACAACATTTGCAGATATAGTCTCTATCTCCGTGTTTTGTGCAAGTGGCACCGTTTTTACAAGGACCGGACTTGCATGCATTGTACTCTAAACAACACGACAATACTGTAATGTAGCCGTTTACTATGCGCAGATTTGTATTTTACTTGGAATACATTGGGAACTTCCGCTTCTATCCCTTTCACACTCGGCGTGTTCTGTGGTTATCAAACTCACTCAAAACAACCCAAATACAACAACATTACATTGGCGACGAGCATGAGTAAATGAGTTAAGATATCATGGCTTCAAACGGTTTGCCGCATTTCGCCGAATTTGACGTGTATACGGACAGTGCCAATACGGGCGTCCGATGGAAGAAGTGGTTGTCTCGTTTCACAAACATGATGGTGGCGATGGACGTTAGTAGTCGCGCACGTCAGAGAGCACTGCTGCTACATTATGCTGGCGAGCAGGTGTACGAAATATTTGAAACGTTGCCAGATACAGGCGCGTCTGACGATTTTGACAAAGCTTGTGAAAAGCTCGCTGCATATTTCTCGCCAAAGAAAAACATTGAGTACGAAGTGTACCAATTCAGAAAAGAAAATCAAGAAATCGGTGAATCACTCGACACGTACCAAACGCGTTTAAGACGTCTTGCTGCAACCTGCGAATTCACTGACACTGATCGTGAAATTAAGACACAGATTGTGCAGAATTGTACGTCGTCAAGACTGCGACGCCGTGTGTTGCGTGATGCCACTATATTGCTCACTGAAATGCTGGATGAAGGCAGAGCGATGGAGTTGTCTGAGAAACAAGCGTCAGGGATGGAAACATCAGGAGAAACGTCAAGAGAAGCTGAAGTTAACATCGTCAGCAAACGCTTCAAGAAAAAGGCAACTCGAAACAAGCGGTTCAATAACGCAACATAAATGAACACTGCGGATAGACAGACAACAACAATATGTCGTTACTATGGGGACAAATATCCGCATCCGCCGACTAAACAATGCGCTGCAAAAGGCAAAACGTGCAATTTTTGCCATAAGAATGGACATTTCGAGAAAGTCGGCAGATCTAAATACGGCAATCGAATGCAAACTAACACTGTCACAAGCACCAACGCAGTCAGTCCAAAAAGACTGGTAGCTGAATCTGACAATGATTATGTTTTTTCTGCAATCAAACAAACGAGCACAACCCATTGCCCACATGCACAGTGCAGATTGAAGGAAATCCTATCAAAATGACTGTAGATTCCGGGGCGTCAGTTAATATAATTGACAACAGCACATTCAAAATGATCAGACAATCTAGCAGTATGTTATTCAAACAGCCTACGACGAAAGTGTATCCATATGGCTCACAAACACCACTACCTATGATCGGCGTGCTTATCACGAAAGTGAAGTTTCGCTCGACGGTCATCGACACAAGCATTCATGTGGTGGAGGGCACGACAGGCAATCTGCTAGGCTGCCAAACTGCACAGGACTTGGGAATCCTCCACATCGCTCAAAACGTCGCAGGACAGAACGTCACAACAAATGGCACGTTCCAACCACATATCGTAGATCAGTTCGCAAATCTCTTTGATGGTGTTGGAAAAGTGGATGGCGTGGAAGTGAAATTACACGTCGACCAGAGCGTCACTCCAAAACAGCAACAGCACAGACGGATTCCTTTTCACATCCGACGTGACGTTGAAAAAGAATTTGATAGACTAGAAAAGCTAGACATCATCGAGAGGGTAAACGGACCAACACCATGGGTCAGCCCAATAGTCGTGGTGCCTAAGAAATCGGGTGAAGTCAGAATCTGTGTAGACATGAGAGAAGCAAATAAAGCTGTACAACGCATCAAACATGTCATGCCAACAATCGACGAGCTAATCACCGATCTGAATGGCTCATCTGTCTTCAGTACGCTAGACATGAACTCTGCGTATCATCAGCTAGAATTGAGTCCTGAAAGCAGATACATAACCACATTCACAACAAACGTGGGACTATGGCAATAAAAACGACTGATGTTTGGAATTAACGCAGCATCTGAAATATTCCAAAACACACTCGGCGAATTGTTGTCTGGTTTAGTTGGATGCAAGAACATGTCTGATGACATCATCGTCTACGGAAAATCACAGCGCGAACACGACACACGCTTGAAAGCTGTGCTTGAGAGACTGAAAAACAAGAACGTCAAACTCAACAGAGAGAAGTGTTTATTCTCTCAAAAACAAGTGTGCTTCTATGGACACATCTTCAGCGCGACTGGCATCGAGGCGGATCCAAAGAAGACGTCAGCAATCGTCAATGCAGCTGCACCGCAGAATGCCAGTGAAGTACGTTCGTTGTTGGGAATGGCACAATACGTGTCGCGATTCATTCCTGGCTACTCGGATGTCACTGCACCACTCCGAGGACTGACACACAAAGACATTCCATGGGAATGGAAAAGCAAACATCAACAGGCACTCGACAACTTGAAGGCGAAGCTAGCCAGTGTGTGCACTGTACAGTACTTTGATGCGACGAAACCGTCAAAAGTGCTGGTCGATGCAAGTCCTGTCGGCATCGGCGCGATATTGTGTCAAGACGACAAGGTCGTTAGTTACGCCAGCCGAGCGCTATCTTCAGTCGAACAGCGATACTCGCAAACTGAACGAGAAATGTTGGCTGTCGTGTGGGGTGCAGAACACTTTCACCTCTACGTCTATGGATCGGAATTCGAGATCATCACCGATCACAAGCCGCTGCTAGGAATATTCGCCAGTCACAGACAAGCGTCTGCACGAGTGGAGCGATGGCGATTGAGACTCTCGCCGTACAACTACTCACTCCTCTACCGTCCAGGACAAGATGACGAGAACCCGGCGGATTACCTGAGTCGCCACCCTGTTGAACCACCGGCGACTCATGCTGTAGAAAATACGGTCAACTACATTTGTAGTAACAGCATACCCAAGGCGATGACGCTGCAGGAGGTGAAACTACAATATCTACAAGACAGCGTCATGCAGAAGCTACTGCACGCCATAGAGAGCGGTCAATGGACCGATGAGGAAGTGTCACCCTACCTGAAGCTCAAGGACGAACTAGCCGTACACCAAGGCATGGTCCTACGACAAACACGCTTCGTCCTTCCTTTTTCACTCCGCGAGCGTGCCGTCGATTTTGCACATCGTGGGCATCAAGGAGTCGTAGAGATGAAAAGCCTACTGAGAGAGAAGGTGTGGTTCCCTGGAATCGACATCATGGTAGGCGACAAAGTCAAGGCATGCCTGCCTTGCCAAGCCACGACCACGCACGGTTCCGAGCGCTGCACACCGCTGCGAATGTCTCAACTTCCAGACGCACCGTGGCAAGACCTTTCGATCGACTTCATCGGACCGTTTCCGAGCGGAGAGTCACTGATCGTCGTCATCGATGACTTCAGCCGCTTCCCAGAAGTCGAAATCATTAATTCAACAAGCAGCAACACGGTAATTCCAAGCTAGACGCAATATTTGCTCGCCAAGGGATTCCACAACAAATAAGAACTGATAATGGACCTCCATTCAATGGACATGAATTCACGAAATTTGCATCATATCTTGGTTTCAATCACAGACGCGTCACTCCGCTGTGGCCAGGCGCCAATGGCGAAGTGGAATGTTTCATGAAAACTCTGGGTAAAGCGATCAGATCAGCTTTCATCGAGAAACGAAATTGGAAACAAGATCTCTACACGTTCTTGCGTCAGTATCGTGCAACGCCACATTCTTCGACAGGCGTGTCACCGAGTCAACTACTGAACGGGCGACAGATGAAAGTCTTGCTGCCCCAAATGTACGAGAAGAATCCACAGAGAAGAGAGATAGAGAATCGAGATGCCCAAGAGAAAGCCAAGATGAAGAGAAAAGCAGACGAGCGACGTCATGCGAGCGACAGCCATCTGCGCGTGGGCGACATTGTACTCGTCCGACAGACGCGTAAGAATAAACTGTCAGCTGCGTTAGACCCTCGTCCACTGAAAGTGTCGGCCACGAAAGGCAACATGGTCACTGCGAGTCGTGGAAACTACTCCATAACACGCAACGTCTCGCACTTCAAGGCTGTGCCGCGCGTGAAGTTCGACGACATCAGTGAAGACGACCAACTCGACCAACTAGACGACTACCTGACTCGAGAAGTTCGCGATCAGCAAAACAACGAAGCTGCGCACGCGAATGTTCCACAGAGACCTGTGAGACGGGTGAAGGCACCTACGAGGTTTAGAGATTTCGTGATGGACGTTTAGAGTAGCAACTCGTATCCTTGTATTTAAGGTGTTTTACTGTTCTTTATTATGCGTATATCACAAGGACACTTAGTTTTTGTTTCGGTTTATTACAGTCACAAGTGTTCTTCCGAGACAGGGAGGAATGTAATGTAGCCGTTTACTGCGCGCAGATTTGTATTTTACTTGGAATACATTGGGAACTTCCGCTTCTATCCCTTTCACACACGGCGTGTTCGGTGGTATTCAAACTCACTCAAAACAACCCAAATATAACAACACTACAAATACTAAATCACATACTAACACCTAGTATTTGCATACGACAACGACGATAACAACAATAATAGTTTTCCAACTAATGCCCACCGGACATAGCAAACGCAACTTGGTTGCTAGTAGATTAACTAGCATAGTGTCCTTTTCTGATAACAACAATATAGTCAATGTACATTAGATTAACTAGCATAGTGTCCTGTTCTGATATCCACAGTATAGTCAATGTACATTAGATAAACTACCATAGTGTCCTGTTCTGATAACCACAATATAGTCAATGTACATTAGATTAACTACCATAGTGTCCTGTTCTGATATCCACAATATACCAATGTATATCAGTATGTGTCCCACTTGACAGATTATATATATATATATATATATATATATGCATATTGTTGCGTTCCAGTGAGCTCGTGTTTAGGGTAAGTACGACTTCGTAACACGAGGTAGTCAACATAAATACGAGCTCATTAAAAATACCCTTTTTGACAAAGCACAGACGAAACAGCGGAGTAAAAATGAGACGGCATCTGATTGCAATCAGCCTCAAGACGATCAACATGTATCAGTTCGCGTTCGAGAATTAAATGTTTGGGTTCCGACACTTTTCGCAACATTATGGTAAAGTTGATTTATACATAACAGAAACATATCCATATCATAATGTAACCACAACTTTCTATATTAGCTAGGAAGCCTAAAAAAGACCAATCCCAACTTACCCAAGGGCCCCAATACTCCTTATAAATTACGCGTTGTTTCAAATGTTTGAGGATGTGGTTATCGTGTCTCGGACGGAGGCTATTGAAATGCCTACAAATCAGGTCACTTTATTGTATTAACGTGGGTCAGTTAGTTATCCGGTATTCAGCTTCATATACGTGTGTCTGTGTGTGTGTGTGTGTATACGTGTGCGTACGGGCATGGGTGCGTGTATGTGTAATTCATGAATGAGACTATATTCCAGAGATAACACATTACCTTGGCAGTATTTTCCCAGGTAGTTACCTGTGCAGTTGCACACGTACTCTTTATCGCCACTTTTAATGCAAGCGCCGCCGTTTTGACAAGGACTGGACTTACATGTGTCATAATCTAAATAACACAACAATATATTCGTAAACACACCACATCATTGCGTTAACGAATTTGCGAGTATAAAACACTATATAAATGCTGCTTTTTCAGTTGGTTTGCCCATATGCGAATTAAGTTCTTCTATGTCCAAATGTGTAGCGTGGGAATAGTAATGTGCACAATCTGCTTAATAAAAGAAGGCCGGTATTTTGTGTCAGACCATTTAACTCGACGGTCCGTTTCTCAGCTTGACTTGCAACATCGTGCCATCACGTCACAAACTTACGAGATTACACGTGATTGCACCAGCGGTAAACTGCGATATTACTTGAATTAATTCTTCATATGAAATTAAAGTTATAGCTTTATTTGACGAGTTCACCAAAACCACATGAAAATACTGCATAATTGCCTTAGCATGTCATAGTGGACACTAAGTAGATTTCAGTTTTCGTAAAATTATCATAGACATGATGAGTAACACAATCGAGCTGAGGAAGCACCTTTAATAACGTTGGACCATTAATAGTGTATATCCTAAGAGACGCCGAGACCAAGTCGACTATGTCTATGTTTGTTGCTTCCTTGGACCACAACACTCTGAAGACACCCGTTTCTACAATTCTCCTACGTGAATTAGTCATGCCACCGGTTTCGAGCATATTCATATTCTTAACAAACCGGTGGGTCTTCGTGTTACACCTGGATGAGCGCCATGGGTTTGGATGCAGACCATTGCCTAGCAGTGGGCTCTCTTGGTGTGCTGTCTTGCTACATCTGCCCGGGGTGGTAACGCCTCTTGTGGCTTTCTTTTTACAGAAAAGCACTGCCTTATCAGATGTGGCTATTTTGGATAGTGATAAAGTGTATCGTTTGTTAGTGCTCCATTTCCTCGCTGTTCCAGGAGATTGCGATCTGCCTGGACTACTTCCATGCACGTTTCTATCCATGAACCGTTATAGATTAAATACTCCCATAACCTGTGATCAAGTGGAAGGCAAGCAATGTGTTCACTTGGCTGTCTGGATGCACTCGAACATTTCAGTCTGGAACTATATTTAATAGACATGTCGAAGGAAACATCTACCCTGTCGAATGATGTTCCAGTTTGTTGAACGGCACAAACATAAACGTCTGCAAATCCATCAAATGTTCCTTTATCGTGAGACGTTTCAACTACTACCAGAGCTTGGTTATCCATCGCCAGGTACGTGATTCTGTTAATTCATTGCGCATGTTACATTTTATGTCAACATCTCTTACAGAGTCTAGACTTCTGTTGCGGCCTGCCAGCGCAAATGGTGCGTAAAGTGGCAGAAGTGATACACCAGCAGTGAGGTAGAGTCGATGGTAAATGCATTGAACTGCAGTTTGCTTAGATATGTACCTGCATTCGTACGTTCGTGGTTGATCTTAGTAAATATATCAAGTGTTATTGATAGATCTATCTGTATCTCTCGTCTAGAAAAAAATGTATTTTCATAGTTATATTACATGATCAATATATTACGTAGACGGGCGTCCACCTATTTTTGTTTCGGGGGTAAAACTTAAGTAATTATGTAGTTTTGTAATTGAGAGCGTCATTGACCCCTCCCACACATTGTTAACATGGGTTAGTGTTTCTATATGATCAATCGTATGCTAATTTGATTTACATTCGGGGGTAAATCGGACTTCATTTTGTATTTTGCCTCCTTCGCCCAGGACAGTAACTTGATTATAAGTGTTTAAATGACTTTTGAAGACTCACCTTTTTAAACAAGCGTTTTTATAATTCACCGATGAGGACATTTTATGTGCTTTCTTTTGATAATTATATTTTTGTTTTAATATTATATTTAATTTGTTACAGCGACATATCCACAATTGTTCGATACGCTTTACAATACACCATGCGTCGTAATCATTAAACTAAAATATTAGTACTAACACAGTCATTTAAACAAAAATTTGTGTCATACAATAGTAATAACAATATTAATAAATAAAACAAGTAAAAGGCAACCAAATATTTGGAATATAGTAGTAAGATGTTAACTTAAACTAAACACAGTACAATATAATATAATACATAAATTACAATGCATAAGTTAATTATTTTATTAGTTTCTTAGCATATTTATGGTTAAACGTGTTGTATAATTGAATGTAGTCTTTAAGAATGTCTTAATATATGTATTTATTTAACAATTTTTAATGATCTTTTTTTCTTTTTTTAGTAACTATATTTAAGGTAATGCTATATTTTTTACATATTGATTTCTTAGTTAGCATTTCGTTTTATGTAAAATACATAAATGTTCGATTCAGCACGCACAAATTACTCTAAAAATGTTGGTTTTCATATTATACTAATGTTTTAAACATATTTGGATTTTGGCTCCAGACTATACATACAACAGGAATCATCACATATATCGATGAAGACGTGACACTTACAATTCGCGTCCTTGCATGTTTTACTTGAGTGCAGGCATTTCTTGATGCTGTCATCCCACACCAATCCAGAAGAACAATTCAAGTAGGATATTTCATTTCGGCTGCTACATTTCACGTAGCCGTCACACCGAGTACAAGATTGGTAATTGTTGTAAACTTTCCGGTAGCACGAAGCAACACATGTCGTTCCAATTGAAATCACTGCTATGCGAACTGAAGCAAAAGATACAACCATGATTCTGGGAATCTGTATTAATCTTATACGAAGAATCGACAACATAAATTATACAAGCGAATGTGTGATTGTTGAGACGTACCATATGATTGGCAATTTCACTGGGTATAACGCGGTATTGTGTTTCCAATCCTACAGGGAGCATAAAACGCAAATGGGATCTGCCCTCACTAATTAATTTAAACGCCAGGTCTTTGAGCAGTGAACAAATGGACGAACTGCAAGTAACTGTAGCAACACATGATGTGTCGATTGTATGTGTCAGTGAAACATGGTTTAAAGAGTATATGGATTCTAATAGCCTTACTATGCAAGGGTTTTGCTTCGAGAGGAAAGATAGAGGTCATGGACGAGCCGTAGGTGTAGCTTGCTACATTAGAAATGACTTAATGTGTACGAGGTTGAGTGGTATGGAGGCTCACGAGTTAGAGGTAATATGGATTAAGATTATGCCGAAAGAAAATGCCTAGGAAATGTTCATGTATATTGTTAGCATGTATATAATACACTCCAAAGACGGAGTATTTGAAAATACGTGACCATGTAATCACGTGCATAGATATTATGGTACGCAGACATCCAGAATGTGGTGTGATTGTAACTGGGGATTTCAATCAGTTGCATGACAACTTTATGAAAACGCATTATAGATTTGTCCAAGTAGTGAATGTAGTAACACGTGGACAGGCGATATTAGATAAAATATGGACGAACATGGAGGAGGTATATACATCGCCTGTTACTATTTCCGAACTTGGGTCATCAGACCACAACATGGTGTTGCTTAAACCAAAATGTAACCGTTTAGTTGACACTGGGTGTGTGACACGTTTAACCGTAAGGTGTATGGGGCCAAATGAAAAATTCGCATTTGCTATGGCTTTGTTTGCCATTAAATGGGAACCACTATTTAGGCTAGAGTCATGAGCATATCAGTATTTATATTATAAAACTGTTATTTGCAAACTCATGGAAATATGTTTTCCTACTAAGGTCGTGACGCGGCACACAGGTGATAAACCCTGGGTTACGGACTGGTTTAGAGCATTTGTACATAAATGACAGTGCGCTCACATGAGTGGTGACTTGAACCAAGCAAAAATATTGTGTAATAAGGTTAACCGCGCCGCTTCGAGACTTAAGTACAATTTTTATCAAATACAAATTGCAACAAAGAATGAATTAGGTTCTCACGATTGGTGGAAAAATAGGAAAAAAATGACAATTCAAGCATGCGAGGTCTTGCTAACAAAACAACGAATGGTGATTGTGCGTTATTAGCCAGTAGAATGAACGAGTTTTTTGTATCTGTAAGTGAACATTTACCTCATTTAAATAAGGATCACAAAATATTCATAGTAAACGAGGAAGTGCCAGATCAGTATGTCATCAGTGTAATGACTACTTTCAAAGCTTTACAGAATGTTAAGGTGAACAAGCCTGATAACATTCCTGCGTATGTGTTATGAAATCACGCAAACGTCTTCGCTATATTAACTGCTATCTTTAACAAGTCTCTAAGATAAGGAATACTCCCTATGGAATGGAAAATGGCCAACATAATACCGTTACCAAAAACAAACCCACCTGTGTCGATTGAAAAAAAGATATTAGACCAATATCACTAACTCAATAGTGATATTGGTCATAAAAGCATTTGGGGGACTTCCGGTGGTGAATTGATTTGAATTTGGTGCAGCAAACTTGCGAAAATATAAGGATATTTGATCAAGATAAGTGATATTATTGAGCGTATAGGATACATAACGTAATTATAGATATATATTAAGCAATATTTTTTTTTTTAATTTAGCTAGAGGGAGTAATCTAGGGTAGATTAAAAGTAGGCGATTTGCGAGCGATAATTGGGGACGTTAATGTAATCGGAACGTTGTTTACAAAGTAGGTCACTGGCGAAGTTAGCGTACCGTGAACGACAATAGAATAGCGTTATTTGAGATAATCGGTGTAGTTAGATGAGTAATTAAAACCTGAAATAACAATCTTTTAAAGTGTATAATAGTACACAGGAAACAGTCTTTGTAAAGACTACCTTGTATCTAAGCCTAACTTGAATACATTGTCATCGACATCGTAACTAGGTAAGGCACGGTGTGTCACTGTGTGTTAACAAATATAACTAACTATAACCTAAACAATCTGGTGTAAATTGTACACAGAAAAGTCTTTTCAAAGACTACATAAAACTACTTTGAACATAAATAAATTCTGATATGGCACCTTGCAAGCGGCAACTCAGGGCAAAACGACACCTAGTTTGCAACGACTGCCAGAGCTGGGTGGATTTTGCGTTGTCTGGCTGTCCAAAATCATGGGCAGAGACCAAAGATGACGGATTCACCTTTCGGTGTATGGGGTGTTTGAGGGTGGAATGTCTGATGAAGGAGGTGTGTAAGTTGACGGATATAGTGAAGGAGATGGAGGCGAGACTCAACATAGAAATAGATGGAGCAGAGAGGGATGACGCGGAGAGAGTTGAGAATTCTACAACACAGAAGGAGCAGAGTTGTGACACGGAGACTGAAGAAAGGAGACTGAGAGGAAGGAAGGTGACCGGTGTGAAGGAACAAGACATTGAGAAAACAGAGGGACGAAGGAAAAGTGTTCGGCAGAGGAAGAGAAAACGGGCCAGTGGGGATAGATCAGCAGGTAGTCAGACTGTAGAGAACGAGGAGAGACACGACAGCGATACAGGTGGTGAAGAGGTAGATACCACAGAGGCAGTTGGTAAGACTGTGAGACAGAAGACTGATGGAAGAAGACAGAGTGTTCAGCAAAAAACAGAAAACATGACAGGCGTGAAGGTGACAGGGGAGAAAGTGACCGTAGTGAAGGAGGTAGCCGGGGAAAAGGGACGGGAGAGGAGAGAAGAAAATGTGATGGGAGGAAAGAAGAAGGGACGAAAGGAAGTGAGAGTAAATGTGCTAAAAGAGAAGATGACAGGAGGAAAGGGGACAAGAGAAAACGCGACAGGAAAGAAGGGAATGGAAGAGAATGTGACAGGAGAGAAGACGACAAGAGGAAAAGACAACAACCAGACATATGCAAACCGGAGGAGCTACTCCGAGGCAGTGATTGAGGGGGCAAGGAGAAAAGAGAGAGTGTTTATGGGCGATTCAATTCTGAGAAAAACAGACAAGACTATATGCGAGGGGAAGGACGTTGTTGTATGTCTACCGGGGGCTAGGATAGAGCATGTGACCGAAAGGGTAGAGAAGGTATTGGGGCATGGCAAGGGAGGGTCTATACTAGTACACGTTGGGACAAACAATGCAGACAAGGAGGGAACAACTGGTATAGTTCAGAAGTACAGACATCTAGTGAGGAAGCTAAAGAAGACAAGAGTGGAACAGGTTATTCTCTCAGGAATTTTGCCAGTAATGGGAGGAAGGGGGGCAAGATACAGAAACTGTAAGAGGATGGCGATCAACGCACTAGTTGAGCAGATGTGTGAGGAAGAGGGCGTGGGATTCATAGATTTATGGGGGTACTTTGTTGGGAGAGAAGATATGTACATGAGAGATGGCCTCCATCTAAGTGGAAAAGGGGCAGCAGTATTCTCAGAGAATCTGCTGCGATCTGTTGACAGTGGGACAGGTTGCATCTATTTAAACTAAATTCGCAGGGGGGACTCGCAGAGAAGCCTGAAACTGGAGGCATAGATAAAGGCAGCAAAAATAATTCAGCAAAGAACAGTCTGGAAAACTGTTCTGAAGCTGGGTATAAATGTGTTTGTTTAAATGCAAGGAGTATAGTAAACAAAAGAAATGAACTAAACATTATGGTAGAAGATATTGACCCTCACATAATAGGTATAACCGAATCATGGGCAACCACCGATATATCAGATGCCGAATTGGGACTGACAGGATATGTAATGTTTAGGAAAGATAGAACAGGAAGAAGGGGAGGTGGAGTTATTTTATATATTAAAGAATCTATCCAGGCTTATGAAATAAAATTAGACAGAGAAGCAGATTGCGAAGAAGCTGTTTGGTGTAACATAGTTACAGGAAACTCAACGTTAACGGTTGGATTAGTTTATCGAAGTCCAAACATAAGCATAGAAGAGAATAAAAAATACAAAACGCTATAAGGGAAGTGAGCAAACGGGACTGTGTTATTATGGGGGATTTTAACCATGGGCATATAAAATGGAAATCTCTACAGAGTATGGGTAGTGAGGACCACAAGTTTTTAGTTTTAGTACAAGATAGTTTCCTTTCTCAACATGTGCTAGAACCAACCAGGGGAGAGAATGTGTTAGACTTAGTTTTGTCCTCACAGAATGAATTAGTTGACAATGTTAAATTATGTGAGCCTCTGGGAAGTAGTGATCACAACCAGATACATTTTACCATCAAAGTAAAATAAGAAAGAAATAATAAAAAGCAGTTGAGGAGAAATTTCCACAAAGGAAGATATAAGGAAATGAGGAAATATTTAGCAAATATAGACTGGAATAATACACTGAAGAATAAGACAGCAACAGAATGCTGGAATATCTTAAAGAATGAAATAGAGTGCATCGTAGATAAATTTGTTCCCTTCAAAAAACAAGGGAAACGGACCAGAAAGAAATACTTATCGAAAGAAGCCATTAGAAAAATTAAGTATAAACAAATGATGTGGAAGTCATATAGACGTACTGGCAATGACGAAGACTACAACATTTATAAAGAAGCACTAAACCAAGCTACAGCTGAAATTAGAAATTCAAAGAGAAGCTATGAACATAAATTAGCTTGTAATATAAAACATGACAACAAGAGTTTTTATGCGTATGTTCGAAGCAAACAGAAAGTTCAGGATAAGGTCGGTCCTCTAGAAGATAGTGCTGGAAATATAATATCAGAAGGATTCTTAATGGCTGAAGACCTAAATGAGTATTTTAGTTCAGTGTTTACCAGAGAAGACACTAGTTCACTGCCAGTACCAGAGGCTAAGTTCAAGGGGGCAGAATCAGACTATTTAAGACAGTTAATTGTAACCCCAGAAATGGTAGCTAAGAAAATCACCTGGAGTGGATGGTATTCCACCCAAACTACTAGTGGAAATTGTAGAACAAATTAGCATACCGCTTGCAACAGTTTTCAACTTGTCATTAGAAGAGGGAGTGGTTCCTTTAGAATGGAAAGAAGCAAACATTATACCGTTATTTAAAAAAGGTTCGAGAAACAAGTCAGAGAACTATAGACCAGTGAGTTTAACATCAGTGATTTGTAAATTATTAGAAAGACTAATTAAAGATCACATGGTGGATTTTCTTGTTAAACATAACTTGATAAACCCATCTCAACATGGGTTTCTAAAAGCGAGGTCATGCTTAACAAATATGTTATGTTTTTTGGAAGATATCACTAAGTGGGTAGATGATGGATCACCAGTAGATATCATCTACTTAGATTTTCAAAAAGCTTTCGACAAAGTGCCACATCAGATATTACTGCTTAAACTAAAAGCCCATGGCATAGGAAATGGTATAATTAACTGGATAGAAAAATGGCTGATTGACAGAAGACAACGGGTAGTTGTTGATGGGGAGGCTTCAAACTGGAAATCAGTTTTGAGTGGGGTTCCACAGGGATCAGTACTGGGACCTATATTATTCTTAATATATATAAACGATTTGGACGATGATATAGCTAGCAAGGTGTTGAAATTTGCAGATGATACAAAAGTGTTTAGAAGGATTGAAAGTGATGGTGATAGACAGCATTTACAAGATGATCTTGACAGGTTGATCAAATGGTCTGAAAAGTGGCAAATGTTGTTCAATTTTGGGAAATGTAAATGCCTCCACACAGGATATGGGAACGAATATGTAGAATATACAATGGGGGGAACTGTACTAAGTACTACTGTAAAAGAAAAAGACTTAGGGCTGAAAATTAGTGCTGACATGAAGGTTTCAGAGCAGTGTGGAATTGCAGATTCAAAGGGAAACAAATCCTTGGATTGATTAGGCGAAATATAGCATATAAAGAAAAAGAACTAATAATACCACTGTACAAAACAATAGTTAGGCCTCATTTAGAATATTGTATACAAGCGTGGAGGCCATACCGCAAGACGCCTAAAAGAATGTGGTTTAACAACACTAGAGACCAGGAGATTGAGAGGAGATCAGATAGAAGTGTTTAAAATATTGAATGGTTATGAAAATATTGATAGAAATATGTTTTTTTCAGTTAAGAAAGACTAGAGGACATGAAGTTACATTAGTAAAGGAGCAGTGTAGATTAGACGTGAGAAAGTTCTCATTTTCACAAAGGACTGTGAATAAATGGAACAGATTATCTGATGATTGTGTGGGCGCTAGTAGTGTGAATATGTTTAAAAATAAAATCGACTCATACCTCAGAAGGGCTGGATATATGTAGATAAAAGGGTTGGACTCTAGATAAGCCAAAGGGCTTCCTTGTCCACCTGCCATCTAGAGTTAATTCTCTGGATGGCAATCTTGTTAAATCTTGTTAAACTCCAATAGTTTGAATCATTAATAATTAAATGAGTGGATGACTCAATTGAAGGAGAAATTGATGCTAAGCAATTTGGTGGAATTAGTGGAACTTCCACAACAGACGTTCTTGTCGAAATGGTACACAAATGGTATGAGTCGACTGATAAATTGGATTCTTATGTCCGAGTTGTAATGCTAGATCTTAGCAAAGCGTTTGATCTTATTAATCATCATTTGTTACTAGAAAAGCTACATTTGTATGGTTTGCCTTCACATATTATACGATGGATGGCACCATTTCTATTGGACAGAACTCAACAAGTAAAAATAAGAAATTAATTTTCGCATTCCGGTCACCCCAATGGGGAAGTACCACAAGGAACACTGTCTGGACCTACATGTTTTCTAGTCTACATAAATGATCTAGAAACGCCTGTTCCGTTATATAAGTATATAGATGACAGTACATTGTTCGAAGTATGCGATAGAAAGGGTGTATCTGTTATACAAGAATCGGTTGACTTTGCTGCTAGGTGGACAGAACATAATGATATGAAAATTAATTCAGGATAATCAATCAATTTTCGAAACACTATTCCGAATTCAAAGATCGATGGAAAAGATGTAGATCAAGTAAACCATGCCAAACTTCTAGGTGTTACAATTCCACAGGATCTGACATGGAATAAGCATGTTGAAAATATTGTGAAAAAGGCCGGGAAACGACTGTTGTTTTATCAGTTAAAGTGAGTAGGAATTAGCCAGAATGATCTGGTCACTATATATGTCAGTGTTGTGAGACCTGTTTTAGAATATGCATGCCCTGTATGGCACACTAACTTGCCACAATATTTATCTGACAATATTGAAATGATACAAAAAAGAGCATTAAAGCATATTTTTCCTGCAATAAGTTACGCTGAGATACTCAGGTATGCTAAATAGGAGACATTGAAAGCAAGACGGGACTGCCTTTGTCAAAAATATTTCAATAAGATTAAAGTTAGTAAACATAGATTAAACTATCTGCTGCCTGACAAAAGGCATACCAAATATGACATCAGACAGCGTAATGTGCACCCTTTGCCAATAACCCGAACAAACATATACCGTAACTCTTTTATACCATGGGGTTACACAACTGCCAATAACGAATGAAGGGCAAAGGGGTGGTATTTATACTGTATGACATTTCAGTGTATTGATACTGTATGACATTTCAGTGTATTGATACTGTATGACATATCAGTGTAGTAATACTGTATGACGTTTCAATGTGTTAGTTGTATTTTATTGTATACTGTGAATCCAACTCAGTTGAGTTGCTAATAAACTTGTGTTATTCCTTATTATTCCTTAAACAAATGTATTATTCCACCTTTCACGTTGATTAAAGCGCATGTTCGCGCACCCATGCACTAGTGCACACACATACACATAGGTACACATACACATACATAACCCAAGAACATACACATACGCGAGCGTACGCACGCACACAACATGTCACAAGAGACAAACTTGAAACAGAAACAACGTTTGCTGTTAATAAACCAAACTACCTACCGAACAACATTTCAAAAGTATATCGTGATATTTCACCTGTCAATAATTTCGAAAATACACTAGTTTGCAATGATTTCAAGTGTGGTCATGTTACGGCATATAATAGGGACGCATATGATGGTGTAATTTTAATAACACGTTTACTAGTTTCTTGCACAAACTTGTGTACACACACTCACAAGCGCGTCACAAATACAAATGCCCACAAACTGTTGAGTAATTAAATTAATTACCTTCACAGTTTCTTCCTGTGTAATGCCCCTTACACCAACATATGTAACCTCTCGCTCTGTTTTTTCTGCAGCGGCCACCGTGTTGGCATGGTTTCGCTTCACATGTGTCGTAGGCTACACACAGACAGTAATTTATTGTTTCATACTGCACAGACTTATGACATATTTTTGAACGTCTTTCCTCATTTAAAAGTGTACGCGTAGCGTTTCCGACCAGGCTTGCAAAAGCACCGAACTCACCATGTACGTGTAATTAACAAACTGTAATTAGCAATAGCGATGTAACGGACGCCGGTTAGTTTTACATTTTTATATTCAGCGCGTAAGCGATGTTCCAACATTTGAATTTCCTGGACATTTGCTACTGAGAATTGACTTTTGAACATGCTAATGTTATTTTTTAAATATATGTAAACATTTATTTAGACATTTTATCATATTGATTTTATACTATTTATGAATATCATTTTGGATATATATTATTACTCTTATAACAGTTATGGTCCAGCCACGAAAAACCTTGGCGGAGCAGCATGAGCCCAATATGTGCAGGGGTCAGGGCCCACCAGCGTGTGGACACGTCCCGACCCTCACAAATCATGTTCCAGCTATGGGGCAAATAGCAAAGCAGAGGATGTGATGTACAGCATGTCCCGTCAGTTCCGGCGGCGGAAGATCCAGTTGTATGGACAACGACGGCGAGCACAGCTCAGTTCGAGTTACTGTTCTTTGGAGTAAACCAAATCAAAAACCGGCAGAAGGCAATGGGAAACCACTGCTGTATCTTTCCCAAGACAACCATGACCCACAAAACCACAGAAAATAACATTAACAGCGTGAACCGTTGTTCTGACAGTTCTGACAGGACTACCTCGCTCGGTAGGGATAGTCATGTGCGACAGGTGACACCAGAACTATTTTGAATATTGCTACATGGAACGTAAAAACTCTATATCAGAAAGGAAAACTAGAAAACATCAAACAAGAAGCGACAAGACTGAGGATAAATATAATGGGAATGTGTGAAGTTAGATGGATAGGGCCAGGACTGATGACATCAGATAATTACACAATAATTTATTCAGGAGGCGATAAACATGAAGGAGGAGTTGGAATTCTGTTGGATGAAGAAAGAGCAAAATGCTTTCTAGGATACTGGACCATATTGGATCGCATCCTCTTGGTGAAAATCAGTGACAAACCATTTAACATTAACATCATAAAGCATATGCACCAACCGCAGACAAATCTGATGAAGAGCACGAGACATTTTATAATGATCTTGAATTGGCAAAATCACATTGCAAATCACAGGAGATTGTAATAGTTATGGGAGACTTTAATGCTAAAGTTGGCGGGGAAAGATGCGAAGATATAGTTGGACCATATGGCCTTGGGAGCAGAAATGAGAGAGGAGACAAACTAATAGAGTGGACAAAATCTCATGACATGATTGTAGGAAACACCTGGTTCCAACAACACCTATGACGACTTTGGACTTGGCAAAGTCCAGGAGACCGTACCCGGAACCAAATTGATTTTATCCTGGTCAGTAAAAGATTTAGAAATGCCCTACAGGTGGCAAAGACCTTTCCCGGGGCAGACTGCGATTCCGACCATGTGCCAGTGCGAGCCAAGTTCCGACTGAAACTGAAAAAAACGAAAAGAGCAACAAGGAACCTGAAACTAGACATGAATATAGTATAATCAGATTCAGCAATCAAAGAGAAATTCAATGTAGCAATACAAAACAGTTTCAATGTTCTGAATTACATTCAAGATGTGGACGACCAATGGGAACAAATGAAGGAATCAATCACACATGCTGCAGAAGAAACTATTCCTAGACAATGCAGAAAAGCAAAGGAAAAATGGGTGACTGATGATATTCTAAAGTTGATGGACGAAAGGAGGAAAATTAAGCAAAATCATGATGCATATGTAACAATGAACAAGAATATAACGGCCAAATGTAATCTAGCGAAAGAGGAATGGCTTAATGAACAATGCAAAAAAAATTAACAGAAGCATAAGCACGACACAAAATCCATGCATGCTAGAATAAGAGGAATCACAGGGAAAAGAACATGCTCAGCTACAGGTTGCCTGAAATCTAAAGAAGGAAACATAATAATGGACAAAGACAAAATACTCGAGAGATGGTCAGAATATATTGGTGAACTGTACGATGATGAAAGGGGTGAAAGACCATTAATTAAGAAGAACATTGATGGTCCTCCTATATTGAAGGACGAGGTTCGAAAAGCCATCAGATCAATGAAAAAGGGAAAAACTGCTGGACCAGATAATATTACCATTGAAATGATTGAGTGTTTAGAGGAATTTGGTATTGATATAGTAACAGATTTCTTGAACAAAATATATGACAGCGGAAGAATCCCAACTGATTAATTCAGATCAATTTTTGTAGCAATACCAAAGAAACCAGGCGCAATTGAATGTGAACTACACCGTACAATTAGTCTCGTGAGTCACTTCACCAAGATGTTGCTTAAAATTATTATGACCAGGATGAGAAACAAAATAAAGCCGGAAATTGCTGAAGAACAATGTGGATTTATAGAAAATAAAGGTACAAGTAATGCAATATATATCCTACGAACACTGATTGAGAGAGCACTGGAAATGCAGAAAGATATATATGTATGTTTTATTGATTACACAAAGGTATTTGACAGTGTTCGTCATGAAGAAATTATATCAATGCTGGAGAGTTTGAACATTGATGGGAAAGATCTCTGAGAGTTGTGAGAAATCTGTACTGGGAACAAACAGCAGCAATACGAATAGAAAATGACATCAGTAAATTTCAAGAAATAAAACGTGGTGTAAGACAAGGGTGTGTCCTATCACCCGATCTCTTTTCACTATACATTGAGATCATCTTACGTACATTGGAAGAAATGCCAGGTATTCAAGTAGGGGAGTACAACATGAATCATTTACGATATGCAGACGACACTGTACTGATTGCTGAGAACGAAATAGATCTACAACAGATGCTAGATACAGTAATGAGGGAAAGTGAGAAAAAAGTCTGTCTCTGAACAAACAAAAAACAGAAATCATGGTCATCTCAAAGAAAAATTACACTCCAACATGCAAAATGGTAGCATATGGCACTGTTTTGAAGCAAGTCCGAACTATCTGGGATCACTAATAACATCCGACGGTCGATGCAACGATGAGATCAAGAGACGAATTGCTCAAGCCAAAACAGCTTTATATCAATTGAAGTGAGAAAACGTGTACTGCAATGCTACATAGAGCCCATATTGTTATATGGATGTGAATCCTGGACAATACCCAAAAGTTCACAAAAACATAGAAGCCACTGAAATGTGGTTCTTAAGAAGAATGCTGCGAGTGCCATGGACTGCAAAGCAAAGCAATGAAGTCATCCTTAGGACAGCCAAATCAAAAAGAAAGATCATAAACAGAATTAGAACACAACAAGCACGATTTATAGGCCATGTCATGAGAAAGAAAAAGTTAGAACATATAGCAACAACAGGAAAGATAGAAGGAAAAAGATCCAGAGGATGCCAGAGAATAAAAATAATAGATAGTCTCTCAACATGGTGTGGAAGGAGCACAACAGAACTGCTACAAACTACACACGACCGTGCGGTTTGGAGGGCCATGATCGCTAAACGCCTGTGACAGACATAGACATGGCACATAGAAGAAGAAGAAGACGAACAGTTATTATATACGTTAAATATACATAGATTTCGAGGAAAGTTGTGATAACGATTCTATATTACTTTGATAACAATATTATAATATATATTGATTTTATGATGTATAAAAAGATATTAATTTTTTTATTCTTAGACATTGCTCTTACTTTCTAGAATACAAATGCCCTATAATTCTTAATTTGACTATCTTTTAAATCGTCAGTGAATTAATACACTTAACCGGCCTAGTGGTCAGATCCTGTGCAAGAGCCATATAACACTTCATTATTATTATTATTATTACATTCAAGACAACCAATTCAGCGAATTGCCTGTTAGTAATTACCACCCTGGAAGGAACCCGGTAAGGGAACGGACTTTAAAAAGCTAGCTTTAAAACACGCTAGGCACAACACTTCAATGCGTATCAGTTATTCAGTCTGTTCGCTTCCGTCGCCCGCCAGGTACTCACAGCTCCTGGAGTTGCACGTTGTACTTGTTCGTTGGCACCTCTTCCTCACGTCGTCCCACACCAACCTGGCTCGACAACGCGTCGTGCTGATCGTTCGTCCGCCGGCACAAACCGCATATGCTCGACACCGATAACAAGACTGGTAATTGCCGTTTTTGAGTCCTTTGCAAGATGCTATACACCGCCTTCCCGTCGTCGCTGAAGCATGAATTCACCAAAAGTGAAATCGACGAATTATCTATACACACGTTCAACTGTGCAGAGCGAAGAGGGTAGCCATGATTGGCCTGGTAAGCCCTCACTTTACGTCACGAATACCCTGAGCTTAACCAAGCGGGCAGGTAACGTAAGACCTAAGTGAATCACAACAAGAAAGTACACGGCACACGGTGCGTTTGCACACAGCATGGGTCTTATGGTAGACATCAAGCTCAGAACTCTAATCCGAGATAGCAACGAACAACTGATAAGGCCAGGTCATACATATGACACATTTTAAAAGAACCTATTCAGTTCAATGTGTACACTTATCGTTTCTAATTCATCTTGCAAAAAACCGAACCCACTATTAGTACGTGCTACGACATGCTACCTGTTTGTAACTACAGTGTAATGTAGCCTAATTTACGTAAAATCATCAGATAAACTATAGTTTAGTTTCTGACCTAGTCCGGTCAAAATTGATCAAAGAGCAATGGTGGGCCAAATCAACATATTATGACAAACAGAGCCTTATTCACACAATTGCAATTTACGTGAACTAATGCTTGATCAATTGATCAGTAAGTTTGTCTGATGTTTTCAGCTAAACACATTTTCAAGGACGATTTCTTCTGAAGACAACACTACGTACATTATTAAAACAAAATTCACCCATTACGGATTTCAACATCACCGAAACTAATCCACTACGGGCAAATTTAACAAAGGAAGGATTATTTATATTGGAAAAAGATCCACTAATTGGAAAGTGATCCATGTAATTACCAAATCGTAAATCATATATATAAATATAACATGATATATATATATATATATCGATATATATACATATACACTGTATATATTTTTGGTCGAAAGCGTCAATACTTTTTGACCGCGTCTTCATTTTGGTCCTCACATCTGCTTCTATTTAGTCATTTAATTACAGTAATGTTGTGTACACAAAAATAAGTAGAAATACCTGAATATTTTATAACGAAGACACGACATATATATATATAAACAAAATTATATATATATGTATATTAAATATATATATATATATATATATATAATATATATATATATAATGGATGCAGGTTGGTTTTGTCGAACATCTCTTCACTGTTCAGCGCGGTAGTAATGTTCTCACATTAAAGACAACCAATATAGCTGAACAAACTGCCTCTTAATAATCACCAACCTGGGCGGCGGATGTCGAGTTACCAAATAGATTTTAAAATTGCCTTCTTTCCTGTCGTCGCCTTAAATGTGCGTCTCACGGAAAGTATGAATTCACCAAATATTAAATCGCCAAATTATCTATACACGCGCACGTGATAGCACGCTTGCAAGAATGTACGTGTGTACGTGTGTACGTGTGCATGTATGTATGTACTGTGTGTGTATGTGTGTACGTGCGTGTATATGTGTGTGTGTGTGTGTGTGTGTATATGTATATAAAATATGTATGTGTGTGTGTATGTGTGTGTATGTAAAGTTTACAAATGAACATATAAGGTAGAAAAACGAAACAATTGCGTAAACTGTTACGTGTTCTTAATATATTGAAAAAAGTGTGTATGCCTATAAATGTCCAATTATCCTCTACACCATAGAATAATAGCAGGGATTATTCACTTTTTTAATATAACTATTTTATAAGTTGGTAAGTGAATGTGAAATAAATAAACATACATCTTACTCTTATTGTAATACTGTACAAATGTGTGTGTGCGCGCGTTTGTGTGTGTGTGTGTGTGTGTGTGTGTGTGTGTGTGTGTGTGTGTGTGTGTGTGTGTGTGTGTGTGTGTGTGTGTGTGTGTGTGTGTGTGTGTGTGTGTGTGTGTGTGTGTGTGTGTGTGTGTGTGTGTGTGTGTGTGTCTGTATGTGTGTGTCTGTGTGTGTCTGTGTGTGTGTGTGTGTGTGTGTGTGTGTGTGTGTGTGTGTGTGTGTGTGTGTGTGTGTGTGTGTGTGTGTGTGTGTGTGTGTGTGTGTGTGTGTGTGTGTGTGAGTATGTGCGAGGTTCATGGTGGCGTTTGGGTGTGCGCGCGTGCGAGTGCGCCTTTATACATAGCGGATGTGAATGTCGTAGAAGTTCAAATGTGAAATATTTTAAATCCATGACATACAATATATATATATATATTATATGTCATGGATTTAATATATATATACATATATATATATATATATATATATATATTTACACCTATTGTATGGTTCTATGTAAAGTAGTTATTACAATTGAAGGGAATTGTACATGGTGGTCATGTTTATATGGCCGCAGAGTCAACAAACATATTTTCTTAACAGGCATCCGCCTGGACTGTGAACGTTAAGTCACAGATGACGTTTCTGATAGGTCGAAGCTTTGCTGTAGGTGGTGTCCTACGAAAGCTAACATTTCTGGACTAGGCCACCAGACGACGGGCCACCCGTGGGCGGTTGACATCGCGATGTCCAGAGCTTAGGATGAAAAACAACCGTTAGAGAAACGGGGGGGACAGCCAAGGGGCATGTAATGTGGTCTTTTACGAAGTTTTATTATAATAGTTTATCTCAATAAGTAATTAAAGACAGTATTACGAGTATTAATAATACTCTTGTCAAATCTGTCCTACTATGCCCAACGATGTTTAGGGTCATAAAGATAGTCCTTCAGTTTTCTGCCCAGCATATTACGTGGCACTCACGTTTGGTAAGTTTGCACGTTCCACTTGTTGATTGACAGCGTTTCCTCTCGTCGTCCCACACCAATCTCCCAGTGCAATGTGGGTACTTCTTTATCTTTTGACGCCTACATACCAAGTAAACGGTGCAAGAAGAACAAGACTGGAAGTTGCCCCACCAGTGCCCTCGGCACGACGACGCGCATCTCGGCCCTGTTGTTACCCTTGATTTTTGTCGACGCCGGTATGCCACTGAAAATACGATAATAAACTTTGGATGACAGTTTGCTGAACATTCTTCAGGATAGTTCATTTTAATGCAAACGATCTTTTTTACATCTCCACAATATGTGATTTTACCTTGTAGTTGCTGAGTATTTCGTCAGCGTAGCAAACCAACTTCTTCAGTACATGTGACGTGTGACGTCATCGTACAGGTGAGACTAACTGGCCGAGAGGGAGCGATAGTAGTAGACAGGGAAGCCAACAGAAGAACACGACACGTAAAAGAATCAGTATGGATTCGAAAGACCAAAACACTGATCAATCGAGACAAGAGGAATTACGAACTCTCTCACATATAATTGAAGACGTTGATGCTACGCTGACGAAAGACACCACAACTACAAGGTAATACCACATACTGGATATGTCAAAAAGACACAATTTGCATAACACTGGATAACAATATGTTTCATTTGTTACATAAATACTTAATAAAAATTCAATTACTTGGCCGAAGCAACTGCGAATATAAAATAACACTGTTGGTTGGAATTATAAAGGATCCAATTCCACATAGAACGATACATTTTCTGCTGATTACTTAAATACGTGCTTGTGAATATGTTTAAAAATAAAAATAAACAAATGTTTGATCAGAGTAGATCAAACATTAATAAATACTATTTTGAATGTTGATACGGCAAATGATACTATTTCCATATACATTGGCATGTGTGTATGTATGTATGTAGATGTGTGTACGTGTGCGTATGACTGTGTGTGTGTGTGTGTGTGTGTGTGTGTGTGTGTGTGGTGTGTGAGTGTGTGTGTGTGAGTGTGTGTGTGTGTGTGTGTATGTGTGTGAGTATGTGCGAGGTTCATGGTGTGTCCGTGCGTGCGTATGTCTGTGCGCACGCGTGTTTGTGCGCACACGCACGTTTGGGTGTGCGCGCGTGCGTGTGCGCCTTTATACATAGCGGATGTGAATGTCGTAGAAGTTCAAATGTGAAATATTTTAACTCCATGACATATAATATATATATATATATATATATATTATATATCATGGATTTAATATATATATATAAAGACAAATTTTTATATATATATATATATATATATAAATATATATTTACAGCTATAGTATGGTTCTATGTAAAGTAATTATTATAATTGAAGGGAATTGTACATGGTGGTCATTTTTATATGGCCGCAGAGTCAACAAACATATTTTCTTAACAGGCATCCGCCTGGACTGTGAACGTTAAGTCACAGATGACGTTTCTGGTAGGTCGAAGCTTTGCTGTAGGTGGTGTCCTACGAAAGCTAACATTTCTGGACTCGGCCACCAGACGACGGGCCACTCGTGGGCGGTTGACATCGCGATGTCCAGAGCTTAGGATGAAAAATAACCGTTAGAGAAACGGGGGGACAGCCAAGGGGCATGTAATGTGGTCTTTTACGAAGTTTTTGTTATAATAGTTTCTCTGCATAAGTAACTAAAGACAGTATTACGAGTATTAATAATACTCTTGTCAAATCTGTCCTACTATGCCCAATGATGTTTAGGGTCATAAAGATAGTCCTTCAGTTTTCTGCCCAGCATATTACGTGGCACTCACGTTTGGTAAGTTTGCATGTTCCACTTGTTGATTGGCAGCGTTTCCTCTCATCGTCCCACACCAATCTCCCAGTGCAATGTGCGTACTTCTTTATCTTTTGACTCCTACATACCAAGTAAACGGTGCAAGAAGAACAAGACTGGAAGTTGCCCCACCAGTGCCCACGGCACGACGACGCGCATCTCGGCCCAGTTGTTATCCTTGATTTTTGTCGACGCCGATATGTCACTGAAAATACGACAACAAACTTTGGATGACAGTTTGCTGAACATTCTTCAGGATAGTTCATTTTAATGCAAACGATCTTTTTTACATCTCCACAATACGTGATTTTACCTTGTAGTTGCTGAGTCTTTCGTCAGCGTAGCACACCAACTTCTTCAGTACATGTGACGTGTGACGTCGTCGTACAGGTGAGACTAACTGGCCGAGAGGGAGCGATAGTAGTAGACAGGGAAGCCAACAGAAGAACACGACACGTAAAAGAATCAGTATGGATTCGAAAGACCAAAACACTGATCAATCGAGACAAGAGGAATTACGAACTCTCTCACATATAATTGAAGACGTTGATGCTACGCTGACGAAAGACACCACAACTACAAGGTAATACCACATACTGGATATGTCAAAAAGACACAATTTGCATAACACTGGATAACAATATGTTTCATTTGTTACATAAATACTTAATAAAAATTAATTACTTGGCCGAAGCAACTGCGAATATAAAATAACACTGTTGGTTGGAATTATAAAGGATCCAATTCCACATAGAACGATACATTTTCTGCTGATTACTTAAATACGTGCTTGTGAATATGTTTAAAAATAAAAATAAACAAATGTTTGATCAGAGTAGATCAAACATTAATAAATACTATTTTGAATGTTGATACGGCAAATGATACTATTTCCATATACATTGGCATGTGTGTATGTATGTATGTAGATGTGTGTACGTGTGCGTATGACTGTGTGTGTGTGTGTGTGTGTGTGTGTGTGTGTGTGTGTGTGTGTGTGTGTGGTGTGTGAGTGTGTGTGTGTGTGTGTGTGTGTGTGTGTGTATGTGTGTGAGTATGTGCGAGGTTCATGGTGTGTCCGTGCGTGCGTATGTCTGTGCGCACGCGTGTTTGTGCGCACACGCACGTTTGGGTGTGCGCGCGTGCGTGTGCGCCTTTATACATAGCGGATGTGAATGTCGTAGAAGTTCAAATGTGAAATATTTTAACTCCATGACATATAATATATATATATATATATATTATATGTCATGGATTTAATATATATATATAAAGACCAAAAAAAAATTATATATATATATATATATATAAATATATATTTACAGCTATAGTATGGTTCTATGTAAAGTAATTATTATAATTGAAGGGAATTGTACATGGTGGTCATTTTTATATGGCCGCAGAGTCAACAAACATATTTTCTTAACAGGCATCCGCCTGGACTGTGAACGTTAAGTCACAGATGACGTTTCTGGTAGGTCGAAGCTTTGCTGTAGGTGGTGTCCTACGAAAGCTAAAATTTCTGGACTCGGCCACCAGACGACGGGCCACTCGTGGGCGGTTGACATCGCGATGTCCAGAGCTTAGGATGAAAAACAACCGTTAGAGAAACGGGGGGACAGCCAAGGGGCATGTAATGTGGTCTTTTACGAAGTTTTTGTTATAATAGTTTCTCTGCATAAGTAACTAAAGACAGTATTACGAGTATTAATAATACTCTTGTCAAATCTGTCCTACTATGCCCAATGATGTTTAGGATCATAAAGATAGTCCTTCAGTTTTCTGCCCAGCATATTACGTGGCACTCACGTTTGGTAAGTTTGCATGTTCCACTTGTTGATTGGCAGCGTTTCCTCTCATCGTCCCACACCAATCTCCCAGTGCAATGTGCGTACTTCTTTATCTTTTGACTCCTACATACCAAGTAAACGGTGCAAGAAGAACAAGACTGGAAGTTGCCCCACCAGTGCCCTCGGCACGACGACGCACATCTCGGCCCAGTTGTTACCCTTGATTTTTGTTGACGCCGGTATGCCACTGAAAATACGACAATAAACTTTGGATGACAGTTTGCTGAACATTCTTCAGGATAGTTCATTTTAATGCAAACGATCTTTTTTACATCTCCACAATACGCGATTTTACCTTGTAGTTGCTGAGTCTTTCGTCAGCGTAGCACACCAACTTCTTCAGTACATGTGACGTGTGACGTCGTCGTACAGGTGAGACTAACTGGCCGAGAGGGAGCGATAGTAGTAGACAGGGAAGCCAACAGAAGAACACGACACGTAAAAGAATCAGTATGGATTCGAAAGACCAAAACACTGATCAATCGAGACAAGAGGAATTATGAACTCTCTCACATTTAATTGAAGACGTCGATGCTACGCTAACGAAAGACACCACAACTACAAGGTAATACCACATACTGGATATGTCAAAAAGACACAATTTGCATAACTCTGGATGACAGTATGTTTCATTTGTTACATAAATACTTAATAAAAATAAAATTACTTGACCGAAGCAACTGCGAATATAAAATAACAGTGTTCTTTGGAATTATAAAGGATCCAATTCCACATAGAACGATACATTTTCTGCTGATTACTTAAATACGTGCTTGTGAATATGTTTAAAAATAAAAATAAACAAATGTTTGATCAGGGTGGATCAAACCTAAATAAACATTATTTTGAATCTTGATACGGCAATTGATACTTTTTTTGCACATGCCTTGGAATATTTGTTTGCGTGTGTGTGTGTGTGTGTGTGTGTGTGTGTATGTGTGTGTGTGTGTGTGTGTGTGTGTGTGCGTATGTATGTGTTTGTGCGTGTGTTTGTGTGTGTTTGTGTGTGTGTGTGCGTGTATGTGTTTGTGTGTGTGAGTGCGTGCGTGCGTGGGTGCGTGCGTGCGAGCGCATGTGTACGAGCTTGTGTGTGTCTGTGCGCATGCGTGCGAGTTTGCGTGTATGTGTGTGCGCGCGCGCATGCGTGTTAGTTTGCGCGCGCGGCGTGTGTGTGTGCATGCGCGCATTCTTTCGTTCGTTCGTCGGTTCGTTCGTTCGTTCGTCCGTTCGTCCGTGTGTTGATGTATACGTTCGTTTGTTCATGAGCGCGTTCGTGGGGCTAAGGGCCTCATCATCACAACTTGCGTCAGGGCCCAAGGATCCATTAATTCGGCTAGGTACATGCGCACGCGTATGTGTCTAAATGTGAATATGTCATAGTCCTAGATGGTTGGGGTTCTTGTTTGTTCAACAGCGACTGGTGTAAGGGTGCCGTGTATGTATTAAAAACGAGTAGTTCTCATATTTGCAAGTCCTTCCGTAGGAATTACCGCGGCAAGTGCAATTAAACTGTCGTCCAGTCTGACGGCAAGTACCCTGCTGCTTACAAGGATTAGGTTTGCACGCGTTAAAGACTGTAACATGCATGGTATATACGCTCATGTCTATATCGCTCCGCAGCTCACAGGGCGCGTGTGTGCTTGCGTGTGTGTATTATTGATGTGTGTGTGTGTGTGTGTGTGTGTGTGTGTGTGTGTGTGTGTGTGTGTGTGTGTGTGTGTGTGTGTGTGTGTGTGTGCTTGTGTTCGAGCGTGCGCATGTGTGTATGCGTGTGTACTTGCGTGTGTGCGCAAATGCGTGCGTTTTTTCTTTCATTCGTTCATTCGTGTGTGTGCGTGCGTACTTTCGTTTGTTCGTGAGATGTAGAATTGTACCAAGCTAACGATTATTTTGCATAACAAACAATTTCGTGATTACTCTTCATGGTAAACAGCATTGGTGAGTGGTTCACAACACAACGGCAGGTTGTATGCAAACGGTGGAATAATGACATGTAAATGACTAGTGCAATAGAAACACCTACCTTGGCACGCTGCTCCGGTGTGTTCCCTTCTGCACTTGCACCTGTAGTTTCCGCCTGCACGTGTACACATGCCGCCGTGTTGACACGGTGTCGATAGACACGGGTCGCGGTCTACAATCGCATAACAAAACATGATCCACCCATGGGCGCACAACCTGTAAAATGACCCGAGGTGTGTGCGTGTGCGTGTGAGTATGTGTTTATGTATGTGTGTGTTTGTGTGCGTATGTGCGTGCGTACGTATGTGTGTGTGTGCATTTGTGTGCGTGCGTGCATGAGTTTGTTTATGTGTATGCGTGCGTGAGTGCGATTGTTTGTTCGTGAGTCCATGCACGATACGATATGTAGAATTATATTAAGCAGAAACTTTACTGCCCGGGTGAAAGGTCAAGCAGATCTGTGCCAGTTCACAAAAAAATGTACGTGTACAAAAGAAGTGCGATACACCGACGATTTGGTACGTGACGTGATCATCCGGGGACTGTATGATCAGGACACACAACGCGAGGTCCTCGGCATGCAGGAACAGGACATGGAACTCGACGCCTTGATCAAACTACTGGAGGCCAAGGAGATCGGCAAGAAGACGCAGGCCTCCATCCTCGGCGATACAGGCGCCGGCATATCCAGGTACAAAAGGGACAAGAACCCATCGCAAATCGACAACCAGAACAGGCATTTTAAATGCCACTACTGCGGTAGAACCGGCCACGGAACTAATACAAACGGGCGTACGTCCAAGGCTAACAGAGAGGCCAACTGTCCAGCTTTCAACGCCACGTGCAACAAATGCTCATTGACAGGGCATTTCTCTGCCGTATGCCGCAAACAGACGCCTCGAAAGTCGGACAAGATCGACAAACCGGGTTCGCCGCCCAAGTCCGGCAACATGGAGATGAAAACGCTAAAATTAGATGACACCGAGGGCGCTGCAGACCGATCCATGCCCTCCGTGTACGAAGAGATGTGCGAGGCGAAGGACTCACACTCTTGCGATACTCGAGCCGGCCGGGCTCGTGCCGGCAGCTCACAACCTTCCGGCACTCGATCTGGCAGTCGTGCTGGCGGTCGGGAAAACAACGGGGAAACTGACGACATCGAGGAGATCGGCCTCGTCACCAGCATCGCCAGCCGCGGCAGCAACAAGTGTGGCAAGGAAGTCGTCATCGAATCGCAACAATTCAACAGACTCCGTGGTTGGATTGAGAGGCCAGTCAAAGGCCAGCCCACAGTCACACTGCAGGCCCGTGTTGTGCCATCAGACTATGCCCACTTTGGCTATCACTTCAGTAAACCGGTGTACTGGTCTCGATGGAGGTTCCGGTCTGAGAGTAAGTTCCGGTTCCGTTTTGCGTATTGCGCATGCTCGCGCAAGCGCAGTATATCAAAATCGACCAACTGTGAGCAACGTGACCTCAGGTGACCGATCAACTTTGACCCCGTGCCAGAAGTATGCGGTGACTGAGTTACATCGCTGTGAGCAACGTGACCTCAGGTGACCGATCAACTTTGACCCTTGCTCGATGCACTCGGTGACTGAGATATACAATTAATCATTTTTCGTTTGCTGTAGCGACCGTTACTCCACCGACCTATTTGCCCCCTACGTTGCTGAACAGGATCGTACATCTGCGCGTGACCACTGTCTACTGGCACATTAGTTAGTATCAACTAGTTCACATATCTTTTGTTGAGAAAATACCTGTGATGCAGCGGGAGAAAATAGGAGATGAGTACCGACGGTACATGACTTGCATAAGGCATTACCTAGTCACAAAAAGCACTTGGTGTGTGAAAAGCGAATGCGCAATGCTATTTTGAAAGCTACGCAGCATGGCAAATATCAAGTAGACGGTGAGTAGACAGTCCAGCCCCAGGGCCAGGCTAATAGTCTGTAGCCTAGCGTTTAGTATACTATGCCATAACCCAGTATATTAATATGGGTTTCTTAAATGATATAGGTGTCAGAATAGGGGCCTGTGTTTTTGACAAAAGTATAATTACGAAACGATGGCTGGACGCAATGCCAATGACGTGGCTATTAATACAGCTGCTCTGCAGGCCCACTGTTTATTACCTAGAATGGTTATTATTCTTATCTTTCTGTGGGTTGTACCTCTTGATTTCCTGAAGCATAAATAAATATTCCTTTGACAAAACAGACACCCATGGCAGTCATTACAGGTTGGTGGTTATTTTTTGGCAAATATTAATAAAAATTGCACTCAACCTAAGATGTAAAATGGCTTCAGTCTTATATGACCAAATGTACTGCTAGTATGTCACTACTTGAAATTAGTTAATTGTGAATTCTATTTTGTGAATATTCTTTCAGCTGAAATTATTAACGCTATTAAACAATCGTTTTACCTAAAAATGTATAGGCTTAGCCTAGGGGCCTACCACTAAAATGTACACCAACCTAAATACCAATGTATTTGACCATATATAGTGCAATTAATGAATGAAATAGATTAATAAATAATGGACAATCACTCGCTATCAATATTGCAGTTAGCACAGGTACTTACATTGTTATTGTCACACTGCACTGTACTGTATTTGTGTATGAATAGTTATATTTCCTTTCTCGGAAGTAGACACAGTGACACATAAGCTTATTGACAGTGTGTGGGAATACTGTTACATGACAGTAAGGAATTTACTAATTAATTGTATCATACTGACATGGTACTCTTTGTAGTGTTAAATTGTATCAAGTGAATTATGACATTCTCTGCATAGTTTGCTCAGGCCCTTATCACTAGAATTTAGACCCCTACTGTCCTAGGCTATGGCAGTGCAGCATAGGTAACTTGTGTTGGTAATTTCATCCATCATTTATGTAGTAAGCTTTACTTATAATTGTAACAAGTGAACAATACTATTTGGCAGCATCTGCAAATTTTGTAAATGGCCTTTATTAAGTTGTCTGTTTTTAATTGAAACTTGAAACAGTGGTTTCCTTTTTAACATTGTTTATTTTAAATTAAGAGTACACCTGTAGATGCTAATGTCTCAGTATCTGTTGGTGGTTCAAATCCGCCAGGTAAATGCACAAACCTTTGTGCACAATTACCCCTGGCATGGGCTTATTGACCGATACATTGCATCTGCGAGTATGATTATGTCGATATTTAATTAAAATGACTTTCAATGGTGCAACAGTTGAAGCATCAGATATAGTCAATTGAAAAAACAACTGATTTACCCCATACCTTCATTGTCCACCTAACAAGATTGCCACACAGAGAATTAACTCTAGATGGCAGGTGGACAAGGAAGCCTTTTGGCTTATTGAGAGCCCAACCCTTTTTATCCAACCCTTCTGAGGTGTGTCGATTGTATGTTTACACATATTCACACAGTAAACACCCACACAATCAGCAGATAATCTGTTCTATTCATTTACAGTCCTTTGTGAAAAGTAGAACATTCTTATACCTAATCTACACTCCTCCTTTACTAATATAACTTCATGTCCTCTAGTACTTCTATCCTTCCTAACTGAGAAAAAAGTATTTCTATCAATATTTTCATAACCATTCAATATTTTAAACACTTCTATCTCATCTCCTCTCAATCTCCTGGACTCTAGTGGTGTTAAACCATCTTATTTTAGGTGTATTTCATAACTAAGATCCCTCAGTTTTGGTATAATTTTAATCGCTCTCCTCTGTACTGTTTCTAGCATATCTATGTCCTTCCTGCGATATGGCCTCCACGCTTGTACACAATATTCTAATTGAGGCCTAACTACTGTTTTGTACAATTTATCTTTTTTTTTCCTTATACACTATATTTCACCTAATTAATCCAAGGATTTTATTTCCCTTTGTAGCTGCAATTCCGCACTACTTAGAAACCTTCATCTCAGCACTAGTGGTTAACCCAAAGTCCTTTTCTTTTACAGTTGTACTTAATACAGTACCCCCCATTTATATTGTACATCTTCGTTCCCATGTCCTGTGCGGAGGCATATACATTTCAAAAAATTTAACCTCATTTGCCCCTTTTCAAACCATTTGATCAACCTGTCAAGATCATCTTGTAAATGCTGTCTATCTACATAACGTTTAATCCTTCTGAACACTTTTGTATCATCTGAAAATTTCAACACCTTTCTAGTTATATCATCGTCCAAATCGTTGATATATATTAAGAATAAAATAGGTCCCAGTACTGATTCCAGTGGTACCCCACTCAAAACTGATTTCCAGTTTGAAGCCTCCCCATCAACTACTATCCGTTGTCTTCTGTCAATCAGCCATTTTTTTATCCAGTTAATTATACCATTTCCTATGCCATGGACCTATAGTTTAAGTAGTAATCGTTGATGTGGCACTTTGTCGAAAGCTTTCTGAAAATCTAAATACATGATATGTACTGGTGATGTCTCCCATATATAAATATATGGAGTATCTTGAAACGACCCTATTGTGGGGGTCGTATATTAATTCCTAAACGTTTGGTGCTCCAGGTTCAAGCTGTAAGATGAAAACTACCCACATGCATAATGTGCAAGCTTGATTCTAAGTCAATGTTATGCCTCAGGTGGTTTTCACAGGCCTGTTGTCATTAGATGTAAATTCTAAGTGCACACTAGTAGCAGCCAGTGACCCAACTGACATTAAAGCAATTAGTTAGGTTCAGGCAATTGTTTGCACAATCTCAAATCTCCAGCCAGTGACTGAGCTGGGTGAACTGTGAATGTCCAGTGGGTGATAAGGCACTTCAGGGCTGGGTTAAAATGTGAAAGTGAACACAATCCAGCTATACACTATTTAACTTAAATTCTCATATTGTACTTTCAAGTTTTAGATAAGTTTGTACAATGTCATTGTGCTTGATTAGCTTGCTTGGCCTATTACAGACATTAGTTCCAGTTAGCCTCTTTAGCGGATAATGTGTTCTTTTTGTCTTAAAATTAATCGTTAGGTGAGTTCAAGTTGATTTCTAATTTAATTGAAGTTAGTTTAAATGGAATGTTAATTAAATGAAAGTTATTTGTTAATTTTATTTTATTGAAAAACTTTGGGAGGTTAATTTAATTTAATTGACCTGATAAATGTATGATATTAATTAATTTAACTGGAAAATATGAGTTGATGTATTTTAAATAATTTTCAAAGTTAGTTTACCATGCCTGCTCTCAATATTCTTTGATGTTTCCTGCACTAAATACGTTTAGGTATGCAAGCATGCCAAATTGTTTTATGTGAAGGAATCTTCATAGTATATCGAGTTACTTTGTTGTAATAAAAGTGATTGATCATAGAACAATATTTTATACTCGGTATTTAATTATTGTGTTGTGTTATATTTTATAAATACCAAAATGTGGTGTCTTGGCATCCATATTGTTTAACAAATAAGATAATTATACGTAAAAAAATGTAAATTCTTATATAGCGCAGTATCCAGTCTTTAGGACTGCTCGATGCGTTTTACACTTTACTCCCTGGCAGACCTGTTCAATCGAACATCATCTCGACTTCTCTTGGAAGTATTCAGCCATGCTGTGATTAATGCGTGAAGACTATTCGTACAAAAATATCCACCACTGTCTATAGCCAGGTACTCAGTCATGCAGCTGAGTGAACTGAAGCAATGCAGAATAACTGAACTTTCCAAAAATGTGATACCGCTGCATAGGATTCGAATCTGCTTCCTCTCAGCCACAGTTGTGGTGTGTTCACAATGGTGGTGAGCATCATTTGAGAGACAATTAGGTCTTACCATTAAATGTAATTTAGGATATATTAAGACAATAAATTCCTGCCAATTTAAAAAAAAAACAGCAAATGTGCCAATCCTCCACATGGTGCTATATACACAGAGACACAATAGTCTGTGTCCTGGCATATTCCTACGTGACATTTGCTATGTTATATATTTGAAAAGTTTTTCGCAATGCTGGTTACATAAAACGTCTCTCACTGATGTAGGGATGAAAACTTCACATGATACACCCTAATTGCCAGCTCGCTTACAGTAACATTGAGCATGTTATCACACTACCAAGTACCAAGTAGGTTTTTATAAAGTATTATACTTCACAGAATTAGCAAAGGAAAATTGTGACCTGTACCTATGTATGTTATTAAGGGATGATATGTTTTCAGATGAGTCTATTATTTATGTAAGGAAATGTTAACATTAATGTGTATCTGTATTCCAGTATGCAAAGGCCATCAGCGTTGGAGTACCACCTCACAAGATACGCCAGTGCCATGTCGATGCTTTCAGAACGGCAGTATTAGCAGAGTTCCTGCAATACAAGAAACTGTAATGGCACATGCAGTCACTGAATATATACTTTAGTTTGTAATCTTACTAATTTAATCCCACCTCATCCTATTATGTGATGGCTCTTAGTGTAATTTATTATTTAAATGAGTTTATTCATTATATATGTTTTAGGTATAATGCCCTTATATTTAAATTGTTTTTTAATTCAATGTACGATTCTTAGTTGTATTGTTTTTATGATATTTAACTTAATATTTTAATGATCTAACTATACAGGTTTGGTATTATGATTGTATTGTAAAGCACCATAGAGCACTGTGTGATTATGGCGCTATAAAAATATCTTATTTTATTATTATTACAGTCATGCAGTCATGCTATATATGAATTAATGATTACTTGTGACAATGGTTTTATTTCTGAATAAATGAATTTTATATTACTTGGCTGATTAAATATTATGATATACTTTATTTGTAGCAATGTTGTATTGCAAGCGAGTGCAGCGTTATATAACGGGCTACGTGGTTTGGTTCTTTGTAAATGTATGCCAATAATTTTAGTGTATTCCTGTTGTTTTATGTTACTTTGTTTAATGTAATAACAATCACAGCTTTAGTTTCATAAGGATCTCCTCAGTTTAATTTACATTACATTAGATTGCATATAATGTGACGTAAATATCTATAACCAGAAAGGCTAATGTTATCTACGAGTTAATAATTATTTGTAACAATAGTTTTATTTTTTAATAATTGCATTTGATCACTTGTCTGATGATACATCACAGTATTATACAAAGGGCTAGTTTTGATCTGTGTAAATAAATAAATACATTTTTTGCATTTTATATTTCATTTAATAATACTACTAGTCGTGAATGCATGGCTCGTTTCCATAAATGTATTATTAAAGAATTGTTGAGTTACTTGGAGTTGCGTTGGGAAAAACTGTTTGGAAATGATGATCCCCACCCTCCGTACGAATTTTGAAGTGCCTCAATGGGACTTCTAGACTGCACACAAAATGTCAGCCCCATATTTCCAAAACTGATGGAGATAAGTGCTATTTTAAAATTGTGACTCCCAGACCGCCACCCCGGACAAATTTAGAAAAATATAAAACTATGAACTATCCCAATGGGTATGCTAGATCGCATAAAAAAGGTCTGCCCCATACAGGCATGACTGGCCCAGATAAGTGCCATTTTAAAATTGTGACCCCACATTTTGAATTTGTTTTTAAATATCTAGATCCCAATGGGCTTGCTAGATCAAACACAAAAGTTCAACTCCACACATGACAAAATGACAGAGATAAGTGCATTTTAAAATTGTGACCTCCCCCGAGACTCCCACCACCTGGATGAATTTCGAAAAAAAACTATATGTACAAACTACCCCAATGGACACCCTAGATCAAAAAAAATGTCAGCTTCATATATGTCAAATTAACAGAGACGTGTCATTTATAAATTGTTACCCCCAAGATTCCTACCCCCGACGAATTTTTAAAAATCTAAATCTACGAACCACCCCCAATGGGCCTGCTAGATTATACACAAAATTTCAGCTTCATACATGCCAAACTGACAGAGATAAGGATGTGTCATGTCATTTAAAATGCGGATATTTGTGTTTACCACAAAACCCGCTGTGCGTATAAGCAGCGCTGAAAACTGCAGCTCTGTGTGACGAAGTCGTAAGATACACAACGTCAACGCTCTGAGACAATTACATCAAAATAAAACACAATTTTTTGGCAAATAACTCCAAGTTATGCTAATCATGAGGTTTTGTTATGTATACTAACCATTACAAAAGTAACCGTATCATTAACGTAAACTATAATATAATTGGATCACACATTCTTTCGGCAAACACCGTGATAAGCTGGCCAAAAATAGGCGCTAACCTTTGACATGTACTGTGTGTACGCAAAACGGAACCGGAACTCACTCTCAGACCGGAACCTCCTTCCAGACCATACAGCTGCGGGCCGAAAGTAGGCGCTAACCTTTGACATTTACAATCGCATGCGCACTACGCAAAACGGAACCGGAACTTACTCTCAGACCGGAACCTCCTTCCAGACCAGTACACCGGCACGCACCTGTCAACTGCGGGTCATTACTGACACTGGCTGCCAGTCGACCATCATCAACACGGAACAGGTCCACAACATGGGGTACAAGAAGAGCGACCTCATTCCCACCCGACTTCGGATGCAGGCCATAGACACCAACCCCATGTAAATCATCGGGGCAATCATTCTCCGCTTGTCAGGATTGGACCGTCATGGAAACTCGCACGAGACAACCCAGATCTGCTACGTCTCTAACAAGTTCAAGGGAATGTACCTAAGCGAACATGGGTGCAAACAGTTTGGGATCATACCGGAATCCTTCCCATCAGTTGGCGCTGTCGAAACAAACAACGATGCCGCAGCCAGCTCATCTATGCCACCACCATCCACCAGGGACAACTGCAATTGCCCGGGGCGTACGATGCCTCCGCCACTGCCCACGTCCATCCCATTCCCTCCTACAGAAAACAACAGAGAGAAACTTGAGGAGTGGATTAAAGACTACTATAAAGGCAGTACTTTCAACACATGCGAGCATCAACCCCTCCCCCTCACGGAGGGACCACCAGTCCGCATCATGGTCAACTCGAACGCCTCACCTGTCACCATTCACACACCTATATCGGTTCCTCTACACTGGCAGGAACAGGTCAAGGCCGACCTGGACAGAGACAATTCAGGATCACCCACGTACCTGGTAAACGCCACTTCACCGCTGACAGCCTGTCCAGATACGCCTCTGGAGACTCCAATCCTAACAAGATGGACCTACCAGATGATGCACATGCGGCTGGCTATTCATCGGTACCGGCTGAACTTTGGTGGTACCAGGGGCTGCGCCGCATAGGCAACGAGGGGAATTCCCGGAAGACAGCAGGCACATGCCAGAACTCACCCGGATCTATCATCAGTACAGGGCCGACCTCTCCATCACGGCGGGCGTAATACTGTACCAGGACAGAATCATTATCCCGCCATCACTCCGCGGCCAGGTCCTGGAAACACTACACGCCGCCCACCAAGGTGTGACGTCCATGAACGCCAGAGCGAAAGCATCGGTTTTCTGGCCGGGAATCACGATTCAGATCCAAGAGCTGCGCAATAACTGTCAGGCGTGCCACAGAATTGCTTCCAGCAACCCCAAGCCGCCTCCCACACCCTCACCCGACCCAGTCTACCCATTCCAGATGTTGTGCGCCGATTACTTCTGTTACAGCGGCCACAATTACCTCGTCATCGTTGACAGATACTCGGGTTGGCCCTACGTGTGTCAACTAACGGGGGGGGGGGTCGCCGGCACTCGTCAAGAAGCTACGGGAATTCTTTGTCACATATGGTATCGCCGAAGAGTTGTCATCAGATGGCGGCCCCGAGTTTACGGCTGAGCTCACCCAGCAGTTCCTCCGAGACTGGGGAGTTGCTCACCGCCTCTCGTCGGTAGCCTACCCCCATTCCAACACCCGGGCCGAGATCGGGGTTAAGTCAGCTAAGCGCTTGATCATGGAGAACACCGGGCCACATGGCGACGCCGACATCCTGGCATTCCAGCGAGCCATGCTCACATATAGGAACACGCCTACGCCACTTGACAAACGCTCCCCGGCTGAAATCGTCTTTGGCCGCCAAATCCGCGACTTTATGCCCGTCATGCCAGGAAAATACGAGCCATACGATACCTGGACAGACACAGCCGCCAACCGGGAGAAGGCTCTCATGGAACGCCATGCCAAGGAGGTGGAAGCCCTCCTACCCCACACTAAGAAACTGCCTCCTCTGAAAGTGGGGAACAGCGTCCGCATCCAGAACCAGACTGGGAATGCGCCACGACGCTGGGACAAGTCTGGACAAGTCATCGAGGTACGGCAACACGACCAGTACGCCATCAAAGTCCACGGGTCTGGCAGAGTCACCCTTCGCAACCGCCAATTTCTACGGCGCTACGTCCCGTACGTGGATAAGCCATGCCCACGCCGTATCACGGATGACATCCCCAACAGGTCCGCTGACATAGGGAGACTGCACCTATCCCTACTTCCCATGGAGGACCTGACACATGAGATTTCCACACCACTCGGCAGCGACGCCAATCGCTCGCCGCCGACCCCGGACACGGCAATGTTCAGAAAGTCGCAGAGCACACCAGTGCGCCGACAAGACATACGCCCCAACCCGCACAGCCTCCACTTTGAGCCCGACACAGGGAATGAAGATACTCCGGTGGCCTCACCAAGATCGTCCGCCGATGAACCGCCATCCGCGGGACCGAACCGGGAAACTGCACCGCAACAGAAGCTCGCATCGCCGCCACCGTCAGTACCAAACACTATGTTCCGAGCGGACAGACCAAGGCGGCAGACACGCTTGCCGACCCGCTTCAATGACTATGTGGTCGGTAACGAGTGATCGAACAAGGTACTCGAAGAGTTCATGCGTCTCCCGTCACAAGAAATCGGGGCGAGGGAGGACATTGACAATTACGCTACATTATTAATGTTAACTTGTTCTATTCTCATCGCCTCTATGGTTCGTTCTTATTAAGTGCACCGCACATATCCGTGTTCGTTCTTTTTCACTGCACCGCACATCAGCATTAAACGTTCAAAACCATCGCTGTCTCATTCTTTAGAAACACTCACATTTCCCCTCCTTGCACGTTCGGCTTGTGGGTTGGCAACTTCTCATGTTGTCGTCCCAGACATAACGACCAGGACACGGCTGGTTGTCGTGTATCTGTCGGTTGACACACTTAACGTACACGTTGCACGCATGACATGATTGGTAATTGCCATCGTTGTGCGTAGTGCACGAAGACACGCAGTTAGTACCCGTTATTGTCCCAAGTTTGCGGCTTGGCACTGAAATTGTGATGGTGAACACTGGATGACGTATTTTTCAACAATCTACATACAGAATGTCAACTATTGTAGTATGTTTGTGCGCGTGCGTGTGTGCGTGAGTATGGAATCAATGCGTGTGTCCGTGCGTACGTATTTCCGTACTCGTGTGTTTGAACGGTGTAAGAAAATTAGTCATGCTAATATGATATAAGCGGTGGTGTATCGCTTAAGTGTGCAAGAGAAGCGACCAAGGAGCGCATGTTCAAGCACAGACATAGGCGTTGTTTACTTTGCTTATTTCCCAATTCGGCGTAGCTACAATTTCAGGCTTGAAATACATTATATCTAATAGTAATCATGGTCCCGTTAACATGTCATCTTTAGACATGGCAGATATTTGAATGTTGGCGTACACATTTTTCTGACTTGTTAAATTGTGTCAACAATAGTAGTGTAGATGCATGTGAATATAACTGCGATATGAGGAATTTGTAGTTACAAGAGAGGAAATAACACATGCGATGTTAATAAAGCATGAGGGTCAGACAGCATAAAGTATGCAGCCAAGGTACTTAATTGTACCTTTACTAGCGATGTGTTTCACTAGCTTTATTGCTCACGGATTCCTGTCGGGGTCAATGTTGTCAATTGTACTTGCACCAGTACTTAAGGATAAAGTATTGCATATCATAATATTGTTAAGCTGTTTCTTGGTGTGTCCAAATATGAAAGTATCAGCTTCCTATGCACTCTGTTTGATGTACAATACTGCCAATCTGTAATTATGAACATGGTGTATCTATTTATGTGTAGACTTTATAATTATGTTAACTATATTATAAAGGATATACTAGCTACCAATTTGAGATTTACTTCCATGATACGTAAACACTGGAACAAACTATTATATTTGAATATTTGATAGAAACAACTGTACAAAATATACGGAGGCAGGTAAGAACGTATTATGTTATAACGTCTGCCGTTGACACCATCATGTGGACCTCAGTTTCGCATGTACTATGTCATATGTATGTGCCATGTTGAGTTAAAACTATTGAATTGAATTTAATTGAATTGAGGTCAACACTAATGGACCCCATTTTTGAAATCGTCATACCTGAAGATCTCGATTTTTACATCAACTATGTGGCTGTAGGTCAGTGGTTCTCAAACTTGTTTGCGCCATTACTCCTTTTTCATATGCTTTTATTGATGACGACCCCCCACCCCTACCCATGCTCATTCCAAAAGATTAATTAGGTAGTATATTGTAAGTCGATGACTAGAGATCTAGGAGAGGCTACACCAATTATTGGACGTATATTTTATAACACGCGCACACTGAAGTGTTTCTCTTTCAATACAAATAAATGCGAGATGCTGCAATCCTCGTTACTCCGGGTGTTATATGTACAGCGAGAGCACACATGCTCATGCTCCAGGTGTTATATGTACAGCGAAAGCACACATGCTCATGCTCCATGTGTTATATGTACAGCGAGAGCACACATGCTCATGCTCCAGGTGTTATATGTACAGCGAGAGCACACATTCTCAGGCTCCAGGTGTTATATGTACAGCGAAAGCACACATGCTCATGCTCCATGTGTTATATGTACAGCGAGAGCACACATGCTCATGCTCCATGTGTTATATGTACAGCGAGAGCACACATGCTCATGCTCCAGGTGTTATATGTACAGCGAGAGCACACATTCTCAGGCTCCAGGTGTTATATGTACAGCGAGAGCACACATGCTCATGCTCCAGGTGTTATATGTACAGCGAGAGCACACATGCTCATGCTCCAGGTGTTATATGTACAGCGAGAGCACACATGCTCCAGCTGTGATTGTTTACAACATGACCATGACATGTAGAAGACTGGCGAGCACTACTTCGCATTGGAGGCGAATGACAGGAAGTGACGAAAAGCCAAATCACACAAAGTAGAATAGGTAACTTCAGTCGATGACCGGGACTGTGAGAGTTTCAGTGTCGAATCTCACCATGGCGCCTGAATCTTGTTGAGTCTCAGAAGCTGTGTCTGAGCAGCATCGATGTCATCAGGTGTTGGTGTCAGTGGAAAGTGAATTCGTACGTCTGTTAGAAGCTAACATGTTTGACTCCATATCTCGGGGAAGTGTTGCATGAATGTTTGTTCCAAAGTATACTCGTGCTCCATGAATAAAGTTTGTGTTGGCCATCGTATGTCTCTGCAACTTCTGAGTCTTTTCTCACTTTGTTTCCGACAAGGTAAAGATACCCAAGGAAATGTTGCACCTCAAATTTCCGAACAGAGGTTTAATTTTCTCAGAAAAATTGATGACAGTCTTTCTTTCCTGTGAAGTTCAAAGATCAGAGATTGAAAGTGTTCACGCGCTAAGCTATAGTCATAATTCATAACAGTTTCTGGTCATGTTGCGAGCAGATCCGTTTTGCTGTAGATTATGTCGGTCTTAAGATACGAAAATACGCTTTGGCACATACGTGGCTTTTGCGAAGATCAATAGTAATAAATTGTAAATTGTCTTATCTGAATGCTTCAACATTTGCATTGACTATGTGATTCTATGTTGCGTCGTTCTTGAGATTTTTTGAATCGCTGCTATACATGAAGTTGTTGCTAAGATTTAATGACATTTTCTTTAGCGGCTGACTGGTTCTAGATGAGGTATAGTTATTATAATAGAAGGAAATTGGACTTGGTGGCCATTTTTTAAATGGCCGCCAAGTCAACAAACACATTTTCTTAACAGGTGTCCGCCTGGATTGCGAACCTTAAGTCATAGATGACATCTCTAGTAGTAGTCCAGTCAATCTATGCCCAAAAGGGGGGCAACCTCAAACAAATTTTAATAGTAATTATGAAAGTGTTTTAGTACTATATGTCTACGTTACCAGAAAAAAAGTCCACCGAAATCCACGTGGTGGAACATTGTCATTTTTGACGACAATGACAAGTGGTCAAAAGTCGCTGCCAATGATGTTTTGGCTTAGTGACATGTAGCCGTAGGAGTTGTTTAGGCTGTGATATATATTTTCTTTGCATATTTCATACACATTTTGCATACCATTGGCAAGATAATGGATTAGTCTACCCAACGATATACAATAAGTATAACTTCGTTGAATATTAATGTGAACAATCGTTTTTAAGCACAGTGAACCCAGATTTTTAGCCGCTCTGGAGGGAATAGCGTTGCGATCTAACGTCGACTTAAGTCCATTTGCAATTGAATAAATGGATGCTCTATAGAATAATGTTTTTAGTAGATTTTCTATCCCATGGTGTCCCTGAAGCAATTCAGCTTGTCCTCGGGACAACCTAGGGCATTTTTTCAAATATGCAAACCAGGGCCTGCATTGCAGAAATACATAGTTTCTACTATAGCTTTGCAACTATGCATAGTAATGTCACAAAAGTGGTGTCAAAACCGATATTTTCATGGTCAACGTTTAAAATATACACATCACCAGATGTATATAACAGCTGCATGTTTGTCATTTCATAAAACTTTCAGATATCGGCCATGTTGGAACTTATTACATGCTTATCTCCAATGCAATGTTTATGCATATCTCCAATGACTTTGATTCGCATCTATTGTCTATGTCCCTATAATAATAATAACACAATCAACAACAGAAAACACAGTGTGAATCTCGTTGTAATATTGTTGCACAACACAGGATAAATAGTTATCAATCCATATAGTTCACAGTGGTTGCATGCACACAATTGTCTATTCAAATTCCCAATATAGTGCGGTGTACCATGTCTTCCCGTGCAATTTGCTTGTCAAAAGCAATTTCTTTTACCCGAATGTCATCTACAGTGTTTCAGTCAGCAGAAAATCTGAGTGGCAATTTTTGTTTTTGTTTTTAAAGAAATGGCAGTCATGTTACAAAATGGCAGCCACTTCACAAAATGGCCGCCAAATCACATTTCCGCGTATCTTAACAACTGCGTCACCAATCATGAGAGGGTTTACAATAAACATAGCCAGCTGTACATGCGCAATAGATGGTACACGACATATTAATGCCGTGGCAACTGCAACCGTCAGTGCTGCATGCCTTACTCTCTGCTTTCCAAACACAGCTTATGACATCAGTCAGACCTGGAGGATCCGAGGGTCCAATGTCAAAGCTGGAAGACGGGATACCGTCCTTCATCTACACAAACTGCGTGATGTCCAAATGAGGAGGACCTTACTGATCAGAGAAAGAATGAGAAGCCAGTACACACCATGGCGTTTCCTCCCACAGATCATCAGATGATGCTGTGGAAGGCGGCTAATCAGCAAGGTCCTCCTTCCTCCTAAAGGAGGAGTTTTTTTTAGCCAACAGAGAAAACAAGCACATATATTCATCAACTTACTGAGCAATGAGCTTGAGAAAGCTGGGTGCTGTCGTTTTCATGCAGAGGACGCTAAAGTAATGATCGTTAGACAACACTGAAGTAATCAGACAAAATCGACACTATCCTCATTGGTGAAGTCACCGATTTGCTAGTGCTGTTGTGTTTCCACCTTAAGCAGGAGCTTTTTGGTGTATTCTTAATGCCAGAACATAAACAAAGCATAGTACAACAAGTAAATAACGATCTGGTACATCAGAGCTCTCACATAATAGTTGGGCCCATCTGTGGGTTAAGATATGACACCATAGCAACAGTTGAAGAATTGATTACTGCAAAAAAACAGGCTCTTGTGTGCTTCCAATGTGGGAACATTGGCAAAAACGTGGATGGTTTGCTGTACAAGCACTTCATTGAAAATGTAGCATTAAGCGCAGCTTACGCACAGGGATAAATGTACCCCGTACTTCAATCAACTGCTGTCCACTATCACAGCCGCAGGATCAATTCTCAGAACCAACAGTGGAAAGGATCTAAGAAAACTCTAAAAGCCACGGACTTTGTGTGGGGCAGATTGTTCGCTTGTGAAGATCATTGGGAAGATCCCTGTACCACGCATTCTGGTGGTTACAGAGGTCCATCCTGGATTTGCAGGCTCTGGAGCAGGTTGGGCAAAGGTTTTCTTGGCCTGAAGGTGCCTGAGACACAGATTCTTTCCTCCGCCTACGCTTCTCCCCGTCTGCTTCTCTTCTGGAATGCTCAACGTCCTGGGCAGTTCCCACAGTCGCTCTGTTTCCAACCTTTGTGGTCTTGCCAGAGAGATTTTCAGCTGATCCTTCTAGCGCCTGTGAGGGGTTCTATATCAGTTGCAGTCCCGTGATGGAGCGCCGACATCGCTGGTGGAACCGTTCAAGCAGTTGTACTTGCTTTCTGTAGAGGAACCACGCCTCTGCCCCATACAAAAGGGCAGTGACGAATGACGACGACAGCCTTGTATATTTGTATCTTTGTTGACAAACGCAGCGAGTGATTCTGCCATACGTATACATTTCAGCAGGCGACCGAATGAACTGTTGGCAAAGACAAACTTCAATCCGTTGGGATGTAGTTGCGGAAAGAACGGATTTGAGTGAACTTCTGTGTGTGCGTGGTGTGTCAAATTGCAACTAACATCTCCGTGGAAGCTCTCAACGACAGTAGTGTTTGAACGTGTCATGTACCGGTAAATAACACTACATGTTAAGCAATAATAAGGCTGTACGCACACACCTCACTGCAATTTTTATAGCGTATGGTTTTGGTGAAGATAACTGATATTGGAATAAGTACCCGAGTTAAAATATTAACCATATACAAAGCATACTAACATATTCATGAAAGCGGTGTTACTATTTAGTAGCTAAGAACATAAACTGTGTTGAAATAAACAGGTTTATGACTATAATATGTAAACAAAATTTGGTTGATCGCAAAGCTTCTCCCTGTGGCGGCTAAAATTCGGATTTCACTGTGTTTAGAAAATAATTTTCACGTTATTACTAAATGGAATTAAACTTGATGTATATCGTTGTATTAATCTATCAATACCACTTCCAATGGTGCACATAATATAGAATACTCAGCTTAAACACGTCCTTTCCCTAGATATGAAAAAAATGACCAGCAGCGACTTTCGACCACTTGTCATTATCGTCAGAAATGAAAATGTTCCACCAAGTGAATTTTTTGGGACTTTTTATCTAAAATGCAGACATATAGTGCTAACTAAAAACGCCATAATGATTGCTATTACAGTTTGTTTGAGGCTAAACCATAGATTGACTAGACTAGGCCGAAAATCTGGGTACATGTAAATTACGATAATTTGTAAATGTATTTAGAATGCTATTCTGACATTAATATCCATTGCAATGACACTTGTTAGGTACCCTTACACAGCTAAATGCATTGCCTTTCCAACGATATACATCATCTTTATAGTATTCTCACAGAAACGTCCAGCTTCCACCACATCAGCAGCCTCACTTAAACACCTGCAGCCACCGCCAGCAACACCCCGAGGAACATGCCAAAGTGCATTTTAAACTATTTTAATCTAACATAGTTTTAATATGATTTTAAATACTGGCGCACAGGCCGCTACACCATAACGCAACTGTACATGCATCTCACGGCTAATTACGCTCGCAAGAGCCCAGCCCTTTAAAAGGAAGAAAGAAAGAAACTAAGTTATACAACATTAATTACGTGTACCCCCCTAAATTTCTGTGAGACATACGACCACTTGGCAATATGCAAATGACAATGTTCCACCAAGTGGATTTTAGTGGACTTTTTTTCTGGTGACATAAGTAGAATCTAAAAATGCCTCAAAACTTACTATTGCAATTTGCTTGAGGTTGAACCTTATATTATTGGACTATAGGTCGAACCCGAACGAAAGCGGGCGAGGGGACTGCTAGGGTATACGATTAAAAATTGTCAGTGTAATAGTTTCTTTGCATAATTAAATAAAGACAGTATTGATAATCGTGTCAAATATATCCTCATGAGCCTGACGTTGATTAGTGTCATAAAGGTTGTCCTTCAGTTATCTCCCCGGTATGTATGATGTGACACTCACGTTTGGAGAGTTTGCACGTTCCACTTGTTAATTTGCAGCTTTTCCTCACATCGTCCCACACCAATCTCCCAGGACAAACGCCGTACCTCTTTATCTTTTGATTCCTACATACCAGGTACTTGGTACACGTAAGGCAAGACTGGAAGTTGCCCCACCAGTGCCCTCGGCACGACGACGCGCATCTCGGCCCACTTGTTATCGCCGATCTGCGACTGCGGAATGCCACTGAAAACACGACAACAAAGACTGGATGAGAATAGGTTTCAGTTGTAAAATACCTGCACTTAGAATCACTTGGCAGAAGCTACTGAAGATATAAAAAAGAGTGTTGGTTGGATACACAGGATCCAATTCCACATTCAACGGTAAGTGATCAGCTGATTATGCTAAATACTAGCATGTGAATATGCTTAAAATTAAACAAACAAATATTTCCTGAGGGTGGATCAAATATCGATCAATAATATTTTTACTCTTGATGAAGCAATGGATTCCTTGTCCACTTAACCGTAACCAAAGAATATTTCAGTGGATGGCTAAATGAGCGCGCGCGTGTGTGTGTGTGTGCGTGTGTGTGCGTGTGTGTTCGTGTGGGTGGGTGGGTGTGTGTGGGTGCGTGCGTGCGTGTTTGGGCGCGCAGATATGCGATTGTTCCGACGCATGAAAACACATTCAGAATGTCGAAGGTCTGCGAGAACGTGTATTTAATAAGAAGGCAATACCAAATTAATGGCGGCGCTGTATACAGATTTCATATCAAACTTTTATAACGGTGATACAAGCCGCCATTGGTTTGCTGCCCCATTGGTGAATGTAATCTAGTGTGCTATAAATAAGCTTACTTCATAATACCCTTGTTGACGAACCACGCTATTTACTACGCGGCTTTATAAATGTTGTTTTCGGGGTACTATCGTGAACTATTTACAAATGCCAAAATATAATAAAGTACAAATTGCATGTAGTGGTATTGCATTGTTGTATGTACAGCATGATACGTGTGATGTCACATTGCCCTGCTGCATAATCGAAAACTCGAGTTGACTCACACCCCTGAAACACTCGACTCCGGTCAACTGCCACATTGAACATCACACTAGAACAATGTTCCTACCTGTATTTTCGGTGGCGTAACTTTCCGTACACAAAGTTCCGATAAGGAAAACGCGCAGTAATAGCAATAACAACATATGAAGGGTATTATTCTCTCCTTTTGGTAGACGAAACCCTACAAAATCAAATATATATACAATGTGACAGGGAAACAGATATGCAAAGTGGCTGAGAGGCCGTGAAGCCTCTCAGTACACAATTCGTACACATACATCCACCACGTACTGTCTAGAGCCAGGTCCTCGTTCGAACAGCTGCGTGAAGTGGAACAACGTAGCGTGAACGAAGTAAATTTGTGTTATCTTCGAAAACTGTCCACAAGTGAGAAACAAACCTTTTAAGAGTGAAATTTCTATATTCAGATTGTTTTTTGGACCACCAGAAATTCACTGTTTTTACAAAAAAACGTTTACTGAGAAAGAGCCCTACGTACACCGGTGGAGAAATCAGAAGGATTACGGGACAAATGAATGGGCTGGGGATAAATTAAGGTCTTACGCCAAGATGCCTATGGGAGGGGGGTGCAGTTGGAGGTCTCAAATATTGCAGTTGCACGTTTTGGCGAGCCGCGTTATAGGCAGTGGCACGGGACCGAAATTCATATTGGGGGGATACCGGAGCTTCAGCACCACTGAAAAAAATTTCACCGCCGCACCGCCGGATATGTTCACATCTTCCTTCACCTTGTGGCTGTCTCGGTTGGTTCGACTGTGACATCGGAAGACGAGGGGGGTGCTGTTGGAAATTTTTTGCCGCTGCGCCGCTGTAACTTTTTGTTTATGTCGCGCCGCCTACTGGGAAATCATATGTATGCCCTTCAATTGCCCACACCTTTCACAGTCAACAAAATACCCATTAATCGTCTCATAAAATGTTGATTTCCACCAGCCATTGACGTTCGCCACAAAAACAAACATTCACGTTCACATTTAATGAGGGGGCAGAACCATATGTCTGCCCCCGTCCCCGGAGAATTTCAGGGGGTCAGCTGCCTCCCCTTGCACCCCTGTTCCCGCGCCTATGGTTATACGTGTAAGTTACTGTTATAAAACTTGGACACATTTGGTTCACATGTTGGCCAGTACGATAATTACCCTTTCCCTGTGAAAAAGTATAATTACGGTCGTGTTATAACTACACACTAGGCCTATGTACTGAACATCGAAATACGCGGAATGGCGGGATTGGAAAACAACTGCGATTGAGTCACTATTGAACATTGTGTTCAGAATATCGCGTAATATTGCAGATCAATCAAACATTACATTTATACCCGTTGCATAACTTTAAAATGAGCCCTTCAAATATGCACGTATTGACTTACCCGCCTCTGGCCGCGTCTGGGAAACACTAATTCGCTACGCTTTGTTCATTGAATTGTCGTAATACATGTTGCCGTTAATGGTACATGGTTTGAATCGCGAACATATTAGCACGTTCTCGTGGGGACTGATTACGCGAAACGTTTCGTCTGCGAACGCAACGTATTCACGAGGAAGCGATGATTGACGTCGCGCCGTTTGGAAAAACTTCACGCGTAACGAGTCTGAACGTAGACCCTGTTTTATGTTGGAATAGTTATTTGCAAATAATCAATTATACTAGTGGCGTGGGAAGTGTTAAAGATTTGTGTTGTCGATGGAAGTAGTGTTTGGAGGGTTTTTGAGGTGCGTTCAACTTAAGCGGAACGCTTTCCTCTTTATTAATTATTATTATATATTTTAATATTATATAATATTCTTGACAAGATGGCTGCCCGGGGTTAGACGTGTATTCTGGTGTGTCCCGAGCTTTGATAGTTTTTGTGGTTGGGAGGCGTTGGAGTGTGCAGGTTTTCAAGGTGGGTGACTGGCCGAAGGAGATAGAGCGCGCTGAACTTTTCGGACTTTGTGAAAGTGCCAGATTGAGGTTGCTAAGCTGCTGTTAGTTCCATAATTTAAGTCTGAGATCGACGCACATTAAGCATCACAATGTCAGTGCCTGTGTAGCAGGATGCATTAACAACGTCTGGCACTGGCAAACAACGTCGGACAGTGGAACTGTAGACACCCAGTTCTTATTGTGTTCCGCATGATTGCGTTTGCAAGTTGGCATACAATATGCCGAAGTCGCGCATATCATGCAGTGTCGATGACAACCAAGCAGATCAGTTAGTTCTAAGACTAATTGCAGCACTCGACGATTCAGCGGTGCAGAACAAAATGAAACAGGTTCTCTTTCCGGATGAACTCGCCAAAGAGAATCGTGAATTGAGACAAACGTTCAAAAACTTTCAACAACAACTGGATGAAAAAAACAATAAAAAATTGCACTGCTTGAAGATAACGTTATTCATCTCCAAAACCAAATTGATGACAATGAACAACATGCCCGTAGGGCAAACCTACGTTTCAATGGCATTTAGGAGACAGGTCGCGAGGAGGACCTTGAGTCAAAGCTCATCGAAATTTGCAACGAGCACACGAAAATCAGTCCTGCTGTATTGCCCAGCGACTTTGAACGGGTACACAGAATTGGTCGCAAAACGGACACCTCCACCCGGCCGCGACCCGTAATCGTCCGCTTCAAATCGGAGAAGACACGCGACAGAGTGTTTCAGTCAAGAGCTTCACTTAAGCAAAAAAAATAACGAGTAGCCGAGCGAAGTTTGAAGATCTTCATTCATAAGTGAAGATTTTACAACAATGCGCTTAAAGTTGGCTTAAGCAACAAGAGTGTTAAAAAAGGCAAAAAAATCAGAAACTGCTGGGCGTACAATGGGAACATTGTAATCAAGGATATCAACAACGTGATTCACATCGAATGAGCTGGACAAGTACCAATGACATGCAAGGCATAGCATATAAAGGTAATTTGATAGCGTGAACTGTTTGAGAAAGAAGTCATCGACACTCTGAATGGCGAAACATGTGTCTTTATTGATGGCTAGACTGACATTGCCTTGTGTGGCGTGCGCAGAAAAACCTGATTTGTTTCAACACATTTTGTATGTTTATAGCGCTGTAAGTATGAATTAACTTGCTTACAACACCAAGTGTTTGACAGCTTCCAAAACGGCCCAACGTTTGTCAGAGATCATTTGAGGACTAGCTGTGAACACTCAAGTAAAGTAAGGTTTTTTATTACAAAAGCACATGACAATAACACAATAACATGGTTACATATTGAAATACCATGTCCAGTTATGTCTACAACTGGTCTAGGAATGATTGACTAGACAGTTACTTACGACCACCTCTGACAACTAATTGACCACACACGTCAGTTCATTATGCAAAACATGAACAAGTCATCTGTATAATGACAAACATATCTTCACACGAACATCTGAAAAATCACTCAGGTGACATGGTCAGACGCAATCATCAAAAACAAAAAAAACAAAGCATGTTTTACAGTTAAGTCTGAAGTGGAGAGAACGGTCTAGTTCAATATCACAAACTGCTGGTTAAGAAAGTTTTAAAAGTTCTAAAGCTCAGGGGTGGGGCCCATGACACCATGTTCCCACACACCATTTTCACAACATGCACAACGATCCGACTAAAATTCAACCTGAAATAGTCGGATTCTCAAATATTACAATTGACAAAACAAAAATTATATACATCAACATTACAACTGTATGTAGATTTTTGAGTAGACAAACTATAGAAGATATGTTTCTGTTTTAAAATTATTCTAGCATCTGTATAATATACAAACTATAAATTACAGTGTTTGATAAACCACAAACTGTTCAGTTTTGTTTATCACAGCATTGCAACCACAACAATATATAGTACTGTAACTTCATAGAAATAATACATAGTTACTCAAACATATCTGTGTGCATTACCTATAAACATTACAATATGTATGTCTAGGAGATCTCAACAATATCTTGTAGCAAACTGCACCCGTTTGACAATCATTTTCTGATGATAAACACTGCCAGAAATCCCTCTGCATTAAAGGAGGAAGACAACAACAGCATTCAATATGTACATTACGAAGGACACCATTTTGATTAGCAGTATTTAGCAGTTCCACTGGTGGTGCGATGATATCAGTCCGTCTCTGCATTAAATAGCACGGTTTATTTGCATTGGTCGTGCTTTTTTCACTAAAAGGGAGACGTTGACCACAGCAAAAACTCAATGCGAAGTATGAAGTCATGTCTCAATATAATACACAACCACAGCCAAATACATCCAGCTAATGTCTACTGATCCTTCAGTGCTCCACACAAACAAAAATTTTCCTAGACAGTAAATAGTATCTTACAAAACAAACCATCACATGATTCAAATATGACTCAACTTGAATAACAAACACAATCTAATTAATAAATTACACAAATAATGAGTAACTGACCACAATTAAATGCCCATTTCATTATGCAGATATTTATAAGAATCGTTCTTTTTAGAAAGACAAGTTCGAAGCTGTCGTGTCAAGTGGTGACAGCATAGTGACAAAACCGATAGAGGTTTGCCCTGGTGGTTCTTGGATTCAGTGTCCAGGGAGATATGGGTTGTAGTCTTCAGGTTTCAGCGATCCCAAAGTGTGGTTGACGATTCGATGGTGAGCCTCATCGGCACGGATGTTCATGATGACATCTTCCATTGTTGCATTAGGCTGTGGAAGGGGAACAAGAATACATCAGTACAAGTCAAGGTTCAAATATATTAGATCAATACAAGAGCTTTAGATCAAGTATGAGTACTTCAAAATGCAATCTTACCCCTCATTAATTAAATCAATTATCAAATAACATTTAATTACAACTTCATACTGGAAGATGTGATCAGAAGAAAATTTTATTTTAATTTGTTCTTCCAACGTTGTGAATATTTTCACCAATAAATTAATCATGCACTATTCCAAGAAGCACATTAGGTCAAGCACAAGTACATTTTAGTAGTAATTACAAACAACAAGACAGATTATTCAGGAGCTATTTATTAACTTTAATAAAATACTAACTACAACCGATATAATTCTGGTGATAATTTATCATTCATAACTTCAAGCCTTCAACAACCCACTATTCAGTCAAACTTAGGGTCAAAGCTATCAATTTTGTTCTGGACCAAAAAGTTGACATACAAATTATATGTTATGCATTATGCAGCTGAATAGCAATTGGATTGATTTGTTTCATTTGAGACGGACACAAGAACCTATTAAAGTGTAGTTACCTTCAACTCCCAGTACTGTCTGGCAATCTCTGGAGCTGCCATTGTCTTCCACTGTTGCAGGTTGCCATGTTCAATGTCCTGAAGTAACAAGAGACAAGTGTTAAAAAGTTCTTACACAGCGCAGTATCCAGTCCTTAAGACTGCTCAAAGTGCTTTACACTTTACTCCCTGGCAGACTTGTTCAATTGAACACCATCTCAACTTTCCTGGGAAGCATTCAGCAATTTTGTTATTAATGTGCAAAGACTATTCATACACAATATCCACCACTGTCTATAGTCAGATACTCATTCATATAAATGAGTGAAGAGGTGCAACATAGTGACCGAACTTGCCCAAAGTTTGAAACAGCAGCACAGGATTCGAACCTGGTTTCTCTCGATTGAAAGTATAACGCTTTAGTTATTGTGTATCACTCTGTTTATATAACTAACTGGCGTAGAAACATTAAATGTGACACCAAGTGTAAAATATCAAAATGTACAATGTTGATTTTGCTTTCCTTTGTATGCAAATTGTAGAAAAAGGTGAATAGTGCACATACCTGCAAACACTTTGTGTATGTGATGACCGCCTCCTCTTCAAGGTAACCCACGAATCTGTGGCAGTAGTGTGGACTAATCATGTAAGCAGTGGCAAAGAACGCCACAAACCCACCTGTAGGAACACATCAACAAAAGTTGTCACAAAGATACTACACAGGCAAAAACACAGTGTTATCTTTAAACTGTAGAAGATTCCAGATATGCGAAATCATGTTTTAAAGCAAACAGTTATTTCCGGCAGAGTATTCATAGTTAGAAGTTCTTATATATAGCACAGTATCCAGTCCAAAGACATGAAAACACTCTATGTCACCCACTGACATATCTGCTCATTAGAACACCATATGAATTTTTCAGCCATTCTGCCATTACTAAACAAAAATTGGGTTCATTTACATCTACCATGGTCTAGGTACTTATTTATACAGCCAAGTGAACTGAAGCAACACAGAATTAACAAAATTGCCAAACCCATGAAACAACAAGACAATTCAAACTAATTCCAATTGGCTTTCATCTGTAATTGTAATATTAAGTACACTGAATCATAGGATCCTTTCAATACTGTGCGACCAGTACGGCAGATTAATGATTTACCTTGTGCCGCAACTACACATCCTCGAAACAAGAGGGATGGTTGCTTCAGCTCTAGCGCCGTCAGCAGATGTATCCTCTCATTCTCAGCCTCCTCTGTCAAAGTCAGACACAACTGATTAAATAAACAGCCCCAAAATTAAATAAAACAGCAGACAATCATAATGACGAAAGACAAAAACGTGTTTATATAGAGCAACCACTGGAATGAAAAATGAACATTGCCAACATTACGCTGCATAAACCTGACCTGTTTAAAAAAACCATTAACAAATGTAATTATTGAACAATATGATTAAATGTAACTCCATCATAGTTACAATATGATGTTGCCTGGTCCAGAAAATTTAGAGCGTTCTGTTTTGTTTTAGTAATTAACTCACACATTAATACAAGTATCTACATTTCTCCACACTGTTTCCATTTGACTTTTATACTATTCTTATTTTCTCTCTCTAAGGAAGGAATTATAAATTTATCAGAGGAGTGGGCCAGAGGAATCAAGGAGGCTCCGTTTATGTGTAGGGGGTGGGTAAATTTTCAGTGCACCGAATTTTGTCAACAACATTTTTTAAATGTACGAAATGGATGTTGGACTTCCAAGCACATGATTTTGAGGTGGTTGGGATGTTAAATAACGACCTCTCCCCAAGTGTATCTGATATTTGACCCACCTAGCAGCGTGTGGATCCAGCCGTGGTCACGTCGCATTCTCCTCAGTGACATGAGATGTCTCGCCATCGCTGCCACCATGCCTGGCACTCCCGCCACCGTCTCCAGGAAGGTGATTCGACTGAAGCACAAGTGAACATACATGAACAAATCTTGTCAGTTAGCACCAAATAAAATGTGAATTATCTTGTAAAGAAAACCGCAACACTTACATTTATTGCATAACATAGTGTTCAACCATTTCCACAAAGTTCTGCTCTATTTTTCTGTATCATTTTGAAACTTGAGCAGTTTCGTTAACACAAATTGTCTCTTTTAGAACATACACTAAAAGCTGTTGGTCCTCTCTACCAGGGGTCTATGACAGGGATAAAAAGACACTGCCAAAGACTCACAGAGTGCCGAGTGGTGGTCTCTATTTGAAACCTACCATGTTTGTAAATAATACACATAAGTTTTCCAGCGCAACAACACTTTAGCTACATAAGATGTGACTAACACAAGAAGACATAAAATGCAATCACTGATGTTTTTATATTTCACATATTCTGCTAATGACAAAAATAAACAACTTACTTGATCCAGATTTTTTCATCCCTGACAGGTCGATTGAAACCAGATATCGCATCAAAGCTCTTCCTCAGTAACTTGATGGTGTAGAGGGCAAGCTGGAAGGCAACCATAAGTCAAGGTCATTGATCATGTTTTCAACCTTAATACGGTTACAGTTACTGCAATGTTCTACCATGATCTTGGTCGTGCGATAACTGGTTTCAATCAGGGAGCACGGCTAGTGGTTAGCACATCCGCCTGTCATGCCAGCGCTCTTTTGAGTTCGAAACGTGGACCAGGCAGGCATGATATTTGATGTAAAAACCTGGCTCTCAACATTAGGGACTGTGTATCCCTCGTGACTCGGAGATCACGTTAATGTCGGTCCCGTCTCAATTTGGGACGTAAAAGAACCGCTGAGGACGACAATCACCCTGGCAGTGACCACTCTCAGTGCCAGCTTACAAAGGTTGGTCTGGCGATAATGTTCTGGAAGAGGCTGACTAGTTGGGTGAGACCTCATAAGTCCATAACATTGTAACCACAATAATACAGACTAGTCAGTTAATAGAAAGTTGCCGAGTGCTGGAAACGACTAGAACTAGTTTGCAATGCACCATTTCAATCAAACATAACATTCAGGTATCAGTCATAAGTAAACTGGTCAAACCACGAGGCATGTAGAATGTCAGCACATATTAATGCTTGATTGGATTATGATGCCACCATTTAGTGTAAACATTAAAGCAAACACACTATTCTTGTGTTGGTTATTATCCAGTAAGCTTGATAAAAAGTCATGTTTAAATTTTACATTTTTTTTTTGTGGTAATTTTGTCATCTTTGTAATAATAATAGCTAAAGTAGAGAAACATCTTCTTCTACATAAAAGTGCATAACCTCATTCTGGAGCATTGTTGCACTGTTGTGATTATATACAATGAGGATGAAGTTGGTGATTATGTACAGTATGGATGTGGTGCATGTTAAAATAATAAAATTAAAAAATAATAATAATTAAACTTGATCTTAAAATGAATTAATCTTACCTTGTCAACAACTCCCTCTGGTGGTTTGTGTGTCACTTTTACACATTTCAGTTCCTCTTCCGTCCTGTTGAATAAGAAGACATAGAATGTGAAACCAAACTAACATCAGCCTCCATAAAGTGAGAGGCTTCAATGCAACAGACACCAGCATCTGCAGATTCTGCACTATCTTGAAAATGACACTCATGGATAAAGCATGCAACGTTTTTTGTAATGAAACCATGACAAATCAAGAGAAACTAGAATTATTTTGGCTGTAGCACTACAAAGGCTGGCAACATGTTTGCCAAACCTAGTCAATAAATGAACCAAATGTCGCATAAGTATGATGTGCTAAAAACTACCTAGACAATTATGATAATATACTGCATTCATTCTATTAATTAAGCATACATGCCCTAATTAGCATACGTCCCTTTTTACTAGGTTTTAGCCGTGTTTCAGCGATCTATAATGTCATCTTTAACTGTTGAATCTATCACAGTAATTACATTTTTACCTGACACTAGATTCAAAGCTCAGTAATAAAAAATATTAAAGTTATGTACTAAATTATCAGACTTTACAATGTTTTGGTAACATTTTTTTTTCATATCTGTGGATGCATCAATCACTTGCCAGTCACGTCTGCCGAGATGACTGTACCCAGGAACTACAGGAGCCAAAGAAGTTAGGTGCACACCCCTGTACGCTTATTGGAACGCTAAATTTAACATATTTTCGCGTCTCAAATATTTTTAAAGCATACTCTATGCTTAATAGAAGGAGTACAGTAATACGAGTGCCAGTATATTTACATACCATATGACATGTGGCAGAGGACCCTCAATCTTATCGCTGTCCTTCTCCGTAGCAGTTCCTATGTCCACGCTGAGGAGTGGATCCTCAATGATGGAAGGTTTCACTTTCTGCGTCATCCTGTAACAAACACGGTAATCTCTCAAACATCGGTCTTAACTCCTAGGTGGCTATAGCATCACGATTTTAAAGTGATAAGGGAGTTGATTCCAGTGCAGCTACATATTTTTGTATGTTGCGCCTCTGAGCTCAGATTCCTGACAATATAGGTGGCATAGAAGTTTGTTATTATTATGTTTGCAGCAAGATGTTCTGTAATCTGTACAAGACTACAAGGTAACCAGTTGCACCACAAAATAACCAATGAACTGTTCTACCACATAAACAATGAATGCATTAATAGCTTTCATTATATTCAATTATTAAATAAATATTAAATGTTGTCATGTTAGACTTCCTTACAACTTTCTACATTTGAATAATTCCACAACACACTGGCATTTCCTGAGCAGTATCACTCCACACTTGAACAATTCAGCAGTTCTAGCTATAAATATTCAATGCACATATACATACATGCACAACACAGATTAGACTCGAGACCCACCTGAAATGTTTCAGCCTGTCAGGATCAGTGATCTTGCCAAATTTTTTGTCTTTCACATCTTTCATGTGCTCCTCTAGGTCTTCCTGGAAGCTGTAGTCGTCTTGGCAGGGTGCAGTACTCCTCCAGCGAAGTTGCTGCTGTGAACATAATTACTGGTCTATGAGTATCACATACCTGTCTGACAGTAGGTGAGAAAAAGTCAATGTTTCAAACCCCGGTGGTTCTATCTTATTTAATGGCTACATGTATCAAAACAAATAATGCAGTAAAGTGAAAAAATTGAGGATTCGTGAAGTTCCTCACAGTACTGATTACCTACTATTTAATGATCGTGGACTGTTATTGTACTTACCACTTACCCTTTAGACCTCAGCTGTTTTCTGAAAAGTCCTTAGGTTGCCCTATTTCGTTGACCCAAAACACAAAAATGTGAGGTTCGTTTGTTCAAACATCATTTCTTATGTGTTTTCAAAACTATCCACTAGATGGCGCAACCACACAATACAATATTACCCAGTTATTTTGGGCTGGTTTTGGTTGACTTGAAGTTCGGTCTAAGGGCGGGTTTGATGAACATGAGGTCTAGAGTTAAATATATCCTTCCTCTAGTTACGGAGTGGCAGCTGCATGTTCATTGACTGTCTAAAGCCGTAAAGGATGATCAATTGATAATTGGTTACAATATAAGCCATATCAATATGAGCTGAATGTCTTTAATTAATACCCAGGTGAGGCAAGCTATGGCCTAAACTCCTTTAGTATTGTTGACCTTTCAGGCTACAAATTCTTGCTCAATTAGTAAATTGGATTGTGGTGCGGATTTATCAGAATTTAACCAGATACATTGAAAAGTATTTAAATTAAAATACAAATACTCTTGAGGGATTCAAATACTATGAAAAGCAAACATATTAAATATAAAGACACTACAAGTATTTAATGTACTTTTATCAAAATCCTTTTCGGCAGATAAATAACTTGCCAATACGACACACCTGTTTTAATGATAAAAAAGAAAATAGAAATTGATGATGATGATGCCTTCTGGCCTGGGAAGCTTCACTTCCCCCACAACCCATTTCTGTAGTTGACCCCATATCTGAATTATTTCACTGTGTCCACAGCACACAGACAGTGACACAGTAATCAGGAAAACAAATAGTTTAAAAATATAAAATCAAAATGATGATAGCTAACTGTTAACCCCCAACCATGTCCCTAAGTTAAACCTTTGCCTAAGCTCTAACCCTTGTCATGGCTGGGGTTCATAATTTAGGCTAATTAACTGAACAGTGCTTTTATTTTTAATTTACTTTTATTGCTAACTGCTGTTTTGTTTCTCAATATATATATATACAATATTGGGTAGAGTTTCTCCAAACATCTCCTTCTGTGACTAACCTATGTCACATATTCCCTGTTGCATATATTACCAATTACGATAGGTTAAACATGCATAGCATAACAAACACGTGTTATAAAAATGTAAATTAACAATAACACAAACTTACATTGCACCCCTGTACAGTAGATGTCGCTGTTGCTCTTGTCAAGTAGCTGTGGTATTTCGCAGCATTTGCGATCAAGAAGCGGGCGGAACTCGCATTTCTCAGCGGCACTTGCAGCAGACGAAAAGTAGCCGGCACTACACAGGTGGCCATCTCTGCGTTTCAAATAACGATATCGAAAACAGGTTATGAGACAACGCCGCTGTATATATGCACGTCTTGTGTCATACAACGATAACCCCAGCAGATGTATGTGTAGTGTGTGTGAAAAATATCCCCGGAGCAATCCTTCGCGTTACTTCTCTCCGTGGCAGTCGGTGTCTTCGTGATCCTGGTTCTATATCAACTGGTCGACCCATTATGCTTATATAGATCGCTGACGAGATGCTGTCGTGACCTTGTTGACACAGCCTATCCACGCTCGGAGAATATTCAGGAAATGTAAGCATGCGCCCTGTAACCTCGGAGTGATGTCCCCGTCCCGGCTCACGGGTCTTGCGTCACTGCGGCACGCGCATGCGCAGACGTTGTCGTCTCGTCTCGCTACGTTGAGATTACGTTCACCTTCCAAGGACAAGCCAAATAAGTCATGGATTTTCTCCGGCGGTTGGGCCGTAGAAGAGCGCGGCTTTCGTGCGTCGTGTAATACTTGCACATTCACGAAACATAAAATAAATGTATGTTGCTGTACACATTAGTTGATTTTCTTTTAGTTAGTGTTGCAGTTTGATAAATACGCGCGCGCATAGACACACGTATACTTAGCTAACAAGGTATAAGAATTCATAGGTTTCTTAAAACAAAAACGAAGCCTATTATAATAAAATGTTTTAGTATGTTACAGAAAAAGCTAGAATAAACCACTACGGATTATATCGTAGGCGCGGGAACAGTGGGAGGCAAACGGGCATGCAGCCCACCCCCCTATAAGCCGGAATAGGTCGCGAGGGCAGACACACACACACACACACACACACACACACACACACACACACACACACACACACACACACACACACACACACACACACACACACACACACACACACACAAACACACACACACACACACAGACACACATACAGACAGACACACACACACACACACATGTATATATATGTATATATATATATATATATACTTATGTTCCCCTACCCAGTAATTTGTGGTATATAGCTTCAAGGAGGGTGCATTTGCACGTTTTGGGTGAGCCCCTGCCTCCCTTCCCAATATTTAATATCTTCCTCACCAAATGTAACACCAATGATAATAACAGGGTTTACGCCCGTCCAACAAAATTCCCATAAACAGGGCTTATCATTACAATTATACACGACGTAATTTATGTTTCAAGGACCAACAAGCAACGGATTTAAATCCCTCGATCGCCATGTAGGCATACGCGGTTCTTATTCTAGCTTTGGAAAGATTGGGTAAAAGCCCCATGATTAATTAGATTACCATTATTTGGACGATATTCTTATGTGGGTGTTCGGTTGAGCCAACCCACCGATCGATCGATGCCTACTCGCCATGCAAGAGGTGCTTACGAAACACCAAAATGTAAAACGCTTTAGTTGTTCGTTTGGCCGTATAAATGTGAAACGTAGTATGTGAAACGTCGGTGGTGAAACGCAGTCTGTGAAATGGGATATGTGACGCGTACGTGCTTCACGTATCATCAAAGACCGTGGGTGTGTCTACGAACCGCGCTGAACCGTTGGAATAACAGTTATTTATAACTAGTATCGACCAGTCAATAAGGCTAGCTATACCATAGGCTCGTTTCTGCAGGTTTCTTGAGTAATTCTGGCGGATTATTAGACTTATAATAGTAACACAGCATGTCACAACTAGTAGGCCTACATTTAGGTATGTCTGTCTGCGAATAATATTAATTTGGTATGCATCTGTCTGTGTATCTGACTGCCTATTTCTCGCTATTTCTCTTCAGTCACTGTCTCTCTCCAACTCCCCCTCTATCTCTCTTTTGCCATTCCTCCCTCACTACCCTCTTAATTCCCTCGCTCCCCCCTATCTCCATGACACCCCCCAACCCCCTCCCCATCACTCCCTCCTTAACTCCACCCCTCCGTTCCTTCCTAGTTTATATAATTATAATATGTGTACAGTATCGTTGTAATTGTAATTCGCAGGCCCTCATAGAAACGGTTTATAGGAACATCATTTATTATTCCATATTTTAATGTCGATCGTTACCAGAGAACACCATTAATCACATTCCAGTACAACATCAAATGCGTGTACATCGTAGCACGAACAGCATATACATTACAATATTAAACAGATACAAAATTAAAATGTAAATACAAGGTAATGCATATGTTTGAGGAGCCCAAGTGTCCAGCTGGTCCGGCGGTACGTGGGGCGATACGCAAATTTACATTCCATGCCCGTAGCGTGGTTGATTTCTTTTAGGAGGGTATGTGTGCGTTTTTTTATATTGGATTGCACATTTCCAACAATTTCCACCAAACATAAGCCTCGAGCTCCACGGGAGGGTGTAGTGTTGGAGATTGTTTGCGGTTTGTGGTGGTGCTGGACATTGGTCCACTTTTTTTACACCACCATTTCAAACCAGGCACGAATGGTTCCCCAAAGTAGTACTGTACTGGGGGTATTAACAGTTACACACGCATCACACCCCTAGCCCTCGGGCCTGTATACCCAGTTATGAAAATATACAAAAAAATGTGAAACACGCCAGTCATTTGCACCTGAAACGCATTAGGTGAATCGTACGTGATTCACGTATCTTCAATATAGTAGTCTGCTCGCCCACCCATCGCGAACCGAGCTGAACTGCCGTCAATTATCCACCGTCGTCTGGAAAGGGCATCTCGGTTCACATAGTTGAACGCTCTGGGAACTCACGCTTACTGGATGCACTGAATTCTTTAGCGTCTCCACCGACACACTGGGCGGCTGAACCCCCGCATATTCAATTATTTATCCGGCCCCAATATCCAATTGGAGTTCAATTTGTTAAACCTGCAACCTCCTGTTATGCGTGATTTCGTTTTACAAAAAAACTTTTTCAACTTTAAGCGAGTCCAGGTCCAGACGTCTAAACAGAAAGACTGACAAACAAACCAATAAAAGGTATTTTACAGATTGCATTTGTGAGTGTAGTTGTTTGGATACCGTAGTTCTGATATTGATTTTTACTCCCACTCACATGGGCCAATCTGTCCCGACCCGTCTCACACGTTCGTACGGATCGGCCTATTGCGATGGTGTGTGCTTGTGTTACACAGCGTTTATTTCATCTTTAAAGTCGAATTATATAACTAGTGTTTTCAGTGTCGAGTTCATGGTTTGGCCTCTTGACGTGGCGTGTTGTTCGAGGACCAAGGAGGTCGACTATAATCTACTGGGCTTTCTAAACACAGTCGGCACATATGTCTCCAAAATACATATTATAAATAACATTGTATAACATGTTTTCTAACATAAATACATTTTAAACAAACAAACAAACAATTAAAATCAGTATAACATAAATTAATACATACCGGTAATAATAATGATTATAATTGTGTTTTCAAAGCAACACAATCATAATAATCACGATGGTGTGTGTGTGTCTACAAGAAGGCTCTGTATATATAAATCTACAGTTTAACGCACACACACATGGTCAAAACATGTATAAACAATATTTTCATAAACACAGGCAAATATATGAATGTTCTTGTAGGGGCTTAGGATCTACATTAGTGGATGTTTGTGTACCACTTGTAATAGGTAAGCCTGCATTATTCTGAAATAAAACTGTTACAGTATTATCAATATGTACTGTGAGTTTTACACTGCGAATTTCACACCAGTACGACACTTCACAATGTGTAGGGTTTTGTTACGAAATGTGTTTTCGGCCGTGTCATATTGGGTGACAGCAGATTGTTTACGCGGTGGTCTGTGGCGTGCTGAGTTGGCGTAGCAGAGACGTAACTGCCACACATCGACGACATACTGGTGGATTGGTTATCATTTGTTATAGAAAATGAGTTCATTACATAACGTGAATGATGCGTGTAGGCGAAATAGCGCTGACAAAACTACCTCGCTACGCCTACGGTAATCACAGAGGTGGCTGATGCAATCGACCAACAGCTAGGTCATTGTCGACGTCTGCACGTTCTATTCTCATCTCCCATCATTGGTGATTTCCAACCTCCCACCATGCAATGTGTAGAACCAACACGTACTGCGTCTCCCACTTCTTTCAATTCGCCTCTCAATCATTCAACATCATAAACGTTACGTTGATAATGACACGTTTAATTTTATTAGTTAGCTCGATCTTATCTGTTGTTAACACCAGGACAATGGTCCAGTTTCGATAACGAAGTTTTCACGAATTATAATAGTTTTACCTGATATGGTGATAGGTCATTTTGGGTCGCGCAGTACGCACGCCTATATAAGTCCTATTCCTCTTACAGGTACATATACTAGGTCTACTCGACGGCCCCATATATATAAATGTGCAAAATTGCGTGCCCGTAGGCGAAGCGAGTAGAATTAGTGCTCACAAATTACACAATTCTAGCTAGATATGTTGCAAAATAACATAGTGAACACTTGTGTGTTATTATTGTTATTAGACAACATTATTTCATAGATGACACGTAGGGACTCGGGGAGCAGTGGATGTGCAGAGCTAGTGCACAACGAACAGAACAGGTTAAAGCCTGAAGGTTTGGGTGAATCACCTTGCTACGTCACCCGTCGGTAACGAAGTCCCAGCTGACTGTACTGACAACATACTGCACTGTAGAACGGCCGAGCCCAGTCCGGAAGCGGTTAATAGGTTGCGGTCGACAGCCAAGGTTACCACAAGGCTATTACCGCCTTCCATTACATTTGTGTCCTTGCATAATTTAAAGGATGGTATTCTTATGTAATCGTGATTTTGTATTTGCACTAATCGGTTTCCGGAATGTGACACGATCTCAATGTCCTGTTAACTGTAAAAAGATTTGTCGTCATAAACGTCATTTTATATCTATTACAGGCAAACTTACCTGGTCCAGATTACTCCGTTATTGAAACTGGACCAGGTTTCACTGAACGGGGTTCGTTTTTGGACATTTTCGTACTAGAATTGCGCATTCCTGTAAAATAGCGGTGTTACAGAAGCTCTTCAGACTATCCCATTCAAATGTTTTGAGAGTTTTCTATCTCTCATGATTCACTTTGCCTTCCTCAATGCAATCACATCTCTGTCTCGCCGCCACTCTGTCCCTCCCTCTCTCCTCATTCCTCTCTTTTCTCCCCTCTCTCCCCTCCTCCTTACTGATCTTCTTGCTGATTAACTCCACCAGCATGATGTTAAAGACTATCCAAACTTCATTGCATAAATCCGTTGTTAACGTGACACATCCAACACCCCTCGTCCTGCTGCTAGTCCTTCTTTCATTGCGCTATCGTGACAGCTGCTTCTGGATTGCTGTCAATCACAACGCTGTAGATACCATCTCTTTTGGGACCATATTGTAAGCCTTCTAAATGTCCACAAATATCAGTGCCATATTTTGTCACTTGTCCAACCTCTATTCTACTAGCTGTCTAAAGTCACATCTTGTTTTTTATATAAAAATGGCACTGCTGACGGAAGTGGTCATTTCATTAGACGACAGAATGATCATGTCATCTGGCAGAACAGCCACTCTCCAGTGATTGTTAGCATAAGAAAATATTTTAAACATTAATATAAATAGCGGGAATTAAAGTTTGTGAATTATTAATTAAGCGTAACCTAAGTACATAATTTTATGCGCCATTAGTCTGTAAGTTCTGCTTTGTAACTGTTAAACAATGTTTAACGTGCCACGATTTTGATGACACAAGGACTACTTAACATTACATAACTAATACATAACTAACGGCTGTCATGGGCAGGCCTAACGGAAAAACAATAAACCACATTTCTGTAGATTGCAACATTTTAATGTTCTGTACAAATGTAATTCGACAAGTAATAACCACGCAAGCTGACAGACGCAGTGTTTACAATGTGCAGTCTTGTAACAGGAGGAGGTCCACAAGGGGGACATTCAGGGATTAGATAACACACCTTTCATAATGCAACTTCACTCCTGCCTTCACGCCTTTCACAATATTTGTCTTTCCAGTTATACACACAGAGTACGTTGGTAGGACAATATTTGGAAATTGTTGATGTGAAGATGCCCACCACAATTTCATAACACCAATATGAGAAAATATTTCTGGTAATTCAACAGGTAGAGATTGGGTCGTACAACACAGGTCTGTTTTTTCTTTGTGCTTGAACACAAATATGTGATGCATTTTCTTTGTATGTAGCAACAACTCCTATGGTCAGGTACATAATGTAACAGATGGCTGAGTAACAAGAAACACAAATATTTTTCTGACAGGTTTCGTCAACAAAAGGCCACACAAACAAGCACCAGAACAATTATATAATCGTTACGTCAACCTTCCCATCTAAAGGAGAGCACCATTTAAAACGATAAAAACATACTGATAAAATCGAAATAGAAAGATAAATATAATGGCTTCCAGCAGCTGCTATAACATAACAGTACTCAACTTGATTGGGTGTATGGCTGAAGAGTAGTTCTGTGTCGGTTTAAGGAGTTGCAAGTGACACAGATGTAAACAGCCATACAAACCAAATATCCATACACCCAAGTCCACCCACCCACGTTGTTGTGATGCACCCACCCACCCACCCATTCTATAATATTAACTCCTTTGTAATTTCATGCAATATTACACAATATGCCCCCTTCTGTTTTCGGGCAGTAGCAACTGTGCAACACAATAACCGTAATATCATTTTTAAATCACTAACAAATAGTGCATGATCAATGTTTTCCATCTACGTCAATTTCCTATCATATTTACATGATTCAGGTGTATAAATTCACTGATTAATATAAGTTATATAACAAATAATAAAATACACACCTGTGTTCTAATATCTCTCTCATGATAGTTTTGTAACTACCAACTCTGGTAGTTATCAATTTTCAATTTGTTTTCATCATTCATAACAGATACGATAAGCATTTTATTTAAAACTCTGTTTCATTGCAGTGTCGGAAATGTTTCTACAATGAAACATAGTTTAAAATAAAACTGTTATCGTTTAATGCTGGAAGTGTTTATGTAAAATACACCTTATTTAAAAATATGCTACCGACACACTGAAGCAATCAAACAGTGCAACATTATACAGTGCAACAGACACAAGGATCAGATGGCAAGAAATAAACTTACTTTGGAGCAATTGTTGAATATGCTTGAACATCTGCTCCAAAGTAAGTATATTTCTTGCTGTCTGATGGAATCTCGGAGCTGTGAACAATATCTTCCATATCGTTAGACACAGCGATATTAGCGAGAAGGAACACAGTCCATTATTCATTTGGAATGTCTGTAGTAGTCACAGCCCTGATACCAGTCTACAGGACTTAACTATTTTATCTTAACATAACTTGACTTACCGTACATATTTTACTTTGTTAGTGCCTTTGAGCATGACCCTACCTGAATATATTGCACATTATAAATGTCTAAGTTATTACTGTACAGCAGTAACTACAAGCACACATCGGTGTTTATATCCTGTCCTATAACTGTATTACAGATAAAACATAACCCATTACTTCAGAAGAATTACATACTTTCCCAGTGATTGATTGAACAATACTTCTCAAATGTTATGAGCTATTTTAATACAGTCATTATAAACTGACTTTTTAAAATCATTTTTTGAGTTTATTTCTAACATTTCTGCAGTGTATGCAAATGAAACTATGACTTATTAACAGTTTCTGCAAACCATAAATGCTGTAATATAAAAAGGACTTCAACAATATACCAATATGCTACAGGTAGTTCTGTATTATAGACGTTCTCTATATAGCAGGTTTAGCTATGCTGCAATGGGGACCAACAATGGGGTTATAAAACTGGGGTTTTGCCTTTTCTTAATAAAGGTTCCCTGCCAGGCCATATATTGCTATGAGATGTATTTCGACTCTACATAATGACATAATATGAAGCATATTTAAGCGACAAATACATGTATAAGTATATAAGACGTATCTCAAGAGACTATCATCATACAAATTCTTGTTGAGCAACTATAAGTTAGTATTGCACCATCTATGAAGCGCATTTAGAGTTAAGCTTATGCAGCGTACAAAATAACATCATTTAATATAAGCATAAATAGTATGTTCCCTAGTCTTTGCTTGCATCATCAATGTATTACATGTTACACCTGGGACCAGTTGTAATGTTACATTCAGGATCAGCTAATTACATCTGGGAGTTGGGAAACAAATGCATCATGAACATGTTACATCATCATAATACACTTGGGACCAATCACCACAGTGTATCATAAACATGTTACACACATGACATATGTAACTTAATCTTATTTACAATAGAGATTGGATGTATCATCAACAAGTTACACCCAAAACCATAATGTCATATGTATCATGAACATCTTACACCTGGAACCATATGTATCATGAACTTGTTACACCTAGAACCATGTGTATCATAAACGTGTTACACCTGGAATCATATGTATCATGAACTTGTTACACCTGGAACCATGTGTATCATGAACATGTTACATCTGTAACCATATGTATCATGAACATGTTACATCTGTAACCATATGTATCATGAACTTGTTACACCTGGATCCATAATGTATCATGAACTTGTTACACCTGGATCCATAATGTATCATGAACTTATTACACCTGGAGCCATAATGTATCATGAACTTGTTACACCTGGAGCCATATGTATCATGAACTTGTTACACCTGGAGCCATATGTATCTTGAACTTGTTACACCTGGAACCACATGTATCATGAAATGGTTACACTTGGGATATGTTGTATCATCTGGATGTTACACATAGAACCAAATGTATTATGAACATAGGTCATATGTATCATCAGCATCATCTACCTGAGATTGGGCACATCATCAACATGCTACAAGACATGTATCGTGTTACAGTAGGGATCTGACGTATTATGAGCACTGTAACCAGACGTATTATAAACACTCAATACTGGATGCATCATCAACATGGTACAACTGGAACCAGGTGTATCAATCATGAATGTATCACACTTGGTATCAGGTGAATAATGGCCCCACAAATGATGGTGCATAAACTGTGTAACACGATGCTCCATGACTGATTTACCTGACAACTGTCGCTGTGTGGCACACCTGGCGTAAGTTTAAAACATCACAAGTTGAGGTCAGTTTAACTCGTATTGTAACTGAATCTACGAGTTTGTAAATGCATGAATTTTAATTCTTATTAGTTTTGGATCATTTGTCAAGGGAAGCAAGCCGGACATTGAGAGGTGAGATTATAATATATGCATTTCTACCAAAATCACATAGTTTACGAGACATGTCCTGGACAGCTATTTTTGGCTAATGTGCAGAATAGGCCTGTTTGACTTAATACTCGGTCCAGTTGGGCGGGTCACATGTCCCACTTGTACTGGGGTATGCCACACAGTGTCACAAACACAGTGGAACCTACCTACTAAGGTCACCCTCGGGACTGAGCAAAAGTGACTTGAATAGCGAGGTGACCTTATTAGCGAAACTAACTTCCCATCCTTTACTGTTACAGAAATAATTTGTGCCTATCCTAGGGTGACCTTATTTGCAAGGTGGCTGTACTGCCATAAAGCGATGTGCAACTGTACTGTGGATTTGTCAATCAGGACGTAGTAGTGGCATGCACTCATACAGTCATTGCTATCAGCCCCGACTACATTTTTTATGGCACCGCATTGACCACCACACCAGCAGACAGTTCGGTCACCCGTAACTGACCACTCCTAGGCTGAGCTCAGCAGTGACCGGGTCAACAAAGAAGTAGAACCATGTCATCATGTTCGTCAGCAGCTGTCCTTCCTGTGTGTCAGCAGTGTGCAGCATAGCAAGTGGAGTGCGACGAGTGTGGCTAGGTGCAGCCGTGGTGTGCCTACCCCACTACAGGGGATTTCCAGGGAAACTTCTAGGGGTGGGGGTGGGCTCGACTCAGGGGGACATCTCACACCCCTCTCCTGGAAGAAATAAAACACTTATACATATATATATATATCGTGCCCTACCTACATCACCAACACCACCACCCTATTTGGCTAACGTCCTGCATATTTCAGAAATCCCCAGGCATTGTAGACCATCTGTCTCAAGACATTTGTTCCTAAAACTAACTTCAGCATGGGAAAGCGTCCTTTCTATGCAGCTGCACCTACAATATGGAATGAACTCCCCATTACTTTAAACACATCTGAAAATAGAGCGATCTTGCATAAAAAAACCTTTAGGTTCATTTGTTCAAAATTGCATTTGTTCCATAAATCAGTGGTGGTCCTTTGCTGTAATGACGACCTTTGTGCATTCTTGTGACCTTTTTTTATAATAAAATAGAACTTTATTTCGGTCACAATACACATTTCTGAATATATTTGCAATGGATTACAAAAAATAATATTGCAACCAAGAGGCTTATGTCGAGGACCACCTGGACAATCACCATTATATTAACCAGGTTCCTTATACCATAAAATTACAACATAACATTAAAACAGTACATTCAACTGGAACAAGGTGAATATTATATACATGAATAGGTGTTTTTTTTAAATAAATAACAGTTGTTGTCTGCTAAAGAACTAAATAAATAAAGTTACATCTGGGACATGGTATAGTTTTTTGACTAGATTAAAGGTTAAACATCAGTAATACATTGAATAAAACAAAACAAAAAAACTTAATCACTTATAATGCCATGAAAAATTATCGTAGGTTATGAGTAGAATATAAAATAAGACATTTCAAGAGTTCAAAGATATTTAGACAGTAATAGCTCTTTTAGTTTCTTTTTAAACTGATTTACGGATACAAGTTGCAGCAGAACATGAGGGAGGGCATTCCAGAAAAATGGTCCTGAATAATTTATTGTAAATTTCCTAGTGATTGTTCTTATTTCTTGGATGTAATATGCACTTTGGTTTCTTAGGTTATGGTCATGAATGTTATCAGTTCGTAGAAACATTGAAGCCATGCTATCTGAGAGTTGTTTATTCATTGCTTTATGCTAACTGATATTTGTACAGATCTTCCAATTTTAATATTTTTAACTTTGAGAATAGTGGATCTGAGTGTGCAATATGGTGTGCTAGTGTGATTATCCATATAGCTTTCTTTTGTAGTATTTTTAATTTGCTTAAGTTTTTGCTATGTGTATTTGCCCATAATAAAGTACAATACTGCAAATGTGATGAGATTAGTGAGGAGTAAATAATTTTCGTAATGTAGATAGGAAGAAAGTGTTTTAGTTTGTTTAGCATTCCTACATTCCATGCTATTTTTGTTGACAGATTGTCAATATGTATCTTTCAATTAAGGTGTTCATCTATAGTTATTCCTAGAAATGTTGTGCATTTAACGTGTTTTATTTTGCTTCCATCTACTTTTATTTCAGCTTTGTCAATGTTGTATTTCTTCCCGTTTGGTGTATATATAATGAACTTAGTTTTTTTGGTGTTTAGCGAAAGCTTATTTGTGTGAAACCACTTAGACCTTTTTTGTAATTGTACATTTACTTCTTCAATAAGAGTGTCAAAGCAGGTGTGTGCTTGGAAGAGACCTGTGTCATCTGCAAAAAGTATAGCCTTTAGGATATCTGATACATGTTCAATATAATTTATATATAGAATGAAGAGTAAGGGACCTAATATTGATCCTTGCGGAACACAGCAAGAAATTTCCTTATACTCCGATTCAGTTTTGTTGAATGACATGTAATGTTTTCTATTCTGTAGGTAGCTCTTGAACCAGTTGCAGGCAGTACCTCTTATGCCATAGCATTGGAGTTTCTGTATTAAGATGTTATGGTCTGTCGTGTCGAATGCCTTAGTGAGGTCCAGGAATACACCTATAGTGTATTTTTTGTCGTCAATGTTATATGATATTTTATTGACCAAATCAATTTTTTTTAGATATTATATTGTTTGGTTAAAAAGCTGTACAGCCTATTGTACATTAGGCATTCAAGTACTTTTGAGAAGCATGGGAGGATTGAAATTGGTCTGTAATTGTTTAACAGTTCAGGGTTTTCATTTTTATACAGTGGTATGACTTTTGCTATTTTAAGTTTGTCTGGAACAATGCCAGTTTGCTATGACCTGTTGAAAATGTATGCGAGTTGGTTTCCAATGTGTGGTATAACTTGCTGCACTATATACGGATCAATATAATTAACGCCACTTGACTTGGATGAATTTACTGATCTAATAATATTAGTTATTTCAACAAGATCAGTGGGTGTACAGAAAAAACGTGCAGTATTTTTTGTATATGTTGTGTTGGGTCATTCCCTGTTTTCAGCAGTTTAGCGTTAAGGCAGTGGGCAATATTGGTAAAGTAGTTATTGAACCGTTCCGCAATTTTCATTTTGTCTGTACAGATGATACCATCAGAAGTAATACATTTATCGTTCACCATGGGCCTTTTGTCCTTTGATTTTAAAACTTCATTTATGGTACAGCCGTGTACTCCATGTTTTTCTGCAATCTTTTTGATATAGGTCAAATTTATCTTTAAAATATAATTTGTTTGACTGCCTGATAATATGAGTCAGTTTATTTTTTATAACTTTTATAGGTAACTTCATTTTCTGCAGTAGGGTTTCTCTTAAATGTTTTGTATAAGTAATTTTTTGGACTGCATGATATCAATATTCCTTTAATTTTTTTTAGAGGTAAACTTTCCTTAATTTTTGTGCCAAGAATTTCGAGAAAAGTATCATATGTAGTGCAAGGATGTGGATCATTGTACACCTCTTCCGAGTTTGTATTTTGTAACTGCGTATTTAATTTCTTAATATTTTGTTGTATTAGCCATACGTTTGTAAATAGTTGTGTATTTTTTGTGTGATCTTGTTCCGATGTTGTAAAAATAAAATACTGGAAAAAGGTCTGATATGTCATTGTATAAAATTCCGAATGTAATGGAACATTCATGAATGTTGGTTATAATATTATCTATGAGTGTGGCTGTTTGTTGTGTGACTCTTTTTTGGTTTACTAATTTCGGGTAGACCGCACTAGCAAACATGTTATGTACAAAGTTGGTTGTTTGACTGACTGTGTCTGTCTTGAGTAAGTCAACATTAAAATCGTCCATTAATATGCATTTTTCCGTTCATTTGAAATTTTTCTTAATAAGTTACTGAAATGTTCATTAAATGTATTTATGTTTGTATCAGGAGGTTTATAGATTGTGCCAATCACAATTTTGGTATTATCAACTTCTACCTCTATAAATAATGACTCATAAAGACATTCCTCAGAGTTATTACACAAGTCATCTCTACTTCTATACTTATAAAATAATTTTATGATATACTGCCTAATAAATTCTTGTTTGTTGTGCATCTGAGCTGAGGTTTATGAGGACAACGGCACAACAGAGAGTTGCTGTAATTATTATTAACTTAACCATAAAAAGCCTGTTTAAACGTAAATAATTCCTGATATCACAAACGCAGATGTGCTGCAACCAAACATCTTTCAATGGCAATTATCCTGTAACTGATACATGTTACAATTACATGTTACAATTACATGTTACAATTACATGTTACAATTACATGTTACAATTACATGTTACAATTACATGTTACAATTACATGTTACAATTACATGTTACAATTACATGTTACAATTACATGTTACAATTACATGTTACAATTACATGTTACAATTACATGTTACAATTACATGTTAAAATTACATGTTAAAATTACATGTTAAAATTACATGTTACAATTACATGTTACAATTACATGTTACAATTACATGTTACAATTACATGTTACAATTACATGTTACAATTACATGTTACAATTACATGTTACAATTACATGTTACAATTACATGTTACAATTACAGGTTACAATTACAGGTTACAATTACAGGTTACAATTACAGGTTACAATTACAGGTTACAATTACAGGTTACAATTACAGGTTACAATTACAGGTTACAATTACAGGTTACAATTACAGGTTACAATTACAGGTTACAATTACAGGTTACAATTACATGTTCCAGTGTTTTATTAACATTTACACATAATACACATTTACAAAGCAATTGTTACCTTTAATTCTTTGCTGATATTTAAAGACTTATATAGAAATAAACTGTCTTTAGTTTCTAGCAGTCAGCAAGTCAGTTTGTTCAAAAGTGAGAACATTATTGCCAATATTAACCTCACAGGTTCTTATATGTCCCAAGTTGAGATGGCATGTTGAAAGGAATCAATGGAAATTAACTGTTGATGACTTATTAATTTAATTGTATCAAAAAAAGTAAAATCAACAGAGATCCATTATCTATTTACTGCACATTGGCCAAATCTGATACAATACTTTTTTAAATTCCATAACACTTCAACTTGTTTCAGTAACGGGCAAACAAAATAGACTTTCCAAGAGCATTATAGCTGACAAGTTACAGAACATTTCAACACCATTTTGAATATTTCAAATGTAGGATAATACTCAGCATATTTGAAAATCAACAATTATCTCTTAGAATAACGTACTGTTACCGCCTTAAGGAAGTGAAGTATTGAATAACAGAATTCGATAACGACAGTTGCCAGTTATTATTACATATAAACATCAGCATTAAGTGTTGCACCCTTGAGTATATCTTGAATTAGTCCTTTAAACTGGAAGTGGCATGAGAATTATATAACCAGTCATAACAGATTACAAGCTACTTTCATAACACCATACACAAACACTCAGCCGTGTAATTCAACCATGTTCATGTAATGGAATATTATGAATAAATGACAAACGTGTAATTAGCATATCCAGTTATACAAGAACTGAACGTGATATAAGTATTACACGTGACATAATGGTATATATCAGACAAACACTCAACGATTTAATTTAACCTTGTTAATGTTAATTTGAATGGAATAATATAAATCAACTAGAAACAAGTGGAATTAGCATATTCAATTATACAAGAAGTGAGCGTGATGTAAGTATTATGTGTGACAATGATTCATATCAGATGAGTCACGCACAGTTGTAAATGTACAAAGTTAATCGTGACCGTGGCAGCAACAGTTCTTATGTTTCCTGCAGGTTGTAGAAATTGTATATACTTTAGAAGGAATATCTTTGACATAAACACACATTACAGTAGTAAGAAAATTGACAGGTATGCAAGTGCCTCAAATTACACGAAGCATGCAGTGATTTAACGGTGACATGAACAGGTTGAAATAAATGCTATTGTAAATAGACTATATATAAAATAAGATAATCATGTTGTCCAAAGAATTATAAAACATTTAGTTTTCATAAAATCACGAAAATAAGAATGTTTCCTCACACACCACCTCTGAAATTTTGCTTTCGGGAGTTTCCGAGAGTGTGACGTCATATGTGTCATAGAAGCTGGCGGCTGATCGAAGTTGGCCATGTTATTCAGCGGTTGCCGCACGGTTGTCTTCGATTAATGACAACCATATATTGGATGATAGTTATGGAAATGCTTCGGCGAAGAGTTGTTTGTTTTTTATCGAATGCCAAAGACAAGAACTGACTGGATTATAAACAAATAAATCGAATGAATTTGATGACAATCTCATCGCCATCGATATCACAACTTGAAAGTTGGACTCGCATCTGCTTCGCCTTTGTCAGTGTGATCATGTTGACAGTAGTTGTTTCATAAAGGTTACAGCAGTTTGTGAATTCGACTAATACAAGTACCAGTGACATTACAAATCATCCTGACTATTGTCAAGAGAACCACCAAAAAGAAATAAAGTCTGACATCCCCAAAACAACAAAGCGAGCTGCGAAGCCGAAGGCGATGCAACTTGGTTTTGAGTCGAGGTAAGCCAAATCCAAGAAGAGTGACAAAACGTAGGCGTAGCTGCGATTTATTTGCTACACCTCATTTGTATTTATCAGTTGTACTTCATAGATATGTTGTATGTTGTTAACCTATACAAAATTACTTAGAATACTTCAATACCAGCAATGAACTCTCAGTTTTTGGAGCACACATCTGCGAATGGAAAGGGACCATTCGTTAACTGGTGCTGAGCACTTCGCCTTTGCTTCAAAGAATGTCGTTCAACTCCTCGGCTCGACTGTTGTTAATTACTGGCTTGGCAGTTCGTGAACATGTCTTTCTAGCGTATATACAATATAACATTTGACCATGTTGTTGGATATTTATATAACCTGGACTGTTAATTCTTGTTTTGTTTGATATTTGGAGTGTGGGTATATTATAAATGTGTAGAACTTTGCGTGTCCTAACATCACGTCCAATGGCAATGCTTAATTCCGTGGCACCTTTATATTGTGTAGTTTTGTCTTCCGTCTGACTGCTTCAGTAAATGTCTATGTTGAACTGTCAGCTCCCATTCTTAATAAACCTGGTTGGCATGTCATCATTCAGTGTAAAAGTGTTATGGGAATATATACTTTGACTATATTCACTACATCATCGTAATTACATAAATATCAAGGTGCAACTGAACTGTACACTGAATAATTACTTTCTGCGCTGCAATTAAACTACCAAATAATAATAAGATATATTTATTTTAATTACAGTTGTATGTATTTCTTGACTGCAACATAGTACGGTAAGGGGATACTTATTTCAATCCAACAACAATTATTACGTAGTATATCTGTGTGCTCAGCTTTTAGTAATACCAACAACTATATAAGTTTATCTGTTTTTATTATAATGATGTATAGTTGGTTTGCATTTCAGTATTGCTATTGCTAACAAATCAAGGGATGAGGAAACACTATCGTCTTCATCTCTTACATGTGAACCCTTTCACATTCTCCATTGCATAGAACACTGTGCATCAGATAGTGCTGAACAGGAATTTGGAGACACTTGCTGTGAGAGAGCAGTCAAGCATACATGATTATGTATCAACAAGAAACTGAAATGGAAAATGACAACATGCCTACTGATACTGCATGCTTCATTAGACTGCTATATTGCAAAATACCTTGTATGTATATATATTGTACAGTAAAAAAGCTCTTGTGTTTACACAATTCTATGAATAATTGTAGTCAAGTAAGTCAACAAACATTTGAAATTACCTCTAATTCTGTTCAATCATACATTATACATTATCATGATGTATAGCTGGTATGCAAAATCGTAGTGTGGGTCTTTTGAGAAATGTTTTTGAACAATTGTAACTGTACTGACATGTAGATTTTGGATTTTTTACGTAAATCATCACATTAATAAAATGTGACATGTATACAACCTAGCACATTTACGAACCTATTTTGACAGATATAGCCATTGGTGAGCAAACTGGTGTGACTAGTTACACAGAGATTGGATATTTCACAACTGTACTACAGATTATGAACATATACAAATTACAGTCGGACAAAAGCAATGCCTGCTCCCGAAGCTGTCAGTGGGCGAAATGTCAACTCAAGCGTTGTCAAAATACATGTTTCACTGCGGCTATTGTGGTGAATTAGGTTCCTGTTACGAAATACGGGGTCGCTGACATCATCGCAGAAGCCCAACCACATTATGTAGTGTTTTAAAAAATCGAGCCACCTTGTCCGTCGTCGGAAGTAACTGAAATCTCTGAATCACTCAATGACATTGACAACGACAGCGTCAGTGAAATCACTGAATCACTGACCATTCTGTCAGTTGCGCGCATCATATTAATACTATTACAATATTATACAGTTATACGTATAGACGTTGTATTTGACGTTGAAAATAATCCATGTGATTCTGTATAATGTCATGAATGTATTGTCCGTTTCCAATAAAACTTGATGTTCATGAATCTGAAATTGTCGTTTGTTACCGGCGAATGTTCCTTTTTACATCGTCGTCATCATCGTACATGTCAAACTTTCCTGAGTGACGTCTATCACCAATGGTTCATCGCTGTATGCGGCAACAGTCCTACAAGTCCTCACATTTGCGACACAACTCTCCAAATCCGAATCACAAGAATCTTATGCCGAGTCTTCCATGTTTCCAGTGGTGAGACAGATTTGGGCTATGGCACATATTACGTCACAGTACTTTACCAAGCGGCAATCAGGCACACTATTTCATTCGGGATTTCATTTGGAAATCGGTCAGATAGGCTGATTTTTACACATTAAACTGCGTGTATATATTAACTAAGGAACCTGTCAGGTATTACACCTGTCTAAATAGCATCATGTTAGTATGTCATTTACGTGGTTAAAATAGAACATTTATTTTCATGTCACCTTTAAGTCTCAGAACTGGATAAAGCATCACATACATTCTAAAAATGCATCACATGATCTACACCCTCTGTATCACATGATCAACATCACCCTCTGTGTCACATGATCAGCCTCACCCTATGTGTCACATGATCTACCTCACCCTCTGTCACATGATCAACCTAACCCTCTATCACACGATCAACCTTACCCTCTGTCACATGATCAACCTCACCCTCTGTCACACGATCAACCTTACCCTCTGTGTCAAATGATCAATCTCACCCTCTGTCACGTTATCAACCTTACCCTCTGTGTCAAATGATCAATCTCACCCTCTATATCACATGGTCTACCTCACCCTATTGCATAGTTCCACTAGACATGTTCTTGCTATTTGATTAAACCTAACAACCAATTCAATGTCATGGAGACCATGTTTGTTTAATGCACAATTACTCTAGCTAGTTGTCGAAACGTGAAAACTGTAAACTTACCTCACAAGTCTCGTGACACGAGGGACATACAATACTTCCCCTGTGCAGCCAGTCATTCTGGATGCTGTGAATCTGCAGGATCTGGCTACGGTGACGGCAGTAATACTCCTTGCCCGACACAATGATCACAAGGCCATCCACCGCACTACACCTGTACTGTACAACACAAAGTACTCACTCAACATCTCTCTACATCTCTCCACACCTGTACTGTACAACACAAAGTATTCAGTCAACATATCTCTATATATATACTGTACAACACAAAGTACCCAGTCAACATATATCTACATCTGTACTGTATGACACAAAGTACCCAGTCAACATCTCTTTACATCTGTACTGTATGACACAAAGTACCCAGTCAACATCTCTCTACATCTGTACTGTACAACACAAAGTACTCAATCAACATATCTCTACATCTGTACTGTTTGACACAAAGTACCCAGTCAACATCTCTCTACATATGTACTGTATAACACAAAGTACTCAGTCAACGTGTCTCTACATCTGTACTGTACAACATAAAGTACTATGTCAACATATCTCTACATCTGTACTGTATGACACAATGTAATCAGTCAACATCTCTCTACATCTGTACTGTAGAACACAAAGTACTCAGTCAACATGTCTCTACATCTGTACTGTACAACATAAAGTACTATGTCAACATATCTCTACATCTGTACTGTATGACACAATGTAATCAGTCAACATCTCTCCACATCTGTACTGTAGAACACAAAGTACTCAGTCAACGTGTCTCTACATCTGTACTGTACAACACAAAGTACTATGTCAACATATCTCTACATCTGTACTGTATGACACAATGTAATCAGTCAACATATCTCTACATCTGTACTGTATGACACAATGTAATTAGTCAACATCTCTCTACATCTGTACTGTAGAACACAAAGTACTCAGTCAACGTGTCTCTACATCTGTACTGTACAACATAAAGTACTATGTCAACATATCTCTACATCTGTACTGTAGAACACAAAGTACTCAGTCAACGTGTCTCTACATCTGTACTGTACAACATAAAGTACTATGTCAACATATCTCTACATCTGTACTGTATGACACAATGTAATCAGTCAACATCTCTCTACATCTGTACTATAGAACACAAAGTACTCAGTCAACGTGTCTCTACATCTGCACTGTACAACATAAAGTACTATGTCAACATATTTCTACATCTGTACTGTACGACACAATGTAATCAGTCAACATATCTCTACATCTGTACTGTAGAACACAAAGTACTCAGTCAACATCTCTCCACATCTGTACTGTACAACACAAAGTATTCAGTCAACATATCTCTACATCTGTACTGTAGAACACAAAGTACTCAGTCAACGTGTCTCTACATCTGTACTGTACAACATAAAGTACTATGTCAACATATCTCTACATCTGTACTGTATGACACAATGTAATCAGTCAACATCTCTCTACATATCTCTACATCTGTAGTGTACAACACAAAGTACCCAGTCAACATCTCTCTACATCTGTACTGAACAACACAAAGTACTATGTCAACATATCTCTACATCTGTACTGTATGACACAATGTAATCACTCAACATCTCTCTACATCTGTACTGTAGAACACAAAGTACTCAGTCAACGTGTCTCTACATCTGTACTGTACAACATAAAGTACCATGTCAACATATCTCTACATCTGTACTGTACGACACAATGTAATCAGTCAACATCTCTCTACATCTCTACTGTAGAACACAAAGTACTCAGTCAACATCTCTCCACATCTGTACTGTACAACACAAAGTATTCAGTCAACATATCTCTACATCTGTAGTGTACAACACAAAGTACCCAGTCAACATCTCTCTACATCTGTACTGTACAACACAAAGTACTATGTCAACATATCTCTACATCTGTACTGTATGACACAATGTAATCAGTCAACATCTCTCTACATCTGTACTGTAGAACACAAAGTACTCAGTCAACGTGTCTCTACATCTGTACTGTACAACATAAAGTACTATGTCAACATATATCTACATCTGTACTGTATGACACAATGTAATCAGTCAACCTCTCTCTACATCTGTACTGTAGAACACAAAGTACTCAGTCAACGTGTCTCTACATCTGTACTGTACAACATAAAGTACTATGTCAACATATCTCTACATCTGTACTGTACAACACAACGTAATCAGTCAACATCTCTCTACATCTGTACTGTAGAACACAAAGTACTCAGTCAACATCTCTCCACATCTGTACTGTACAACACAAAGTACTCAGTCAACATATCTCTACATATTTACTGTAGAACACAAAGTACTCAGTCAACATGTCTCTACATAATATGTACTGTAGAACACAAAGTACTCAGTCAACATATCTCTATATCTGTACTGTACAACACAAAGTACCCAGTCAACATATCTCTACATCTGTACTGTACAACACAAAGTACCCAGTCAACATATCTCTACATATATACTGTACAACACAAAGTACTCAGACAACATATCTCTACATCTGTACTGTTGAACACAAAGTACTCAGTCAACGTGTCTCTACATCTGTACTGTACAACAGAAAGTACTCAGTCAACATATCTCTACATCTGTACTGTACAATACAAAGTACCCAGTCAACATCTCTCTACATCTGTACTGTACAACACAAAGTACTCAATCAACATATCTCTACATCTGTACTGTTTGACACAAAGTACCTAGTTAACATCTCTCTACATATGTACTGTATAACACAAAGTACTCAGTCAACATATCTCAACATCTGTACTGTACGACATAATGTAATCAGTCAACATCTCTCTACATCTGTACTGTAAAACACAAAGTACTATGTCAACATATCTCTACATCTGTACTGTATGACACAATGTAATCAGTCAACATCTCTCTACATCTGTACTGTAGAACACAAAGTACTCAGTCAACGTGTCTCTACATCTGTACTGTACAACATAAAGTACTATGTCAACATATCTCTACATCTGTACTGTACGACACAATGTAATCAGTCAACATCTCTCTACATCTGTACTGGAGAACACAAAGTACTCAGTCAACATCTCTCCACATATGTACTGTACAACACAAAGTATTCAGTCAACATATCTCTACATCTGTAGTGTACAACACAAAGTACCCAGTCAACATCTCTCTACATCTGTACTGTACAACACAAAGTACTATGTCAACATATCTCTACATCTGTACTGTATGACACAATGTAATCAGTCAACATCTCTACATCTGTACTGTAGAACACAAAGTACTCAGTCAACGTGTCTCTACATCTGTACTGTACAACATAAAGTACTATGTCAACATATCTCTACATCTGTACTGTACGACACAATGTAATCAGTCAACATCTCTCTACATCTGTACTGTAGAACACAAAGTACTCAGTCAACGTGTCTCTACATCTGTACTGTACAACATAAAGTACTATGTCAACATATCTCTACATCTGTACTGTACGACACAATGTAATCAGTCAACATCTCTCTACATCTGTACTGTAGAACACAAAGTACTCAGTCAACATCTCTCCACATCTGTACTGTACAACACAAAGTATTCAGTCAACATATCTCTACATCTGTAGTGTACAACATAAAGTACCCAGTCAACATCTCTCTACATCTGTACTGTACAACACAAAGTACCCAGTCAACATATCTCTACATCTGTACTGTACAACACAAAGTACTCAGTCAACATATCTCTACATATTTACTGTAGAACACAAAGTACTCAGTCAACATGTCTCTACATAATATGTACTGTAGAACACAAAGTACTCGGTCAACATATCTCTATATCTGTACTGTACAACACAAAGTACCCAGTCAACATATATCTACATCTGTACTGTACAACACAAAGTACCCAGTCAACATATCTCTACATCTGTACTGTACAACACAAAGTACCCAGTCAACATATCTCTACATCTGTACTGTACAACATGAAGTACTCAGACAACATATCTCTACATCTGTACTGTTGAACACAAAGTACTCAGTCAACGTGTCTCTACATCTGTACTTTACAACAGAAAGTACTCAGTCAACATATCTATACATCTGTACTGTACAATACAAAGTACCCAGTCAACATATCTCTACATCTGTACTGTACAACACAAAGTACTCAGTCAACATATGTACTGTACAACACAAAGTACTCGGCCAACATATCTCTACATCTGTACTGTACAACACAAAGTACCCAGTCAACATCTCGAGCTACATATGTGATGTACAACACAAACTACTAAGTCAACATTTCTCTACATCTGTACTGCAGAATACAAAGTACCCAATCAACATATATCTTTTTTGTTCCAATAGTTTCATTTGGTACAGATAGCAACAAGTCTTTTTCTTGTATGACAGGTGTTGATGCTCCCAGTTAGACAACGATTCCTAGAACTATGTTATGTAAACTGTGCAAGCAACAACACGGCCAGTAGTCCTCTGTTGAACAACACAACAAAAGTCTTAAAGCAAGCGTGTCTCTTCCACTGCCCAGAATCAGCCTACGGTGGTAATTATTCGCAGGAAGTTGGCTGAATGGGTTGTACTTCGTCCCATTTTGCAGTCAGAACTATGGGAAGCAGCCAACTTTAAAAGGTAGTTCTGGGTATGAACACAAACCTCCACCATAACTGCTGCTGGTTGTTGTTTGCAATTCAAATAGTCTGTTTACAATTTTGAACATTCTGTGAGGACAACATTCAAACTGCCACTTCTGTTTCTGGCTTATTAAACAGGGAACTACAGTTAACTCACCCAGCCTCGGCTGTATTGACAATAAAGCTTGTTTTGAAACTGGATGTTTTGTTTACCGTTTGAACATGTACTCGTGGTCGTGCCTTCAAATTGCAACAATTCTTATGGGCTTACTAAACACAATTTGGCGGGCAGTGTACCTTCATCATAGTTAGTATAGTCTTAAGAATAGTATACTAACTAATAAATAAAAAAAAAATAAAAAAATAGGAGCAGACTGCTTCCTTTTAATGAACTAGGGGCAGACTGCTTCCTTATAATGAACTAGGGGCAGACTGCTTCCTTTTAATGAACTAGGAACAGACTGCTTCCTTATAATGAACTAGGAGCAGACTGCTTCCTTTTAATGAACTAGGGGCAGACTGCTTCGTTGTAATGAACTAGGAGCAGACTGCTTCCTTTTAATGAACTAGGAGCAGACTGCTTCCTTTTAATGAACTAGGGGCAGACTGCTTCCTTTTAATGAACTAGGGGCAGACTGCTTCGTTATAATGAACTAGGAGCAGACTGCTTCCTTATAATGAACTAGGGGCAGACTGCTTCGTTATAATGAACTAGGGGCAGACTGCTTCCTTATAATGAACTAGGTGCAGACTGCTTCCTTTTAATGAACTAGGGGCAGACTGCTTCCTTACAATGAACTAGGGGCAGACTGCTTCCTTTTAATGAACTAGGAGCAGACTGCTTCCTTTTAATGAACTAGGGGCAGACTGCTTCCTTTTAATGAACTAGGGGCAGACTGCTTCCTTTTAATGAACTAGGAGCAGACTGCTTCCTTTTAATGAACTAGGGGCAGACTGCTTCGTTATAATGAACTAGGGACAGACTGCTTCCTTTTAATGAACTAGGGGCAGACTGCTTCGTTATAATGAACTGGGAGCAGACTGCTTCCTTATAATGAACTAGGAACAGACTGCTTCCTTATAATGAACTAGGGGCAGACTGCTTCCTTATAATGAACTAGGAGCAGACTGCTTCCTTTAATGAACTGCAGACTAATGGGGCAGACTGCTTCCTTATAATGAACTAGGAGCAGACTGCTTCCTTATAATGAACTAGGAGCAGACTGCTTCCTTATAATGAACTAGGGGCAGACTGCTTCCTTATAATGAACTAGGAGCAGACTGCTTCCTTATAATGAACTAAGGGCAGACTGCTTCCTTATAATGAACTAGGAGCAGACTGCTTCCTTTTAATGAACTAGGGGCAGACTGCTTCCTTATAATGAACTAGGAGCAGACTGCTTCCTTATAATGAACTAGGAGCAGACTGCTTCCTTATAATGAACTAGGAGCAGACTGATTCTGCTTCCTTATAATGAACTAGGGGCAGACTGCTTCCTTTTAATGAACTAGGGGCAGACTGCTTCCTTTTAATGAATTAGGGGCAGACTGCTTCGTTATAATGAACTAGGAGCAGACTGCTTCCTTATAATGAACTAGGGGCAGACTGCTTCGTTATAATGAACTAGGAGCAGACTGCTTCCTTATAATGAACGAGGGGCAGACTGCTTCGTTATAATGAACTAGGAGCAGACTGCTTCCTTATAATGAACTAGGGGCAGACTGCTTCGTTATAATGAACTAGGGGCAGACTGCTTCCTTATAATGAACTAGGAGCAGACTGCTTCCTTTTAATGAACTAGGGGCAGACTGCTTCCTTATAATGAACTAGGGGCAGACTGCTTCCTTTTAATGAACTAGGAGCAGACTGCTTCCTTTTAATGAACTAGGGGCAGACTGCTTCCTTTTAATGAACTAGGAGCAGACTGCTTCCTTTTAATGAACTAGGAGCAGACTGCTTCCTTTTAATGAACTAGGAGCAGACTGCTTCCTTTTAATGAACTAGGGGCAGACTGCTTCCTTTTAATGAACTAGGGGCAGACTGCTTCGTTATAATGAACTAGGAGCAGACTGCTTCCTTATAATGAACTAGGAACAGACTGCTTCCTTATAATGAACTAGGGGCAGACTGCTTCCTTTTAATGAACTAGGAGCAGACTGCTTCCTTTTAATGAACTAGGGGCAGACTGCTTCGTTATAATGAACTAGGAGCAGACTGCTTCCTTATAATGAACTAGGGCAGACTGATTCTGCTTCCTTATAATGAACTAGGACCTGGGAGCAGACTGCTTCCTTATAATGAACTAGGAAGCAGACTGCTTCCTTTATAATGAACTAGGGAGCAGACTGCTTCCTTATAATGAACTAGGAGCAGACTGCTTCCTTTTAATGAACTAGGGGCAGACTGCTTCCTTATAATGAACTAGGAGCAGACTGCTTCCTTATAATGAACTAGGAGCAGACTGCTTCCTTATAATGAACTAGGGGCATATTGCTTCCTTATAATGAACTAGGAGCAGACTGCTTCCTTATAATGAACTAGGGGTAGACTGCTTCCTTATAATGAACTTGGGGCAGACTGCTTCCTTATAATGAACTAGGGGCAGACTGCTTCCTTATAATGTACTAGGGGCAGACTGCTCCCTTATAATGAACTAGGAGCACACTGCTTCCTTATAATGAACTAGGGGCAGACTGCTTCCTTGTAATGAACTAGGAGCAGACTGCTTCCTTATAATGAACTAGGAGCAGACTGCTTCCTTATAATGAACTAGGAACAGACTGCTTCCTTATAATGAACTAGGAACAGACTGCTTCCTTATAATGAACTAGGAGCAGACTGCTTCCTTACAATGAACTAGGCAATATTTGTTAACTTATAACATTAGTTAGTGGTGGCCTGAACACAGGAACACATAGGACAGGTTCCCCCTCTCTCTCTCTCACATACACACATACAGAAACATACACACACACACATATATACACAGACACACACACAGACAGACACACACGCACACAGACACACGCACACAGACACATGCACACAAACACACACACGCAGACACACACAGACACACACCGGCACACACACCGGCACACGCAGACATACAGACACACACAGACAGAGAAACACGCACGCACGCACACACGCAAACAAACACACACACACACACACACATCATCCACCAGTGAACACGTCCTAGATGTAGGACAGACTTAGGACAGACTTGAGCACTCACCATATAGCAGCCGCTGCCCCAGTGTGCAATATCCTGACTTGAGTCACAGTGGTGCAAGGACCAGGCCTTATGATGCAGGAAACACATTGAGTTGTCTCCATAGTGCTCCAGGGCAAAGTTTATATCTGGGTCTGCAAGCACACACCAGTCCTCGTCTTACAAATGCAGTTACAAAACATCTTTATTAAAAAGCATACATTCTTTTTCCTGTTTGTAACCGTCGACATGGTACGACTCTAACCAGGCCCTTAGCCAAGATTGTGACATTTTCCCATTTACCAATTCTCATTTTTTATTTATCTGAGACTCCCCAAAACCTGTAACTGCACCCCACTTGAGGCTCCCCAAAACCTCCAACTGCACCCCCTTGAGGGTTCTTCGAAAACCTCCAACTGCACCTCCTTGAGGGTTCTTCGAAAACCTCCAACTGCACCCCCCCCGAGGCTCGTAAAATATTAAAACTACACTCCTGCAGTCACTTTCATACTTAGTTCAAGGCCTGTTTTATGACAATACAAACACTGCTTTGACATTGTTATTGGGAAAATAAGTCCGACACGAGATCATGCTATCTAAAAAAAATAGCAAACATTTTCCAAAGACCAACGGACCCGTTAGTGATTTGAAAAAGAAACAAACATTGCAATTTTCAAAAAACCTGTTCTAATAACAAGACAATGGGTCTATGGCTAAGGGCCTAACTCTAACTTTGTATAGTTCCAACAAGAACGTAAAATTTCTAAAACTAACAATTTTCATACAGACATATGCACGTATGCACACAAACACACTCCACTTTCTTCCCACAATTTAATCAAATGTATATATATCATACAGAATCAGATACAACCTGTATATAGTCTCTATGAAATAGACAAAAACAAAGTGGTAACTGAACATAGGCCCGTTGAAAATCTTCTCTGTCATGGCATAATGCAACCCCCTTTGTAATGTCAAGTTAAGGTATCTGACTGTATTTTATATCATAATGAATCATTCAGGGTTGTTTAAAAAATTGACAATAACAATGAAACGATGGTGCACTAATCACTGTCTGAGAAACAGATTTAATGGAAAATTCGTAAAATGGCCCTAATTTATGAACGGTTCATCCTACATCAACTTGTGATATATCTAGAGATGAGGAGGCTGCTTGAGTTTGTCCTGCTTATATATTGTATCATAGCATGTTTTGCATATTAAACACGCAATCCAAATAAAAGTTAGAACAACCTACCACAGAAACAAAGCCATTCGTCTAGTTGGCGAATTGAATGGATCAGTGCTGCACCATCGATGACAAAACGTTGTAAGAATCCGGTCACACATAAGTGAGACTTTTACTGGTTTCAAGATTGCATTAAAAAAAGTCAGAGTTTGAGCTTTAGTTGAGGTTCCTTTGAGAGGACTCCTCCAGGTCTTCTCCTCGGTTCTCATATACAATGAGTTTGCCTGTTCTGTGGTTAACGTGATCTGTGAAGTGTGCTGGATTTGGACTTTCTGCTATCTGTGTTATTGGATAAGTTGTTTCGCTTGATTGGTGTGATCAGGTACAAAGCATTCGGAGTCAGCACATTTTCCATGAAGCTTTTATCCCTTTGATTCAAGCCACCAACACACATGACACACACCTTGTTGTCCATCATAATTGAGTCCTCATGCTCTTTTTCAAAATGACATGCTCCGTTCATTAAGGCTTCTAACAAATTCCTAAGGTGACATTGAAAATGTTCCTGGTATGCACAGCCTTCTTTGTAGCACTTCATTTGCCCTTGTCTTGGTCAATCGGTATGGTTGAGAACCGTCGACTGCTCCTTGTTTTCGTCTACTGACCCTCATCTCACTCATTTTGCTTGGAAGAAACACAATGTGGTCTCGAAAGAAGAGGGAATCCACCGGACATAATTCTGGTGATCAAGAGAAATGCCTGAGGTGAGCGCAGCTTCAGTGTGTCAAGTTGTCAACCATAGCTTGAATTTCCTCTCTCAGTGTGCTCGGACAAACATGAAGATGATCTGTTGGAACTTATGCACCAGCAGCTAGCAGGGTGCGACTGTCTAACTCTCTCATGCAACCACCGCGAACATATCTTTAAGAGGCAACTCGGTTCCACTATCCTTGTGCATCCGCGTTGTAAGATTATCCAATAAAAACTATCACTTTGTGATAGGCTGCCGACACATTCTTAGTGATCATGGCTTCGGTCAGAACATCAGGCCATCTAGAGCAGATCTACCATGGTGGCCCACAAAGCATCATAACAAACTTGTCTTCACTAAGAGAGTTTCTGAGAATGTCAATTGATTTCCCTTGGCAATGTCTTAAACTGGTTGATCCACCACCAGCAGCGGGATGTGTTGCGGGTTGAAGTGCTTCATATTGTCTTGTTAGAATCATGTCTAGAACAGCTGCTTTGTTGTGGAAAATGGGCGAGTGGGCTTCAATGTATTTTACAGATCTTCCAAAAACATCTAATCGAGAATCGTGATACAAAGACCACATGACCAGAACAACTGCATCCGTTTCTGGCCCTCCACGAATTATCTTCTTCGAACAAACTCGTTGCAAGGAGAGCTTCTGACCCTCTGTTGGATTGGACTTATATGAGTGAGGAAGGACGGACTCACAGGTACCTAATCGTCCAAATTGTTGTTAACCAATTTTACACGGTTCTTGAGCGCTATGAAATTAACTTTGCCTCAACACACAAACAACATCCAACATAAAAGTTGCTACTCCTTATTTCGAATCCACAGAGACATTGCACTTTGATGTGTATTGAACGGTTAAGAAGTTAGACCCGGCGGTTCACATTGTTCTCTTAAAAGTACCTCATGTTACACATTAATATGGAAAATAAGTAACTTTCTCCCAAATACTAGCAATTATATTATTTATATTTTATTCGGAAGGAGCCTGGTGTTTCTTCTGAAATTTAATCTAGGTTAGGCGATGTTCAGTCCTAGATTGATCGGTTATTGTTGGAAACAGTGAGGGAAATTAGCATTAGAATAACACAATTTTTTTCTCCAAATAACATCAAAATGGTTGTTATTACACACACACAAAATAACTTAATAGCTGCTACTCATTTTGAATTTCTAGATACATCATACGTTGATGTATGATGAATGGTTCATAAATTAGGGCCATTTTACAAATATTCCGCCAGGTGGCATAATGTTAATATTGCTCTGACATGGTAGCAGTCAACATGCAAAATTAGTTACTTTCTCCCATATAGTATCAATTTATTTTTGCTTGGCAGGAGTTTGGGGTTTCTTTTGCAATTTAGTCTAGGTTAGGCAATGTTAAATTGATTGGCTAAGTGTGGAAATAGTTAGGAAAATATCATGAAAATTACATGATTTTACAATTTTTTGCAATTTGCAAAAAACTTCAAAAAGGGTGCCTCCATACAAAAATTGCATTGCACATAAAAGTTGCTACTCCAAATTTCAAATCCATAGAGACATAATACGTTGATGTAACATGAACGGTTTAGAATTAGGGCTGTTTCAAGATTGTTGCTTAAAGGTGCCCCCATGACTCCCAAGGGGGGTGACCGCTGTACACTCAGACCACAAATGTTACTCATGCTCCAACCTATCAGGTGGTATCGAAAAGTAAACTTTTACAACAACCCACTAAATTAGTTAGGGATGATTTACAAAACTTGCATTAATGAGAACAACTGCTCAAATTATACATCTCATAAGAAACGTTGTTTACAAACACTCCAGGAAACTGTCTTCTGCATTAATGTACATGTAGTGCCACCTGGTGGACGGTAATTTTTTGTTGGCACAGGGAATATCTATAACGCCCAGCAACATCAGTTGAGGAGAATCGATGACAAACCTGCATTGTTCTGGTGGATGGAACATTTAGTTCCTCTTTCTCCGCTATCTTCTTTCTGCCAGTGGAATGCCTGACACACAAACAACATGAATAGTTAGCATGAACAGCACTGTAATATATGACGGCTGCCTGCAATGTATCAATGGCCAGACACATAGCAGCTACAAACTACAAAGTAGAACAACGTAATAGTGACTTATGTCATCTGACTCAAACAAATCATATGACGGCGTGCCTGAAAAGGGGTCAGTAGACTGTATTCAGTGGGCTAAAGGGGTAGAAGTTAATGTATCTGTACAAATGGGCAGTTGTTAATGTACCCTGTATAAAAGGGTTGTAGTTAAAATATCTGTACAGAGGTCTACAGTAAATGTACCTATAGAAATGGACAGTAGTGAACGTCCCTGTACATGTAGGCAGCAGTTAACATATCTGTATAACGGGGCTATAGTTAACATATGTGTACAAAAAGGGCAGTAGTTAACATACTTGTACAAAAGGGGCTGTAGTTAACATACCTGTACAAATGGGCAGTAGTTAACATACCTGTACAAAACGGGCTGTAGTTAACATACCTGTACAAAAGGGGCTGTAGTTAACATACCTGTACAAAAGGGGCTGTAATTAACATACCTGTACAAAAGGGGCTGTAGTTATCATACCTGTACAAATGGGCAGTTGTTAACATACCTGTGCAAAAGGGGTTGTAGTTAACATACCTGTACAAATGGGCAGTAGTCAGCAAGTTGCACCAGTCCTCCGTAATGAGAAACTTCCTTGGGGTCTACCGACGAGAGTTCTCGGAAGTTCTGTAAGAGCAACTTCATCATGAGCTTCTCCGAGTGATGACAAGACAGTCGCTAAACCACCAGTGAAACCAACTGGATTTGAAACCAAATGATTTCAAACATTTACGTTTCGAGAAGGTGCCTATATCTCAAAGTAAAATACCTGAATTCTATTTAGAAGTGTTTCTGTATATGTCCTTACTGATGAATAAACAGCGACATACCTGGTACATAGAGGGCAGCTCTGTGCGATACTCAACAAGGTTACAGACAGCGACAGAGTCTTGGTTGGGCGAACATTCCGTCCTGATTGGAGAACTTCTCACTCGGTCGCAGAATGGGTAGATGGGAGCGCCACTGTAGCAGAACACACTTCGGTGAATAAGACTGGACGGAGTGTATCGAAGTCTGTCTGCAAAAACTCGTTCACAGCCAGGTGACAACTATTTTGAAGAAACATATATACATTATTTACACATGTTCCCCTTGGAACTGTGGCACAGTAGAAATATTAACCAAATATACTGTAGAATGTTTCAATACGGCAACCAACATATCACACAAAACACAACATTTTCACTACCCACCCTCAAAATCTGCATATATTCGTTGGTCAGCTGTCAGCATTTAAAAAAATACTAATCCCCTCTAATCTCCTGTCACTGCAATTTTAAGGAACGGCTGTTTGGGTCATTATTGGATTCATGGTAGAGACCTCTTAACAGTTTCCTGATTGTATTCAAGTCTGCAGAAGCAAACATGTATTAACATGCATAAAACCGCATCTCAGAGCGATTGCACATAACCCAGACATGTCACAGAATTGCAATAAGAAAACAATTACAACGCACTGAAACATCTCTTTAGGGTTGGACTCATAAAGTCCAGAAAATCGTAATGGATTTTGTTTTGGTTCAAACCACCACCCACACCCACCACCCACCCCCACCGATATATGGTGTCCCAAATTACAGACAATATTTGCCAGATGTGACATTACCCATGATGCTGCCAGCTTCTGATATTTACAATAGCCTAAATATGTATTAATACATTTTCCATTCAATAGGTGGTGCCACAGTATTGATTTATTTCCCAGCATTACAATACAACATATTTTTTTCACAATACTATTATAATACATACATGAATTTTTTTATTGTATTCACAGTTATTATGGAAAAGAAGAAAGCAGACGTTTAACACTTATGAAATACTTTCCCTTTCAAAATGGTGACTACCAACGAACCGCCTACCCATACCTGATACATGAAGTTCTATGTATTTTGGAAGTTGTTAACTCAATGCGACCACCCCTTAAGCTAGGATTTCATATACCGTATTCGTTTTTTTTAGCATACATGCCCTACTTAGCATACACCCCCCTTTTCCAGCTGGGTCTGATATCAGTCTGTAACTAAAACTGACCACTGGATCCATCATTTATTGTAATTCCCTGTCAACCATTGACAGTATCAGAAAGAAAGTTCCACCTGCATCCACAGCCTTTGCAAAGTTCCAGTATCCCTTTGGCCACAAAATCACCATCACGTGGATGTATAAATCACTTCCAGTTAGCTTCAGTTACATTGACGTGAACTAAACTTGAATGTATGCAGAGGATGGCATCACCTGCCCTATGACTTTGTCCATATTTTACCACTGTCATGCAGATCGTTTGTCTTTTGCTGTCTACTGCTAACTTGTCTCTCCAATGAAAAGTACTTTTAAATACGTGGTAACCATATATTTGACAAAAATGCGACATGTGGCAATACAACGAATATAGTGCCCAGCAGAAATTACTAGAAGTAATTCTGTAAGTACATATGCGGGTGAGTTTTGTCATGCAGATGCAGCAAACTGAATCGCTCCATGTAGCAATTCGAATAGTATCCACAGTGGAATCGGATAGGAAATTCCCAAACGTAACATCACTCAGAGGCATTCCCCACTCTGAATGCGTACATGTTTTCCATACATATGGAATCCTAAACTGCCACAATGGTCCCCTACCTTGCTGCCCGGGTCTGCATCCACTCAAAACAACTCAACTTGACGAAGTCACAGCCCATCCCTCGTCCCCAGGTCAACTCCTCCGCATATGCATAGTTCGCCCGGTACCACCTGCGCAACGAAGGCACACACTCGATTCATTTTTATATCAAATTTTGACTTTACAAAATGTAACTGCAAACGAGATGGTTGTGTAGTCATACATACAATTAGACAAGACCGCATGCCACAATCGACAACATGTGCTATTACGCCATCAAGTGCAGCGGAATGCTTGTAACAAAGGTATCATTTTGTATTTATTTGACTTCTAATGACTGAACTTAGCCAATTCAAACTCAGTGATGGGAACTACCCCGGTGTGGACCGTCTCTCCAGTTGGTTTTCATGCACATTTAAAACAGTTTTATTTTGAATGCAATTACTGTGTCATGACGTAGTAAAATAGTTCCAGATGTATTGCACATGAAGTGTAATAATTTGACTTAGATTACTGAACACTCTTCATGAAAATTCATTTGATTTCATTCATATCTAAAATTTAACTTACTGATGAACCTATCTTAAGCTAACTAATAATTACAACTTGTAGCTATATTCCATTGATAGTACAGTGTATTACAGAAAATAACTTTTCTAAGATAATACATCTTTAAATTACTTTTGCTAAGTCACACTCCATTGTGTACTGCAATGTTTTATAACACAAATCAAAGGAACTTTCTAACAGATTTCATCCAAGTGCTGTCTTACACTCTTACAACACACAGCTTGTGTCAAGGCAATTTTGTACAACTGTACATTTTTGTAACAGTCTTACCCTGTGTCCTCCATCAAGGCCAAGGTGATGCGTGATATGACAGGGTGCTGAGTAAAAGACCCTGTCATCGCTTCATTCTGCAGCCAAACAAGTTATACACGACCTAAACAACATTTAAAATAACCTCTCCTCTTTCTGATGTTCAATGAGGAAATGTGCAACTATTGCCGATTATGGCAGCCCATAACATTTCATTTTATTACAAAATGAGGCTAAATAAAAAAAAATGATATCTTGCTAATACAAATTTGGACAACTGACAGCTGTAAGGCCATGCCAATTTTATTGTTAGGATTACAGATTTTTTAGACATTTTTGTTAGGGAGGAGGGGGGAATAAAAATAAGTCATTTCACGAGAAAGGTGTTTTGTGTAAATACATGAATTGTCATATGAGCCGTACAGTATATTGCTAAACAAAATTATTTAGTCTTGTATCCAAATTTACTAGACGCATACTTTTATGAAAGTTTAATAAAAGTTGAAGACTATTAGAATTTAGAATACTTAGAGTACTGATAATAAGACTTGGCAGATGCCATTATGGTGTGTTAACATTACAGCCATAAATATGTAGATTAGAGGTAGGATATATCTTGCTGTGATAATATTAATTTGACTGGAATAATTAGGATTTGATTGTCGTACCTCCAAATATAACTACATTATTCAATTCCGATGTAATGCAATGCAATGCTGACTATGCAGGCATTGAAGAGAGTGTCTATGACCCGTTTTACCAGCATGTTAACTTGATTGGCAAAAATCAGATGTTCAGATTTTTGCATGTAGACAGAATGAGTAGCGCGTTAAACATGCACATGTTACTGGTTTCATCTGTGTTGCGTGTTGGCAGTTTATTTTCTTTATTGCTATTTTGCATCGTGTCTAAAATGTCAGCCTTCGGGTTGCCTTTTCGCTTCATTTCGTTGGCACTAACGTTGTCATCATTAGACATTGAATTGCTAATGCAGCATCTGCAACAATCTGCGCATTCGACGCAAATACATACTTTCGATATCAGAGCGGTGTCACTACAAACACAGGAAATGACATCGTTGTTCACGTCGGACAATTTAAATTCTGTTACTTCTTTTTGGGAAGCAGCACCAAACTTCAATTTCTTGATACAAAACCACACTCCAGTGTCTGGTCCAGCCATAGTTTAGATCAATTAATGACAAATTGGACTTTTGCGGATTCGTTGGATCGTAGACCGAAGATGCACAACAACCAATGAAACAATGTTTAACATACAATGTTTGGTATGATGCGTATATGCTCGATGAATTGATACAAAATCATTGGTTTGGCATTTTGATCAGAAATAAAAGTTTAAAATTGCAATTTTATTTTTATTCCATTTTGTTAAAAACAACGTTGGCGGGTCTGTAATCCGAATAATAAAATTGGTGTCGCCTAAGCATTTGGTCAACAATCTCATGGCATAGTGTCCACATTGTTTTTCATTTTAATAGGTCCACATTACATTTCTCCATAAGAATTCAGAAATGAAATTAGAAATATCAACCTAAACTATCCTCATACAAAACGTTGTACAAATTATGATGTCATATTCGAAATATCTATAACTTTAAAGTGCACCCATTGCCAGACTGTTATTGAAATAACAAATAACATAATGAGGGTTCTGGTAATTTACGTTATCTGGTAATCTATTTCAAACATAGCTAGCTATGTACAACAAATCCATACAAAATAGGTGTGAATATTGGAATAATGAACAGCATCTCACCTCAAACACCCTCTTCTCCCAGTGTGTGAGGGCGGTTCCCAGGGTGCCTTGGTTCTCCAGCTCAGCGCCCTCTAGTGTCGGGCATGCAAAATATTTTCTAACTTCTTCCTGCAACGAAGCTAAGTTCTTATATAGCGCAGTATCCAGTTCTTAGGACTGTTCAAAGTACTTTACACTTTACTCCCTGGCAGACCTGTTCAATCGAATGCCATCTCGACTTCTCTGGGAAGCATTCAGTCCTGCTGCAGTTAATGCACAAAGACTTCATATTCATACACAAATATCCACCAGTGTCTATTGCCACATACTCATTCACACTGCTTAGTGAACTAGTAAGCGTGCAAATTCTCTACCAAGATGTAAACTTTGAATGATGTTTTTCTGGTGACTTCTGGCACATGCCTTTGCATAGTTATGTAAATAATTGTTTTTATTTTGTTAATGTACTGTAATTAAAACAAGATGCTCCTTGCACAGGTGAAAATATAAGTCCTGTCCATGTTCGAATATAAGGTCACCATTTTTGTTACCTGTAGCTGAGAAATGAGTTTACTTACAACAACCCTGGGAGTGACGAGGAGGCTGAATGTGCGTGTGATGTTGGCGCCCCGTACCATCCAGTTGAACCTGGTCACCTCCCTCACGACCTTGCTGCTCCACTGGTACAACTCCGTCCTGTTAGGGGTGTTACAATGATGTTACAAGGGTGCAACAAGGGTGTTACATGGATGTAACAAGGGTGTTACATGGGTATTACAGTGGTGTTACAAGAACATTACAAAGGTGTAGCAAGAGTGTTACTGGGGTGTAACAAGGGTGTTACAAATGGTGTAACAAGTGTGTTACAATGGTGTTACACATGTGCTACAAGGGTGTAATAAGTGTGTTACAAACATGCAAATCATGGAAAATATGACAAGATAAAAATGAGAACCATTAGTAATACTGCAAAATCGATAGATTTTTCACTTAATCAACATCTGAATATAACATAGAATGTAAAATAATAACTGGCTGTAATGGCAATATATACTGATAGAACAATATAAAGTTATGATAGTTACATGAACATAATTACAACATATATAAATATAATCAATGATTATAGATTTACACGACTCCACTTTGTGTACTTGATGATGCTTTAACAACATGTTGCATGTCTTCAATAACTAAGCTATGCTCTGTTAATCTTCATTTTCTATGTTGTCTCAACTAATCTTAGATTATGATTTGCAAATCTACATCTTGTGCTGTAAAACTTGCCTTGTTTTATGTTTTCATGATGAATAAAAGCTGTACAAATACACCGCAGAAAGCAATACAAAATGCCAATAACGGTGACAGAAAATCTGCCATATCAGACAGTTAACTGACGAAAGAAACTGTTAAAAACCACTGTCATACTCGTAGTTGAAGTCGGGTTTTCCCGTAGATGGTGATCTCTTTGTGAGTGGCTCCCCCTGGGGATCTCGAAAGAAGGCGTAGAGACCAGAGGAGAATCCCTACAACAAGAACAACATTTCAAAGCTGTGTATGCAGTCATAGGAACAGTTTCTGCCACTCTCGAGTTTCTGCTCTTGTTAGCATATCACCGGATCTAACATGAGATGTGTCATTAGTCAGACATATTGGGTGTATAAGCATGCAACAAATTTTCAAAGAAAATTGTGAGAAACAATTTGAGACACATGTTGTTATGTAATATTAGACATACAACTACGCTGCACTACATCAAGTAATATTAGACATACAACTACGCTGCACTACATCAACTAATATTAGACATACAACTACGCTGCACTACATCAAGTAATATTAGACATACAACTACGCTGCACTACATCAAGTAATATTAGTCATACAACTATGCTGCACTACATCATGTAATATTTTAGTTTGTTAATCGAACATGTAAACAGTGGTTCATAATAATCAATACAGGAATGTGTTGATTGACACAGGGATGTTTATACATTAATGCGTTGCTTCTTGCTGGATAGTGACTTTTCAAACAAGTCCAGGCAGAAACAGGTGGCTGCAGGAAACGGTTTTCTTCTTTTGATTATTATTTCACTAAAAACAGCAATCTTGTTTGCACTCAACCCAGGAAAAAATTGGTTCTGATGTAGAATAATGATCCTATTGGAAGTTCCTTCAGATCTGTGTAAAAATTGTATATTATATTTAAGACCAGTAGACCTGACACTGTTCAGGCCTTTATATATTCAAACGAATTCTACATTCTTGTGGAATCAGTGATTGCATTCACTTTGTATACATCAACCTAATGCAATATTGGTAATTAAAAAACGTTTTTAGTCCCAGTTGCCAGAATAGCTTTTCAGTACTGATGCCAACAGAGAATCATGTCAATCCATCAGGACATTTAATACCTCACTCACCAGAGCATGTAGTACCCAGTCTATACACTAGGACATAATGTACACCTAATACCTCACTCACCAGGGCATGTAGGACCCAGTCTACCCACCAGGGCATAATGTACACCTAATACCTCACTCACCAGGGCATGTAGGACCCAGTCTACCCATCAGGGCATAATGTACACCTAATTCCTCACTCACCAGGGCATGTAGGACCCAGTCTACCCATCAGGGCATAATGTACACTTAATACCTCACTCACCAGGGCATGTAGGACCCAGTATACCCACCAGGGCATAATGTACACATAATACCTCACTCACCAGGGCATATAGGACCCAGTCTACCCACCAGGGTATAATGTACACCTAATACCTCACTCACCAGGGCATGTAGGACCCAGTCTACCCACTAGGGCATAATGTACACCTAATACCTCACTCACAGGGCATGTAGGACCCAGTCTACCCACCTGGGCATAATGTACACCTAATACCTCACTCACCAGGGCATGTAGGACCCAGTCTACCCACCAGGGCATAACGTACACCTAATACCTCACTCACCAGGGCATGTAGGACCCAGTCTACCCACCAGGGCATAATGTACACCTAATACCTCACTCACCAGGGCATGTAGGACCCAGTCTACCCACCAGGGCATAACGTACACCTAATACCTCACTCACCAGGGCATGTAGGACCCAGTCTACCCACCAGGGCATAATGTACACCTAATACCTCACTCACCAGGGCATGTAAGACCCAGTCTACCCACCAGGGCATAATGTACACCTAATACCTCACTCACCAGGGCATGTAAGACCCAGTCTACCCACCAGGGCATAATGTACACCTAATACCTCACTCACCAGGGCATGTAAGACCCAGTCTACCCACCAGGGCATAATGTACACCTAATACCTCACTCACCAGGGCATGTAAGACCCAGTCTACCCACCAGGGCATAATGTACACCTAATACCTCACTCACCAGGGCATGTAAGACCCAGTCTACCCACCAGGGCATAATGTACACCTAATACCTCACTCACCAGGGCATGTAAGACCCAGTCTACCCACCAGGGCATAATGTACACCTAATACCTCACTCACCAGGGCATGTAAGACCCAGTCTACCCACCAGGGCATAATGTACACCTAATACCTCACTCACCAGGGCATGTAAGACCCAGTCTACCCACCAGGGCATAACGTACACCTAATACCTCACTCACCAGGGCATGTAGGACCCAGTCTACCCACCAGGGCATAACGTACACCCAATACCTTGCTCACCAGGGCATGTAGGACCCAGTCTACCCACCAGGGCATAACGTACACCTAATACCTTGCTCACCAGGGCATGTAAGACCCAGTCTACCCACCAGGGCATAATGTACACCTAATAACTCACTCACCAGGGCATGTAGGACCCAGTCTACCCACCAGGACATAACGTACACCTAATACCTCACTCACCAGGGCATGTAGGACCCAGTCTACCCACCAGGACATAACGTACACCTAATACCTCACTCACCAGGGCATGTAGGACCCAGTCTACCCACCAGGGCATAATGTACACCTAATAACTCACTCACCAGGGCATGTAGGACCCAGTCTACCCACCAGGACATAACGTACACTTAATACCTCACTCACCAGGGCATGTAGGACCCAGTCTACCCACCAGGGCATAATGTACACCTAATAACTCACTCACCAGGGCATGTAAGACCCAGTCTACCCACCAGGACATAACGTACACCTAATACCTCACTCACCAGGGCATGTAGGACCCAGTCTACCCACCAGGACATAACGTACACCTAATACCTCACTCACCAGGGCATGTAGGACCCAGTCTACCCACCAGGGCATAAAGTACACCTAATACCTCACTCACCAGGGCATGTAAGACCCAGTCTACCCACCAGGACATAACGTACAGCTAATACCTCACTCACCAGGGCATGTAGGACCCAGTCTACCCACCAGGGCATAACATACACCCAATACCTTGCTCACCAGGGCATGTAGGACCCAGTCTACCCACCAGGGCATAACGTACACCTAATACCTCACTCACCAGGGCATGTAGGACCCAGTCTACCCACCAGGGCATAACGTACACCTAATACCTCACTCACCAGGGCATGTAAGACCCAGTCTACCCACCAGGGCATAATGTACACCTAATAACTCACTCACCAGGGCATGTAGGACCCAGTCTACCCACCAGGACATAACGTACACCTAATACCTCACTCACCAGGGCATGTAGGACCCAGCCTACCCACCAGGACATAACGTACACCTAATACCTCACTCACCAGGGCATGTAGGACCCAGTCTACCCACCAGGGCATAATGTACACCTAATACCTCACTCACCAGGGCATGTAAGACCCAGTCTACCCACCAGGACATAACGTACAGCTAATACCTCACTCACCAGGGCATGTAGGACCCAGTCTACCCACCAGGACATAACGTACACCTAATACCTCACTCACCAGGGCATGTAGGACCCAGTCTACCCACCAGGACATAACGTACACCTAATACCTCACTCACCAGGGCATGTAGGACCCAGTCTACCCACCAGGGCATAACGTACACCTAATACCTCACTCACCAGGGCATGTAAGACCCAGTCTACCCACCAGGACATAACGTACACATAATACCTCACTCACAAGGGCATATAGGACCCAGTCTACCCACCAGGACATAACGTACACCTAATACCTCACTCACCAGGGCATGTAGGATCCAGTCTACCCACCAGGGCATAACGTACACCTAATACCTCACTCACCAGGGCATGTAGGACCCAGTCTACCCATCAGGGCATTACGTACACCTAATACCTCACTCACCAGGGCATATAGGACCCAGTCTACCCACCATGGCATAACATACATCTAATACCTCACTCACCAGGGCATGTAGGACCCAGTCTACCCACCATGGCATAACATACATCTAATACCTCACTCACCAGGGCATGTAGGACCCAGTCTACCCACCAGGGCATAACATACACCTAATACCTCACTCACCAGGGCATGTAGGACCCAGTCTACCCACCAGGGCATAATGTACACCTAATACCTCACTCACCAGGGCATGTATGACACAGTCTACCCACCAGGGCATAATGTACACCTAATACCTCACTCACCAGGGTATGTAGGACCCAGTCTACCCATCAGGGCATTACGTACACCTAATACCTCACTCACCAGGGCATGTAGGACCCAGTGTACCCACCAGGGCATAATGTACACCTAATACCTCACTCACCAGGTCATCTAGTACCCAGTCCACTCAGAAGGGCACATAGTACGTCACCCATTCATTCATCCAGTACCTCGTCTACTCACCAGGGCATGCAGTATCTCATGTTTGAGTGTGGCGTGCATCTGATGTAAATTGTGTGGCTCAGTTGATATGTCATTAGGACACAGGTTCACGTAGCCTGCCACTGGCCTGAAACACAGTATACTTGAAGTCGTTTTAAAATATCAACAACAGCAACGTGAACTGACGAACAAACAGGCAGCTGGGTGTATATTGATGGCTGCAGCTCAGATATTGATACCTAAAATTCCTAAATGCAGCTAAAGTAAAACACTAATAAAATGTAATGGGTAAGATCAATTACTGATAGACTTGACTTGAGATATAAAAGCAAACTTCTAGCACATTACAATATTGTACAAGCTTGTACAAGTAAATCAAAGTAAGCACAAATATTACAACAAATAGCATAAAGAACAGTATTATTACAAAGAAAAAGAAACCGGAAATTGTAAAATTACTACAGGTAAAATTAAGAAACCACTACACGTAAATAGCTGAAACGCCACCACAAAAAACAGCCACATCAAATGAATTATTTCTATAAACCTCAGGTGATAAAATATTTGACATAAATCATTGCTAGAAAGCAATAATAAAATCCTACTTAGTTGTTGGAAAAGCTGGCAATGCAGGCTCAGCTGAAAGCAGAACACAAAACCACCTAGAACCCCTAGACCCAGACTACTGTCACACTACCTCAAACAAATTAAACAAACCCACCCATGTAAACTCCCATTACATCTCTGGTGACCACAGACGCAGATCTTACATTTGATATTTGGAAGCTTTATCCCATACAAGATGAGAGAATGATGTTTGTGCGTACCTGTCAAGAGCGCCCTCTAGCTGACAGTAAGCTGCGTACGCTACGGCTGATCCGACAGTGCAGCGTTCCTCGTTTGTTGCTGACACAAAGAGAACAAAGTCAGCGTTGTCGACCCCCGGGCCCCCGTAACCAACCTTCTTATACTTGGAGCCAATGCGGGCGATGCGACAGACCTACAAAAGGACAATATGCTCATCATGATTTAACACTACTTTACAATTTGTTTTATCGCTTAAACGATATATTTTTATAATGTTTTACTAATTACTAAACTATTAATTATTACATTTATTAGTTAGTATTATTGCTATATCATCATTGAGTTCTATCAATGTCTTAATAATTCTTACTACTGGCAGCTAATACATTTATTTAATAATTTTCTTATTTAGAAATTCGATGCCATTTTATTTTTGTATTCATTTGTAATAATTCTTATTACTAGTAGTATTTGTAATACAATATTATTATAATATGTTGTGAAGCACCACAAACAAATTTGCACCTGGAGCTACCAAAAATAAAATATAGTATTGTTGTCATACACATACATAACTACTGGTGCATAGCAGGTGCAGATTAGTTAAGTCCATCAATAAACTAAACTTGTTTTCTCAGTTTTCTGAGATTCATATATTTGTAGAGATGCACAACCTGAACATTCTTTTTGCTCTTACTTTTCATTGGCATTTTATCCATAGGTAACACATTATTTTCCTTACGAATCTCTTTAGCAATGAAACCAACAACCAACTTATGTATACATATTCTCCTTTGCTTTTTGGCAGTTTCACTTTCAACAAAACATTTTTCTTTAAAGACAATAATTAAAAAGGAAAGTGTCCGGCACTGGTATTTACCTGTAGTACTGCATTAGATGACTTAACCAACAATGAGTTGTATTTCTCAACATAGGATCATACCAAACATAACGTTTTAGGTACATTGCTTCAACAAAATACACTGGAACCACATCGAAAGAACCCTCATGAAATTGATAACATTACATATGTCTATAATTACATCATAGAATGTCACTGATATATTGAACATTTCATGTGAATTTACAGCATGTATATATGTGCATGCACATATGACAGTTTGTACCTCTAGATATTGTTCTGGCACAACGACTGGGCCACATTTGGTGGTTTCACTGCAGTTGTTGACGCAGTAGGGATAGGGATCACCATCCCTGAATCGGATGACGTCAGACTGACACGACCTGGGAAGAAACAAGTGACATGATTGTGTGTGTCTGTATGTGTGTGTATGTCTGTGTATGTGTGTCTGTGTGTGTGTGCATGTGTGTGTGTCACTGTATGTGTGTGTGTCACCGTATGTGTGTGTGTCTGTGTGTGAGTGTGTGTGTCTGTGTGTGAGTGCGTGTGTGCCTGTGTGTGTGAGTGTGTGTGTGGGTGTGTCTGAGTGTGTGTGTGTCTGTGTGTGGGTGTGTCTGAGTGTGTGAGTGTGTGTGTCTGTATGAGTGTGTGTATGTGTCTGTGTGTCTGTGTGTGTGTGTGAGTGTGGGTGTGTCTGTGTGTCTGTGTGGGTGAGTGTGTGTCACTGTATGTGTGTGTGTCACTGTATGTGTGTGTGTGTGTGTGTGTGTGAGTGTGTGTGGGTGTTTGTGTGTCTGTGTGTGTGTGTGTCTGTGTGTCTGTGTGTCTGTGTGTCTGTGTGTGTGTATGTGTGTGTGTCTGTGTGTGTGTGAGTGTGTGTGTGTGTGTGAGTGTGTGTGTGTGTGTGTGTGTGTGTGTGTGTGTGTGTGTGTGTGTGTGTGTGTGTGTGTGTGTGTGTGTGTGTGTGTGTGCTGTGTGTGTGTGTGTGTGTGTGTGTGTGTGTGTCTGTGTGTCTGTGTGTGTGTGTGAGTGTGTGTGGGTGTTTGTGTGTGACTGTGTGTGTGTCTGTGACTGTGTGAGTGTGTGTGTCTGTGACTGTGTGTGTGTCTGTGACTGTGTGTGTGTGTGTGTGTGTCTGTGACTGTGTGTGTGACTGTGTGTGTGTGTGAGTGTGTGTGGGTGAGTGTGGGTGTCTGTGTGTGTGTGTGTGTCTGTGTGTCTGTGTGTGTGTATGTGTGTGTGTCTGTGTGAGTGTGTGTGACTGTGTGTGTCTGTGTGTGTGTGTCTGTGACTGTGTGGGTGTGTGTGTGTGACTGTGTGTGTGTCTGTGACTGTGTGGGTGTGTGTGTCTGTGTGGGTGTGTGTGTGTGTGTGTCTGTGACTGTGTGGGTGTGTACATTGTTTGTTTCAGGTAGTCTTGTCTTTGTCGCTCAGGACTTACAAACATTGGCATGCATAATGCAAAAGGCATGAAGCATTAGATATATATATAGCATCAATCTGTTCCGAACTGTAATTGTTCTCAACTGGGAAATTAGGAATTGTCCAGGGCCTGTGTGGTGCGAATTTTGCCAGAAAACATTTGCAAATTAGATATAACCATAAGCACTTTTGAATCCTCGTAGGATACATAACATCTGCACTATATTACTGAACCAAATACATTTATCAAAATAGCTAACAAAATGTAAATCACATGTAAGTTTTTCCAGTCAATATCACAACTCATGTAAGGCCTGCAAAATATTTCTTTTAACGTTCTGGTCAAAGGACCAGTCTTGTTAAATGTAGACAGTTCCTGAAGTGGAAAATTCATAATTTGTTCGCAACCCTTTCCAGATTCAAGGTTAGCAAATGCAGTAAAGTCCACAAATCTTTACCACTCTACCCAATCTTTAGCTGTCAAAATATCTGACATTTGTTTTCTAAAACTGGTCTGCAAACCAAGAAAATACTCAAATATCCATCTACCTTAAAATAATAAGGAAATAAAAATGAAAATACATTCTACCTACCATAATGTTTAAGATCATATAACTAAAAACCAAATAATATTCTTGTAGGACAAAGAAGAAGTAGGAATCTAAGAGACACAGTTTTGTTACATAAATTATGTGGAAGGTGTACACATGACCCACCTGAGCAATTTTACGGGTTGTGCAGTTCGACGGACCTGTAGTGTCCTCTCCCAATATGACACAGCTGTAGGAATGAGCACATCCTACAAAAGTGGCAGGATTAACAGTTCAATCCAATAATGTATGTGTATTTTTTATTACAGCCAAAATTATGTCCTAATTGCAACTGATTCTGGTGTTGAAATTATGTCGTAATTGTAACTTATTTATTTAATTTTACAAATTGCTATTTTTTTATTAATTTATTCTTCCATAGCTATATTTTTTTTTCATATATCACAAACTTTTTCCAAACAAACCTACCAAAAGCCATGTTTCAGGAATTTTTATTAATTGCTTTTTTCTGTATTAAAACTGCAATGTATTACCAGTAAGCAGTACAATAAATGTAGCTAGGTCTAATTATAACAAAATTGAATTAACACCAGTGATGTCATGTCACCTCCATGCATCATCAATGTTGTCAGACAGATACGGGCTGTTGAGGAAACGAGTGAATCAGATGTTTTCAGGGTCTAAATGGTCAAGAGGCAAACAGAACTGTTCCAGATGCCACAACAGTCACACAACCCTCACCTTCACCAGTGTTTCCTTTTCCCGTGGTAGATTTGACAACCCGCTGTCATACACCAGGTGGATCCGCAACTGCTGGTCTAAGCTCCGCCTCTTCACGACATGCACTGACTCCCCCAGGTGGACATTGTGAACAACCTAAGGATAGGGAATCTTGTATTAACACAAAAATAGTCACAGACATAGATACAAACACTAGATAGTCTTCTGGAATAAATATTGTGTTCTGAGATCAAAGCTGAGGATCAGTAAGTAGTGTTATTAGCACTGGATTATATAAATTAACAATGTTCTCATTCAAACAACATGTTCATGGGAAATCGCTGAAGTGATGCAGGCTGGACGATGAAGAACACTGCTGTTCATGAGAAAAAGTAATCATTGGAAGTTACTGTTTTTACCGCTGTTACAACTAATTGTTGTTAGAAGTAAACAACTTCAAATAAAAATTGTGTATGTACACTTCATTATCATAAATTTATCATTCACAAATACTTTAAAATAATAGGCATTCACCAAGCTGGGTCATTCCGTGTGAAGGCAACCAATGGATGCGGCACTCGTCTATTCAATGTTTGATTGAACCAGTTTGGTGAAAGCTTTTGGAAAGATAATAAGAATCTGAAATTTGAGTGTTCTAGCTTCAGTAGTTTTTAAGTTACGGCATTTTGAAATTTGGGACATTTTCTTCGTCAGAAGAAGCTCCTTAATGCAAACCACAGGGTTCAATCCAGGCTGCACCATTGATGCAATATTTTAACAAATGACCCACCAAAATTTCACGAATGGGCCCACAGGGCGCATAAATGTGGCATCTGGCGCACACAAATTCAGTTGACGTGTCCTAAAAAAATCTACATTAATTGACGAGGGATTTAAAGTCAATATTTTGTAAGTATCCAGAATTTGTGTGCAAGACAGCCAAGAGACAATAACAAGTAATTATTACGTCGTTATTCTGGCCGATGATGAAGCGAGTGCATCGCACTACCTACTGCTAATTCCACACAAATCCGCTAGGTGTACAATTATCTGCCAGAGCGCGCATGCTGTGTTTACCGAGGTGTAAAATATTCGCCAGAGCATGCACGCTGTGTGTTCGCTAGAAAGAATCATGGAAAAAATAAAACGCAAAAATCACGTTTAGACATGTGAGGCAAAAGGCCACGCATACAACTGAAAGGTATTAAATGTAAACATTCATTGGAAATTTAAATTATTACCGATAATAGTATAGACAATAATGAAATTCGCTACCAAGCGGAATCGGATGGCACTTTTTAAATTAAATTTAACTTTGTCTTTGCGTAGGCCCGCACACGGCTGACACACCCAAATATCAATGAAAATTGGCAACAAGGAGGTTTGAAGATTCCTAAATGAGGCAAACTATCAAGATTCAGTCATGTTCTGTTTTTAGAGAATGATTGATGTGCGTGACTTCTGTGGCAAAGAAGTGACTTCCGCGATGAGTAGCTCCACCAGTAAAAAACAAAATGCAAAAGTTGAACAATTCTTAATATTTATTTTCATAAAATCTCAAAACACAAACCGCAATAAACACAAAAAATCCAACCAAAAGTAACATTTTATGATAAATGTTTCTCAAAATATTCTCGTTTCAAAATCCTGTGTATAATTATGAAGTAAACGGATGATAATATGCTCCATGAATGACAGTTAAAAGAATGGTGTAGTTTAATTTATTCTTGTGACTACTTGGAATAAACATATGTTCAAAGCTGGTTTCCAGGCTTCCTGCAGTGTCAGCAGAAAATGTTGACCCCCTTTTATTATATATAATATAATTTATTAACTATATATCCAGGGTTGGTATTGCACACATTTCATGTCGTTGATGGTATGCCAGTTGTAGAGACTGCCATATTCAAACAAACATCCTTGTTATTTAGCTGCAAACCTAGAAGGGAATTCAATATAATACTATAAATCCACATTAACTCATTAGTAATGTTTAATTACTCAATTCCCGGAGGAATTTTCAGTCCCTCCCATAGGTACAATGTTTAAAAAAATTGCCCCCTTTTACAACCTACATGGGCTCTTGGCCCACTTATTCAAGATCCTAGATTGAACCCTGAAACTGGGATGCTATTTATGCCTTAAAAAAGTATGCTAAGATGCAATATTCTTAAACTAGCATTACCACAACGGCCGCCACGGCTGTTGGATCTGGCCAGTTCTGACACTAAACTACGACAGGCCACCGTTTTTGCAGCCCTTACATCATTAAGTCCGTGTTAAATAATACATATTTAATATCATGGGAATGACAAGATGATGTCCTTTACAATGGTATAAAGTTTTTTAAAGTATTCCTTTATTTGATAAACTAATCGTTCGTGATTTAACGATGATGCGTGTTAAAAATGTACGTCGACGATGCTCCATAACGGTACGGTTTTTGCAAAAGCAGGTCGCTGCAAATTAAAAACCCACACTTATTTGGATTGTCATGAGAGCTGTTCAACTAATTAGAAGACATGTTCGTCTTCACTGCAGACGTTGCACGAAGTTTCTGCGGTAAACCAAACGAAAGTTATGTCAAATTATCATATAAACATGAATTTTTGATAATGTTATCATCTGATTGAGAGAGCATTGGAAGTGCAGAAAGATCTGTATGTATGTTTTATTGATTACACAAAGGCATTTGACAGAGTTTGTGATGAAGAAATAACATCAATGCTGGAGAGTTTCACAAAAAAACATAGAAGCCACTGAAATGTGGTTCTTAAGAAGAATGCTGCCATGGACTGCAAAACAAAGCAATGAAGTCATCCTTAGGACAGCCAAATCAAAAAGAAAGATCATCAACAAAGTTAGAACACAACAAGCACTATTTATAGGTCATGTCATGAGAAAGAAAAAATTAGAACATGTAGTAACAACAGGAAAGATAGAAGGCAAAAGATCCAGAGGACGACAGAGAATAAAAATAATATATCTCAACATGATGTGGAAGGAGCACAACAGAACTGCTACAGACTACAAACAACCGCAATTCATATGGCTAAGTATAACTAGTATAGACATTAATTATGCAAAATGGGAATTAAGTGACATCCAATTATAGTAATTAAACTCTTTATGTAATACCATGATAAGACGCACTAAACATTTAATCACAATGCTTTTGGTGAGTCCACATTTACTATGTCCACCATTTTGTTTTATGATAATTATATAATCAATTATGCAAATTATGGCAACTACGTGAGTTCTAATGAAAATGTTTGTGTTGTACTATTTTACTATGCCTCAAATGTTAATGTACTTTTGGAAAAATACGATACGAAAAATTGGGATTCTACATTTAATATGTCCACCATTTTATGCAAATTAATTGTATTTATTTTTAAGAAGCCGTCACAAAATGTCTAAGCCCAAATTTCAAAATGCCGTAACTTGAAAACTACTGGAGCTAGAAAATAAGTTCAAATGTTGTATTCTTGCATATTTTACCAGACTTTTACCAAACCGGTTTATTAAAAAATTTAAGAGATGAGGGCAACATTATTCAAAAATTTAAGAGATGAGGGCAACATTATTCAAAAATTTAAGAGATGAGGGCAACAAATTTCAGGAATTTTGGTTGCATTCGCATGAAATGACCCAGCTACTAAAATGTACAAAAAATTGTTTATTACTTTGTCAGTTCGTCATCAATTCAATTCAGTAGCATTACCACAAGAAAAAGAAAAACTGCATTACATAAACACGTTTTGTTATGCATTTTAGAATACGCTGCTATATCACTCATTTCAAGCGCGTGGTGCAGACTAGCACAATTCGGGTAGCTATTTGGGCTTCAAAAGTGCAATATTTTCATAACAGAAATATGCCTGAGATGATGTTGAATGGTGGAACTAATGCACCAATATATATATCAAATTTAGACAAACTCAAGTTATAATTGGTAAATCGAGGTGGGTCCAGATTCTACAAGTCTGACAAGTGCCCATGCTATGGCCATGACCATGTTAGAAAAAAAAAACTGGGCACTTGTGTAGAATCCGGACCCACCACGATTTCGTCTTTATAACTTAAGTTTTGCATAACTTTGATTCCTCAGAGCATTAGTTCCATCACTCAACACCATCCCAGGCATATTTATATTACACAAATATTGTCTTTTAGTACACTTTTGAAGCCCAAATAGCGACCCAGTTTGTGCTAGTCTGCAACGCTGCTGTCGTGTGTTTCCGCATCACGTTCGTAAAATGAGCGATATAGCAGTGTATGTTAGAGTATAGCGGCTTATGTTGGCATATATTTTTGCCTCAAAAGTGTGCTAAGACGCAATATTCTTAAACGTAAACATGCCTGGGATAATGTTGAATGATGGAACTAAAGCACTGAGGTATCAAAGTTAGGTAAAATTCAAGTTATAATAGCAAAATCGAGGTGGGTCCGGATTCTACACAAGTGCCAAAAACGGCAGGTTTGTTATGGCTGCGTCTACGCTAGGCCCTAGGCTTGTAAAAAATTCTACCGATATATTACTATTAGTATTACTATTAGTGCTCAGTATCCCCCTGGGTTGATTCAATGAAGCATAGGTTTGGAACATAAGGGTCAGTAGGATTAACCTACTTTGGGCCATTTAAGTAAACGATTACCAAAAGTTTTGTGAACTAACAATGTGGTGCGCTAAAACAGGAAACAAAAACTTCATACACAGCCATAGAAACAATAACATACATTGAATCCTCTAATTATCGCTCACGCGTCAACGGAGACTCATACTTTACGTACCTCGTGACGTTTGGGGACGATGTGACCACACGAGTGTGTGTCCGACTGCAAGATCACGCTTGTAAATATGAGAAGGTGGAAGATAGCGTCCGAAATAAGTGGTTTATGAGGGCGGTGTTCATTGTTCACCTGATACCAGTGCATCGTTTCGAGACATTCGGTAGGCGTTGTGACAGGCGCCATCTAGCGAATGGTAATGAACTAAAAACGAATATGACGGAGCACGTGTCTAGACTCCTACTCTTACTAGAGTCCCTGTATACCCACAAATGCCATATTTCATTCCTATTTCTTCATCTCTTATGGTTATAGACAATGATCGCCGAAGATACAAAAGAACCAGCGTATCTTGTCGTTCTAGCCCTAGGCACTCTGGTCTCTGAATCATCCGCTACGTTCAATGAGTCTATTGTCACAGTCCGTCTTCAGTGGTTGGGTGTCTGTCAGTCGTCCCTTGAAGTGTGTGACAAATCTGTCCTGCCTCTTGCCTACGACACTTTCCGCCTTCTTTATAATCTTATCCAATCTGTCCCTATCCTGCTTTGAGACATTTCCACCCCAGCAGACATAGCTAAAAATAAGCACACTAGAAAAACAGTATAAACATTTGTATAATCTGAGAACTGATGTTAATTGATCTTTATTTTCTTAAACAATATAATCGAGTGTGTGCTTTTTGACAATGGTATCGAAGTTTTCCTTCCAGCTTAAAAAACATAAAATAAAATAATAGATAATAGTTTAATATCATATAATTTATCACTGGCGCCGGAACGAAACTAAAATTGAATAAGCTGGGTGCTGTTAATTAATTTTGAAGCTCACCAAAAACCTTTAACTGCACCCCCTCTAAAGACTGACAAAAAAATTCCAACTGCATAAAAAACCCACTTTCAGGCCTCTAAAAAAACTCGAATTGCACCTCTCCGAGTCTTCCTAAAACCCACCATGAGGCTCTTCGAAAACCTCTAATTGCACCTAAAATACATCCTCTTTCCTTGATATTGGGGGCTAATCCTATCCCCAGCCCCACCAAAAATATGTGGGGGCTGGGACTCCCAACCCCCCCACCAGCTCCGGCGACTATGTATATATATATAATATATATTATAATATTATATATATATATATATACACTGTATTAATTTATTATAAATGGAGTAGCATTTTAAACATTATAATTGTTGGCTTGCACGTACGTTATAAAATCTACTTGTTTGTTTTATTATAAAATAGTCTAAGCCATAACGCAAATTGTCTTATAATAATAAACTTTACTTACACACCATCAAATCCGGGACTAATGACCCGTTCATAGGTGTTTACAAATCGGCAATCATCTAAGAAGCATAAAACGCATTTAAGAGAAATAAATAAGAAACATAAATAAAGTTAGGAATAAAAATCCTAATATATATATATATATATATATATATATATATATATAGATGAACCTATGTATGTATAGTAAAATTACGGGTAAATGCAATGATAAAATAAACGATTAGTAAAAGTGCTGAACAGCTGAACCTACAGGATAAAATAAATAAATAAATAAATAAAAGCCTAAATTACATTAAATAATTTGATTAGATACTAAAATGTGATTCTGAGATAAATAAGACTGAAAATAAATTAAAACTATATGCATGCATAATACAAAGGTTAAATGATGTCTGATTATATTAGTTTGAGAACAGAAATGTCTTCAATAATTTTCCAAACTGCCTAGTGTTCTCAATCGCGCGTAGTTCCAGAGGCAGAGAGTTCCACAATGTCGGCCCAGCACATGCAAACGCCCGGCGACCATAACGTTCTAGGTTCACACATGGAACGTCCAGAAGCAGACCACCGCCAGAGCGTAGGGTCCTGCGTGGCGAGTGACGATGTAACAGTGACGCGAGATACACTGGCGTGCCTGCATACAGTGCCGTGTGTACAACCATGAGTAACTTGTACTCGATGCGCTTTCTCACTGGGAGCCAGTGTAGCTGTTGTAGGATCGCAGTGATAGATCGCCGGTCACCTCGTCGAAGTTGCATCACAACACGAGCAGCTGACCGTTGGACTCTCTCTAGACGGTACAGCAGACAGTCAGGTATACCAAAGAGCATCGCATTTCCATAATCAGTTCTGGATGTCACAAGTGCATGGACAAGACATTTGCAGACACTGGTCGTCATTGCCTCTCGTACACGAGCAATTCTCGAGATATGGTAGTAAGCCCTTCCACATACATTTGCCACCTGCGTCGCCATCAATAAAACAGCATCGATTGCAACACCAACGTCACTGGACGATGGTCGATGTCGACATGATCAATGCGTATTGGTCTGCGCAAGCTCGATGAACGTATAACAATTGCTTCCGTTTTGCTCTCGTTGAGAACCAGTCTAGCCAGCTAGTGAACATAATAATTTGCAAAAAGATGGCAAAATAGGCTACTGCTATAATAATTATATGGGTTGGAACAGTTTCAACGATGTCACGAACAGGCCCTGTTCGTGCGATGTTACAGCTAAGATAAAACATGGGGGACAAACTTTCAAAGTCTGTATTTTTTAAATATTGACATTTTCTTAAGCAAGTTACGCAAAGTATGCTGCTGTTATACAAATGTGCTGTATCGGTGGTTAAAGTCAAAATTTACTATAGAGGGGACACGTTATGGTCAAGACATTCCAGCATATCAGATTGGAAAAAAGTCAAATTATTTATTTACAGCAGTGGTAGTGACTGCCAAATACTGAGGGGGTTGTTTTTGTGTAGAGCTATTGTTGGAAATTGATAGTTGAGAACAAGAAAATACAAATTACTGTAGAATGACTTATAATTAAGCCTGACATTTACAGTAATTATAGTAGACATAGGTTGGTTGTATATGTAATGTATTTTCATCTGTCATAAACTGTTGCAACTTATTCCTGTCATATCATTAGTGTGACTGAATGGGCGAACGTGTGTCCGTATGCTTCCCTGCCGACCACTCGACCAAAACGCAACATATGACGTATGTATGTATGTATGTATGTATGTACACACGTGTGTGTGTATGCACGTATATTAATTAGACAATGAACCTATAGTAATAATTCCCTACATGCACGAGTGTTTTGGTTGTACAATATAAATTTATGACAATTAAAACAATACAGGTTCTTGTTCTCTTCGTAACGCAGCTGCGCCGTATACGTGCTAAACCAGCATAAAACACAAACATTTATTTGGTATGTTTTCGATTAAAACAAATATATATCCAGTACGTGCGCGTGTCCCACGCCGCTGCTGCCCAGCTGTAGGACGTTCAGACGCCCTGTTGTAAGTCCGTCATATTGACAATGGCTCACTTTTGAACTCAAGCCTGATACAAAACACATATATGGGCGGTCAATACGTTAGGATCTATAGATACAGTTGAAACTGGAGTATTTTGAACTTAGGTTCAAAACACTGTCGTGGTGTTTTGCATGAGGGAGTTAGTTTTGAAAGTCCTCCACCGATCGACACACAAATACGCTTCGTTGCTAGACGTAAAACCTTAACGGCATCTCTTGGGCAACGACCGGAAGCGAACTGTTGAGCCGACACAGCTCACGTGAGCGGGCGATACTTGTAGACGGACACTTTGTTCATGGAGTGTCCGACGTACAGAAGCGAGAATTCTTTGTCGAAGTAGAGCGCCTTGGGCCCCGCGATGCCGTCAGCTTCTGTCAGGAGGTGTCGGCGGAACTTGCCTTCCGCCGTCAGTTGATGGATGCGGTTGTTGAGCGAGTCGGCGATGAGAATATTGCCCTTCGAGTCTGTGATCACGCAAGATGGCGTGTCTAGACTTTGCGCACCCTTTCCCCACGAGCCGTAGGTCATCCTCTGAAAACAAATAAAGGCGCATAATGTTAATGGACATAGGGTACGATCTTCCACGCGAGGGCATGCAGTAGCAACTGATGATAGTTTGTCATCACAACGAACTGGGAAGAGATCTAGAGGAGAAGACACTAAAGCATAGACAGCTGTGTATGTACCTGGGTGGAGAGATATAAAGGAAAGAAAGCTCAGTCACTGTAGAATACAAGCAGGTCCAAATGTTGGAGGAATGAATTATAAAAAGATAGGTGAAGAATGGATGAGCTGACGGAGAAGGTCGGTGTGAAGGAAAGTTTCAAGAAGAAGCTAAAGTGGAACGAATGGGAGAAGAATGGTTAGCGAAGAAAGCGGATGTTATCAAAGTGGATGCTAGGTAAAAGGAGACGAGAACGACCAACATTGAGATTGGATGATTGTACAAAGAGAGATATGGATGGGGTTGGGAGAGGAGTGGAGAATGAGAGCAAAGGTTAGAGGGGAGTGGACGCGGGTGGTGGAGGCAGCAGTGTAAGAATAAACTTGGGGAAAGAAAAGTAAAACATAAACCGAGGACCAGTATTGGGGCCGGCCTCGCATCGGAAGAATTCAGGGGAAAAGACGCGAACAACAACGTTCTCAGTGAAGCGAACATGACGATTTTCGGATGTTCTGCCGGCATGGATATGACAACAAATGTTATGCCCCAGTAACACACATAAATGGCAGCTTGTTTATGCATGCACGCGTGTGTGTATGCGCGCGCGTGCGTGTGTGCATGTATTAATAAGACGGCACTTATCGCAACGTCGTTACGGTGTCATGCGCCATACAGAATAAAGAATGTATGTGGCACACTTCCATCAATTCAAGGATAAACTTCCCACTTCTCATTTTTTGCCACTACCTCCTGAAATAATGAAAACAGACATACGGTTTTCGTATGATTCACACTGACTAAAGATCGTACCACGTTGGCCGTGTCGGGGTCAATCAGTGATATTCGAGCCTTGTCCGTGTCGCAGACAACGATGTGACCGTCAGGACAGACGGCCACCGATTTGGGGCACTCGAAGTCGGCCCGTAGCACCGTCTTGTGTTTGCCCTTCGCGTCGAAGACGTGCACGCACTTAGCCAGCGTGTCGCTCACCACGTAGTGCCCGTGGTTCGTCAGTGATATGCCCGACGCACACTTCAACTTGCCTTTGCCCAATGTCTGAGTGCAGCGTGTGTGTGTCACATACAAACATATCACACGGGTATATTCCCTACAGTCACACACACACACACACACACACACACACACACACACACACACACACACACACACACACACACACACACACACACACACACACACACACACACACACACACACACACACACACACACACACACGAAGACACATACACAAGCACGCACAATCACACTTACACAAGCACGCACGCATGTACACACACGCATGCACACACACATGCAAGCAGACACAAGCACGCACGCATGTACACACACACACGCATGTACACACACGCATGCACACACGCAACACACATACTGCCTCTAATGTTGAGACGAACTTACCCGAACGACTTTGCCATCAGCGGCCGATATGATGACTAGCTGACTGCCGTTCTCACAGTACGAGTCACACACGATGATGCTGTCGGGCGAGACGGCGGCGGCCATGCCTCGCGGACACTTCATCTCGTCGTTGTAGATCGTCTTCTCGTACAGCCCCTCTTGGTTGTAGACATTGATGCGGCCCGTCACGGCCATGCTGTCGGCGATGAACACCCGGCCGTTCACCTTCGTGATCGTGTTGCCGGCGCACACGCCTTTCTTCGTGTCGAAGTCAAACATCTTCTTGCATCGAGTGTTGGTGTTCTTGTCGTCATTGTCTTTGGATTCCGCGACCCGACTCGCAGTGCTGCTGGCGCCGGCGCCACTCGTTTTGCTGTCGTACAACGACGCGGCTCCTGTCTTGTTTGTGCGCGTGGAACCGGCACTCTTGTCCGTCCAGCAGTGACACACCAGCAGAGGCTTAGCGGCACCTAGCAGCAGACCACAACTATATCTCCATTGGTGACACTTGTTGTAACGTTTGGCTGCTTGGACGTTGCACGTTTTATTTATCTAAACATTAAGCGCTTGTTGAATGTCCAGTGTTAAGTTGTGTGTGAAATTCGTGATATCCCTCAATGTGATCGGTGCCTGAATTAAACAGGACATCACGTCTACTACGACGTATCATTACGCAAATACGCAAACAACTACATACAAAGGGCTCTCAAAATACAAATAACACGCCATAAATATACAATTAGTGATATGTGCCCATAGTACAGGTTACTACACCAACAGTTGTCTATGCCTAATTGGTGGTACATGTGAATAGTGGCCTGGGCCCACCTGGCGGCAATGTCAATGCATAAATAGTGGTCTACGCCCATCTGACGGTACATGTGATTAAATAAATAGGGATTTATGCCCACCTGGCGGTACAGATGATTAAATAAATAAATAATAGTCTATGCCCACCTGACATAATGTGAATACATGAATAGTGGTCTGTGCCCACCTGGCGGTACTGCAGACATGAGATGATGTGCCAGCTCACAAGACGACATCTCGCCAGCTGCACCCGCCCCACCCTTCCCTCCCGCTCCACCAGCTCCACCGGGCGTGTCTTCAAAATTCAGTTCGAGTGACGTCACATTGGTGAAGGCCACCTTAAGACTTCCCGTCTCCTTGACAACCTCGACGTCAGTGCCGCGCTTGCGCAGATTGCCAGCTCGTTTGGTTATGTCCTGAACATCGTCCATTGTCATTCGCAGGTCGGCCAGTTGGTCGTCAATGTCGGCTTCCAATTTCGTAAGGATCTGATGTGACAATGAAATACGTCGGTCTAAGAGTAGGTCTAATACAAGAAGACAAAACATAAGCACGAACAGACGTGAATTGGCACCGAGAGGCACGGAGAGACACGGAAAGACACGGAGAGGCACGTTTGAGAGACCCGTATAAACACGGAGATGCACGGAGAGACACGGAGAGGAACGGGGAGGCACGGAGAGGCAAGGAGAGACAGTCCGACGGAGAGACCCACCTCCCTTTTCGCCTTGGCGGCCAACTCGAGTTCGAGACAGTCGTGGTGTCGGTGGTTCTCGAAGAGACAGCGAAGACAGATCGGGTCGTCACATGTCATGCAGTAGGCACACATCTGCCGCTCGGCGTGCTTGTCGCACGGCATGTTGGGCAAGAGCACGTCTTTTGCCTTCTTCTTGTACATCGTCATTTCTTCTTTCGCAACTCTGTTACATAAATATATAAACAGATTTGCGTAAACCTAGACGTAGTCAACAATATAAATTTAATTAGGTAGGTCAGCCAGGGCAGCGCTGCAGAGCTTACAAAGTCCCCAATCAAAATGAATGGCACAGGTACAGAGACTCGATTTAGTTACCGAGGTAGCCGACGCGTCACTCCGCCCGGCAGTCGTAATAAATCAGCGAAACCCGAGTGGAGGACCTCGCCGGTTTTTGAGAAAACGTGAGTCCAAAGACTTGCGGGAGTGAAAAGAAGAGTGACCAGCGACGAATGGAGAAGCTGAGAGAGGAGGTTGGCGTAAAAGAATGTTGTAAGAAGAAGCTGGTGAAGAGTCGACGAAAGTGGGTTGGACATGTGGGCAGAATGGGAGTGGAACGGTTGGCAAAGGAAGCAGGTGCCCGGAGAGTGGAGGAGAAAAGGAGACAAAGAAGACCTAGACTGCAATAGCAGGACTGTGTAAAGAGAGACTTGGAAGGATTGGGAAGGGAGTGTTGAACAAGAGCGAAAGATAGGGGAATGAAGACGATTGGTGGAGAGAGCAGTGCAAGATTGGCGAGGGAAATGAAAAAACAGATAACAGAAATCGAGCATCGGGATATGAATAGGGATCAGGATCGAGGCCAGCGTCACCACTGAGAGGCAGGAACACAAGAGGAAAACAACAACAGTTCTCGGTTGTTTCTGCGATATCCGCTAGGTGATGGTTTGATTCACACACACAAATCCCACCGGAGTCTGTAGCAGTAGGACTTGGCTAATCCGATATCTTCACACATTTCTTTATATATCTTATGACATTGACACTACTATAAATGTCGCGACCTCAGTCAATGGTGACGAAATATAAAATACAAGGCAATGAGTACAGCATACGATATTGTTGCGTAATTGTTGACAGAGCTAGAGGATTGATTGTCTAAACATAATGTTTAGACATTCCTCGGTGTAGATACATGACTGAGCCGCGTACTATATGACCTTTCATCAGCATCACCATACACGCTATAGACTTGCAGTCGTCAGTCCACGTGACCCTTACCTCGTCGTATCAGTTCAAGAAATTGGTCGATGATGCAGCACACCTTTTCTGGGCAACGTCACAAAGCAATTCCAAATTGACCGTCCAACTATCTATGACTGCACCATGCAAACATTGAATTGAAGTCTGTGTTTGATTAAAGTCACTTGTAAGATCTACTCCACAAAAGCGTGATGAGATTCGATGACGTCTGCAGATGTATAATGTCCACTGTTTCTAAGCAAGTTGTGACACGTTATGTAGATACATCATATGGCAGAATCGTTGTGACGTCATTTCCGCTTAGCAGAATAAACAGGAATAACGTAAGTACTGCGTCGATATTGCTCCTTAAAAATGTTACTATACTAATGTGTATGAATGTGCAACTTCATTCTACCTTTGCACCTAAACATATACTACAAGACGTTTTACTTACATTCCACACAACAAATTATATGAGAGTTTAATGTCGCCCATTAAGTAGAGGGAGAGAGAGCCTGAGAGTGACATACAAAGTCTCAAAGAGACAGAGAAGACACAGGCATATAGGAGACAGGCAGACCGACAGACCGACAGGCAGGCGGTCAGACAGGCATTCAGGCAGACACACAGACATACAGGCAGGCTGGCATGCAGGCAGTAAGGTAGACGGGCAGGCATACATAAGGATCTACATATAGAAAAACACTTACAGAAGGACAGACTGGCATACAGGCAGATAGATAGAAGGCTATACACACAGTGTGACAGGCAGACAGGCAGGCAAGCAGAGAGAGAGAGAGAGAGAGGGGGGGGGGCGGACAGGCTGGCAGAAGGACATAGATAGTACACACACGCATACGCACACGCACACGCACACGCACACGCACACACCATGTAGAAGACTTCTTATATGGCTGTCACTCGTTTTGTTATATGCACGCGATTTAACAAAGTCATGTTGACCTTACCCAATAAGCGGGGTTGTGCTCGCAGCCTGTAGCTTGCAGTTGTTTTGCAGAGGGAACGAACAACTTTCGCCATCTCTACCTGCACAACAGCCGCGCGCTTGCACACTGACGAACAATACAACCTAGTGAAGTGCAAACAATATCAACAACTGGTCTGCTCAAATATATGTACGTTTTGTCTACACGCGTGAATCTCGGTTGGTTCATCTGAACGCTTGAAATTGAACGTAGTTTCAATCGCCGTATATATTTGTAATTTTGAAATTTGAGCTCACACACTCTCTTTCTCTCTATATATCTATATACATATATATATATATATATATATATTCCTCTCTCTCTCGCTCTCTCTCTCTCTCGCTCTCTCTCCCTATCTCCCTCTCTCCTTCCCTCTCGTCCTTTCTCTCCCTCTTAGTCACGTATGTAACTATGAAATTGACCCTTTAAATATATTTCAGCATAAACGGTGTTTGACAGAGCCATACACCATGGTTTCGCTCGCCGTGTGCGCACAGGTAAGGACTTGACAACGAACGTGTGTCATAACAATTACTGTGGAATAACCGTGGCGAGAGAGTTCTAACATTGTCACGTAGAATCACCGGTCTTATATGCTGTCAAAATAGTTATACTTCACCGAGTTAGCATGTGTTACCGTCATCTCATATTGAAGATGATTCCTGGAAAGAGTCAATGCTTTGGTGGTGGATACTACACTGACTACGAGTCTTTTTAAGTGGGATGTTTAAATCGTCATCGCACGTTGTCAGTGTCATATATTGGCAGTCAACGTTATCAGTGTACATGGAAACAGTCATCGCATGTTGACAGTAGATTTATATTGTCGCATATATATATATATATATATATATACATTTTAGCATTGTAATTGCCCACTGATCTACCAACTGGCGATATGTTTCTGAAAACACAACGGCAGTTATTTACTTACGTGTTTTTGATATGCATACCTTTTCTGGACGGCCTTTCGCCTACCTAAGACAACCTAATGGTGATCAGTTCACCAGCTATATAGCTTAATAACATTCAATAATATATATAACCATACATATTTTAAAATACTAATTAAAATGTGCGAAAATATATAATCATTACTAATAAGTAAAATCACCTACATTATCTTTAAACATAAACACATGTACACGTGCTGTAAAAAGAATAACTCTACATTAATTATAATAATAACTAAAATAAATGTATGAATAAATAATTACGACCGTCGAATGTTAAACTAATTTGCTGCATCGACACCTGTCTCCGCATGGTGTCGATGTAGCATTGCCAGCACAAACAGTAACAATGTCGCGTTGACACTTACGTTGACGCTTACATTGACACGCCCGTGCAGCACAAGGACCGGCCACTGGTGATCTACTGCTACACGTGCGAGGACGCGCTCTGTCTCAGCTGTTTCTTCTCATCCCACAAGCACCACGACTGCGCCCTGCTCGAGGACGCCGCCGCCGTCATGCGCGACCAACTCGCCGTCATCGAACGCGAAGGAGTCGACGAACTCGCTCGGCTCGGTCAGTTGCATGCTCCTCTGTCACGATCGTTGTTGTTGTTAATTGTTGTTGTTATTAATTGTTGTTTTTGTCATTGCCATCGTCGTTGTTATTAATTGTTGTCCTCGTTGTTGTTGTTGGCGTTGCCATTGTTGCCGTCGTTGTCGTTGTGCTGTCGTCGTCGTTGTTGTTGTTGTTGTATGACTCGCAACAACCTGTGACAATCAGTATTGATGTTGTGGTTGCCGTTGTTGTCGTTGTTGTCGTTGTTGCCGTTGCCGTTGCTGCTATGGTTGTTGTTGTTGCTGTATAACTCGCAACAACATATATCAACATGTCAGTCTCGATGTGAGACACAACGTTGCACTAATGGTCTGATCATACACCCATTCACTCACGCACGCACGCACGCACCCACACAAACACGCGCACATACGCCCACATGCAGGCGCCCACAGGGGCGCACTAAAAATCCCAGCTGGATAATAAAATAGCTTGACATATTGTAAAAAAGGCTACGGTCATAGGGAAATACTTGCAAAAAGTAAACATCAGCATTCTCTTGCGGCCATGTTTTCTTGCGTACAATATACAGCAATTAAATTTTCGCAAAACGTTCATTTTCATTTCGAGTGTCTCGTGAATGTTCACGCACGACACCTATCGACGGAACTATGTTCACATATACAGTATGTACATTTTCATTACACGGCGACAACGGTTTATATAACATATCGACCGTTCTTACATACTGTTCTAACATAAACAAAACTGCCTTTTGTTTTTGTCGCAAATATTTTTTGGACGGCCGAGAAATACGATGGAATGTCCGACAGCTTCACGTATGTGGCGGCCATTTTAGTAAGCTTGCCGGAACATGCACAAAGTGCCGAAACTGCATCCGTCCACAGGTCAGCATCCACTACTTGTGTGTAAACTGTAAAGCGGCCCGCACACTAAGGAGACTCGCTCGAGACGCGGTCGAGACGCGTTTTCGATGCGTCTCGACCGCGTCTCGGACATCTCATCTCGACGTGTCTCCTGCGAGTCTCGAGCCAGTCCCGAGGTGATGTGCCCGCACACCAAGGAGACGCGAATGCCTCTCGAGACAAGACGGGTCGATGCGGTCGATCATGTTGGCAAACGTCGATAGCAAAAACAAAATGGCTGGGGTTTCCCTGAGTAGAAGGAGATGAACAATTCGTTTTATTCTGCTCGTTTTAGAAGATGACGACGAAAAAAAGACAATTCATATATGGCATGGTGTACTTTTGGGAATACCCAATGGCCTACAATCTACACAAGATTAGTTATTTGAATTTTATAATGGTGTATAAGTTCAATTAAACTTATTTTTGGTGAAAATATGAAATGTAATATTTAATTAAATATAATATTTTTGTTCAGCTGCCCAATCCTGTCTATTATGCAGTTTTTTCCCGTATGGACTTCAACACCTTTGAATATATTCTTCGCATCGTGGAGCCTCATATGAAAAAGGAATACCCATCACGTGACTTCAGGCCAGCTCCTCTTTGGCAAATTGAACTGCTCCGTCTCGTCTCGACCGCGTCTCGTCGTGAAGCTTCCGCATACCAAGTCTTGAGGCAAGTCGCGGTCGAAAAAAGGTCGAGACGAGGTCAAGAAGCATCGGGACCCTCCCGAAATATCAACCATGCTTGATCCTCGATACGCGCTCAAGACTCGCTCGAGACGCGCTCAAGACGCCTCGAGGCGTCTCGAGGATCCAGCACACCTAGGAGACGAGATCGAGACGAAAGCGTCTCGACCGAGTCTCGAGCGAGTCTCCTTGGTGTGCAAGCTACTTAACGGGTTTTGTCTGCAGGTCTAAAGGTGAAGTGGCTGGAAGAACTCAAGGTCCGCGTCGTGTATCTCAAAGACAAAGGAAATGACGTAGAAGTGGTCACGTGGACGACGCCATTGAAGCAACAGTTTGAGGAGATCGTGCGAGACGAATATAGTCCGGAGGACAACGTGGCCGCTGGTTCACCGCTACCTTCTGGTATCTCCAACCTAATTGAAGGACTATGACAGCATGACTTCGCTGATAGCTGAAGACATGTAAAAGAATTCATGATCTGCGAAATCGTGCTGTACATTCTACGAAAACTTAATATTAAAACGAACCATAATTACGTAGGCTTCTGTTGACTCATATAGCATATTATTTACTTATTGTCTAAATGTTATCAGCGTGAATGAGAATGAAAACAAAACAACAAAATTGACAAACCTCTCAGAAGAATAGGTTACGCATCTAGATACAACACATGTTACACTCTCGATATGCTGAAGACTTCCTTACCAATTGTCATCTAGGATTTAGCTGCGTGACTATCTTAGATTGCTGTGTTAAACAGTTGAATCGGTCGGTCTTATATCCACACAGTTGTTACCAGGCAGTTCAACCATCTCTCTGCAACAAAACATTTCTAAACATGTTATGTAGAGAAACCCGTCCACTGGTGATCATACCCACTCGCTAGCAACAGACAACCATAGCTATCCTGCATACGTTTACATGTTATTTATATGTACAACCTTAGCACATGTCCAATGCAATGCGGGTGTATTTCAGTGACAATCAAGCTGGGCTTGTGTTCAGTCGTCGTGTCATTGTAACGCTATGTGTACGGTAGCGTTCTGTCAGTGCCCCACAACACAAAGCTTCTATGATACACCGTCAACACATTCGTCTAGCTAATTCTCAGCACACATTCCTGTAAACACTTGGGAATCCAATGCACAGGTCCAGCAACAGTGGAGGCGGGCCATACATCAGGGAAATATTCATATTGAAGAAAAGTTAATACAAACATATCAGCATGGTCATGATCGTCGGCACGGCCTTTTGGATGCTTCCATGCCTACTGTCTTCTGTGACGATTGCCGCAGAGGTTTTGTGACACAGCCATCGGCACAGGTTTAGTGACACAGATAGGCCTGACCTCTCACTCATTTTTAACGTGTGAAAAAAATGGAAACGTAGAATTTGCTATAAACACAATTATTGAATGGCTAAAACTTAACAATTTATCTCTTAACCTAAGCAAAACTAAGTATATGCTCTTCAAAACAGCTAGAAGAAAAAGCGTGACATACAATCAATCACAATCACAATCACAATACTTTATTGTCTCTTGGGAGGGAAATTCATTTTTGGAGTGTAACAGCACATTAAAACAAATAAAACAAATGTACATCCAATATAAAAATCAAAAAATGGTAATAAACGTTTTATCGGTTAAATAAATAAGTTAAAATGAGTTAAATATGTTCAATAAGTTAAATAAGTTACAAAAGTTTAAACAAGTTAAATAATCTCACAAATCATATCAGGCTCACTCAGTGTCAGATTGGCAGAGATGGAGGGGAACGAAGGTAGGTTACTTATTCATTAGTCTTATTGACGAGGGAACAAATTAGTTTCGAGTGCGATTCAAGTTGCGAGGGAGTTAACAGCAACGGCCAGAAGGAAGTAGTTTATAACAAGGAAACAGGGGATGTTCGGGGTCTGAGGAGACATTTCTTCCCTTTCTCTCTGCCCGTTGCCTCTATAAATTCTCTAGACTGGTCTGCTTTTCTCCCACCACCTTGCCACTAACCTGACAATAGCCAACCTATAAATGTTCTATCCTATGAACTTTTTGTTGATTTGTACTCATAAGGGGATCCTACAACAAATACAGCTTGGTTGCCCCAACAGCAACTTTGGGCAACTCTGGAAATTTGCATAAATCCTTGATGGCCACTGGTCGATATCTTGAAAATTTAACTTTTGAACCACTTGTCCTAGAATGATGTATAATATCTCTTTCAAGCGGTGTTGTGGTGCATAAACTCCATTTCTGGTGTTATTTTTTTCAGTTCAAGGTCGAGATCAGATGCTGTATGTCAGGAGGTGAAGGTCAAATTTGACTTCCGGTGAACAATGAATGGGAACTGATATTTTCAAAACAGCCCTCATTAACAAAAACTTCCAATAAAAACCATATCAAAAACACCCCTAGCTCACAGCAGATACACTAAATAATCAATAGACACAAATTACACCAATACTCTCATAATCCCTCGCCTCACATCCAAGGAGGCCAAGTCTGGGCAATAATAGGGCCGTTCCACTTATGCACGATATTGGCCCTAAGAAGGTGATGCCCCCTGCGGTGCCCACTGGCAAGACCACCGGGATCAGTTACACCGAGGCATGCATGTGCTCGACAGGCCAGTCTGATGGCTGTCCAAGAGAAGGGGCAAGATGCAATGGAGTGGAATGGCTTCAACAATCAGCCAGCCAGGAACCAGGGCGTACTCAAACCTGTGAGCACCTATATGTTTGGTATTTTGATTGACACGCCATCCTCTCACCTAGACACCATCCTCACAACACTCACGTACATGCAGAAGTCACTGCTTCACATGGGGATGACATACGTTCATCTTTCCATTGACATGTAGTAACCAAATAGGTGCCCTGGTACCAGCCTGTGCAGTTTCAGAACGTAATCGCGCATCCTGGTGGGCTGCATATTATACCGTCGTTCATTGGTTGCATCACGAAGCTGATGAAAGGTTCAGCGTTTGAAGTGTACGTGCTGCACCATGTCGCGGGCAGACAGGTATCTTCAATGAAAAGTCCTGGGTGAAAGCCATGCCGTCCTATTGGGGCGTATAAGCGGCGCTCTTGAAGCGATTTCTATCAACGGGGCCAAAGACATTTAAGCAGAATTAGCAGTATCTGGACACAGCTCGCCTCCATCCAACTGGCCGGCACTGGGTGGACAACTTCCTTCTCCCCACACTCCTCGTCCACCAGTATAGAGAGAGAGAGAGAGAGAGAGAGAGAGAGAGAGAGAGAGAGAGAGAGAGAGAGAGAGAGAGAGAGAGAGAGAGAGAGAGAGAGAGAGAGAGAGAGAGAGAGAGAGAGAGAGAGAGAGAGAGAAAGAGAAAGAGAAAGAGAGGGAGAGAGAGGAGAGAGAGAGGAGAGAGAGGAGAAAGAGAGATAAGAGAAAGAGAGAGAGAGAGAGAGAGAGAGAGAGAGAGAGAGAGAGAGAGAGAGAGAGAGAGAGAGAGAGAGATTTATTTCAAGCAGCTGGCCTTAGGGCATGTGCTGAATTACTTCTTCCTCGCTGATCACGTGCAGTACGCCCGCTAGTTCATTCAGTACATGCTTTTTTAGTAGAAGTTTCCATTCATTGTCCACCAAAAGGTCAAATTTGACATTCACCTGACCTTCAGCATCTCATCTTGATCTTAAAATTAAAAAATAACACAAGAAATGGTTTTTGCGCACCCCAACACCCCTTAAAAGAGGTATTATACATCATTCTAAGACAAGTGATTCAAAAGTTAAATTATTAAGATATCACCGGTGGCCATCTTGGATTTATGCAAATTATCAGAGTTGCTCAAAGTTGCTGTTTGGGCAACCAAGCTGAAATTGTTCTAGCACCCCATATGAGTGCAAATCAACACACAAAGTCAATAGGATAGAACATTTCTTGGTTCATGAAACAACAAATGGACTATATTCCAGGCTACTAATGAAAACGACCATCCCATCATTTGTGAAGCGTATGTCCGAACCATGATATCGTCTGCTTCAAGCAAGACATGGCTACCCACTCAATGTGTCCATCGCGCCAATTACGTGTAACACTGGCTGACAGACGAGTAAAGTATCGTTGGTGATTATTTGGACTTGTTGTTTTTGTTAAATCAATTATATAGTTAACACAAACGCAACATTACATATATCCTTATTCTTATTGATAAACACCAGTAGCTTAGAAAGAAACCAATGATTCGTGGGAAATACATACATAGATCCGGACCGCACAATATATGTGTTATCAATAATTATTATGACAGTTAGTGTTGAAAGCTGTGTTAAGAACAAACTCATTGAAAACATATATTAGTTTACTATTTCCGCAGGAGCTGCCTGATACATTACACATTTAACTCGACCGCGAGCAAACTCAGCTCACAGCGATATCAAGACGTTCAACCCAGGTACCGACGTAAGCACTTCAGAAGGATTGACTTGTTTAAACAACAGACGTGACCTTCGTGACTTCACGAACGCGTGCCAGTTTTACCATGTCACATGACGTCGAATCATCGATAACATATCATCTTAATCCGGAATCACTGACCGGTGTTGGCCGTTCATTGGATAACGGACGACTATTTAATAAAAACTACAAATCCCCGTCTCCTGTCACACGCTCAAGTTGTGCGGACAGTTCCGGTCAGCCCTGAAGACATCAATCGACCGCATTCTGGTAAGAACTCGGTCGCTTTGTAGGCCTATTGTACATCTTACCAAACAGCATTGTCTTGTCACTGACATGTGACATTTAGAGTTTATGTTTTAATCACTGTCTCTGACCCAGTCCAATGACAATAATCCAACTGTTATGTTCGCTCGATTAACAAATTGTATATCTGGATTATGGTAAGTTAACGGTAAAAAACGTTGGGTTTACATCAGTAATATCTACAAGACGTTGACTAATTTAAACTCACAATTGAATTGTATATATATCGCATTACACTACAAATTCTTGCGGATTGGTTTCTCATGCGTGTTAGGCGATTTAACAAAAAGGCGATTTTGCACCAATCTAATATGTCATATAATATATACCCCTGTACTGAATATCTATTGTAGTCAGTCCCGTGATTTTGACCGGATATTTTCCATTGTTACAACACATTCGATTTTCGTGTAACAAATAATGCTCGTTCTTGGAGAACATTATACATAACCTTTGAATTTATTTGGGTAAACACTACCGACTAGATTCTGCATCCGACCAAAACACATCATCACAGACCGATAGAAACAAAATATCAGGGCTCGTGTATTTGTGTGATGTCGCTAATCATGCTAGTTACCTTCTCTGAATTCTTATCTACTTATCCATGTCCTCAATGTCATGTTGTCTTCAAAATGGGTTAGGACAGTAGCTGTCCACTTCCAATAATAATGATAACTTTTTCATATCTGTTTCGCTACGTTTATTTTTGTTAGTAATGACATTATGCTAACAAGCCACACGCATTTTACTTATCTCTACCCAAACCTGCATATTATGTTACACAATATACCCTGAGTGGACAGACAGATGAATTACAATTAGCATATAGACAGTTTTGTTCTATAGAGTCTGCTTTCTTAAAAGTGCATACTGTTGTAACGCTAGATATGGGCAATGGAAAAGTAGCACCGTTCACTTTGCTTGACCAATATCCCGCTTTTTATTCAATTGCATAATATTACCTCCGAGATAACACATGGTTGATTCGTTCTGAAAATCCTATGTTAAGCAAATTCTTTTGAACGTCGAGTGGATTGGATATCAGCATGGGTAGTCGTTTTATAATCCGGATCAGTCATGATATACAATATTCTATTCTATTTATTGTTGTTTCAGCCACTGAAACTAGACCAAGTAGACGATGTGGGCTCTACTTACTCTGCTGAGTCTCGCTCTGGCGCAGGCAGCCCTAGCTGGTGACGAAATGCGAGGTCCGGAACCACTGTCTCAGGAAATGGCCGACCACATAAACAACAACGCCAAGACCACGTGGAAGGTGTGTGCGTGTGCGCGTGCGTGTGTGCGCGTGTGCGTGTGTGTGTACGTGCGCATGTGTGTATTCGCGTTTGCGTGTGAGCATGTGTGCATGCGTATGTGCGTATATTATAAATGTAGCACCTTGGTGTGATTATCCCTATTCTGAGCACCAGCATTTCAAAAACTATCAAATGTGTGAAATATCTGTATATGTGTATATGTAACACTATACTGAGTTTGACATTTTGACACACTCACACATCCATACATTCACATATATCCACTCACTCACTCACTCACTCACTCACTCACTCACTCACTCACTCTCTCTCTCTCTCTCTCTCACACACACACACATTCAATCACACTCAATCGCTGACTTACTCACTCACTCGCTCACTCACTCACTCACCCACCCACCCACCCACCCACTCACTCACTCGCTGACTCACTCACTCATTCACTCACCCACTCACTCACTCACTCAATCAATTACTAAATCAATAAATTCATCAATCATTTAACCTATATCTTAATCACACACTCATCCATAACTCATGCAACCTGTTGTTTCGCGGTTGTGACATGTACGTGATATACGATGTACGTGTGTACGACAGGCAGGGCGTAACTTCAAGGGTGTTCCCCTCAGTTACGTGCGGGGTCTGTGCGGGGTCGACTTGGAGACGGTCAAGGAGACCGTGAAGATACTGCCGCGCGTGGAGCACAGCGAGGACGTCGTCGTGTCAGAGAGCTTCGACGCTCGTGTCGCCTGGCCTAAGTGTCCGACGGTCAGCGAGATCCGAGACCAGGGCAACTGCGGTTCCTGTTGGGTACGTGACACTAACCAGCACCGAGGGCAACGTTGTCACTGTAGGCGCGTCGGTAGCCTGGCTGGAGTTGCAGTAACTACTGTACACTCGACAACTATGTCGTCGTCTTCGTTTGTTATATTATGAAATAAACACCATTTCACAATATAGATAGGCACCTATGATACGGTATTGCAAAGAGAGTGTACAAATGAAAGACGAAATCTATTATAGATACGTTAACTATGGGGCTATGTGGTTGCATTTCCTCTCAGGTACCGAGGTCCACTAACCACTTTCTAAGTTCGTTCGTTTTTTTGAACCATTGACGTCTGATCTACCAATTGGCGATAATATTACATTTCAAAGTACACAAAGTGAGTTAGAGTATTTTACTCACGTAATTGCTATATGTATGCGGAAAACATGGAAACATGCTCTATGGGTGGATACAAACTTGTTGTTGGGTTTGCTTATCCATTTCCGGACGTTGCAGCCTTGATGGATCGTCTATAGACAGCTCTTTAGTTTGCCAGTCTCCCCACTCTATAGACTAGACAGGTATAAATGCGTTAGTAAAATGTAACATGTCTAAAACTGAAAACATATAACACAATACCGCACATGGTAAGGTAGATTGTTTCGTCTGTTTGTAATGATAAAAGTCGTCGTTTATTTGTTGAGATGCATGTGTCGGCTAGGATGAATAACTGTATGTGTGTGCATTCGCGTGCGTGCGTGTACCTATGTACGCGTATACGTGCATTGTGGACTTATACTCGACGCAATGTTCTGCTGATTACCGAGACATTGCGAGAAACACCTCGTTAGCTGGTCTACAAAATTACAAGTGCTTGTCGTGTTTCAGGCGTTCGGCGCTGTCGAGGCGATGTCCGACCGTATCTGTATCGCCACCGGCGGCAAGCTGCAGGCGCGGATCTCGGCCGAGGACCTCCTCACCTGCTGCCCCTACCTGTGTGGCAGGTACCGTACAACACGACCGACAGACACACTGCACACACGCACGTGTGCATCTGTTGTTACGATCGAGCTCTCTTTTGTAACGATGTGACGGTGCAGTGCAGTATAAGATTCACAGGCTCGGGAACTGTGGGGGTGGGGGGTGGCAGCTGCCTCCTTTGGAATTTTGCTGGGGGCAGACATATGGTCCTACCTCCCCAGTAAATCTGAGCCTGAATGTGGAAGTTTTGGCGAACCTCGTTCCGTCGCAGCACGACATCGTGTCAGCAATTCGTAACATCGTTTCGTCAAATTAAATATTAACATCGCATATTTACGATATGTTTATAAATCAATATCTTACATTTTGTAAATTTGTCTATTAGTTTAATTAAAAGTAACCTCATCATCGTCATCGTCATCAACAACAACAACAATTGACTATGTTGCATTTTGTCGTGTGTGTTTCAGTTGTCAAGGCGGTAACCCGGTTTTCGCGTGGATGTACTACCATTACTACGGACTCGTGACCGGAGGTGCCTACGGTAGCAAACAGGTAAGGGATATGTCGTTGTGATCATAGATATATAACTTAAACTGGACTAAGATGCCGTGCTCTCCACCATTGATCCCTTATACAGTATATGTCTGTATGTTTTTATATGTCTTTATATACGTCCGTCTGTAAATATGTATGTTTGTCTGTCTGCCTGTCTATCCCTTCCCCCCTCCCCCCTCCTCTCTCCCCCTCTCTCTGTCCCTGTCTGTCCCTCCGTGTCCCTGTCAGCCCTTGTCTGTCCGTGTCTATCCTTCTCTGTCCCTGTTAGCCCCTGTCTGCCCCTGTATGTCCCTCTCTGTCCCCTGTCAAACCATGTCTGTCCCTCGCTGTCCCTGTCAACTCTTGTTTGCCCCTGTATGTCCCTGTTTTCCCTGTCAGCCCCTGTCTGTATCTGTATGTCTGTGGCTATCTCTGTTTGTATGTTAGTCTGTTTTCATATCCCTCCCTCCTTCCTTCCTCCCCTCACGCTCTCTTTCTTTCTCTCTCTCTCTCCCTCTCCCCGGCCCTCCCTCTCCTTCTCCCTGTCGATTCCTCTCCCTCTCCCGCACCCTCTCCCGCTCCTTCTCCTCTCTCTCTCTCGCTCTTTTTGTATCTGTGTGTGTATTTCAGGGTTTATTTGTGGACGCACGTGCGTTTCCTGATTCTACCCTGCCATGCATGTGTGCCTTCACCAACCACCTCTCTGTGTGCAGTGGTGCAGCTCGTACGCCATCAAGCCGTGCGAACACCACGTGCCGGGCCCGAAGCCGCCGTGTACTGGCGACATCGCCCCGACCCCGCCGTGCAAGACGAAGTGTCAGCCAGGCTACGGCGCCTCCTATAGCAAGGACAAGCACTACGGTAGATGGCACACTTCTGCATGTCCTTCTGGTCAATGGAACGACCATATAGCTTACCTATTAAAAGGAGGCAGTTTTAATAATTAATTAATATAATGTACGTAAGACAATAATAACAATATTTAAGGCATAGTGCCCCCAGTTGTGTTTAATTTATTTTAACTTAATTTATTGACAATAATGCCGAGGCGGGTTGAGCTAACCGCAATATCTTTTGATGTTCGACAATTTCCCATTTCCCTACGTTCAACACAGCAGGCTTCCTTTTATAAATTACTACGTTGGCCAATTCAGTGGAGAGGAATATACTGCATCTCTTTAATAAGTGATGCATAATTCTTTAAATTCGGATGTTCGTGCGTGTGGACGAGTACGTGTGCGAGTGCATGCGCGTGTGTATGCCATTCAGTTAAGTAGGTGTCACGTTACACATACACTGCCATTCACTATTTCATACTACATTCCGTTTTCAATAGTTCATATTGCATTCATAATTGTTTGTTACATAAGAATCCAGGAGACATATATCCTTATAAGTAACTAAATGGAAACCACAACATATGAAGGAAGCTGTGAAGGCTTAAATTGTCACGCACGCTATGTATGTAAGTAAGTAAATTTATTTCCTCATCCAGATAATATACAACACAATTCAAGAGCAATGTAACACAGATGAGGTGGCTACCAGAGAAGTATAACTTATCGAGCTGGTAGCCAATTAAATAAAACTCATGTAGTGTACTCCCACCAGGGATGGGTCAAGTACTTGCATACAAGTACAAGTATTTTCAATTTTGCCAAGTCCAAGTACAAATCTAAAAATATAGACAAGTACTTTGTAAAAAATGCAAGTACAAGTACCAAGTACTTTGAACATTTTAGTCAAGTACAGTCAAGTACATATGAACGCTACGTTTATGTTTCATAATGGTGAAAGTCAAAGCGATGAAAACACAAAAGCAGCAGTATTATGCATGTATTTATTATTTACATCCTGATGTATTTGTGCTAATAGTTAACTGTCCATTAAACACACTTTCTTTTTCTTCTGCCAAGTGCTAAGTTTCTGCCAACAAAAATTAAGTCCAAATTCAGATCAAATCTCATTGCCTTTCTCAGTGGACACATTTATTTACACACAATGCCAATTAAGGACACCTGCCTGCTAATTCCCTTTGTGTTGGATGGGAAGCCTCTGCCACTTGAATATAACTCTTATTTACTCATGCGTACATTTCTGCCCACATTTCCCTAATTAAAAGGTCAGCTGTCTAGATAGTTAGTTACATGTGGTTAGTAGGATTTGCCCTTTGTACAAATTCAAAATTTCATTTATATATTTTATAACATTATGTATATATATATTATGTATATATATATATACATAATATATATATAATTTGTTGTTCCATCCTTCACATATGTTGTTTGTACGAGGATTATATATTGTTTGATATTTAAAGTCTTTTCTCTTCCCTGTGACTGTTTTCCTGGGACTTTATTCTATAATACCAGCCCTACAGTACCATTAGACTACAACACCTACAAGTACTTCAGAACATATCTCGGCGATAATAGACCATATTCTAAATATATAGCATACTGGTGTAGTACAAAAACACACATATAATAGTGCATATTTACAATAATTATTACATAACCTTACCTTCATGTGGTTCAACAAGTTTGTTGTTACCCCAGAGCTGGAGGAAATCTTCATGTCGCAGGGTTTACACTGGGCTTTGTAGTTGCCTTGTACGTTGGTTGGAAAAACAAATGCTGCTGATTTGTTCGCCATGTCTGTAGTAAGACTCTGTACTCTGCAGTCTTGTAGATATGACTGACAATATGCTTGCTTGTCTGCAGTGCCAGGTTCTAAGGTTCTGAACAGATTGCAATTTGCAACTGACTACTATTCAGTCATTATCTTAAGCCAAGGCAATTATGTCTACCACAAAAGTCGACAATACAAGTGAACTGGTGGTTTCTGAACATCTGAAGGCACTGCAACTGATCAAAGCATCAGATAGTGTTAGTTTATCCCACGTAATTGACTCATGGCTTCAACTCTCAGCTGACATGCATGTAAGTGCCTGTGCTTATCATCCCCTTTATACTTATAAACCAACCACCATCACAAGTACCATCAATCATGTTTCGTGTTATGAAGCTTTATACAAAATAAGAATAACTATACAGTAATTTTCACTCTAGTCATTTCTTTTCAATCCTTCCGATAGACCGAACTACTTAACAAAAACATAAAAAGTACTTATAAAAATACAGTGCATTCAATTGCAATAGCTTCAGGTTAAAGACTTCCGTAAATTAAAGCTAGAAATGGTTATGCCCGAGTGGGGTTTTGTCCAGATGGGGTTATGTCCGGGTGATTTTTTTCCAGTGGGGTTATGTCCGGGTGGGTTTTTTTCCAGTGGGGTTTTGTCCGTTTACCATATACCCAGATATTTGGCTGAGTTAACCCGTTCAATGCGTTTGCCCTGCCACAACAATGGCACGACTTCACGTTCCATATGTCTACCGAAAATTGTATAACATGTCTTACTCAGGTTCAGAGTTAGTTGATTGTATCGGAACCAGACACTAAACGATTCTAACTTCTCCATAGCCGTATACACAGTATCATTGGCACCCATTCCACTAATGAACAAGTTAGTATCATCAGCAAACAAATGCAAAGATACATGATCCACATCACTAGATATATAATTAATAAATAATATAAATAATACTGGCCCTAAGATGGAGTCCTGCGGGACGCCAGTTTGAACATGAGCATATTCTGAAACTGTGCCATTAATGCAAACACATTGCTGTCTATCTCTTAAATAATGTCTAAACAATGTACATACATGACCTCTTATTCCATAATGATCCAGCTTATACAACAACATATCGTGATTAACGGTGTCAAAAGCCTTACCTAGCTTAAGGTATACCCCAACAACTAATTCGCCATTTTCAAGAGAATTTATAATATTTCCATTATTCCAATAATCGCTAACGTAGTCGAATGATCTTTACGAAATCCAGTTGATACAATACAATACAATACAATAACTTTATAGTCTGTTGGGTTACAGAACATTTCCATTAGGCTTGTTCATATAAAATCCTACATATGTATGTATACAAGGTTAAGATAAGTACTAAGAGCGAGGTTATCACATAATATTCATATCACATGCACAATAGGATATAGTGATAGATCATATGCACATAGATAAGTAAACCACAATAGATAAGTAAATAAGTAAACAGGTAAACAAGTAAACCATAGGAGGAGAATGTCTATCATACAAGTAGTACTGTAAACAATCAGGCTACTACATGGGGTCAGAGTAAATACATTACAGAATGGTAAACATTATAAAATGGTAAGCGTACTATCAGAGATTGTAATTATTCAATTAAACACATATATATATATACATATATATATTGCAAGAGAGTATTATGAAGTCATAGTCATGCCTAAAATTGCTAAGTTTCATTTACACATGCACTCTTTTATCATGAGCATTCAGTCCTTAAGTTAAATAATATTCCAAATAAAAAGAAGAATGGCGTTACCATGACTAGACATCTGGCGCCGGCATTACAAGTTAAAAAAAAATGTGGAGCCACGACATATACACTGCAGGACACTAAGGCACAATATAATGACATAAAAAAACCTAAATGCAATCAAAATACTGCTACATAATACATTCACTTACAGTTGAGAATGGACATTGCAGTTGGTATAAAAGATTTCTTAGAGATTCTTCCGAGGAAGGGGCATCTTATATCGTCGGCCTGACGGAAGCTGCTGGAACTGACCAAAAAGAGGATGGGTGGGGTCGCAAACAATAGTAGTAGCTTTCCTTCTGTTTGGACAAAACGTCATTTTTATCCATAAAGTGTAATAACCTCTCCAACATTAACTTTTCTAGGATTTTGTTTGAAGACACTCATCAGACTAATTGGTCGATAGTTGCATGGTTCACACCTTGATCCCATGTGTAAGATGTATTAGGGTGTATCATCCAATACATAGATTTAATGCCAATAACCTATTAGTATCGTGTTCCGCACATTATTTGCTGTAACAGGGTGCCCCGTATGCTAATGGAATGGTATGTTTTGTCAGTGCGATTAATAAACGACATACATGTATGCATTGAAAGAAACAATATATCTTACATTTATTGACAAAAAAGAGACTCCTCCAAATTATTGTAGTAATATAGCGTGTATCAATATCAAAATGGAATTTAGTTGAGTAAGCACATGACGACCACTTTGCCCCAAATGAATCACTTTGCCCTGGTTTCTTCACTTTTATTAAATTAGAAACACTGCGTGTTCCTGTCACAGGACAACAACTCAAGGTGATGTCGACCGTCGCAGACATTCAGAAGGAGATCATGACAGCAGGCCCGGTAGAGGGCGCCTTCAACGTATATGCCGACTTTGTCAGCTACAAGTCAGGTATGTAAACATTTGCACGTTAATTGTCAATGTTTCATTCATATTTAATTATCCATTTTGAACTTGAACATAATGAAAATGTAGAAAATATAGATATTCTATGATTTTAACTTTCTTTGCAGAATTTTGTTACGCAGAAAAGAGGCTTATTAATATCATTGAGTTGTTGCAATGCTCCTTGTTATTCGGTTATGCGGCTGTATACACGCACGGCGTGGCACAATGGTGTGTGACAAGCCTTTTTCTTTGTTGCTGTGACCAGGTGTGTACCGTCACGTGACTGGCGCCCTCCTGGGGGGTCACGCCATCAAGATGATGGGATGGGGAGTGGAGAACGGCACCGACTACTGGCTCGTCGCCAACTCATGGAACAGTGACTGGGGCGACAAAGGTGACGATCACTCTCCTTTAACCGATTGTTTTGTATCGTAAAATCACGCTATGTTACAATAAAAACTACGTGTTTGAACATTTTGATCACCCAATTGTATTGTTAATGAACTACAGTTTATAACCTTAATTTGACAATTAGCTGTTTGTTTTAGCCCTCTTTTCTCTCTCTCTCCCTCTGCCCCTCTTCCCCATTTCCTCATCTTCGGCTCTCCCTATATTCTTGTCTCATTAGCTCTCCCCTTCTATCTCTCTCTCTCTCTCTCTCGCTCTCGCTCTCGCTCTCGCTCTCGCTCTCGCGCTCTCTCTCTCTCTCTCCATCCCTCCCCCTCTCTCTTCCCTCTCCTCTCCCCCTCTCCGTCTCCATCTCGATAGGTCGAACTGACATTTTCGACAACTTGCAACATTTTCTTTTTGAATTAGAGTCACATATCCTAATAAAATAGTATGATGTTGGTGTTACAGGAACATTTAAGATACTTCGCGGCAGCAACGAGTGTGGGATCGAGAGTACGGTCATCGCAGCGGCTCCGAAGGTCTGATGCTCCGTCGGAAGACATGACTTTCTCTCCCCAACATCGCATTTCGAATCAACGTTTGCCATTTGTATGCGAACAGTAACACTTGAGAAATAAAACCTTGAATAAAGTGTGCAATGGCAAATCGTGGTTGGATCGTTGCCGTTTCTTTCCCTGGTATAGACACAAGATGGAAAGGACACACATTGATTATATTCATCAATACACAATATATATATATATATCAGCCCAGGACACGCACACGCACATACACTTTAAAAATTGTAGTGCGTTCATTGTGTACGTGAGAACATCCTCGTAAGCCAGGGCTGTTTGCCAACAAAACTAGCCCTGGCTGATCCCCTACGCGAAGTGCGAAAATTATCTGAGTCAAACTAATAATTAACTTCTCCAGTCGCGACTGTATCACCCGTGAGAACAGCGCAAATACCTGCCCTAATTTGAAGACGGATAAACGACTTCTGGGAATCCCAATATATAATTACCTGTTCGCCCATTAGCACGAGCAGCTGAGCGGTATTGTGTATTCGAATAATTGCTTCTACTTCCTAAACATTGCATGTAACACGAGCCACGGTTGGTTGAAATTAGTTTTATTATGACCACCTGATCTGCCGACATCTACGGCAGCGCTGAACTGCCACCGACGTATATTTTTTAATTCGTAAGTACGAATTACTAATTCGTAAGTACGAATTACTAATTCGTAAGTACGAATTACTAATTCGTAAGTACGAATCACTAATTCGTATGTACGAATCACTAATTCGTATGTACGAATTACTAATTCGTAAGTACGAATTACTAATTCGTATGTATGAATTACTAATTCGTATGTACGAATTACTAATTCGTAATTACGAATTACTAACTTTGCAATCCCATTTAGTTCTTTCTGAAGAGAGAAACAGATCTACATAATGTTGACATTTGAAACTCAATAATTAGCATCAGTAACATAAACACAAACACACACACGCACACGCACACGCACACCCGCACACACGCACACATACACACACACACACACACAAATATATATATATATATATATTATTCGAGTTCGTTTTAATCATCTTTGAAACTGCATTTGTGTATGAATACATTTGTTAATGTGACGTACACTTTAAGTTACCAACAGAACTACCTTATAACAGTGCTTTCTGGATGTTTAATTCTGTATCAATATGTTACGTAAATCACTAAATAAAATATAAGTCACCGTAGTAGGCACACATACTGTTAGCACTCAACGTATTCCAACGATTACTACACAATGTCAACGAAGTTGCTGTCGATTCACTAACCTGGATGAGATTCATGAAGACAAACCGCACCAAGTTCTTGTCCAAGAAATCTCCAGTGAATTTGTCGTTGTCTTTCAATTCCTGGAAAACATCCATCCAGTATTGCGATTGGTGTGTTCTCAGAAATGACCACCAGCACTCTATTCGTTGGTTGTGGTTGCTTGATCCATAAATGAAACTTATCTTCGCGTATTGGTCAGCATGGTCCCATCTGAATGCATGTTGCATCTCGCATATGTACCCATTTTCTGTGCCCATGTCTGCTCTGATTCTCGCTGGACAACCCGTTTTATTCCTGACACTGTCTATGTACTAGCTGGCAATCACTTCAGGATCACTGTTTGTGCTGAATGTCTTGAGCCAGATAACAAAGAAAGCGCGATCGCACCATTGAGACAAATTCCATAGGGCTTCAGTTTATCATATGAATCTACGTGCCAACAACAATTTGACCCCTTGTTGAAATACATACGGCTCTGTATTTTTCTTCTCCTCCGAAGTTCCACTCCCTCAGGATCTAATATTTGCAACAATAGTCGCACAGTCTCTTGTCGAACGACAATTCCTTTTTGTATGCACTTCAAATGCACGAATGTGTAGCCATGCAACTTGTCATTAGTATGCATAAGTTCCACCAGGTACATACTGACATCCAGAATATCACTACATTCTTTACGTCTAAACACATGGGCAGTTTTAAAAATTCGTCGTAATGTTCTCATACTTATGACAATGTCGTTGAGATGGGCAAGTGATTGCAGGATTTCGCTGTGGTTCATACCCAACGAGAAGTACAGCATCACAAAGTCTTTCGTGCCTTGATTTGCCATGGCCACTCTTCATCCGCTGACGAATATAGTAATTCGTACTTACGAATTAGAAATTCGTACATACGAATTAGTAATTCGTACATACGAATTAGTAGTTCGTACATACGAATTAGTAATTCGTACTTACGAATTAGTAATTCGTACTTACGAATTAGTAATTCGTACGTACGAATTAGTAATTCGTACATACGAATTAGTAATTCGTACTTACGAATTAGTAATTCGTACTTACGAATTAAAAAATATACGTCGGTGGCAGTTCAGCGCTGCCGTAGACATCCACTGATCTAGTGAGCGATTTAATAAGCTGAGTTTCGCAAAGCGATCTGCCGGGGGTACTGCTGGCTGGCACTAACGTAATCAGCAGCAGCGACCCCTGGCGCGCGAGGATGCGTGAGAAGCCCAGGAAAGGATACCCGGATTCTCTATTAATGTTCGATTTACATACGAACACGAACGCACACACACACACACACACACACACACACACACACACACACACACACACACACACACACACACACACACACACACACACACACACACACACACACCAACACGCACGCACACGCACACACAGTATTTTATATTTCCGATTATATTTCCCCCTTAAGGAGTCCAACAAACAAATAGTATTTAATATAGCTCTACTCATTATAAAAAATGGACGAAATAAATGTATATTACGCAAACAAAAGATCAGCATAGATCAGATTAGTGATAGCCCTAGCTGAGCAAAACCAAAGCCAAATGAGGTAATTAACAAATGTGTGTCAATGTGTCAATCAATGAAACTAGAATTGCGTCATCTGTTAGTCAACGCTAATTTATTTGTTTTGACTGGGGCACTGCTAATGAATAAACAACGCGTGTGCGGCGAGCCGCGCGTACATGCACGCTTCCCCTAGAGAACTTCAGCGTGCGTTGGAACTTAACGGTTGTACATGTACTATACATTCTTGCAGGTTTCTATGCGGTCACTGTAGTATAATAGCTTAACTAGGCAAACGAATGTGATTATATATATAGGCCTATGACTAACACTTTGCCTAACATTTGTATACCAATGTTTAACTTTAGACGTACTAGGACAGTTAGACTATATAGTATAGGTCTAGGCTTTACGAAATTACGTACTGTGTTTTAACCCCATTATTTAATATTAAATTCGCAGCACCTGCGATATGAAATAACAGAGTAGCCTACGTATGTGCAGCTCGGTTGGTAGTACGCCCGTGATTAAAGCGAGGCCAAAGTCATTAAAGACGAGTCAAACGGCAAGTGCGCCCGAGTGCGTGGCGTCTCTGGTAACCAGGCAACGGGTGACGATGTGTTGATTGCGTTCACGCCTGACAGGCAATGAGTCCAGTTATCGTCCGGTGTTGTCATGGCGTAATCCATATTTAATGCATTCGTATGAGTGATTTAACGTGCAGCTATGGCTTGTTTCGACTACCAAACTTGCGCATGAACTTAGCCAAGTTGCGTCGAAGGGTGGGACGGACGGTAACAGGTGGAAGAGCCGACCGACACATGCATGTTACGAACAGGTACTCGAGTGGATACCTTAGGCTTAAGCAAGTTTTGTTGTATTGTACATCGGGAGCACATCGACAACAATCTGTTTATTGGTGGAACGTAGTGAGTACACAATAACTTTTGCGTGATACAGTCGTTTTCGTCATGTCCCGATTTACTCTATAATATTATTAGGCCTATTTAGGGGCATATTAATTGTGATATTTGTATAGCAGCTAATTTGCCTAATACCCTGATTGGCAGAGTATGTATTATAACAATAATTGCTCAGTCAATACTTCAGAGTGACAAGACAAAGGCATTGCAGCTAAAAGGTACTGAGTTGCCACGAGAACGTACGTATTCTGCCTAGCTAAATATCTAATACTAGCTCTTTGCAAGCACAATGCTAATAGTCATCACTGCAGTCCCTTCTCTCTGGCCATACTAGTAGGGGAAGGTGGGGCAAAACATTGCAACATCAACAATTGTACTAATGTATTACTATTTCTATCCAGCTTCTATAAATCACCTTTTCTCACACATAGATGAATGAGATACATGTACATGTTAATCGGTATTCCTGAGATATTTCATAAAACTGTTCTTTCAAGATCTCCTGTCCAGTAAATGTAGGGTCAACACGACAAAGTCCTACATTTCAACATTGAACTTTTGGAGAAATCTGGAAGTGCGATGGATCTAGGTGAATCTCCCTATAGCTGCTGCAATTTATATGGGAAAATTACTTTTAGCCACTGATTTTAATTCCAACAATCGATCCTTACAGGATCAACTCCCATCAGAGTGGCTCTGACAGTGGTCGTGCTATTATTTCTTGTCATTGGTTATGGCATATCCACATCAAGCTAAGTGCTCCAAATATGGAAGAAGAGCCATGATCATTAACTCCAGAAGAAGAAATCCCAGAAGAACATGCACATGTAAATTTAATGAAACTGGAGAAACCCTGAAAATAAAAAACCTGTAATTTATTAAGCTGAGCATGCATGAAGGGTGTTAGTCAACTGCAAGTGTTAAACAGAGATGGCACTATAAATGTAATCAATTATGAGTACAAATTACTGTTAAAAGATCTTACAAAAGTATCCAGTCCTCAGGACTGCTCAGTACACTTTACATTTTACTTCGTGGCAGACCTGTTTAATCGAACACCATCTCAACTTCTCTGCAAAGCATTAAGAAAAGCTGCAATAAATGCATGAAGACTATTTGTATACAAATATCCACCACTGTGTATAGCCAGGTACTCACTCATACAGTTGAGCGATGAACTTGCCCAAGGTTCGACACAGCAACACAGCTGGGTTTCGAACATGGATTCTCTTAATCAAGAAGTTGATGATTGATGGATTGATTGCGTTTATTCATTAAAATTGTATGAACTTGAATTGTTGTGAATATAAAGCAGTATTATATACATACACACACACATATATATATATATATAATTACACCAAGGATAATACATAAAAGTAAACTTATATCCAGTGTGGTCTTCAGATAGATATAGCATAAGTTAACATAATAATAGATGGAAGAGACTAAAAAAGCCTTATTCTTTAAAATTGAATTACCTATTTCTTACTCTATTGAAGTTGGACACGGGTAACATAAATTATAATAATAATAAGGTATCTTCGATTGCACCTAAATCCTTAGAAACCAAGCTCAGAGGCACATCAAGACAAAATGGTTTGTCAGTCTCAAAATCAATAAGCCATATTCAAGTTGTCAACAGGTGGATGGATACACCAGGGGGCTAAGGTGGATAAACAAGGTTGTAAACATAAGTTTCAAAATGATGGCAGAATTGTGTAATATGTTCAACTGATCTAACACTAAGAGGGAGCATATTCCAAAGAGTTGGTGCAGCAACAGAAAAATCCCTAGATCCAATGTTAGTATTGAATCTAGAAACAAAAAGTAAGCCAGAGCAGGGTGATCGGAGCTGGATATGCAAAAATCAATATTAATCATGATTACATAATTACTTTGAAAATACAATAAATTAAAATCACATTCACTTCATCTTTTTGACCAATGTCTGGTGTTAAATGCGTTAATAATATCTCGTATTTAGGGTCTGATCGACACCACTTCTACTGGGAAAGTTCTACACTTGGAACTATGCGAGATGATGACTAAAGACTGCTGCTGACTTGTGAAAGTAGGGAAGAAGACAATGCCAACCCACAGAGATCCCCGTATTGGACCAGACTATGATTACTCCTTCGTGGAGTCAATTCCCCTTCCCATTCCCTCTCAGAAGGGACTCAAGATCCAGGCCCGGAGTGCAGTTGTGTACAACCCAGCTCTTCCCTCCCGGGATGAGGTGCGGAAGGAGAATTATACCCGCCGTCTCCAACAGTCCCTCCAGCAAGGGTTCAGCTCCGTCAACTTCAAGCCTTATAAGGGCATTGGCGACCCCTTCTACCTGGATCAGAAGAAACTCATTCTTCACGCCCTCGGACAATGGCAGGAGGTGTGTGTGTGTGTGTATGTGTGTGTGAGAGTGAGTAAGTGTGTGTGGTTGTGTGTGGTTGTGCGTGTGTGTGTGTGTGTGTGTGTGTGTGAGTGAGAGTGTGTGTGGTTGTGTGTGGTTGTGTGTGTGTGAGTGTGTGTGTGTGTGTGTGTGTGTGTGTGTGTGTGTGTGTGTGTGTGTGTGTGTGTGTGTGTGTGTGTGTGTGTGTGCATGTTAGTGTTTTCATTTGTAGCAGAGGGGTGATTAATTCTAGCTACTGGGAACTATAAATACAGACTTACAAAGTTGGCTTTTTCTCATTAGTAGATTAACAGTTTTTGTTTCAAAACTGCATAATTGTCATAGGGTAGCATGCGTTTAATTAGACACTCAGCCATCAGTCTCGTATCAGTTTGCCTATTAGTACTTTTTCATTTTATGCCCACACACTAATTTAACCAATAATACGGTCAACTACAGTCATCAAACTGAACATATTTCTACTGTAGATACTTACCCGTTTATACTCTGATAACATGATCCATAAATTACAGTAGATCTCAATTTATAAACAAAATATTTGTTGATAGGACTTATGCATCCGTTACAGCTTCCAACTTTTCTGTACAGTGTCAGTAGTAATATTCTAGTCAATCACCTGTTAGACCCGCCAAGTTACAAGATGACATTAGATACACATATTTATATCTCCTTTAATATCATAGCTATTTAATTAACTTTAAATATTGCGTACACTTTATTAGTTTTTTTTTGGAAATTTAGATAATTTATTTGTAAGGAAATGTAGTTTTTTTTTTTCATAGTATTTGAATACAGGGTGATGAGTTTGGTGACTGTAGGTGACCATTTTAAGGGTTGAATTGGGGTGCAGGTTTAAACAGCAATTTAAGTGCCTATAATAGTCACCCTATATTAAACCAGGTGGTCCTTAGATTAACATATAAATGCTTGTTCCAGGGCCAGGAGCTGTCTTCATCAAACCGACCAAAGGCAGATGACGAACAACAGAAACTTTTGGAGCAACAGAAAAACATGAAGCCGAAGGTACTATATATCCTCCAGGTGGCAGCACTGAACTAACCATGCAACCTGATCGTACTAATGTATGCATATTACACATGTTTGTGTGTATGTATGCATGCATATATATACATACATGTACGCGATCATGTATGTACATGTTTACGTACATTTTATTTCTCCATGTGTTTACTTACGACCCGTCTTTCCACACACTTGTTATTCGGTCCAGAGATTTAGTGGTCTGATTAGGAAGTAAGACTAATAATTACAAGTTATAATTTGTTTTATATTTCCCAGGCAGCTGCAAGGTTCAGACTGAGAAGGACACGTAAAGATCTACACACCCTCAATAAAGGGGTGCTTCATGCAAAGTAAGTCCTCACGTGAAATGTGCCGCGTCATGTGTTAAAAATTAATAAAACCTATTAAAAAGATATACGTGGATATGCACCTTTTTACTCTTTGCTCTGATAAATAGGACCGACATGGTTAAAATCGCATTCCGGGCAGAAACAGCTGAATGTGTAAATTGCAGTTATGATAACTGGAATGCAGTTGCCTGTTCACTAAGCCACAAACATGTGATACATTGCTGGCAACATGCATCTACTTTTACATTATTCCTCCACGCATGAATGCTTTACTTGTTAATACATGCTAATATACACCTGAGTTGACATGTGTTGGCTCAGACTGCCATACAATATAATTATGTGGGACTTGAACCCATCAGGCTGCTGATGAATGCTGTTACAATTCTCATGGATTAACTGGTTCTGCTTGACTGAGTTACTAGACTGGATGCAGCGAACCATGACCAAAACATGCTCATGCATTACTAGGTGTTATAATAGTAGTGCTTCAGTAGTCAAGTATGTAACTGATTCCTATTCCCCAAACCATTGCCACCAGTCATTAAATTCCTGAGCATGCATTTAAAACTTTCTATTTAAACTCTAAAATGTTTGTTCTTAAATTTGTTCATACTTGAATAAGTTATTTTATCCATTACAAAAGTACTCTCTCTCTCTCCACCATTATCTCTATCTCTTCCCCCCTTCATACAGCTCAGTATCCAGTTATTAGTACATCTCAAAGTGCTTTACACTTTACTTCCTGTCAGACCCGTTTAACCGTACACCATCTCGACTTCTCTATGCAGGAAGCAATCACCCATGCTGCAATTACAAACATATTTGTACACAAATATCCACCACTAAATATATCCAGGTGCTCATTCATACAGCTGAGTGAACTGGAGCAATGTAGAGTGAACAAGGTTTGAAACAGCCGCAAGAGGATTTGAACCTGGGATCACTTGATTGAGAGTCCAATGTTCTAGCCACTATAAACAAAACACTGACCTAGCGGCTATGACAAGCCATCGTCCTCTCTTGTACCTGTTGTTTGCAACAGTTCACCAGGCACAACAGTCTTTCTTCTTACAATGCTGACTTGTTGCTTTTTTGGTTACACGTTTTTTCTGATTTGTTTTCAGTATGTAACATATAATCTCAAATGATTTCAGTCTCAGCGTTTCTGCGTCTCACTGGGCAGAACATTGACGTCTCTTATATTACACTGCATATCCTTAAATCTATAAATAAATGTTTATTCAAAACAATAAAGTCCTTTGTAGAATTAAAATAGGCCAACAATTGGTAAACTAGTAACTGTGTAAGCATGCACAATCATTATCAAGTTGACATAGAGCATTAATTAAGATAATCACAGTATGCATAATTGATTCTTTCCCACAATACATATAATTCGCAAGTGTATTATTAGTCTGACAAACATTAATAATGTTATTATATCTACTAACTGTATCATTTCTGTCTAGTATTTACTATTCACACCATGTCGAGGTGGTCACTCTGACAGTAGATGACCCAAAATCAATGTGGCCGACACCCATAAATAAATCTATTAATAAATATGTATTTATGGTGAATCGTTATAATGTTTGTTGTGTACCTTGAACTAGCTGTGCTCATGTTGGATATCGTTAATGTGGTTTTCTGTTTGTTAGAGAAATAATTCGCAATGTGAGCCTGGGCCATGGGCTGTTCTTTCTGCTCAAGAAAGAGAAGATGGTTAAGGTAATTAACCCTTTAGCACTTGAGTGCGCCATAATGTCTGGACACCCACATCCTCAAAAGCATCTTTTAGTTTTGAAAATGCATGGAGGTGGCACCATCTTCTGGGTACTTACATAACTTGGGTCACTGGATTCATTACTGTATCTGCTGTACACTATGGGTATTTTTCATATGGCTTTGTATTGGAAGTCTTTGATTGAGCGCTGCATGAAAATATCAACTTACAAAGAGTTTGTAAATATACGTATTACATTCTATGCAGACACGCCCAGACACAGTGTGTCATGTTTCGCACATTTAATTTAAGAGTTGATTAGTATATTTAGCACCGTCTCGTGCAGAATTCAGTTATCTTTAAGATAACGTAATTGCAGTGTTAGGAAATTAAATACCAAAAAGTTAAATGCAAAAAACTGGATGCACTCATATTTCATGGTGATTTTGTGTGCACGCTGCAAGAATTTAGTGCACGTTTCATAAAATGACGTAAGGTTTATAGGGTTAAATAATTTTTTTTAAATAAACACATTTATGCAAGCTATTAATAATAGTAATACATCTAATATAATACATAATTTATAATAATAAATAAATTAAAATAATAAAATATATGTATAGTTAATTAAGATTGTGATGTTAAATATATTATGGAATGTTAAAATGATTTGTAAAAAGATACATCTTGTGTATTTCTTGTGCTGTTTGTCTGGGGGTGTAGATGAGCAATCATCAACGAGAGATGCGTGAGAAGAGAGAGAAACAAATGAGTGAGTGGCAGCCTCCAAAGTCTTCCTCCAGCTCCGACAGTGACACCGACGATGACTCAACGACGGCAGCCGATCTCACCACCAGGTATGGGTCATAGGAAGATCACACAGAGGTCGTACTATCCGATATAAAACATTGTTGTTTTAATTTTTCTCCTCTCATTTCCCTGTCCATCAGGCATGAGGTTGATACTAATCCTCAACTTGTGTTTTATTCACTTCCCCCTTGTTGACCTTGCACTGCTGTCTCCACCAGCCATCTCCACTCCCTTCTATCTGTCACCTTCGTTCTCCATGCCTCTCCCCATCCCTCCGATCTCTCTCTACACCATCGTCCACCATTGTCCTTGCCGCCTTTTTCTTTCCACTCTCCGGGCATCTGCTTTCTTTGCCAAACATTCTGAGGCCATAAAATTAAATCACTATATATGATGTGCAAACTACATTTTTTTAGTTGTTGGCATTTGTGAGAGGCTGGAGGCTTGATGTGCTCGCAGGCACCCTGTGATGGATCATTTGGGAGACCCTGTGGAGAACACGGCAGAGGATCCTATGGGTACACAGTGGAGGATCCTGTGGAGAAACCTCAGGGGGACCCGTTGGAAGACCATTGGGAGATCCAATGGAGATCTCTATGGGGACCCACTGAAAAATTCTGTTTGACCCTGTGGGTGACCCTTTGGGTGACCCTGTGGGTGACCCTGTGGATGACCCAGTGGTGTAGGCTGGTACCTGTGGGTATAAAATCTTAAGCAGACCACTCGATCTCAAAGGTAGATTGTTGCAGTGTAATGCTCTTCAGTTGCCACTGCCTTCGACAGAGAGAGAACAGTTAAACTCTTTATGTCACCAACAATCAGCCTTTTTCATGGAAATGTCTTGGAAAACGTATATAGACTCGTTATGTACTCTGATGATTAGTGACATTGTGTATACAGTGGAACCTCCCTATTAAGTTCACTCTTGGAACTGGGTAAAAGTTACCAGAATAGCGAGGTGACTGTATTAGCAGGACTAATATATGTATGTAGAAATAATTTGGGACTATTCTAGGGTGACCTTAATTGCAAGGTGGCGGCATTACCGAGGTGACCATTAAGTGAAGTTTGACGCTATTTATTATTTATTTACATTATTTGTTTGCCAGCAGCTCTCCTTCACAGCACCCCTCCAGTAGCTCACCAGGTGGCCGCAGTAATAGCGGACACAGTCGCAAACACGTTCAGCTGGGGCGACCGTACACACCTCACACCACCATCAGCGTGGAGCTCCAGCAGGATGCCCTCGATAAGTAGGTGTCAGTTGGGAGATCTGTCTTTTTTGTTTTTCTGATGATAATTCTAATAGAATTGAAGAGAATACGTTTATTTTGGGCAAAAGTATATATATGCATATATAAATATAAAAATCAATGGTTTAAAAAATAGAGAAAAACTAATTGAGCATATGTAATGCAAATAAAATAAAATCTGTATACGTGGAAATAAAACACACATGAATGCATATGTGCTCCTATTATGTCAACTGATATTATGACATGTTAATGTGTTGCAGTTTCTTTGTGAATTCCATCAGTTACAAGTAAAAACTGACTTTTTTGTTGGATGTTGTGTTACTGGCATTGTTTCTATAGATCTGTGTGTACCATGAGTGTTTTGTTTAATTCATTTCAACACAAAAACTATGCATTCAAACATTCATGTAATAGAAAATAATAATTGACTTTTATCGAATTGACTTGAACAATCATTCTTGTACATTTGAAAGTCTGGGACACTTTGAGGACTGTAACATTTAATGAGACTTTGGTGACAGACGACTGAACTGACAATGCCTTGTTGATGTTATGACATGTCATTTTGGACAGTCATTGTTCCGTCAGTTATAATAATATCTTGTTGACGTTGTGATGTGTCATTTTTGACAGTTGTTGTTCCACCAGCTGTGACAATACCTTGTTGATGTTGTATGTTGTTTTAGACAGTCGTTGTTCCATCAATTGTGACAATGCCTTGTTGACATTGTGACATGTTGTTTTAGACAGTCGTAGTTCCATCAATTGTGACAATGCCTTGTTGACATTGTGACGTGTCGTTTAGACAGTCGTTCCATTAATTGTGACAATGCCTTGTTGACATTGTGACATGTTGTTTTAGACAGTCATTGTTCCGCCAGTTGTGACAATGCTTTATTGACATTGTGACATGTCGTTTTAGACAGTCATTGTTCCATTAATTGTGACAATACCTTGTTGACATTGTGACATGTTGTTTTAGACAGTCGTTGTTCCGTCAGTTGTGCGCCCTCTACTGGTTACTTGAGGCGATGTCGATGGAACTTGGAAGCATGCCACCTATCACTACATCTTGGAACCTCAAGTGAGTGATATTTCCGTGGAAGTGATGACAGTCATTTACTGGAGTAACTTACCGGTATTCCAGTCATGCAGTTACTTAAGCAGTCACCACAGTCACTGCACTCACTTAACGTAGTCACACAATGCAGTCACTTATTCTAGTCACTTCCCACAATCACTTATGCAATCAACACAGTCACCACAGTCACTTACTGTATAGTCACTTACCGCTGTCACTGCAGTGATTTACTGCATAGTTACTGTATTCATAGTATCAATGAAATACTAGTTTCTGCTGTTGTGTCACATTTTGTATAATTTGAAGCTATGATAAACTAGATTAAAGATGTAATGCATCAGTGATATTTTCTTCACAAAGACAAGACTTGAGTTGGTTTGTTTGTTGTCGTTCATGTGCAGGCATACATGTGGGTTGTGGCATGTGGGTCATGGCATGTGGGTCATGGCGTGTGGGTTATAGTGTATATGGGACATGACATGTGGGTCGTGGCGTGTGGGTCGTGGCGTGTGGGTCATGATGTGTAGGTCGTGCTGTGTCTATTTTGTTTTGCATATCTTTGAAACGTTGCTGTCTAGGAAGACTTAATGTTGCATGATCACATTTTGTAGACATTTCACCAGCAACAAGGGAATGGATGCAAGAGACCGGGAAAAACTGGAAAACAAGTGGACAGACTTTGTAAGACTTAAGGTGAGTCTTCCTTTTAATACATAATTTTTAACACATTGGATTAGAATAGCAGTGGAATTTGCTGACTAAATGATCAGTCAGTCTTATTGTAGACAGTAATGAGCGTCCAATATTACTTGTAAGTTAGCATTACAGATGTGCTAAATTTGCTGAGTAAAAAACACAAGTCCGGTGGAATTAACTCAGTTGATGGTATTCAAAACAAATTAAAATGTATATCAGCAGTATGATGATTCCAGATCCTGTTACACTCCTAGTGGATTCCTATCAGGTTATAAACTTTGGAGTTGTGATCTGAAGAAATTTTATCTCATTTGTGACCTGGCACAACGAAGTGGCTCTTAATTTGCAAAATTGTGAAATTTAGGTTTGTACACTTTTGGATTCCACTGATTGTATAAGCTTCAAAGTGATACCTAATTTTTTCAGTAGTTTGTATCTATTGCTAAAAATTAAGCAAATTTTAATTTTTTCTTATTTGTTGAAAATAAATCAGACATTGAATGTTGAGACTATAAAGCGTGCATTTCTGCCAAAATCAAATATTGATGAGACATGATCTAACCAGCTAGTCTTGGCTCCGGTGCAGAATAGATCTGTATAACTTAATACCCAGTTGGCTATGGCGGATAATATTTATTCTTGCAGTTTGATGAAAATATTCACCAACAAAGTAACATGTTTGTGTGTAGGCATACAGAGAAACGAACTTACAGTCGTCACGGGAGATACCGTTTAAACGAAGCTCCAGTTTCCTGCGCGCCTCATCATCCACAATGCTGAGTACGCCATCTGGTAGCCAGTCGCAGCTCTTCCGTTCTCCGTCTATCTCGATGCTGCACCCTATGAGCACGGCTATTCCTGAGGACAGCGAAGTAGGAGCCGGGCCTGAAATTATCCCCGCAGTCTCGGACACAGATGCGTCAGACACGGGGAACTTCGGAGACACTGACAGGGGTAAGTGTAGACACCCCAAGCTGGGTTAAAATGTTATTGTTATCTAGGTTCATGCTGTTGTGATTTTGATGTGGTTTTGATCTGGGTTTTATTTGGTTTTAATGTTGGTTTGACTATGATTGTGAGATGTACTTACTATTATTTAGGTTCATTTATAGTTTAGTGTGGGTTTGATTCTGATTGTAATTTTGGTATGGCTGTAATTATGTTTTCTGGAAGGTTTTCAACTGAATATTTTTTCTATAGAATTCTATGGAATTTCCATTAAAAAATTATTCAGTAACATATTTACAATACTACAGAATTATATTAAAACTGAAGACAATGTAATCTATAGATCTACATTAGTCTACAGAAACTATAGAATTTTATATAATTTATATGACCATATCAGTTATCATAGAATTCTACATAAATATTATATAATTCTAAAGATTTTCTGTAAAATTTATAGAAGTTTTTGCTAAGGGCATATGTCAATAACAATATTTATGACTATCAGTTTATCAACTTGACGAGTGTCTTTAATGCTTGTTCTGTTGTCTGTAGATATGACAGACCAGTACCAGTCATCGGGCCAGTCTTCAGGCCAGCAGGAGGAGAGAGTGGCCAGACGCAGTAGCAGACTCTCCGTCACTCACCTACCCATGGGGCAGAAACGCGGCAGTCGACTCATCCCAGAATCCGCCAGGACATACAGGAAGTCTGTCGATATTCGGGTACATTGAGTGATGGACTGTGTGTGTATGAATATAGTTGTATAATTGAGGTATCCAGTACGTCATGGTTTGCATGTCACAATCAAAACTTATGACTTCCATCAAGCTTTACGTTTGCCAACAATGCTGATAACAGTTATATGGTGAATTCCATTGCTATTGCGGCACGACATCTCAGAGCCACATACAGTTGTCACCTTAAAAACTTACCTCATGTTTTTGTCATAAAGACATGCTTCTGGGGCGGAATTTCAACAAAATGTACGACACAATGCACAAATGACACCACATGTTCGACATCCACTCTTTGATGGCTTGATGGAAGTATTGCTAGACAGCAGGTCACGTGATAGATAGGTCAGTTATGTTAGTAATTGAGTTCGTCTACCTGGTCACCAGCAGTACATGTGTGAAACCTTCCTACTGTTGTCTTATCAAATGAATTCTTGTTGACATTTTCTTGTAATGATTAACTTATAATTGTCATAATTTTTGTGACTGTGGTATTGTCCTGGTCTTATAGTATTTTCAGTTCCCCGTCCATTCTTTATATATTGTCACAATCATGACCTTTGCTGCTATCTTATGTGGTGAACTGTTGCAATCTTCACATTGATGACCTGTTGTTGACATCTTGTGATTTTTGTGATATGTTGTTGCCACATTGTTGTCATGTTGTTACCATATTGTCACATTGGTAACATGTTGTTGTCATTTTGTCATTCTAAGACATGCTGTTGTTTTCATCTTGTAAATTGTGACCTGTTTATTTCACATTGCCACTTTGGTGACCTGTTGTCATATTGTCACATTGGTGAACTATTGTCATATTGTCACAATGGTGACATGTTCTCATATTGGTGACCTGTTGTCTTAATGTCATACTGGTGACATGTTTCCACATTGCTGACCTGTTGTCATATTGCCACATTGCTGACCTATTGTCATATTGGTGACCTGTAGTCTTATTGTCACACTGGTGATCTGTTGCCACATTGCTGATCTGTTGTCATATTGTCATATTGGTGACCTGTTTTCATATTGTCACATTGGTGACCAGTTGTTGTTATCTTGTTACTTTTTGTGACACACTGTTGTAATCTTGTCACATTGATAGTCTCTGCTGGCCATATCATGCCAAAGATAAATTATATTTCAATACCTTGTCACAAGTATTAATATTAATAAGGTAACTTCTGTTGCACCTAAATCCTAAGAAACCAAGATCAGAGGCACATCAAGATAACATTGATAAGGGGTATCATATCTCAATGATGTTATATTGTCACAATTTCACTGACACCATGTGCCTGTGATGTCACAGAAGGCAACAGAGACAGTGAGAGCATGGACAGACGAGGACTCATGGTTTGAGAAAAAAATGGAGGACAGCGATCGGAAGGGTTCCAGGAGCAGTCTCAGAGCGGATCGAAACATACGCCCTAAAAGGTAAGTATCGCAAAAATGAAGATCAGATGTCTTCATGACCTTTTGGGGAACATTTGGAGAATTGTCTTTCGTTTATCTCTGTTAAGCTGTCTTTTATTTTAAATATTTTTTGTTTTAAATAGCATGTCTTTTACATAGAATTCAGTCATCTATCCATTGCTGGTTACTTATTTTGTTCATTTTGGAATAAAAAATAGACCTACTGTTGTATGTTTGGTTATGGTATCTGGATATATAGCTCTATAGCAAATGCATTTATTGATATAGAAGGCTTGAGTCTGGAAGAAATGTAAATTTTCAAATATTCTGCAGATCATTTCCAAACGTGAACACGTACAAAACAGTTCATTTTGAAATGCAGCTACTCCCTCTGGTGTCACTTCTCTGGAGTCATGTGACCATGTTGGTGGTCATCACATGACAGCAGTCACATGAAGTTGTACCCCCCTTATGTTCATCGATGTCATGAAGATATCTTACCCTTATCTCCTGCCGTCAGTTCGCCGGCAGTCATCAAGTTCCAGTTGGAGTGTACGAGCAACGACACCCATGACATGCCAATGAGGATGAGACAGGAGTTTGTGGAGATCTCCGAGGAGCAGGCCATCATGATGCACGACACACTCGAGTCCATTGAGAGGTACAGCTGGGGTCTGCCGAGCTAAGACGAGGCTGTCTGTTCCTTGTCTATTAATACCAGCAAAACTGCCCGTACTCTACTTACACACAGATGCATAAGACGGTTTCTCAAAATATTCATAAATGTGTTATTGTGCGACTTTTAAGAACTTTGTTGCATTAATGCAAGTTACGTAAAATGTCTCCACAAGATCAGCACTCCTCTGAACAATTGTAGAAAATATACACAACATTGCGATCAGTCGACCAATGTCTGTCTATAAATATATGGTATAAACCATAGAACCAGTAAGAAGCCTTAACCATTGTTGAATTTGGAAGAAATAAAGTTTTCTGTTGAAGATTATTCCTGAAAATTAGGTGCGCGAGAGGCAAACCATCTAAGAGGAAAACGTTAAGATACCCGCATACACACATACTTGTACAAGAAAACCAGTCACATTGTCAACAAATACACGAATTATAAAAGGGCACCCGTAAAAAATTAGTTATGGAGAAGTCCATTTTAAAGTCGAGTCATTATTCGCATGAAAACAAAACTTCAACATGGTATAATAAAATATCCATTGCTATTAACATATGCAATCCAGTGAAAAAATGTAGCTATGTCTGTTAGCTTTGGCATACAAAAACCATTATTCAATTCTGATGGTTACTTTTAAGTTACAAGAACTTAAAGAGGGAACATGAATGCAGCTGGATTGTCATCAACAACTTCACTGTCACCAACACCAGTGACAGATGTGCACCCTTCCGTCAAGCACCTGGTCTCCGTCGTCCATGCTCAACTCGGACAAGTCTAAATCATCATCACTATTGCCTATCGGGTGTGCCACTTAGTTCGCTGAGAATAAATCCGTTGCGATATTATGTTTGTTTATTAATGTCAGTGCGCTGAGACATCGAGCAATAATGTTTGAATTCGATCCAGGCATGGATGCCGCCATTTTGGATTTTTAAAGAAAATCATAAACACGAAACGAAAATCGTCCCATAGTTTATATTTCCAATTAAGTCCTCTTCGACAACAGGTTAAACAGTTTAATAATATATCCAGATATATACTACAGTAGTATCAAACTAAACTAATAACTGATCGTTCTACATAAACACTTCAATCCATCTTCAAACTTCCAAACACAAAACACGTTAACTTTTGTTGTGCACTCAATTTTTGTTCAGTGTATTCATGTACACAGCTGCAGCGGATCTGTATGCTTAAAATAGCTTTCGAACAGTGTGCCATATATAGGTATTGTAACTCTGGGCGCAAGTTGTAAGCGTTCGCAAAATAGTGTGCATTTAATTTTTTAAATGTAGCAATTTAGAATAAACTCCATGGTTACAAAAACACAAAAAGGATAAATTTCACTTGGATAAACAGGAAACCATTTAGGGTAGTTATACATAAGTATATGCTACCTGAAGCATTATAATAAAATCTCAAAATAGACTGAATGACTAAAATATCACGATTTTAATGCATTTGTAGGCGACTTCCGACTGGTTTTCCTGGACTGCCACACATACATTTACACCGTTAGTGTCTCAACAAACAACATATAGTATGTTGCAATGAGATATTAATCTCATCTTTCAATACCTGGTTCGTTTTTTCAACAAATATTCCAAAAACTAATAACAATGTATAGTTGCTAGCCATGGGCATTGATTTTCACATAACCCAATTTGTAAACCTATTTTTCTCAAAATGTCACTTTTTATGTTTGGTTTATTTCTAGCAATGAATAAAAAAACTACTAAAGATATTAAACAAAATAAATGAGGTATCATTTCAAAGCAAATAATCTGTGGTATCCAAAATGGTACAAAACTCAATTTCACAATACTGCAACTTAATACCCACTTTGCAGTGCCAGGTCACACGTCTTCTGTGCAATGCCTCTTCACTGTGACCGCGGCGCAGAATAAAATATGATCTATTGTTAAGTGAATGTTTTGTGTAACCAGGGAGCGACTGCGGAAGATGCAGAACAAATTTGTTCACATGCCAACCAGATACAGTAACTTCTACAATGCCATCAAAGAGATGCGCTCCAAGTCAGCTCAGGACGACTTGAGGAAGATGAAGAATAGACGACGATCCTCCATCCACAAACAGTGGTTAGTGTCAGGTCACCTAGACACAAACAGTGGTTAGTGTCAGACATCTAGACTTAAACAGTGATTAGTGTCTGTCACCTAAATGACCATTGGTTAGTGTCAGTCATGAAGACAAACATTAGTTAGTGTCAGCCATCTAGACACAAACAGTGGTTAGTGTCAGTCACCTAAACACAAACATTGGTTAGTGTCAGTCACCTAGACAAACATTGGTTAGTGTCAGTCACCTAGACACAAACCGTGGTTAGTGTCATTCACTAGATACAAACTGTTGTTAGTATCAGTCACCTAGACACAAACAGTGGTTTGTGTCATTGTGGATGTTAATTACTTTTATAAATACACAATATCTCAGCTCAGCACACGTACACTCGCACACATGAACACACACACTCAATGCACACACACAATGCACACACATGCATGCATGCACGCACATACACACACACACAATGCACACACACATACACACACACGCAGGCAGGCACGTGCACACACCACACACACACACACATGCATGCATGCACGAGCATACACACACACATACCTACAATGCACACACACACATGCATGCATGCACGCACATACACACACAATGCACACACACACACACGCACGCATGCACGCACGCACACACACACGACATGCACACAGATGTGTATGTTTATACATCTGTGTGTGGCGTGTCATTTTAGGCCACGTGAAGTCAAGTGTAGTCTTGCCCACCCACATACCGCTGTATGTCCATCTGTTGCAGGTATGTGGATCTGGAGAACAACATTGGTACAGAGACTCAGAAGGACTGGTTCGTGAAGACAATCCTCGACAAACTCAAGGAGAAGTACGGCATGGTAGGTGGAGACACTTGTGGCTGGCAGACATCGTCTTGAGAGAATATTGTACTATCAATGATCTCTGTAGGTTTGAGTAGACTTTAAATCATCATGTATATAGTCATGACCTATAAGCTGATATCATCACATATTCGGAACTCAAAAGGTATTGTCTTAATACTATTTAGTACAATTCTTTATTTCCAAATGATGTCACAGCAATGGTTTACATGAACTAGCAAAGACACTATGTGCAAAATGTTGGATTGGTGAGAAAATTGCTGTGACTAAAACTGTTTTTATATTTTATTTTTGTGTGAAACTTACATCTGCTAAAAATCTGCTAAACATGTAGAATAGGTTTGTACACTAATAACTTAATATTTTGAAATGTTAAAAACTTATAACAATGGAGTGGTTCCCTAACAAGCTCGTTTCCGTGTAGCTCAACAGATGGCAGCGCGGTCATGGCGAGGTAATAAAGTGTTAGAACGCACCATGTACCACAGCACATCCGTTCTCTCACCCTATCCACCAACTGTTTGTGTTGTAAGCTTGGAACACAGGTCACAGCTGGATAAAGATAACAGTTATGTTGACATGCGTGTGATCTTTCATACAAGATTATACACTTTGTTGTAAAATGCACACTTTTAAAAATAAATTGTGTGTTGACATAGCTGTCACTTTGCACTGGCTATTGGCACTTACTGTGTGAAAACTTGCAAAGGTTGCAAAGGAGGGGAACACTCACTTTGTAGATAAAAAAAATGGGACTGTTGATATGTGTCTGCCAAGGCAAGGCCATACACATAGATGGGCCGCATTATATGACTCTCAACAAACCAAGAACTCTCTCATCCGTGCATCACCTGCACCATGTTTCTTGTTGAACCTGAATAGTGTGGACATATTGTTCATTGAAAAATTCCCAATGTAGGACCTTTTTTACAAATCTCTTCCAGTTTTATCAACACCTGATACGGAAGAGGTAAGCTTAAAAAAAGATGTATACTGCGTCTAAGGTGGTGCAATAAATGATGCACTGTTTATCCGACAGTCAATTGATGTCTGTACTAGCCATGGCATTTTAAAAATCCTTGTCCAAATTAATCTTGCTGCTACCATGTAATACCCCTGGATAAAACACAAAATCTAATGATGCCAATCTCAAAAAGTTCCTCATTTCTTATCTATTGGAAATCGATGTCTTGAAATAAGACAACATGTTTAGTATGACATCACTATGTAGCAATTGGTCAAAGTTTTGTTGGCAGAAGATCTCCATTAATTGAGAGGTAAACCGAAACCAGTGACCACATGTCAAGCAGAGCATGGTACCTTGCTAAATCTTGTCAAATCTACGTGTCCACACTTCAGGTGTTTCTTGCAGGTACAACGATGACCTTCAGTAATTTAAACGTATCTTCAAGGTCAGTTGGCATGAAAACCTCCCATTCATGTGTGATAGGGGAATGCACGACTCAGATATACAGTTCCCGGTATGCCTAAGAATGGGCATGTGTGTATGCATGTTTGCATGAACAACCAAGCTTTGTAGCTTCGCATACTCTTGCATGTTAGTCAAATCGCAATCAGTAAATTAGGAATGAGACAGACGTGTTAGTATCATGCACATTTTATTGCTTGCACAAATGACATGTACTGAAATAAGTTTTCTTATTTCAACTACCAGTAATTACAGTAGATAATTTATTGTTTGCGTATAACAGACAAACATTTTTTGTAATACTTTTACTTGCAACAAAGTATGCATTATTTGTGTGCAATTTTATTGTTTTAATGAAGTATCCTTGGTTGCTGTTGTGATTATATTTCTGACTTGAATGTTCATCTTTGAACACAATACCTCTTTGCCAGCAAGTGCTTCCTGCATTTCGGGCAGACATCATGTTTTCTCCATTAAATTAACATATCTAAGTAAAATAATAAACTGCTATGGTGGAAACCAATTCTTTTGAATTAAACATACTTTTTAAAGTATAAAAATATTTGCTTGTAACAGTACTGTATTTGGGGATTGTCTTATATTGACATGTTACACCTTAAAAATCTTAGTTAAACATCTAAGGCAACTTGGGTATGTTGGATAAGAATAACCAGACAAATTAAGCAAACTTTATCCTATGAATGCTAGGAATTTCACACCAGCACGAATGGTAGACTTGTGCAAGGTGTTAGATAAGACATGATACAGCTTTGTCAATCATAACACTGCATGATCTTAATATAATACATATATATTTGTTGCAAAACATCTCCACAAAATAAAATGTTGATAGGTGTATGCAAATTCAGACAAGCATGGGATTGGTGTCAGGTTACAAAAAAAAATGAAAGTTTAATTTAAACTCTCAAAAATACAGTCCACAGCACAACTTAATCAGAATTAATTTGTTCCAACTATTAATAGTCGTTGGTTCATAAACATTTAGCTTTTATTTGAGGCATGTAATTTCTTTAGCAAAACAAAATATTTCACCATTTGACACAGCTACATAATTTTGAAAGTTTATTATCTGTTTATCTTGTTATTATCTTATATTATGAAGTTTTCTTCTGTTTGTGATGTGATTCCGTAATAAGAGTAGTAAAACGTTCAACTTCATTATGAGGGATGCTCAGTTTTTTTGTGCTGCATCTTTATTTAGCAACTTCTTTTTAAAATTATTACCAATTCATGTTTGTATTAGGATGTCATTGCGATTGGTTCCAGCCGTAGGAAGCTTGACGAGATAACACTTCTTGTTATTTTTCCAGACCGTTTTCATCATACGCTTTATGCAATGCACGTCATGTGGTGACATTGTGTTTGACGTGCACTGACACTGTGCACCAAATGTTGGCAGTGCGCACCATGCACTGTTCTACAGCACACGTTGGCAGTGCACACCATGCACTGTTCTACAGCACATGTTGGCAGTGCGCACCATGCACTGTTCTACAGCACATGTTGACATTACACAATACGTATGCTTTCAGTGTTTATGTTATCAGTTGGTGCACTTTGTTTACAGTTCTTATACATTTAGTTGATGACGTGTCAATCGATGATTGCTTGCTAGATCAGCTCTCATTATGTTCGCTGGTCCAACATATAGCAAAGTACAATTGTCTTGTTCAGTTGTCTCATTCACTGATCCAGTGGATACCAAAGTACACTTGTCTTGTTTGACTGTCCTATTGTGTTTGCTGTTCCAACAGATAAAGTAAAGTGGACTTATTCAGTGGTCTCATTGTGTTTGCTTATCCAACAGATGACAAGGTACACTTGCCTTATTCAGTTGTCTCATTGTGTTTGCTAGTCCAGTAAACAATGAAGTACTGTTGTCTTGTTCCTTTATGTCATCATGTTTGCTGGTCCAGTAGATAATAAAGTACTGTTGTCTTGTTTCTTTGTCGCATTGTGTTTACTGGTCCAGCACACAACAAAGTATTGTTGTCTTGTCCCTTTGTTTCGTTGTGTTTGCTGGTCCAGTAGACAAAATACCATTGTCTTGTTCCTTTGTTTCAATGTGTTTGCAGGTCCAGTAGACAACAAAGTACCCTGGTCCACTAAAAAAAGTACCATTGTCTTGTTCCTTTGTCTCATTGTGTTTGTTGGTCCAATAGACAACAAAGTACAATTTTCTTGTTCCTTTGTCTCATTGTGTTTGCTGGTCCAGTATACAACAAAGTATTGTTATTTTGTCTCCTTGTGTTTGCTGGTCCAGTAGACAACAAAGTACCATTGTCTTGTTCCTTTGTCTGATTGTGTTTGCTGGTCCAGTAGACAACAAAACACCATTGTCTTGTTCCTTTGTCTCATCTTGTTTGCTGATTCAACAGATCCAGTCTGGCAACCAGACGGCTTTCAAGTTCCTGCGTGTGCTGGCCACCCTGCGAGTGTGGGAGATCTGCAGTCCAGATGTCAGTGCTGCCATCGACTTCTGCAGAGGGAAGATCATTGCGATGCCAATATACGAATATGATGCGTGGTTCGCCTCAAAGTTCCCAGAAGTTGCTCAAGAGCGGGCATTATCCCCTGCCACCAACGGACAAGGTGGCGGTCCCGGTGCCAACTCTCAGAAAAAGCCAGTGTTGTCAACATCCAGTAGAAAGAAATCTACTCAGTGATGGCATAGCAGACATATGTACAGGGTCCATTTACACATTTGTAATTGATTACAAGAAATGCCATATCTGTAGATGATTTCCGGTATTCTTTTATATCACAAACTGACCAGAAGAATAAACATATAAAAGGTTTCAGGACAAAGCATAATACAGCCAGTTTTTGTTTTTTATTTAAAAAAAGCTATCTTCTGTGCCTTGTGCTGAGAGCGTAAATGAAAACATGTTTACGATATTGGAATGTTGTAAATATACAAGCGGGTAGTGAGTGACAGCAAAGGCTGAAAACTCAATTCTGAAATTTCACCCAGTAAAATATCACCTGAATTGGTGTTTATTGCATTTTTCCCTGAAGCCTTCCATGTGTACTCTCGTAATGTATCTGTAATTGAAATTGTGTAATCAGAATACAGTTTTAGAAATAACTTGATTTGAAACAAAAAGTAACTGTAATGGATATTTGTGTTAAATTGGACCCACTTTTGTCTGTGTAGTGTATGATGTGATAGTTTGCATGGCTCAGTGTGTGGACATTTATGGTTTGTCTCGATGGCAGTCACTGTGGTGGCACTGTTTACCCTTCTGTAACATAGTCTTTGTAATAATATTGCTAACATTACTGAACCTTCTTCAGGATAGTTCTTTTTCAGATCAAAAACTTTCATTTTTCATATTGAAAGTGTATTTCACCTGGTAGAGGCGTTCGTTTAACATCTCAAGTTGACTTCTTCAGTACCGATGACGCTTAATGACATCATCGTACACGTGAGGTAGTTCGTAATTTTACTCGTCTCTGTTGATGGATGTTCGGGTCTTCCTGATATTAAGGTGACATCTTGCAACTTATTAAAAGTCACAATTTTAATATTGCTCTTTTTTCAAGTAGGTACCTGTACTACAAATACACATGCAGACTTGTTTATATATATTTATTGAATGATTCTGCATAAATATTTATAAAGTACATAAATAACCATCAGTAACACAACAAAATGACTGTAAAAATACCACATTTAGAGTTATACAATTTTTTTTAAATAAAAGTTGTGTTTTTATAGCCATTTTATAAGTTATTCCTCAAGCACAAACAAGTATACTATGTGTGTAATCATTTTGTCTTGTTGATACATTATTTTTTTAAAGTTGCTATTTAAAACTAACATTCTATGCATACATCATAGATAGAAATGAATGGCCAGTCTGCAAGAGGATTATGGCAAAGTTTCTTGATCATATTTTTTTCAATGTCTGGGTGGTGTGAGTTATCTATGTGCCAGTAGTACTGTACTTAGTTTCTCAGAAATGATACTAAGTATCTTTTATATACAAAACTTGTTATCACATATTTGTATTTATAAAGAAAGTGGACAAATGATGTGTTTATGTTCAGCTTTTTTCTTGGTCAAAACTCAAGACTCTGGTTGCACTAAGGCAATGGGGACACTGTTCTCCAGATATTGTAAATTAGCAAAGTTCAAAACAATGTTAATATTTAGCATTGGTTCAGACCATCTCCACCCCAACAATACTTGGTGGGGAAGTTGCGATATTTAAGATCCAAAATGGCTATTAGCATCAATTTGTTTCACTCATTAGGTGGTGCCACTGTTTCAATTTATTTCCCCTGTGGTTACGAACCAAATGTAATGCATAGCATAATTTTTTACTTTGCAAATAAAATTTTCGATGATCTCGAGAACAGATCTGATCAATTGCATAATTTTGTCACCACCATACTTGTTACAGCACAAACTCACTGCACTGTGAGGGAAGTGTGGCTTATACATAGATGCCAACCATGAGAGGTTCACACCTGTAGGACTGACAACAATCCATAGGACCCACAAATCAACTATGATCATCTACATCCTCTGGTTTGCTGCATGGACTCAAAAGACCTGCATACTGGGATTATACTTGCAAGACATTGAGTGGTGCAGCAGACGGCCAACAATTAACATTTCATGAGATTTGCTCTATGGATGTTTTTTGTTTTGATATGAGCTGTTATGATCACGAGATATGCTCTTTGGGCGTGTATTTTTCTGATGATCTGTTATGTATGTGGCCCTCAACAAACATCACAAAAAGCCCTGCATAAAATAATAGTAGTAATAAATTTTCTTTGGTGCACAGACTAGCTACAGTAAAAGTTCAAAAGTTATAATTTGTTTATTATAAAATAAATTTTTAAAAGTTTATTAAAAAGTAAAATAAATAAAGTAGAACAACAGTAAAGTCATATAAAAGTGTGCGAATTCGAAAGGAATGTCGCATAAGCCCATAAAATAGAAAAATTTAAGAAAATGTGTATGACTTGTGTGTCAGATGTGTGTTGTGACACGGGAACTGAAGAAAGGAGACTGATAGGAGGGAAGGTGACAGGTGTGAAGGAACAAGGAAATGAGAAGAAGACAGAGGGACGAAGGAAAGTTTTCGGCAGAGGAAAAGAAAATGGATCGGTGGGGATATATTAACAGGTGGTCAGATTGTTGAGAACGAGGAGAGACTCGACAGCGATACAGGTGGTGAAGAGGTAGATACCACAGAGGCAGTTGGTAAGACTGAAACAAAAGACTGAGAAGAAGACAGATGGAAGAAGACGGAGTGTTCAGCAAAAGAAAGGTAAACAGGTCGGAGTTGAGGAGCTGCAACAGAAGAAAGGCAAGAATTGTGCAGATGCAGTAGTTAAGGGGAAAGAGAGGAAACTGCGAGTGGTCATGAGCGATTATGTTATCAAGAAGTTGGACAAGACAATAAACAAGGGGCAGGATATGACTGTATGTCTACCAGGGGCAAAGATAGAGGAGGTCACAGAAAGAGTAGTCCAGGTCTTGGGTGATGCCAACGGATGATCTATTCTTGTGCAGGTGGGCACCAATAATGCTGAGAAGGAAGGTACGACGGCCATCATTAATAAACATAGGAGACTGGTCTGCACACTGAAAGAGGCACGCATTGGATAGATCATGTTATCGGGTATACTGCTGATAATGGGTGACAGAGGACAATACTACAAGAATTGCAGAAAAGAATGGCCATCAACACACTGGTACAGAAGTTATGTATAGAGGAAGGAGTCGGCTTTGTAGACATGTGGGCTACTCACATAATAGGTATAACCAAATCATGGGCAACCACCGATATATCAGATGCCGAATTGAGACTGACAGGATATGTAATGTTTAGGAAAGATAGAATAGGAAGAAGGGGAGGTGGAGTTATTTTATATATTAAAGAATCTATCCAGGCTTATATGAAATAAAATTAGACAGAGAAGCAGATTGTGAAGAAGCTGTTTGGTGTAACATAGTTACAGGAAACTCAACGTTAACGGTTGGATTAGTTTATTGAAGTCCAAACATAAGCATAGAAGAGAATGAAAAAATACAAAACGCTATAAGGAAAGTGAGCAAACGGGACTATTATTATGGGGGATTTTAACCATGGGCATATAAAATGGAAATCTCTACAGAGTATGGGTAGTGAGGACCACAAGTTTTTAGTTTTAGTACAAGATAGTTTCCTTTCTCAACATGTGCTAGAACCAACCAGGGGAGTGAATGCGTTAGACATAGTTTTGCCCTCACAGAATGAATTAGTTAACAATGTCAGGATATGTGAGCCACTGGGGAATAGTGATCACAACCAGATACATTTTATTATCAAAGTAAAATCAGAAAGGAATAGTAAAAAGCAGTACAGGAGAAATTTTCACAAAGGAAAATATAAGGACATAAGGAAATTTTTAGCAAAGATAGACTGGAATAACACACTGAAGAACAAGACAGCAACAGAATGCTGGAATATCTTAGAGTGAAATTGAAAGCATCATCGTCAAAATTGTTCCCTTAAAAAAAACACGGGAAACGGTCCAAAAAGAAACACTTATCGAAAGAAGCCATTAGAAAAATTAAGTATAAACAAATGATGTGGAAGTCATATAGACGTACTGGAAATGACGAAGACTACAACATTTATAAAGAAGCTCTAAACCAAGCTACAGCTGAAATTAGAAATTCAAAGAGAAGCTATGAACATAAATTAGCTTGTAATATAAAACATGACAGCAAGAGTTGTTATGCGCATGTTCGAAGCAAACAGAAAGTTCAGGATAAGGTCGGTCCTCTAGAAGATAGTGCTGGAAATATAATATCAGAAGGATTCTTAATGGCAGAAGACCTGAATGAGTATTTTAGTTCAATGTTTACAAGAGAAGACATTAGTTCACTGCCAGTACCAGAGGCTAAGTTCAAGGGGCAGAATCAGACTATTTAAGACAGTTATAATTGTAACCCCAGAAATGGTAGCTAAGAAAATTAGTGCTATGAAGGATAATAAATCACCTGGAGTGGTTGGTATTCCATCCAAACTACTATTGGAAATTGTAGAACAAATTAGCATACCACTTGAAACAGTTTTCAACTTGTCATTAAAAGAGGGAGTGTTTCTTTAGAATGGAAAGAAGCAAACATTATACCGTTATTTAAAAAAGGTTCGAGAACCAAGTCAAATAATTATAGACCAGTTAGTTTAACATCGGTGATTTGTAAATTATCAGAAAGACTAATTAAAGATCACATGGTGGGTTTTCTTGTTAAATATAACTTGATAAACCCATTTCAACATGGGTTTCTAAAAGCGAGGTCATGCTTAACAAATATGTTGTTTTTTGGAAGATATCACTAAGTGGGTAGATGATGGATCACCAGTAGATATCACCTACTTAGTTTTTCAAAAAGCTTTCGACAAAGTGCCACATCAAAGATTACTGCTTAAACTAAAGGCCCATGACATAGGAAATGGTATAATTAACTGGATAGAAAAATGGCTGATTGACAGAAGACAACGGGTAGTTGTTGATGGGGAGGCTTCAAACTGGAAATCAGTTTTGAGTGGGGTTCCACAGGGATCAGTACTGGGACCTATATTATTCTTAATATATATAAAAGATTTGGACGATGATCTAGCTAGCAAGGTGTTGAAATTTGCAGATGATACAAAAGTGTTTAGAAGGATTAAAAGTGATGGAGATAGACAGCATTTACAAGATGATCTTGACAGGTTGATCAAATGGTCTGAAAAGTGGCAAATGTTGTTCAATTTTGGGAAATGTAAATGCCTTCACACAGGACATGGGAACGAATATGTAGAATATACAATGGGGGGAACTGTACTAAGTACTACTGTAAAAGAAAAAGACTTAGGGCTGACAATTAGTGCTGACATGAAGGTTTCAGAGCAGTGTGGAATTGCAGCTTCAAAAGGAAATCAAATCCTTGGATTGATTAGGCGAAATATATATAAAGAAAAAGAACTAATAATACCGCTGTACAAAACAATAGTCAGGCCTCATTTAGAATATTGTATACAAGCGTGGAGGCCATACCGCAAGAAGGACATAGATATGCTAGAAAGACTACAGAGGAGAGTGACTAAAATGATACCAAAACTGAGGGATTTTAGTTATGAAAAACGCCTAAAAGAATGTGGTTTAACAACACTAGAGACCAAGAGATTGAGAGGAGATCAGATAGAAGTGTTTAAGATATTGAATGGTTATAAAAATATTGATAGAAATATGTTTTTTTTTCAGTTAAGAAAGATAGAAAGACTAGAGGACATGAAGTTACATTAGTAAAGGAGCAGTGTAGATTAGACGTAAGAAAGTTCTCATTTTCACAAAGGACTGTGAATGAATGGAACAGATTATCTGATGATTGTGTGGGTGCTAGTAGTGTGAATATGTTTAAAAATAAAATCGACACATACCTCAGAAGGGCTGTTTATATGTAAATAAAAGGGTTGGACTCTCGATAAGCCAAAAGGCTTCCTTGTCCACCTGCCATCTAGAGTTAATTCTCTGGATGGCAATCTTGTTAAATCCAAGCAGTCCCTAGCCTTACATGGATTAAAGATATTTTGTTACACCTCACACCCACGCCAACAGGCTTGCTCTGGGAAGCATTCAGCCATAGTAAAAATACTGTGTGACGACTAATTGTCCACATAGTGAAGTACATATTAATCCAGCCACATGAACTGAGGCAATGTGAACGAACAACATTCACCAAGCTTCGATATAGAACGCAATTAACAGGATTCAAACCCAGATTTCCTTGACTGTCATCATAATGTTGCTACCGCATGCAACCACTGCTTGTATTGTAGTGCACTTCTTGCTATATTTAGTATAATTTTCACCATTTTGTAATCTAGCTTCACTGATGTTTTAATGTCCTATGTAAACCTTTACCTTATAAAAAACGAATAAACATTATTTACAATTTTGTTTAGATCCGTTTAACTGTTTATTGTTTGGGATTTCTCCTAAATGTGTTACTCGATGTCCTAAAACTTGTAATAGTTTAAAAGTGTGAGCATTATCAGACAACAACAAGGAAATTCCGGTAGACACATTTTTTACCTAGGAAAAAAAATAGTGATCTGTCCCCGTTCCAAGATCGAAACTACAATCGATCCGACAGGTGGCAGTATTGTGCAGACTCTTTGTAAATCTCGCAAAGTATCGTGACCCATTTCCGCGCCCGATTTATTAAATGGCTGGCTGTTTTGATTCGTAAGCTGGCTTCGCGAAGAATATCCCGCGATCTCTTGCAATTTGTGGGTGTCGCGGGGCTTGTCAACGAGTCACATGCGATGCCCGAGAACATCAGCACCGCTGAGTTCATCAGAGAGACCTGGGATGACTACAATTCGCCGCCGACGTCGACTTTCGTCTCCCGAGTGGGGCATTGTCGCTCGACGGTGGGGGCGTTGGAAGAGGTGGGTTCGACGCTGGACGCCGAGCTAGGCGACGCCTCTAGGTTGTAGCAGGGAGGTTTGCTAGAAATATAGTGTTCCATCATAATATGTCTTCAGCACGGCCTAAATATGTATGCCACAATAATGGTTGAGTTAGTGGCAGTATTGTGAATGTTGATTGTTGTCAACTCAGACAACTGTCAATTGTGTAATTAAATTTATAGGTAGGAAGTCGTAAGTGTGTACTGATTTCTTTGTATTCATTGCCTACACCATCGAACAATCGTCTTAGTGATTGCAGAGTGGCCAGAGTGTCTCAGTATTTAGTGATTGCCTCATTCGAGAGAGTAGTCATTAACGTAATTATCACAAGTCAAGAGGAGTCAGGTGCAGTTAGCTTGTAAGTTCAATTATGATTGCTGTCATTTCAAAAACAAATTGTGTATCCCTTGTAGGCTCAAAGATCTAGTAACATAAGGGTCATTCTGTGATGAAGTTTATTATTAATAAAACAATATTTTTTTAATATATATTTTATGTGATAATAATAATATTTATTTTATATAGCACCACATACATTAATGTTTGCAGTGCTGTGCCTAAAACTAATATATAAAAATACAAACAGAACACATTTAAAATACATTAATTATGAATACATAACTTAAAGAGATGTAGTCTGTTCATCTATCCAGAATTAACTGGCGTAGTAAATTTTTAAGTGGAAGTCTGCCGTGTTGACTGTGGGAAAGTGAGCATCATTGAACATCAAAGGGTATAGCAGTTAACTCAGCCCAACTAGGTCGCATGGCTTATAAAACTTGTTTTGAAACAAGATGTTTTGTTTACTGTTTAAACATGCACCCGTGGTTGTGCCTTCAAATTGCGTTGTTACAGACTTAGTAAACACAATTTGGCAGGCAGTATACCTTTAACATAGTTAGTATAGTCTTAAGAACATTATATTAATTAATACGTGAGAACCTAGGAACAGACTACATCCTTTTTAGTTTTTAGACAATAAACAATGACTATATTAAAGCAAATTTGTGTTCTATGTTAAAATAAATATGTCGATAGTCAACATACTAAGATTCATTGATTTAAAAAAAATGCGATTGGCGGTATTGCAAAAACATTTAAAAATCAACTAACTTATTGGATCTATTAGGGTTCCTACCTAATATTAATATACACGCTTACATATATCTTCCACAAAATAATTTGTGTACAGACGTAGTTACATTATATATATGTAAATGGCGTTTCCTATTCCATTCAGAAAAAAGCCTGTATTTGATTACAGTGTCATGGTAAAAAAAAGCTACCACTGACTGCTGCTGGGCACGCAGCTATCCTTATGATGCTAATTACTGCCCAGCTGGTGTTTACTTACATCTTTACTTACACCCAGCAGCCAGGTGGGGAGAAGGAGGCAAGAAGGTGCATTTACAAGGTTTAGGGGCAGCTCGAAATGATAAGTTGGCTCCACTATCAAAAACAGTTGCTCTAACTTTGCGCATTCATCATCAAACTCTCGTGCATTGGCCCCCACCAAGAGGCTATGTTAGCATTTATATGTAATACTGCCATAATGTTGAATTTTTTATATATATGTCACAAAGAAAGAACGTTAATAAAACAGTCATATAACAGAACCCAGTGACAGTAAACATCTTGACTTGCTGCTGAGTTTAAAAGTGACAACATCTATGATAGTGCAGAATACACTAAGTACAAACTACACACGTTTTGTTGGATCCTATCACTTGTAAATTACTCGGTCAAGGATTCTAACCAAAAAAAACTACCAGAAGACAATATGAAAGGACAACAGTGGTCCTAACCTGTAAACTAGTCCACCTTCCTACAATTTGAAGCAACATACTATAGGATGAAGGAGCTTCATATGTTGTTATAATCACCTAGACAACACTCTGCAGTCATATTGCCAATCACATTTATGAGTCTCTGTTACAACTGTGCTGTGCATCAGAATTAGTCAGTGGCCATTATCATTAACATTATCTGCTAAACACACTCATTAGCATTTTATCCTAATGGTGATTACTCATGCCCTTGTCTCCCAGGGCTAATCCTCCAGTTAGTGGCCTCTATTTACAGAGAGAGAGAGAGAGAGTTAACAGTCTGATCAATTCAGAGATACAACAGGGGTAGAACTACCCACTAGTCCGCTAGACCGTACACTAGTAAAGATTACGGCGGACTAGTAAATCTGCCTACCAACTAGTCCGGCTGTCTAGTAAAAATCAGCATGTTGCATGATGCCACCATCCGTACCATTGACAAACTAATTCTTTACGTAATGAGGCGACAGTGAAAAGTGAAACAGTGCTGTTGATTGGCTGTTGTGTGACATCGAATTCTGAAATGACAGTTTTGTTTGGTTTACCGTATCTGGTAGAGGGGTAGGGCTAATAAGTGCAATTGGTGGTCATTTTCAAATGCACGGTTTTCGAATACGGTTTACATCTACATTGCTTTATTAGTCTACGTTTATGCACGATGTATCATTACTTGACTGGGGTTGCAAAACCAGCAGAAAAACGCAAGCTGGAAAAACACTGCAACTGCCCACCGAGCCATTCAAGTGCTGAAAACGGCCACCATGGACCGTCTGACGCATTTGTTGCAATTTAAATTTGTGTTGTTTTGATATTTTCAGGACTAGTAAACCTTTTGGCAGACTAGTAAACTTTTGTCTTTACTAGTCCTGCTGTCCAGTAAAATAAATGCTGAAGTTCTACCCCTGTACAAGCAGCCTGTGAAATATACATTTAGACTTATTTTATTTGTTGTCCTCATATCGGCTAAATAGACATCATAATTGGAACACATAGTTTGTCTTTAGAAATTTCATCTATAAGGGTTGTACTAGAAGTTAAAAGAACCACTACAATGTTGGGTTTGTTCACATATCGAATTGACCTGATGCATAGTTCTATCGAAATCCCAATATGTATGGTGACATGTCACATTACCAGTAAGGCCAGACTTTCTATATTACATGTTTTATGGGCCCATCGACATTAATTTCCTGGATCTAGAATAAAAATAAAATTCACAATGTTCATTTTTTATTGCCACCGATGTCATTATATATTAACTAAACTTGTTAAGTCATAAATAAAATATCCTACTATTCATGAGAGAAAATGCCCTGCTACTGTATGGGGTTTGAATCAAACAGTTTTGGCCATGTGGCCCTTCAATAAAGGTAGATACCACACGCGCATGCTTTTCTTTGAATATGACGTTAACAACTATTACTTAAATACTGTCACGTCTGCGTGGAATAATAACCTATCAGCCGTATGCTGCGACCAGCTGCGATTCAGTCCATGTGAGTGCCCGTGATGCATCCGATAGTCCAACGTCATCGAACGCCGCCGCCAAAACATGGCAGCGGCATTCAACGACATCAGGCTTTTGAAGTATTTGTGAATTGCACTCACTCAGATGCTTGCGTACAATTTGTCTTCGTTATTGTTCATTTATCGGCTGTCAAACTATTCTCCATAGTAACAACTTAAAATAATGTAAACAGGAAATTTATCAATGCATAGCATCGTGGGATTGTTCTGTGCCTCGTTTTTCTTCTGTGTTTCATTTGCATAAGTCTAAAGCTAAATAAGGACATCGACAGGATATAACGGGACCTGGTTTCAACACAGGAAAATTCAACTTTGGTAAAAAGGGGCGCGATTCAGATTTTTATTGTCATTTCACATTTGATGGGCTTCTAAGTTAGTACTAAAATAGTGACTTAGCGGTGAGTAACTGCTAAAAACGATCTTTATTGTGAAGTAGATATGTCAATCTATCTGTGTCAGAAATTGAATGAAACAAAAAAGTCATACAAATTATCTTTGATGCATTTCACACTGCTGTGTCATTAATAGGATAATGTAGGACATTTTAATTTTATTCTGATTCCCGTCACTGCTTTCTGGAAAATTCTGCCCATAAAACATATAATGAAAAAGTCTGGCCTAACAACTGTTAATTAACGATACATGTAAAATCTGATTTTGACTTGAATAGTTTGGTGGGGGATTACAAACAGTTGTATTCAATGAGGCAGTATGTATGGTTAGAAACCTGGTTTATTGTTGTATCTGATCTGCTATCGGTACTACATTTTAAAAGTTTTTCCATATGGCGACAGGATGGTAGTTCAGTGGAAGAGAACCGATTCACAATTGAGAACCTGGGTTTAAGTCCTTTAAGCCATTTCAAGCTGGATAATTTCAGTCACCCCGTGTGCCCGTGTGTTTCATAAGAGACACTATAAGACCGCATTATAAATTTGACAGATCTGTCATGTACGATATGTCAGGGAAAATGAAAGATCCCTCACCAAGAAATGGAAACAACCTACAAGGGAGCTGCATTAGCTGCTACCAGTTACTTGTCCTGTCTAGGCAGATACCATGGTGCTTTATGAGACCAAACATTAATCACTGTTATTATTTACTAAGTGTTTATTGATGAACCCTGCAAAGCCACAAGTTTACTTAACTAAATTATATGAGGAATGAAGCAGTCTGTAAACAGCAATACTTGTTTGATATTCTGCCAATTTTTGGAGCAATCTGGGAGTATCTCCTCCCATGGGGCGAAATCAACTTGCCTCTTTCTATATCCAGTCTTCGCGTTAATGCCGTTTTTGAACGATATTATGCAGTTTTTCAAGTTTCGGCGCATCCTTTCGTCGCAGCTCTGCGGTTGTTTGAAGTAGTTTCATGGCCCTCGAACACAGACAATGGCTGCACCGACAACGAATTAAACAATGACCTGACTGGGAATTATTTCAATCACATCTTACATTGATGACTGAACATTGAGAACAGTCTAATCAATACTCTTGTGCCTTGCCTACCCCTTGTCTCTCGTTGACATTGTTGATAAGCTTTAGACAAGCACCGTGAAAAGTGTTTGTTGTCGCCGATACCCTATTATCGCCCATCATACTTTTTCAAGTCTTGCAAACTTTGATGAAAACGACAATGTTACGTTCTAGTCTTAATAAAGATTATGTCAGTTGTGTGTAATAAAATATGATGTTGCTGCTGTTTATCGTGCTTTGCAACATGATACATGTCAGGAGTTGAAAAAAATTGTGCAAATGTTATGAACATTTATGATTTATTGATTGATCAATGCCACACATTAATTTAGTCCTCTTAATAGTCCACCACTTTGGGCCCCATTTTATGTTTTGGGACCTCATTTTTTTTCGATCCATGAGTCCCAGGACCCCTTTTTTAAAACCCTAACATGAACACTGTATGTTCATCATTCACATCCTCGGACCATTGACCTCTGATCTACCAATTGGCGATGCATTAAAAAGCAAACACCTGTACAATGTTATTTGGAATGTTTCACATACTACATGTTTGCTACTGCTGAGGGGGAGCCTTTCTAGATGGTGCCACTCTCACTTAACTTAATTTCTCGTTACCGGTTAATATTTAGCTGTAATTGGCAACTGCAGAAATAAAATGGTAAGCAAAAACATGTTTAAAAGTATGTAACATTGATCAATGTTTTACTTGTATTGTTGCTCCGTGAATGGGTTTAACTTTAAGCTAGTCATTTTTATATCCTCTCTGTAATATATGTACAGAGAAAAAGTTTATCATATTCGTTTACTTTTTAAAATTTTGTCACTGCCCGTGTTTGCAGGCGCTGGATTATGATCGGAGTGAGCTGATGAAGATGAAGAAGTCGGTTAAAGCTCTCTACAGCTCTGGAAACAGTGAGTACTACTGCAGAACTCTCCCTTCCTCCCTGCCTCATTCTTTCCTTCCCCACCCGTCTCTCCTCTCTATTTCTCACCATATTAACATTATTTACTTGGGTACTAAGTGTGTAGGAAGTTTGTAATGCACGATATGTATCTCCTATTTTATGTGTATGTAGACTTTTTATAAAAATAATATTAAAAAAATATATATTAATAAGTATATTTATCTGAAGAAAATAACCTTTTTTTGTCATTCATGTAGATTTTGATACATTACAAATCTACAGTTTCAACAATCTACAATTTTGCAAGATACACATTTTTATATCACAAATAAATTTAACGTAGATCTGTCACATGTAATAAACACATTTCATACTCTACAATTTGTGGAAATAAACATCCACCATTGATGAAGGTGACTGTTCATAATTACAGCTTACTCCCCACAAATGTTACAGAAAGTCAACAGCCACTAGTTTATGGTTTGTTGTATGATCATATCAGGTAGATCGTATCACCTGATGCACTGTAGCCTACCACTGTCACTCTGTAATGACATGTTATTGCACTCTTGTCACCTGCCCCGAAGCTCAGCTAATTTGACATGATCCAATTTGGTGTGCTTAAGGACCATTGTCAACCTGGATATAACCATGTCACTGGAGGAGCCCAACTAGAAAACGACTACTCTTTTGTAAATGCAGTTGAGGCCTTGGGTGTAACAACTAACAAATATATTATATATTATACATATATATATATTTATATATGTATATATATATAACTTATAATCACAATAGATTGCACTACATAATTACATTGTTTTTTATCGGATGGGCAAGAATTTATTTTATATAATGACGAATATTTAGTGCATAGCTATGGTCTGTGAATAGAATGGTGTCAAGATGCTGTAGAATTTATTGAGCATTGCTACACATTTCTTAGACCATTTGTGGTCATCACTTTTGAAACTCTCGACAACTGAAGGAGTGACATGCTTAGAAATGTTTTAAATATCAGTGAAAGGTACAAAGACGATTGGCTAAATACCCCTTCTAAATACCCCTTCTAAATACCCCTTCTAAAATCGTAATGGAAAGCAAATGCCTAAAGAATGTATTTAACATAAATTATTGACATAAAATATGTTACTGTATGTAATACCCACTTGCTCAGTAGATATCCAAGTACGTTTTTTTTGAGTACATTTATACAAGGCTCAAAAAGCAAAAAGAAGCTTCATTTCTGGCGCACACACACACAAACATACACAACACAAACATACACAACACAAACATACACAACACAACATACACAACACACACACACACGCACACACACGCACACACACACACACACACGCACACACACGCACACGCACACCTGAAACAGCACATATATATATATGCTTAATAATACGTATATACGCAACCGCACCACCACGCACACACATGCACGCACACGCACACGCACGCACAGGCAATGCAAACACAAACATACAGCACAAACATACAACACGCGCACCGCACACACGTATATGTATGTATATGCGCCTTTGCTGCACACACACACGCACACACATGCCACACACACGCAAACATACAACCTGGGCATGCGCAACGCACGCACGCACCAGCATACAGCACGCACACGCACGCAGCCGTATATATATACACAACACACAACACAAACATACACAACACAAACATACACAACACACACACACACACACACACACACACACACACACACACACACACACACACACACACACACACACACACACACACACACACACACACACACACCAACATACACAACACACACACACACACACACACACATTTCTACAGCTGGAATGTGAACATCCCATGCACAGCACAACATTGGTCAGCTGTGGGGAACCTGTTGAAAGAAACTTAGAAAGAAACTCAATATTAATGGCTGTGTCGATGAGTAATCTATTCAACCCAGAGTGGCATATTGCACTCTGGGTTACACAGATTACTCATAAACACAAGTATGTGGCTGCATAACATTGACACAATGAACCTCACTTTGCAGTCACCTCAGTAATACAGACACCTTGCAATTAAGTTCTAGGACAGTCCAAAATTATTATCATAACAGTAGAGGAAATTAGTCACTTTAGTCCAGCTCCAGTGTTGCCCTGAATAGTGAGGTTGCACTGTATTTCGAGGTATTTTTGGATGTCACCCCCATTTAGCCCAGGCAGAGGACACTTGGTAGTCCTGGGGAGGGATCAGATGTCACATGTGGCAGTTCTGTCATGTCCTCACTGTCACATCTGACAGGCTGCTCTCCAGGGAAGATCAGGCTCAAGTTCACTTTTATAGGGCAATTCCATTTGCCCCACTTTGCATGTCTTTTGGAGGAACCAACCCATTAGTCCCTTCTTCTTGGTGTCAAGTGCCCTCTGCTGGCCTAGAATTCTAGCCCACAGATGGCAGAACTTTAGAAACCAGACACTCAAAGATATCTCAAGTCAGGCTAGCCCAGGCCTGCTAACTAGAATTTAAGCCCATGCAAATGTTTGTCCCAGACCTAGCCCGCATAGGGGTTCACATTTTAAAGATGAAATTTGAAGGGGTTTACATTTTGGAAAAATGGGGCTTCACGTGAAACCCCTGGCTGGGGACCTGCCATGTTTGAATATTGTTAAATTAATAATAATTTTTATTTGTGATATAAAATGGATGACGTTCTATCTAGCACATCAAAGGGACAGGATGGCAGTGTTTGTCTAAGATTCAGGAAGATCCCATCTGGGATTCGGCAGCATTTTTCTTGGACACATGCAATTATTGATAAACACTTCTAATTGGATGTTGATGCAGAAGTGGAGAGATACTGCCAATAATGGTGTGGGCATTGTGGATCCCCTGGATATCTGAGCTTTATCTGGATCTAGTCATTCTAGAATACACATGGCTAACCAGACTGTAGTAGTGCGCAGGCCAGTGGCTTAGTTATTTTTTTGGGGTTCAATTTTTAGATATTTTTCATGATTTGAGTGAGGTAGTATTGGAGGATTGTTTGCTGTTTGTGGGAGGTAGCATTGGACAGTGTTATTCAACTTTTCTAGAATCTTGATTCATTTTTACTTCATGTTTTTAAAACAAATGGAACTAGTTCCCCCAGACAGAAGTCTTGCCTCTGATGGGTGTGGAGGGGTACATCTGCACTCCTCGCATCCCCCAGCCTAGGGGTCTGAGTATGTAACACGTGGTGGGGCAAAATTCTCTTAGTCACCCCAAATGTTCCGTCTGTATACACTGACAGCCTACAGCTAAAGTCAGCCACACACATAAAATTACACCTTGTTCAAAGATAGTATTGTTTGGCTCACTTTGGTGGTATTACGCACAAAAAGTCGGGAGTCAGGTTTTTGTTATTTTCAGTACAGTTAATGGTGTTCAGTATGATTTCTATACAAATCGATACCATTCAGTGTAGTATCAGTATGTCCCCTGAAGGCTGAGAGAACTCATGGTCAGGTGCAAACCGATTAAGCCTTTCACAATAATATTTCTGTTTCCTGTTAGACGCTCCCAACATTTAGGGTAGGTGGGGGTGGGAAGGACAGAGTGTCTATAAGTTCCTTTATTATTTTCCTGAACAAATATTTTACTGTAGACCTGTACTAAGGTAGGCATTTGAATATTTTCTTGATAATGTTTTGTTAAAATTTTGCAAATATGTCACCCACAATTTGTTGATAAAGTGTCATGTCGTAAAAACTAATAGGATCAAGTACATTTAACAGAGTGTGATGGAAACACATTATTACTATTATTATTTTGAAAGGTCTTGTATACAATTGGTACTAGTTACAAATTGATCTGTTTAACAACTAACAAAGAAGGGGGATGTCACAGTGATACCATAATTTTGTATTGAAGACTTAAAGTAGATACACTATCTAGATATGAATCACCAGTACCCTTAAAAGGTGTTTTAAATAGATATGAGGTACATATTCTTCTGTGTGCCATGTCTGTCAAATGTGTTGGTGATCATGGCTCTCCAAACTTCCGAAACACTGAGTTGTTTGTATTTTGTAAAACTTCTGATTTGCTCCTTCCCAACCATGTTGGCAGACTATCTGTTATGTTGGGGGTACATGCATCTTTTGAACTAGATATGAAGTACAACTAGGGTTCTTGTTGTGAACTAGATATGCACCATGTATAAATACATTCGCAATTTTTTTTTGAGTTCATTGACATTTGACAATACCTTTGGAACTGTTATGGTCTGGATGATAAACACAAACACTAGCTTGGTGTTTATCTGGCAAGCTTGTGTGTGTATTGAGATACCGTTCCGCTGCACTGCACTGGCGCTATGGAGCCTAAGGTGCACACCATGTGGAGTGCAGCATGCGGCTCATTCTTTGTGGCATTGTTGCAACATGGAGACCACATTCCTCGCAGGTTGCCTCCACTGGGCCATGATGCATGGCGGAACTATGTCTGCACTTAGTACGCATACAGCTTGGCTGGGTGTGCTGTGAATTAATGCCATATTGTTCTACCAGTAAATCATGTTTCAGGTTAAAATGCAGTGTAGCCAGTGAAGTCCGTTTTTATATACAGGTATAATAAAAAATTACATATTATATGTATAACTTTTTCGGTACTCCAGTATATATAAAGGTCTTTATGGTACCCCTAACTTAGGTTTCACTTTCACATCCATGGGGTGAAATACATACATTTGTATTTCGTAGTATGAAGATCTTATAATGTAGAACTTTGTACAGTAAAAAATGCTACCTGGCAATAAACCGTCTAACCATCTAAATGTATCAATTTATATTTGATTATTCTAAAGTTTTGAGTTTATCAAAATGTTGTACCTTTAGTCTGTGTATTTTGTAAATACTTGTAAATAAAATTCAGTGTGTTGTCTAAATATTGGGTGCATTTCGCCTGTTTGAACATGTGCATTTTAAGATCTTATATAAATTGGTAAACGTAACATAATCCATGTCTTTGCCAGTTATTACAGTCATTTATGTAGATTGTCAGCATTTTTACCCTCTAATGCAAACAGCACTTCTACCCTACACATACCAGAAATACTTTTTAGATAGAAAATATAAAAAGTATAGCATGCATGAACTACGTCACCCTATTTAGCCCTAATTATAATGGTATAGTTTAACTATGTGTGTTTGAAAAAGTAACACCTACATCACGTTTGCATAAATTTGATCAAGTTGTGCTTGTGATTGAAATGTAAAATAATAGAGCACTGTTATGTAAATTGATATTTAAATTTAGAAACAATGTATTTATTTTTGGAACGTTTTATCCAGAAAAGTGTAAAATTTTACCCCAACAATGTTCCTAATTTCTGAGTAACTTGTCTACACATGCAAATTCTGCAACCCTTCCCTGACACATAAGATTGACATAGAGAGAGTTGGTCTTGGATGCCTGCCAGATTGATTGAATTTGTTTTTGCCTAATCTGGGCTGTCTATTGTATTGAGAGAATTCTCCATACTGCTATGGGGTCGGAGGTCAACTTGTTGATAGTGAGAACAATTCACCTTGTATTCACTTGCTCATTGATCATATCAGTTGTCGGTAAACACTCCATAATATTGGTGTGACCAGACCATCTAGTATTGTGTTGTATGAATAGTGTTGCTGTGATATTAGCCCCTGTAATGTGATGCATGTTCATGCATGCATAAACACATACGCGCAGACACTGCTGGTCTTCACATTAAGTTCTGAACCATCCTGTTATGTAGGGTGTGTTGCAACTTGCAACCTTGCCTTGGGAGCAAAAATATCCACAATTTTATTTATTTACGTATTAATTTATTATTTAATGTAATTTTAACCACGAACAGTGCTTTAGCCCCTGGTTTTGATGGTGTTTCAATAGTCCACCGATTTAAACGAAACGTTTTCCTACAACATGAACTGTTTTTAATCTGAGCTTAGATGTTCTACGTGTATCTAGAGGCATTTCTAAAATTTGGGTCTAGGGACTGAATCTACCCACAACTGACTATGACAGTGTTTTGCCCATGTTTTCAAAAAGGCATGGTGCCATTTTAGTAAAAGGCCACATAGAGCGCAGTGAGCAGTGTTTAAAAGGGCACTTTCGACACACGACTAAATTAAATACATGAGATTTAATAGCAGTGTACAGCTTGTAGTTTAATATCATACTACTTACATATAGTATATTATGTACACAGTGTATACATATATTTATGTTTTACAATATAGGCTTGGGCAAGCATTTTGTACTAATTATAAAACAAAACACAATATTCTGCTTTACATAACTTACATACTTTTTGTGTCAATCTGCGTAATATTCAACATACACAGAGAATATTATAATATGTGTGCCAAATTATATGGGCTAAATTTAACACAAATTGAGATATACTGTTCAAATTTGAAAATAAAAACTATAAGCAACATAGTATTTTTGAAAAATGACATTAAGATAAATATAATTGTGAACAAATGGAAGATTATAGTCTATGGACAATACAACATGTTTTATTTAGTTAAATTGGCATGTATTAACTTTATTTAAGTTTTAGCAAAACACAATATTCAGTATGACATAATATTTTATGTATAAATTCATATCATATTTAATATTCAAAGAGACTATTATATAAGCAATAGGTATGCAGAATATTGTTGGGCTAGGGCCGCTAGGCTGAACAGAAATGGAGATATATTGCACTGCAACTAGTAAAAAGTGTGATGTCAAACATTAAAATAATTATAGCTAATTTTGAAAATTCAATTTTATTTACAGAAAAACTACCACACACAATCTCATTTTTAACAGTCAGTCAACACAAAAAGTAACTATTACTAGTTTGTAGCCACTGTTTAATGGTATAGCAATTGGTATGGTGTATGGCATGTGTATGGTATGGTGTGTGGTATGGTGTATGGTGTGGTGTGGTATGGTGTGGCATGTGTATGGTATGGTGTATGGTATGGTGTATGGCATGTGTATGGTATGGTGTATGGTATGGTATGGTGTATGGCATGTGTATGGTATGGTGTATGGTATGGTGTATGGTATGGTGTATGGTATGGTGTATGGTATGGTGTGTATGGTATGGTGTATGGTATGGTGTATGGTATGGTGTATGGTATGGTATGGTGTATGGTATGGTGTATGGTATGGTGTATGGTATGGTGTATGGTATGGTGTATGGTATGGTGTATGGTATGGTGTATGGTATGGTGTATGGTATGGTGTATGGTATGGTGTATGGTATGGTGTATGGTATGGTGTAATAATGAATGATAATTATTACAAGTAGCTACTGTTAAATCTTTGGCAAAAAGAAGATGCTTAGCTGCCAGCAACCTTGGTACCCCTGGCTAGTCCACTACACATGTGATGTAGTGACCTAGAAACGGCATGCCTTGCAATGAGCGTGAACGACGTCATGTGCCGGCGTGTCATTGCATATTGAGGGGGGCAACTTCTTTTAACGCACACAATACACAATTATTCACTACTATTGTTGATGTGGCATGATCGGGATAGGGATGTGTTTCGAGATCGGGGTGCTTGCAGACACTTAAATTAAAATTCACAATCGTGTAACCGTCTGTAACCATGGGTAGGATTACGATGTAAAGATATCAGGGCGTCATGTTCATTTTGCTTTGCTTTTTCAGGGTAAATTCACCTAAATTAATTACCTAACATAAACTTCCATGCAATATGCTGGATGATTTCTTGGTAGTCAAAAACACAATTTACTTCCATACTGACTGCATATGAATCATCATGTTTCACAGTTTTTTATTCTGTTGATTGTATCTGGAGCTGTACATAGAATGTAAATATTGTGTATAAGAGAGTATGCCAGTAAATATGGTCAGACACTTTCCAAGGATCAACTTAAGGAGTCCAAAACGATTGGCAGAGAATGCACAGATGTAAGGGAATTGTTTACATCACACAATACACCATGGTGCAGATTCCCCAAATGACCTCCGATTGACCTTGTTGCCAACTTGAATGCTGTATCCATTTGGTCTTCCCTTGTACACATTACTCTGAATGTGCACTTGGCCAGGTACCTGTCTGGAAGCATGGCTGGTAAGACAACAATACCACAGTTACTTTCCGGTTTCCAATGGTTGAAATGCCAATGCATCAAAACAGGAAATCTGTGAAGAAACACCCTTGTGTAGAACCTAATAAAAACTGTAGAATTGCCTTGATCATTGACTCTAAATAAAAGGATCATGAATTTATGCAGTTATTTTTCCAACCAGTGAAACCAAGAAAAGTTGAAAACAAGTCTTTTATTTCATCATACTGCTGTGGTATCAGTGAGTGGACTTGTACTAGTTGTAGACATAGTGTTGTTGTGTTTCAGTGCATGTGACGAGTGAGACGTACCTTGCAGAGAACTTGGAGAAGATGGGAGGCAGCACCATGACACGGGAGAATGAGGCAGAGATAGGTCGGTCCTTGCACCACATTTATCATGCATGACATTATAATTATATGTAAGGGATAATCTCAGAACTTCTATGTCCGATTTCAGACAAAATTACGTTAATCTGGCTTCACCCCCCCACACCCCCAGATAAAAGTTTGTAAACATAGATATGATGATATCAATATATTAACAGTATCAAACAGAAATGTAAAATATTGATGTCCGATGTCAGACAAAACTGACTGTAACCCCCATCCCCAAACAAAAGGAATTTAATCTGATATCGGACATCGATGTTCTGAAATGATCCCTAAACTACTAGTATTTAATGTAGATATGTTATATTAATTAAACTGCGTCAGTCTCAAGTGCATCTAGCTCAGCAGAAAGATTAGAGACACTGAGTGGACTAGCTAACTGCCATATCACTGACATAATTCTTTTGATAATGTCCGGGAGTTGCACTCTGCCAAAGTGTACGAGATGTGACAGTCGTGTCATCTGTATATTGTCTCCTCTTGTCCCCTCACACAGCTGTTCCTTTATCGTTTAAGGGTCGCTCTCCTTGTCACATGTCATTTTGATTAACTGTCATATCTTAAAAACTATTTGTCCTAACTTAATAAATGTTTCAGTATATTATGTCTAAATGAAACGAATTCAAAATATTATATAATAACCCAATTTGCTTAATGGTAACCAGACATTTCTTAGAAATTCTGACGGGAGAAGTTTTGTATAATCCATCATATGGAATATTGAATTCATATATTTCCAGTTTTGTTATTTAATCTAACACAACATGAAGTAGTTGTGCAGTTTTGTTATTCAATCTAACACATAACGTGAAGTAGTTGTGCAGTTTTGTTATTCAATCTAACACAACGTGAAGTAGTTGTGCAGTTTTGTTATTCAATCTAATACATAACGTGAAGTAGTTGTGCAGTTTTGTTATTCAATCTAACACATAACATGAAGTAGTTGTGTAGTTTTGTTATTCAATCTAACACATAACATGAAGTAGTTGTGCAGTTTTGTTATTAAATCTAACAAATAACATGAAGTAGTTGTGCATTTTTGCACAAGGGAGTCTTCTAAGTGAACAAGTGTGAGGTTTGGTTTAGGAACTGTGTGTAGCCTCCAACTTGGCGCTGGTCTCTCTTGTAGGTGCAGCCTTCCTCAAGTTTTGCACAAGGGAGTGTTCTAAGTGAACAAGTGTGAGGTTTGGTTTAGGAACTGTGTGTAGCCTCCAACTTGGCACTGGTCTCTCTTGTAGGTGCAGCCTTCCTCAAGTTTTGCACAAGGGAGTGTTCTAAGTGAACAAGTGTGAGGTTTGGTTTAGGAACTGTGTGTAGCCTCCAGCTTGGCACTGGTCTCTCTTGTAGGTGCAGTCTTCCTCAAGTTTTGCACAAGGGAGTGTTCTAAGTGAACAAGTGTGAGGTTTGGTTTAGGAACTGTTTGTAGCCTCCAACTTGGCGCTGGTCTCTCTTGTAGGTGCAGCCTTCCTCAAGTTTTGCACAAGGGAGTGTTCTAAGTGAACAAGTGTGAGGTTTGGTTTAGGAACTGTGTGTAGCCTCCAACTTGGCGCTGGTCTCTCTTGTAGGTGCAGCCTTCCTCAAGTTTTGCACAAGGGAGTGTTCTAAGCGAACAAGTGTGAGATTTGGTTTAGGAACTGTGTGTAGCCTCCAGCTTGGCACTGGTCTCTCTTGTAGGTGCAGCCTTCCTCAAGTTTTGCACAAGGGAGTGTTCTAAGTGAACAAGTGTGAGGTTTGGTTTAGGAACTGTGTGTAGCCTCCAGCTTGGCGCTGGTCTCTCTTGTAGGTGCAGCCTTCCTCAAGTTTTGCACAAGGGAGTGTTCTAAGTGAACAAGTGTGAGGTTTGATTTAGGAACTGTGTGTAGCCTCCAGCTTGGCACTGGTCTCTCTTGTAGGTGCAGCCTTCCTCAAGTTTTGCACAAGGGAGTGTTCTAAGTGAACAAGTGTGAGATTTGGTTTAGGAACTGTGTGTAGCCTCCAACTTGGCGCTGGTCTCTCTTGTAGGTGCAGTCTTCCTCAAGTTTTGCACAAGGGAGTGTTCTAAGTGAACAAGTGTGAGGTTTGGTTTAGGAACTGTTTGTAGCCTCCAACTTGGCGCTGGTCTCTCTTGTAGGTGCAGCCTTCCTCAAGTTTTGCACAAGGGAGTGTTCTAAGTGAACAAGTGTGAGGTTTGGTTTAGGAACTGTGTGTAGCCTCCAACTTGGCGCTGGTCTCTCTTGTAGGTGCAGCCTTCCTCAAGTTTTGCACAAGGGAGTGTTCTAAGTGAACAAGTGTGAGGTTTGGTTTAGGAACTGTGTGTAGCCTCCAACTTGGCGCTGGTCTCTCTTGTAGGTGCAGCCTTCCTCAAGTTTTGCACAAGGGAGTGTTCTAAGTGAACAAGTGTGAGGTTTGGTTTAGGAACTGTGTGTAGCCTCCAACTTGGCACTGGTCTCTCTTGTAGGTGCAGCCTTCCTCAAGTTTTGCACAAGGGAGTGTTCTAAGTGAACAAGTGTGAGGTTTGGTTTAGGAACTGTGTGTAGCCTCCAACTTGGCGCTGGTCTCTCTTGTAGGTGCAGCCTTCCTCAAGTTTTGCACAAGGGAGTGTTCTAAGTGAACAAGTGTGAGGTTTGGTTTAGGAACTGTGTGTAGCCTCCAACTTGGCACTGGTCTCTCTTGTAGGTGCAGCCTTCCTCAAGTTTTGCACAAGGGAGTGTTCTAAGTGAACAAGTGTGAGGTTTGGTTTAGGAACTGTGTGTAGCCTCCAACTTGGCGCTGGTCTCTCTTGTAGGTGCAGCCTTCCTCAAGTTTTGCACAAGGGAGTGTTCTAAGTGAACAAGTGTGAGGTTTGGTTTAGGAACTGTTTGTAGCCTCCAACTTGGCACTGGTCTCTCTTGTAGGTGCAGCCTTCCTCAAGTTTTGCACAAGGGAGTGTTCTAAGTGAACAAGTGTGAGGTTTGGTTTAGGAACTGTGTGTAGCCTCCAACTTGGCACTGGTCTCTCTTGTAGGTGCAGTCTTCCTCAAGTTTTGCACAAGGGAGTGTTCTAAGTGAACAAGTGTGAGGTTTGGTTTAGGAACTGTGTGTAGCCTCCAGGCGCTGGTCTCTCTTGTAGGTGCAGCCTTCCTCAAGTTTTGCACAAGGGAGTGTTCTAAGTGAACAAGTGTGAGGTTTGGTTTAGGAACTGTGTGTAGCCTCCAACTTGGCGCTGGTCTCTCTTGTAGGTGCAGCCTTCCTCAAGTTTTGCACAAGGGAGTGTTCTAAGTGAACAAGTGTGAGGTTTGGTTTAGGAACTGTGTGTAGCCTCCAACTTGGCGCTGGTCTCTCTTGTAGGTGCAGTCTTCCTCAAGTTTTGTACAAGGGAGTGTTCTAAGTGAACAAGTGTGAGGTTTGATTTAGGAACTGTGTGTAGCCTCCAACTTGGCGCTGGTCTCTCTTGTAGGTGCAGTCTTCCTCAAGTTTTGCACAAGGGAGTGTTCTAAGTGAACAAGTGTGAGGTTTGGTTTAGGAACTGTGTGTAGCCTCCAACTTGGCGCTGGTCTCTCTTGTAGGTGCAGCCTTCCTCAAGTTTTGCACAAGGGAGTGTTCTAAGTGAACAAGTGTGAGGTTTGGTTTAGGAACTGTATGTAGCCTCCAACTTGGCACTGGTCTCTCTTGTAGGTGCAGCCTTCCTCAAGTTTTGCACAAGGGAGTGTTCTAAGTGAACAAGTGTGAGGTTTGGTTTAGGAACTGTGTGTAGCCTCCAACTTGGCGCTGGTCTCTCTTGTAGCTGCAGTCTTCCTCAAGTTTTGCACAAGGGAATGTTCTAAGTGAACAAGTGTGAGGTTTGGTTTAGGAACTGTTTGTAGCCTCCAACTTGGCGCTGGTCTCTCTTGTAGGTGCAGCCTTCCTCAAGTTTTGCACAAGGGAGTGTTCTAAGTGAACAAGTGTGAGGTTTGGTTTAGGAACTGTGTGTAGCCTCCAACTTGGCGCTGGTCTCTCTTGTAGGTGCAGCCTTCCTCAAGTTTTGCACAAGGGAGTGTTCTAAGTGAACAAGTGTGAGGTTTGGTTTAGGAACTGTGTGTAGCCTCCAACTTGGTGCTGGTCTCTCTTGTAGGTGCAGCTTTCCTCAAGTTCGCTGTTGTCACCAAGGAGCTCTCTGGACTGATGAGGAACATGGTAAGTGAAGGCGTCATATTTCTAACAGGTGACAACATTTCAGCAGCACCACCTTTCTAGCCTCTGGCAGCACCACATGTCTGGTGACACCACCGTTTTTTATTCGCATGCATCAAGTTAGTTACGTCATCTGTGTCTTGCCTCAACGAACCGGGTGTTAAGTGTCACATGCTAATTTAGCACACAAGCCAAAAATAGATGTATACGTCATGTCTCATCAATTTTGTGATTTTGGCAGAAATGTACGCTGTATAATTTCATCTTTCAATGTCCAGTTTATTTTCCTCGACAAGCAATCCAAAACTAATAAAATACAAGCATTTATGCACTTATAGATTAAAAACAGTAGAAAATGAGAGTCAAAATCCCCTCATTTCTCAAAACATCACTTCTTTATATTTGCGTCAACTTTAGCAATAAATTATAAACTACTGACATTATTTCAACAATTTAGGTGCCATTTTAATGCATATGATCTGTGGAATAAAAATGGTACACAAATGCATTTCACAGTTGTCAACTTAATAACGACTTGGCTGTGGCCGACGACATGTCTAGCGTCTGACATTGCACGTTTGTTGT
>CM034533.1:38556232-38597696 GCA_020002185.1 Paraescarpia echinospica
TGACTTCTGTTGAGCGCAGTTATGCAGTGGCAGATCATTAGACTCTCAATTGAGAGAACCTGGGTTCGTATCCTGTGCTACTGTTTCGAACCGTGTGCAATTTCATTCACTCTACATGGCTCCAGTTCACTTGGCTGTATGAATAAGTGCTGGCTATAGACAGTGGTGAATATTTTTGTTCAAGCTGAATGCTTCCCAGAGAAGTCAAGATGGTGTTCGATAGTGCAGGTCGGCCAGGGAATAAAGTGTGAAGCGCTTTGAGCAGTTCTTAGATACCGTGCTGTATAAGAACTTTACTTTTTTATTTATCCACCCATTTGTTGGGTGTTACTGCATCGCATGATAACTTGGGTTTCTATTTAAATGACTGACATGTCTAGGCACTGTGTCGTAGACTGTCACTCTTGTTCCTTTGACCATTGATGAAAGGTCACAGCAGGCACGCAACTGCTGGTTGCTGGTTGGCCACAGCTTCAAAATGGGATCAACCGTCATACAGATCCAGTCCCCATTCATCTGAACCACACTGTTCCACAAATTGGCCTTGAAATGTGTACATATGACCACTTCTTGCAGTTACTTCTTGCCATTTCACTTGACACTATATTTGCTGACAGAATTGAGACCGATTGAACAACATGTTTTCACGTAAACCATCCTTTGGCACATTGCCTGAAGTGCATGAGTTGTAGAATTACGTATGCAGTATATTTTCATGAGACATTTGTTTGTTTCAGAAAATCGGACTTATCATTTTCAAGCTGATGATGAGCCGGAGATGGAGACGTAAGTGTTTGACATTGCTGCTGGGTGCTAAGGTGTTAATTGGTAGTTTAGTACACTGTCTGTGGAAATATTTCTGAAATTTTGTTCAGGATTTGTTGCACTTTATTTACGGCAATGTCTGCCTGTATTCATACACTATTTTTTTGGACACCGTAAAATCTACAGTAGTTTGAAGTATAAAACCCTATTAATTGCAAGGGTAGTGACACAAGACCAGGACTCATTTGAGTTTGTAAATATGCAAAAAATGTTATTATGTAATGTGTTATTATGTTTATGTTTCCGAATACATGAAGTCATTATGGTAGAAACATTTTGATTGGCTGTTTGGTGTCCGAATACATGAAGTCATTATGGTAGAAACATTCTGATTGGCTGTTTGGTGTCCGAATACATGAAGTCATTATGGTACAAACATTCTGATTGGCTGTTTGGTGTCCGAATACATGAAGTCATTATGGTACAAACATTCTGATTGGCTGTTGGATATACTGTCTCCCTTGTTAAGTGGGTTCTTTTTATTTTACATTTACTATTGAAGTAACCCACATGGTATCTGTTTGTTAATGGCAAAGAGGTTGTATCAGGTCAAAAATGTAAAGCTCTCTTTGTAATTATTCTTGTTTCAATGTTATAATTTAAATTGGGGTCAGCTGTAGAAATTTTTTTAAATTTGTTAAACATCTCATCCAAATTTATTTCATGTTTAACATTAAGCATAGCTACTTACTTTGTGAATTTACTTTAAACAAAATTTGGAGGAAGGTTAGTTCTTATGTTCATAGCTATGATTAGGAAGTATGGTTGATGACCAGAAAAAGTGTTGGTAAAGATCCCAGCAGTACTTTCTAATATTGATTTATTTAACTTTTTTACAGAAAATATTGTGTATTAATGTTCCATTAGTTCTAGTGAAGTGAGTTGGAAAGGTAATTTCAGAATAGAGACTGTATGATGTCATAGTATCAAGAAAATCACTGTATATTCTGTTCTTGTTTATTTTGAGTAAATTTATATTGAAGGTTCCTGTAATAAATAGATTACTACAGTTTTCTAGAGCCATTGAAAATTCATCTAAAAAATCTGTACTGTTTTGATTTAATGACCTTGGCAGTCTGTAGATGTTTCCAATGGTAAGAGTTTTTGATAAGTTACCTCATGTTATTTTAATTATTAAGTCCTCCCAATGTTCGTACATGTCGATATTCTTAAGTACGTTATAATTATATTTGTTATCTATGTATATTATTAAACCACCTTTGTCACTGCAGCTTTTTCCCTGAGAAACTAAATCATATCCATATAAACTCAATTGAGATAAATTGTAATTACTGGACTTCCAAGTTTCTTGCAAACATATAATGCCAGCGTTCGAAATAGCACTTGTCCGTTTGTCCGGGACAAGTGATTTTTGGCCCGGACAAGTAAAAGTACTCTACATGGTTATCCAGTGGACAAGTGAAAATTTACAGTAAATAGTGACTCGTGCAACATTACAAACTTTTTATTTGAGGAAATTCAAACTTAGATGAAGTTCGCTAGCAATCACGCACGTTGCAGTTTTGTTAGTGTGTCAGCATCTTGTCGTTACGACGCCAGTGTGTTGTACGTCAGTGTTCGACAGAGTTTGGTGCCTGCGTTAACAGGATCATCCACTCAGTGCACCGACCTAGTTCTGTTATACGCATAGGACAGACTCCGCATCAGCCATCATTGATCGAGGCTGTATTTCACAAAATCGTAAATCGTTCAGTTTGGCCGACGTACAACTTGCTTCCAATCACGGATCATATTTGACGAACTTTGAAAATAGTAGACTTTATATCGTTACCTGTTATTTGAATAATGATATAGTTTTAACCATTATTAGGCCTAACCCACGCGGACAACATTTGTAATGCAATGTTCTGTACCATATTACACATAAACAGTTTTTGCAACATTACAACAAATAGCAAGGAAAACAATTGTCTCATTCCTATCATCGTAATAATTATTTGTTATTGGTAAAAGCGTTCATATCAGCATCACTACAATATTGGTATACATCATGTAACGTGTCTTCTACTTTTAATATTCGTGATGAATAATAATGATATTTGTTATTGGTAAAAGCGTTCATATCAGCATCACTACAATATTGGTATACATCATGTAACGTGTCTTCTACTTTTAATATTCGTGATGAATAATAATGATAATGGACCGGAAAATAGTTGCAAATATAATTTAGCAATTTTAAAATTTGCAGATTAAATCAAATTGTGTCTTTGATCACAAGTCACTCAGATGTACATGCAACAAAACAGCAGGAACATTGTGCTTGTTGTCATAAAAATAAGACAGGTTTTTTCTGAAGCTTCAATTCCCCTTGACAACCACTCGGACAAGTAAAAATGTTGGCAGGCAAGTCGATTTCAAAACTTACTTGTCCAGTAGACAATGCTAAATTCAAAATTTACAGTCTTTAGAAGGTCCGGGAAAAATTTCAAATTCATCAAATTTAGCTTTAATAGATTGAATATTTGAGCTTAAGACACTAAAATTTTCACTACTTCTATTTGATAGCAAGTGGAACTTATCGATTTCATAATATGAAGAGCGACGTATCAATTGGGGTTTTTCTTGTTAGGTACTACTTTCGTTTGCATCTATTAGAGAATTATTTTGTGTACCTCCTATGTAGGAGAGAAATGTCTCTTCAGAAATCATTGGTTTTGGTAGGACATGAATTGATGGTATTAAGCCACTATGCATATGTGAGGTATTTTGCAAATAACTGAACAAGTGTGTATTTATAATATCCTTGACATATGTCAATGTCACAGAATGCTCCGTGACAGTCAGTGTGTAATTTGGGATAATAATAACTGGACTTAGAATAAATAAACATGAAGAGAGATAAGAGAGAACAGGTTGGGTATTGGGTCATGAATAAAGGCGTAAGTCAGGGAAAGGGGTGAGATATGTTGTCAACTATGACAAAACATTTATTAACTGTTGCTTAAAATAATGATAATAAAAACATAATGTCAAAAGTATTCCTGTGTCAAAATATCAGCAGGAATTAGACATTATTAATTTAGTTAAATAGCATAATAATGAGAAGAAAATCTCCAACACCATTTGATAGATTAGTTATTACACCTGTATATTAGTTATTTAAAAATATATATTGGACACAGTGTGTCCATATACCATGTAATATATCAGCATTATTAAATAGTATTATTAAAAAGGGTTCATTGAATTAAAGGCAACAATGCACAACAATTTTGAAGTCTTAGTCAGCATTTCATGTGTATCAAGAGCATTCATTACAGTGTGAATGCCTTAATATTGTTGCTGAATAAAATATAATTGGACTGATTAATTTATCAAAATAATGACGAGAAAAAACAGTACTATTGTAGCGGGTCCTGTGTCAATATATTATTGTCAAGACAATCGTATTACTTTAGTTAAACTTCTAACCACATGGGCTTGATAAGTGGTTATAATTAGTTAAATATTGTTTACAAAATGTAACAAATTGAAGAAACACAATAACCTCGTGTTTCTAGACTTAATCAAAATATACCTCAGCAGTATATAAACAATGTCTACTGCAGATAATTACAAAAAAAGGAAAGAAACTAAGAAAAGAATAATTTCTTTGTCTGACAACTCGTGTCCTTACATACTGACCAACAGACTCAAACTTTCTAAAGTGAGAATGCTTTAGTACAAACGTAGGTCATTCACAGATGTCATTTCTTTGATCTTATTGTGTAAGTCTTTAACCATGATTTTACCATTCGCAGTCCAGCAGTCGTTTATATTTTGTTGTTTATATTTTCTGAACTCGTAGGCCAACACCGACCTGCGCTTGGTTAAGTGTTCATTCACAAACACCTGTGCATTGCAATTGTTTGTGTTGTGGTCCTTCAGCTTGAAGCAGTTACGAAAGACAGTGTCACGCATTTGCTTTGTTTTGTTTGTTTAATTTTTAGTGATCATTCATTTATTTTCAGTTAAGGAAGTGTTTAAATACGTGTTGTAGAAAACATTGTATTAGATTTTGGGTGCCCCTGCGTGAACGACCAAAATTGGTCTTAGTAGGGTCTCCCGTCCCTTTGCTGACACTACTTTTTCATTCACACTAATGTATTGTTTTGAATAGTTTATTTCGTGATTGTTTTTCTGTTGGAGTGAAAATAATGTTGTAATATATCGTTTGCATGATTTATGTATATTTAGTATCGATCAATATTGTGTCACTGAGACAAATAAACATTTCCTTCCTTCATTTGCTCGGTCTTGAAATGCACAATGATTGAGCAGCATCCCGGGTCTCGTTGCCTAGGCGATGGCTTCGTTCGATGTCATCCGTCGTGAGTGGCAGTGTCAATACCATATTGTTGTTGATTACGTCGAGAACAAGATGTGGTGGTTCTGTGTGGAGGTACACATGAATTAGTTATCTTGTCTTCAGGTGGATCTCTGTGTTGAACAACGCCAAGGAGGCGGTCCTGCTTCAGGCGTTCGGGGAGTCAGAGAACTCTTCATCCAGCAGCATCAACCAGACCGTGAAGGAACTCACTCGCACCATCATACAGCACGTCACTCGTCTCCCTGGCAACAGGACCTGCTGCGACTGTGGCGCCCCTGGTGAGTCAACACTGCACTATCTTCTAGTTACTCTCCTCTGTAACCAGGGGTGAGGATCACCTCAAGTTTATTTGTTTTCCTTCTTCTGTCAATGATCCTGTTCTGGTATTTCCGTTCACACCTATCTCTTGCTCTCATTCTCACTCTCCATCCACTTAAGTCTCTCTTCACACAGACCTCTCACCTTGGTCTCTTCTACCCTCCTTTGAGAGTATCCGTAGTAATACAAGCCATCTAGCCAATCTGCGTTGACCAGTGTTCAGTTTTGTTTCATCTAATACACAACATTGTTACCTGTCATGTCATCATGACAGGACATTTTCTTCCAAGCTAACCAGATTTAGAAACTAAGTTTAAAAGGTAAAGGTAGTTCTAGTTCTAGTTGTCTAGAGCGCTCGGCAGCGTTCTATTAACTGACTAGTCTGTATATTTTGTGGCTACAATGTTATGGTCTAATATAGCATGGTATCCAGTCAGCATGCTACTCCAATTCACTCAGCTGTACGAATGTGTACCTGGCTATAGATAGTGGTGGATATTTGTGTACGAATAGTCTTTGCACATTAATTGCAGTATGGCTTAATGCTTCCCAGAGAAGTTGAGATGGTGTTCAATTGAACAGGTTTGCCAGGGAGTAATGTATAAAACGCTTTGAGCAGTCCTGAGGACTGGATACTGCACTATATAAGAACTTACATTTTTACGTTACCTCAAGTGTGGTTGTACACCTATGTGATGTCTGTCCGTCTGTCACCAGATCCCGAGTGGCTGTCAGTCAACCTGGGTGTGCTCATATGTCTCGAATGTTGCGGGGTGCACAGACAGATGGGGGTTCACATCTCACGCACCCAGTCCATCGTCATAGACGACCTCGGCACCTCACGGCTACTGGTAAGTCACGTCTACTGGTAAGTCACGTCTGCCAGTAAGTCACGTGTACCGGTAAGTCACATCTACTGGTAGTGGTAAGTCATGTCTACTGGTAAGTCACATTTACTGGTAAGACACGTCTACCGGTAAGTCACATCTTCTGGTAAGTCACGTCTACTGGTAAGTCACATACTTACATCTACTGGTAAGTCACGTCTGATGGTAATTCACATCTGATGGTAAGTCATCTCTACTGGTAAGTCATGTCTACCGGTAAGTCACATCTACTGCTAAGTCACGTCTACCGGTAAGTCACGTCTACCGGTAAGTCACGTCTATTGGTAAGTCATGTCTATTGGTAAGTCACGTCTATCGGTAAATCATGTTTGTAGGTAAGTCGTTCCTAATTTTATGTCACATCTACTGGTAAGTGACAGGAAACTCAAGTAGGTGTTTCATTCACTGTTGCTGGCTTTGGCAGTTTTAAAAGTTTCATCATTCAATTGTATTGTAATGCCCCCTGTGCTGGCCATCACCCTTCTGTGCCCCCCAATGAATGAGTCATCATCTACATTTGTGCACCCTCTATGCCTGATATCCCTACATGACCCCCAGAATACTTTATACTTACCTCAACCCAAGTAACTGAAACATGCCCTTACAGTGCATCCATTGAACCAATCACCCTCCATAATGCACAGAGTAAACCCCCTCTCAATAAGCCATTCCCTAATAATACACCCTAGCCTTCTGTTACAATTTACACTGCACCTCAAAGCCCCAGGTCCCCTCCAGCCCTCACGTATGGTTTTTGTTACAGTTGGCACGTGTTGTCAGTAACAATGGTTTCAATGACATCATGGAAGCGACACTTGACATGAGACTCAAGCCTACACCCTCCAGTGACATGTGAGTGGCTGGCAGTCGCAAGTAATCACTGGGTGTCATTATTCCTATAATAATAATATAAATACCTGATAATTGGCAACATGGGCCCACAGGTGCAAAACACGAGCATTATTGAACCTATACACCTTACGACATTTTATGAAACGAATCCTTGCAGCGTGTGCACAAAATCACCAAAATACGGAGTCATCCAGTTTTTTGTGTTTAGGTTTTTTTGTAATTAATTTCCTACCATTACAAGTTATGCGTATTTTAAAGGTATTTGAATAACACAAGACGGTACTAAATATACTAATCAACTTTTAAATAAAATGAGAGAAATGTGATATGCTGTCTCTGGGTGTGTTTGCTTAGAATACAACGTACGTCTATGAACTCTTTGCTGTTGGTATTTTTAAAAGGTGCTTATTCAAAAACTTCCAATATAAAGCTATATGATACCACCAATGCACAGCAGATACATGAAATAATCCAATAACACAAGTTACATATACATCCAGAAGTATACATAAGTATCGGGTCATTCGGGTGCACAAAGTCTAAAGGGTTGAGCATGATATTAGGAACATGGGTGTAATAATAATACAATTAATTTGTACAGTGCCCACATCAATCAGACGGCTCTCAGGCGCTTTACATGCTTGTACACGTAACTATTTAGAATTGTGTTATAGATAGAAACAAAAATCATTCTAAGTCTTCATCATCTACCAGCATAGGTCTAGTGGAAGTGAAAAGAAAGTTTTGAAACATGACATGGTTTTTATGCAACTGACTTTAAAGTATGACTAATAAATAACGAGATTGATGCTAACTATTTATTCCCATCATCGTAATGGTTCCAATGATTATGCGCCTCACCCTGGTGCAAAGTTTATCCAGACCTAGCGCACCACCTAGTGAGTGCATCATGTGGTCACCAGTGCATTCACCAGGTAGCGCTGCGTGTGTCCTAGGGATGCAAGGAAGACGTTCATCCGTGCGAAGTATGAGAAGCGCAAGTATGCTATAGTGACGTGTTCTGACGTAGAGGACAGACGCCAGGACTTGAAGGCTGCCATCCTCACGCAGGACATCTTTGCCTTGCTGCAGGTGTACGCAGAAGGTGTCGACTTCATGCAGCCCCTTCCTGACATGGTATGTCTTTATGAAATGTATTGTTCATGGCTCCAAGATGCCGTTAAAGAACAAGAAATAAACTTACTTTAGAGCAAATGTTAAAACATATGCAACGTTTCGACCCGTCTACAACGGATCTTATTCCACAAGAGCCACATCACATTGTCAGTGTGTGAACTAGATCCATTGTAGATGGGTGGAAACGTCGCATATGTTTCAACATTTGTTCCAAAGTTGGTTTATTTCTTGTTGCCTAATGGTATGTCTAGTTTCCTAGTTGTTTCCAGCACTTGGCAACGTTCTATTATCTGGCTAGTCTGTATATATTGTGGTTACAATGTTATGGACTTATGAGGTCTCACCCAACTAGTCAGCCTTTTCAAGAACATTATCGCCAGACCAACCTTTGTAAGCTGGCACTGAGGGTGGTCATTGCCAGGGTGCTTGTTGTCCTCAGTGGTTCTTTTACATCCCAAATTGAGACGGGACCAACATTAATGTGATCTCCGAGTCACGAGGGATACGCAGTCCCCAATGTTGAGAACCAGGTTTTATACCAGATGTACGTGCCTGCCTGGTCTTGGCTTTGAACTCAAAGCGCTGTCTACACCCACTTCTACTCTATAGCTATCTTTACACAAGCATTTTGTTCTGGTGCAACTAATTGGGGTGCGATGGTGTAGTGGTTAGAACATCGGACTCTCAGTCGAGACATTCCTGCCGTCTCAAACCTTGGGCAAATTTGTTCATTGTACATTGCTCCAGTTCACTCAACTGGCAATAGACAGTGGGGGATATTTTTGTATGAATAGTCTTTGTGCAGTAATTGCAGTGCGGCTGAATGCTTCCCAGAGAAGTCGAGATGGTGTTTGATTGAACAGGTTTGCTAGGGAATAAAATTAAAGTGCTTTGAGCAATCCTAAGGATACCACCCCATATAAAAACTTACCTTTACTTACCTTTAAATTAATTGTCTATACATAGTCATAAATGCACATCAAAGTATGTATGTGCAAAAACGTAAACTCCCTCACTGTACCAGTACTGCCTTAACACAGGCAGTCAACTCTCTCACTGTACCAGTACTGCCTTAACACAGGCAGTCAACTCCCTCACTGTATCAGTACTGCCTTAACACAGGCAGTCAACTCCCTCACTGTATCAGTACTGCCTTAACACAGGCAGTCAACTCCCTCACTGTACCAGTACTGCCTTAACACAGGCAGTCAACTCTCTCACTGTACCAGTACTGCCTTAACACAGGCAGTCAACTCCCTCACTGTACCAGTACTGCCTTAACACAGGCAGTCAACTCCCTCACTGTACCAGTACTGCCTTAACACAGGCAGTCAACTCCTCACTGTACCAGTACTGCCTTAACACAGGCAGTCAACTCCCTCACTGTACAGTACTGCCTTAACACAGGCAGTCAACTCCCTCACTGTACCAGTACTGCCTTAACACAGGCAGTCAACTCCCTCACTGTACCAGTACTGCCTTAACACAGGCAGTCAACTCCCTCACTGGACCAGTACTGCCTTAACACAGGCAGTCAACTCCCTCACTGGACCAGTACTGCCTTAACACAGGCAGTCAACTCCCTCACTGTATCAGTACTGCCTTAACACAGGCAGTCAACTCCCTCACTGTACCAGTACTGCCTTAACACAGGCAGTCAACTCCCTCACTGTACCAGTACTGCCTTAACACAGGCAGTCAACTCCCTCACTGTATCAGTACTGCCTTGACACAGGCAGTCAACTCCCTCACTGTACCAGTACTGCCTTGACACAGGCAGTCAACTCCCTCACTGTACCAGTACTGCCTTGACACAGGCAGTCAACTCCCTCACTGTACCAGTACTGCCTTGACACAGGCAGTCAACTCCCTCACTGGACCAGTACTGCCTTGACACAGGCAGTCAACTCCCTCACTGGACCAGTACTGCCTTGACACAGGCAGTCAACTCCCTCACTGGACCAGTACTGCCTTGACACAGGCAGTCAACTCCCTCACTGTACCAGTACTGCCTTGACACAGGCAGTCAACTCCCTCACTGTACCAGTACTGCCTTGACACAGGCAGTCAACTCCCTCACTGTACCAGTACTGCCTTGACACAGGCAGTCAACTCCCTCACTGTACCAGTACTGCCTTGACACAGGCAGTCAACTCCCTCACTGTACCAGTACTGCCTTAACACAGGCAGTCAACTCCCTCACTGTACCAGTACTGCCTTAACACAGGCAGTCAACTCCCTCACTGTACCAGTACTGCCTTAACACAGGCAGTCAACTCCCTCACTGTACCAGTACTGCCGTAACACAGGCAGTCAACTCCCTCACTGTACCAGTACTGCCTTGACACAGGCAGTCAACTCCCTCACTGTACCAGTACTGCCTTGACACAGACAGTCAACTCCCTCACTGTACCAGTACTGCCTTAACACAGGCAGTCAACTCCCTCACTGTACCAGTACTGCCTTAACACAGGCAGTCAACTCCCTCACTGTACCAGTACTGCCTTAACACAGGCAGTCAACTCCCTCACTGTACCAGTACTGCCTTGACACAGGCAGTCAACTCCCTCACTGTACCAGTACTGCCTTGACACAGGCAGTCAACTCCCTCACTGTACCAGTACTGCCTTGACACAGGCAGTCAACTCTCTCACTGTACCAGTACTGCCTTAACACAGGCAGTCAACTCCCTCACTGTACCAGTACTGCCTTAACACAGGCAGTCAACTCTCTCACTGTACCAGTACTGCCTTGACACAGGCAGTCAACTCTCTCACTGTACCAGTACTGCCTTAACACAGGCAGTCAACTGCAAGTTCGACTAATGCAAGAAACTCGCATCATCTCTTCGAAGTGGTGAAAATTATGCTAAAAGTTGTACCAGTATTATCTTTACATAGATATTTGTATCAGTTTGTTCAACTTGGAGCAGTACAAATGTGCGTATAAGAAAGATTATGCTGTCGTCTTAGTGTACAGTTAAAATTGCAGTTAACACTAAGTTGCAAAATAATACAAAATAGGCAAGATGGCATGTTGGCATAGCAGTGACGTAGCTCGACCGATCAGTTGGTTCAGGATATTTCATATCCAGGGATTATCGTAAGATTTGTATTTGCCTGTGATTTCAACAGTACAGTGTTTTTTCATAAAATAATAATGGATTGTTTCGTTGTGCTGTCGACAAGTGTTTTATTGTGGAAACTATGTTTCTAGTTTATGGTACAATATTCTAATTACTTGTAATTATGTAGACATTTCATCACGGCTGATCTCCGTGATTTTCACCAATTTTCCATCCAACTGAGAGCAGTGAATCTTGAACTGCTGTTGTACTACATCATGATAGTGATTGGGGAATTGTTTTGTGAGCCTATAGAATTTTAGTTATTTTTTTAAATTTGGTAATTAAAATGCATAGATATGGGGGATATTACAGTGATATGAAATCTGATTGTCCTGACCGTATGTCCTGCGTAGGAGAATGACGAGACAGCCTTACATCTTGCCATCATGGAGGAGACTGGCACTGCACTGCACATGGTCGACTTCATCATACAGAACTCTAACAGGTAGGCACCTTCCCGGTCTCACACACAAACAAAGCAGCTCTTTCTGGTTCCTCTCCTGTTGAACTGTCTGTCTGTGTATTTCCCTGAAGATATCTTTTGCCAACCTCTCTCCTTCCGACCTCTCTCCTTCCAAACTCTCCCATTTCTTCTGTTTCCTAATCAAACTTCCACTCTCTCCTTACCTAGCCAAACCTTTTTCTCTCCCAGTTTTCACTCTCTCTGCTCCACTATCTCCCCCCCAACCCCCACCCCACCCACCCCCTTTCCTCTGCTGTCTCCACGGGTGATTGTGCTCTATAGAATGAGCTTATACCTGAAACATTCTAAACATGATTCCGAAATAATTGTTATGTGACAAAGCAGACACCCATTGTTGATCTGGTTACATGAAGCCTTGCATCTTGAACAGACTCCAAACGTAGACCAACTGTTAGGATCCATTACTCCTGGGATAATAGGCTGATGACAACAACAGTGTATTCTCTCTTGTTTCCAGTCAGCACCTGTCGACCCCTATGAGAGACGGAAGCACAGCGTTACATCTGTGTGCTGCTCACAACAAGATTGAGTGCATGAAGCTGTTGCTACGGTTACGACCCGACCTCTGTGAGGTGGAGAATGGCGACGGTCAAACAGCACTGGACCTTGCCCGACAGTACGGCCACCAAGTGTGCATAGACATAGTGAGTCCACTCGCCCAGAAAGGACGCTGCTAGTCCTCTGGCTGTCTTGCTGTTTAAACAATTTTTTTTTCAATTGCTAATTGGCTGTTTTTACGGTTACACCTGATACCAAGCTTCTTCACCAATGTGCTACTATTGGATATTGTTTATTTTAAAAAGTTAATGTTGGTAGTAAAGCGATATTTGATGTAGACATTATTTTGTAACAGTTACTGTTATATTGTCTGTAAATTTGATCTTTGTGCAAACAAAAAACAGCCAAAGTTTAAGTGGTTTTGCCCAATATCAAGCTAAATGTGGTTTGAGACAAAAATAACAAACACAATTATTTCAAAATGTATGGACACATAAATTATAATCAATACTACATGTCAGAATTGTTTCCATTTAAATAAAACTTGTTCAGAAAAAATTCTGAACAAATACGACGGCGCCATGGTAAACACAACTAAAGCTTGGTACCAGGTGTAGCCGTTTTTGTGAAATGCTGTATTTTTAGTCCTTTGGCCGAAGGTCCAAGGGACTATTGCCATCACTCTGTGTCCTCCGTCTGCCGTTAGCTGCCGTATCTCAGAAATCGTTCAGCAACTTTTTCTCTAATTTTGCATAGACATATCTTGGGGCACTGCCACTATGCACGAGAAATCTGTATTTGATTGAATCATTTTAAGGGCTCCCTAGGGCCTCCAAAACTGGTAAAAATGTAACATTTGGGCTATTTTTTTCAAAATCTGTTCAGCACTTTTTTTATAATTTTGCATAGATGTATCTTAGGGTGCTGCAACTATATACAAGAAATCTGTATTTGATTGAATCATTCTAAGGGCACCTAAGGGGGCCCCAAAGTGCAAAAGGTTTACATTATCTAGTGATGTGGTTTTGAGAAGGGCCCTTGAGATCACCCCTAACAGTAGATGTTGTGTAGTGTACCAGAAAATCAAAAGCTGTGACTAATCTCTACAGCCCAGTCCATTGAGACCTTGACGAATCTTTAATTGGTCACAGCACCCAGGCAGAGTAGACACACTTGACCCCTGTTAGACTGAACAGTTGCCTAACACTTTTAAACTGTATCTTCAAAACTATTGATTTTCTATAATTGCAAGTTGTGTTTATTTTGATGTTCATTTAATTATTATAAAATGGTGTGACTGTGGTGTCTATTGGTTAAAGATGCATTGTCTGTAGAAACCTGTAGGTGACAAACATAGAAAATTAATATTCTGTCACCTGTAGGTGACAAACATAGAAAATTAATATTCTGGACAACTATAGAGTGAAATATCCTACACTTTATTTATATCAAATGCATTTTACTGATCTGTTTAAGCTTGCCATGCCTTGTGTAGACATGGTACTGTGTAAATCAATTGTCTCAATATAGACTAATAATTACAGATTCATAATATAGTTGACACCTGAAACAACCAAATGTCAACCATTAGAAGAGTTGACATAGTTCCGCTATACACTATATATGTAAATTTAACCAGCTGCCATGTCAAGTCCATTATAATTGTGTCTAACAGTGTTCAAAATTATTCAGGTAAATAGCAAATAACAAAGGACACAAGTTTTCTCCTTGCCGTACCTCTACACATGAGAAGAAGGCTGACACAGCCTGGCCCTCATTTATACATGATTTAGCATTTTTGTACATGTTGTATACAACTTTCAACACAATACCATTAATACCGCATGAAATTATCTTAGACCACAGGGAGGACCGGTCTACTAAATCAAATGCTTTCTTGTAATCGATGAAGACACAATAAAGCCTTTTGAGTCGAGACAAATACAGTTCAACCAATACCCCTATCTGAACACTGCCTGTTCTTCACCTATTACATTCGCTTTGTTTAGGTATGTGGTCAGTCTGGTGTTCTGAACAATCACTAAGGATTAATGAACACTTGTGCAGAATGTCACCCACTTGGCAGGTTTAATTGATCTATTCAGCAATGAGGACACTGCTTAGGCCTCACTCTGGACACTGTCACTCACAGTGTTGTGTATTGTCTTAGTTGGTGCATTGAGCTAATCTACTTGACCATGAATCAGTGGTGGCTCTGGTTGTTTATTACACCCAGCTGTGGAGCTAAGATTCTCTGCCTGCTATTGTTTGCTGGAAGCAGGAGTCACATATAGAAGTATTAGTCCAAAGGACTTCAGGGCCACTTGGCCCATTTTTCTAAACAGGTTTTGTTTCAATGGAAACAATGCTGACCTGTAGTAGTGATTATTATTTATGTATCCATACATTTTGAAATAATTGTGTTCATTATTTTTGTCTCAATCCACATTTTAGCTTGGTACCGAGCGTAACCAATTAAAGTTTGGCTGTTTGTTATTTGCACAAACATCAAATTTACAGACAATATAACAGGAGCTGTTATAAAATAATGTCTACATGACAATATTGAATATATATATCGGATTGCTACCAATGTTAACTTTTAAAAATAAACAATTTCTAATAGTGGCACATTGGTGAGGAAGCTTGGTATCAGGTGTAACCATAAAAAATGGCCAATTAACAGCTAATTGAAAAAAAATTGGGTAGAATTATGCATCTTATGGAACTATATCATAGTGCGTTACGTTGATAAGATAGTTTACCTTGGCATCAGATAGTTAAAATTTAGAATTTCCAATAGTTAGTATTTTTTCAGAGGCATCTGAAATAAATGGTTAAAAATTGAAAGCCTTTTATGCCCCTTTGCTTGCATTTTGTTATATGGAATTATACATATCCTGAAAGATCTCGTCGAAACGAATCCAACGATGTGTATAACTTATATGTGAGATCACAAATGAAGAAATAATAGAAAATAATACAAAATTGAAAGTTAAAAACAAACTGTCAGACTTTTTTTTAGAGTGGCCCAAAGACTTAAATAATGATGACAAATATATAAATGTAAGCAGTTGTTTTTGTGGAATCAACAGGTTTTATTAGATTTAGGCATGAAGCCATAACTACTCCTAACCTATTTTCTTACATCATTCCACATCAAAACAGAACCAGTTCCAGCCGGTTGCAGTGATTACAAACGTTATAATAATAAATAACTTCTTAAATGCCAATATCCTCAGACAATCCGAGCTCAATGGCGCACCAAAACCAAAGGATTAAGCATTCTCGTACTCGTGTGCTAGGCGAAATTCGTCAACAAATGGATGGATGTGCTAGGAAGCTAGGGAGGATAGGCGATATTGAAAAGATAGGTTTTGAGGTGACGACGAAATGTAACAATATTTTCTGCTGATTTAACATTAACGGGAAGTGAATTCCATATAGTTGGCGTGGCAACTGAAAAAGCTCGAGTTCCAGCCATTGTCTTAACTCTAGGAACAGATAGCAACTTCGAACTAGACGACCGAAGTTATCTGGCTTGTCTAGCTGGTGTGAGCATTGAGTGTTAATAACTAGGTTGTTTGGATGAAAGGGCTTGGTAGGTGATTGTGCAGATCTTAAACATAATGCGATATCGCACGGGGAGCCAATGCAGTGATTTTAGAAGTGGCACTGAGCGGGAGAATCGAGGAGATTGTGTGACTACCCTTGCTAAACAATTTGGACGCGTTGTAGTTTTGCAATATCCTTGATAGCAATATTATGGAGGAGGGAATTGCAATAATCTAATCTGCTGCTAACAAGAGCTGTTGCGATAGTCTTAGCGACAGAAAGCGACATATGTCGGCGAATGCGGCGAAGATCACGGATATGATAAAAACAGCAATGGCACGTTTGGGATATGTGTTGCCTGAAATTGAAGTCGCAATCAAAGGTCACTCCTAGAGTCCGTACTGATGCTGCTGGTGTGATATTTTGACTCAGGATGCATGTTGGAAAAAAGCCATTAAGTTTACCTCGTTGCATTGGAGTACCAATGATGAGGAATTCAATTTTGTCTGCATTTAACTGCATTTAACTTTAATTTGCTATCGGTCATCCATGAAAAAATGTCTTGGAGACAATCGTTGAGTCGGTTTAGAGAGTGACTTGTATCGGTCATGGCCAAGGAAATGTAGATCTGTGTGTCATCTGCATAAAGGTGATGATCCAAGTTATGACTTTGGATTACAGAGATGAGTGGCGTAGTGTAGAGAGTGAAAAGCAAAGGCCCAAGAACGGAACCCTGGGGAATGCCACATGAAGTGGGGAGTGAGGTTGAAAAGTAATTATCTATCTTTATACATTGATGTCTATTGGTTAGATATGAAGAAAACCAGGTCAGAGCTGTGCCAGATATGCCATACCACATTGATAAACGTTTCACAAGAGTGTTGTGATCAATGGTATCAAAGGCGGCAGACAGATCAAGAAGGTAAGTGCAGTTACTTTGCCTTTATCAATGTTTAATATAACATCATTGTGTACTTTTAGGAGAGCAGTCTCAGTAGAATGAAATTGTTTGTATGCTGATTGGAGCACACTGGATAAACAAGTTGAGCTAATATGACGCCTTAGACGGCTTGCTACGACTTTCTCAAGTATCTTAGAAATAAAGCTAAGATTAGAAATTGGCCTATAATTTTTGAAATCATCTTTTGGCAGAGAAGTTTTCTTGAGAACAGGATTTACATGTGCGTGTTTAAAATCATCTGGGAATTTACCCGAACTTAGTGATAGATTTATGATATTTGTTATTGTACCAAGTAAAGAGTCAAGATATGCTTTTAGTAGTATGGTTGGTAATGGATCGAGATCGCATGACTTATTTGGGGAGGACATTATTATTTCCCTCACTTCATCAACTGTGGCTGGCTCAAACAATACAAGTGGAGAATTTACTTGTGGGGAGTCCACATTTACAGTACTTAAAGTGTGACATGGAAAAGCAGAACGTATAAGACTTATTTTATCTTTGAAATGACTAGAAAATGAGTCACACAGAGATTTGACTGACACATGACTAGGTAGAGATGGAGGCGGCCGTCTATGTAAAATATGATTTATGCAGTTCCATAGCTGACGTGGGTTATCAGAGTTATTCGAGACCATGTTTGTGTAATAATTTGATTTAGCTTTGGCCATTTGTCTGTTGCAGTAGTGACACTGTTTAGAATATCGTGATCTGTCCAAAGGCGAGCGTGATTTGCGCCATACACGTTCAAGATAGCGCCGGCGCTTTTTAGATTGTAGAATTTCAGGAGTTATCCATGGAGCATGTGGCTTTTGGGACACATATTTAGATCTCAGGGGTGCATGTTTATTAAGTAAATCTTTGAGTACTTGACAGTACTGTCGACACAGATCTGACAGATGTTCTTTGGGTTTACTGATGAGGTTGGATTTAAGGATGTCTGTCATTAATGCGGCAATGTCAATCTTATGGATCGGTCGGTAAAACACTTTGTTTTTGGACTCTACGGGAATTCTAGGAACTTTGAGATCAGCAATGACAGTGTGGTGGTCTGATAAACCATCTGAAGCAGTAGGTGTCTGAATATTGTTACAATCTGAGCGGGTGATTAAGAGATCGAGCCAGTGGCCATGTATGTGTGTTGAGAAGGTAACGTGTTGTTTCATGTCATAGGATGCCAGAATGTCATTAAATGTACTTGTTGTTGATGAAGGTGTGTCCAGATGAAGATTAAAATCACCGAGTATATAAAATTCTGAATAAATAGTTGCCAGATTTTCAAGTAGATCCTGGAATTTTTCAAAGAAATGGGCAGGGTGTCCTGGGGGGGGGCGATAAATGCACACAAAATAAGCAGAGAAAGATGAATCGGAAATTTCGGCACAGATGGCCTCAAAGCTGGAGTAATCAGGGTTTGAATGCAAATTAACTTTGAACTGTTTTGAGACGAGAAATCCAACACCACCACCTCGTCCAACTGAACGTGGGCGATGATGGAAGGTGAAACTGGAAGGAGAAATGTCAGCAATGCATGCAGCTGTGTCATGTGGTCTGAGCCAGGTCTCAGTGACTGCAAGGATGTCTATTGTCTTGGAAGTTAATAAATCGGTAAGCGAGGCTGTTTTGTCTCGAATAGATCGAACGTTAGTGGTGGCTACTCGAATATTGCGCCTGATAGCAGGTCCAGGATTAAGACTTACATCTCCTGCTAGTAGTAAAATAATTGTCAATTTAAACGTTGGCTTAGAGCGGGGGATTGGCAGTAACTTTCTATTAAAGCAAAGATTAAGACATGGCAAACTGTGAAGATGTGACAAGGAATGTTGTGTTCTCATGTACTGAGAAACTGTTAAAATGACAGCCGACCGCTGGGGACTAAGTGGCTGGCACAGCGTAAAATCGTGACCTCTCGAAGCAGCAGAACAAGATAAAAATAAAACACACAATAAAAATGCTGGTGACATTGTCTTTCCTCGAAATGGAGAAGAATAAAATGATAATGTCTTATAAAAATAATAAATAATTGAAAATTATAAAATATTCTAAAACTGTATAATTGTACTAAAAATAATGTAAATTTCTAGGTTATTAAAGAGTGGGTTGGCGATAATCAATGGCAATATTACAGGTCGTATGATTGTTCGCGCTCAGCAGGCCTGTGCAAAGTAACAAGACGTTTAAAAAGAACGTCTTGTTGAAAAGGCCTGTTAGTATATAGTTTATAAGGGGACTGCCCCTACCTTAGTATGTTGTGTACGTAAGCCTGCTGGCGCGAAAATCAAATCGACCTGTATTATCGCCCAACTAATTTAAGTACAAGATTTAACAGCATTGGTGGTGACAATTTATAAAATTTTTGTTTAAGCAAACAGTGCAATACGTTGACACTAATTCTACACTAGTGTCACAGACAAAATTAAACGTTAAATTGCAAACATTATTTTGAATCACTCAGTGACAAAATAAACAAGTACCACCTTATGCCACCTAGCGACCAACCTAGCGACTATACAAACACTCCTGCTCTATGCATGTGAACTGACTTGTGTTTTTTCAAACTTTTGAATTTTTATTTTGTAATCGTTGTTTCATCATTTTCTTCAGTTGAACCACGTGTTGTCCGGCAAGACAGAACTTTGTGATAATGTCAACATTGACTGGGACCTCGTGCCAGATGATCGGCTCTATGACAACTTTGACTACAGTGATGATGACCTAGATGGCGGGGTAAGTGGCATATCTACTCATCTTCAAAGAGAGGTTGTTGAGAATTGTTTAGAGCAGATATGTTTGTCAGGCAATTACTTGATATCTGCATTCTTAGACGGGTAATTATTGTGTAGTTTTGTTTACATGAAGTAATTTATGCTGGATAGACTTATGTGACAGTGTTATGTCATTGACTGTGACAGGGTTGTGTCATTGGGTGTGACAGGGTTGTGTATTTGAGTGTGACAGGGTTGTGTTACTGGGTTTGACAGTGTTGTGTCATTAAGTATGACAGGGTTGTGTCATTGAATTTGACAGGGTTGTGTTATTGGGTGTGACAGTGTTGTGTCATTTAGTGTGACAGTGTTGTGTCATTGGGTGTGACAGTGTTGATCATTGGGTGTGACAGGGTTGTGGCATTGAGTGTGACAGGATTGTGTCATTGGGTTTGACAGTGTTGTGTCATTAAGTATGACAGGGTTGTGTCATTGAATGTGACAGGGTTGTGTTATTGGGTGTGACAGTGTTGTGTCATTTAGTGTGACAGTGTTGTGTCATTGGGTGTGACAGTGTTGATCATTGGGTGTGACAGGGTTGTGGCATTGAGTGTGACAGGATTGTGTCATTGGGTTTGACAGTGTTGTGTCATTAAGTATGACAGGGTTGTGTCATTGAATGTGACAGGGTTGTGTTATTGGGTGTGACAGTGTTGTGTCATTTAGTGTGACAGTGTTGTGTCATTGGGTGTGACAGTGTTGATCATTGGGTGTGACAGGGTTGTGGCATTGAGTGTGACAGGATTGTGTCATTGAGTGTGACAGGGTTGTGTCATTGAATGTGACAGGGTTGTGTTATTGGGTGTGACAGTGTTGTGTCATTTAGTGTGACAGTGTTGTGTCATTGGGTGTGACAGTGTTGATCATTGGGTGTGACAGGGTTGTGGCATTGAGTGTGACAGGATTGTGTCATTGGGTTTGACAGTGTTGTGTCATTAAGTATGACAGGGTTGTGTCATTGAATGTGACAGGGTTGTGTTATTGGGTGTGACAGTGTTGTGTCATTTAGTGTGACAGTGTTGTGTCATTGGGTGTGACAGTGTTGATCATTGGGTGTGACAGGGTTGTGGCATTGAGTGTGACAGGGTTGTGTCATTGAGTGTGACAGGGTTGTGTCATTAAGTGTGACAGGGTTGTGTCATTGAGTGTTACAGGATTGTGTCATTGAGTGTGACAGGGTTGTGTCATTAAGTATGACAGGGTTGTGTCATTGAATGTGACAGGGTTGTGTCATTGGGTGTGACAGTGTTGTGTCATTTAGTGTGACAGTGTTGTGTCATTGGGTGTGACAGTGTTGATCATTGGGTGTGACAAGGTTGTGTCATTGAGTGTGACAGGGTTGTGTCATTGAGTGTGACAGGGTTGTGTCATTAAGTGTGACAGGGTTGTGTCATTGAGTGTTACAGGATTGTGTCATTGAGTGTGACAGAGTTATGTCATTGAGTGTGACAGGGTTGTGTAATTGAGTGTACAAGGAGGAAAAAACAATCAATTCAAAGTGATGAATCTCATCCAGTGAACCTTTTTCAGCCCCGGCCCTCTTCACCTCTTCAGCTCTATGCCACAACACAGAACTATATAAAATGACATTCTTACATAGTGCCATTTTTCTATACAACAGTCAGTGATTCCTTGGACACTTGTGACACCAGCCAGTAGCTGCAGTATCAATATGTACATGTATGCATTCCTGCTTGTAATTCTTCTGTTTTTCCATCATTCATTCATTCGTCACTCGCACCCTCGTATCTCATATTTCATCCGTCCACCCATCACTTGTTCACCAACATCATCGCTGAATTGCCTATGCTTACCGGTCTGTCTTGATATGTGATAGCTATGAGAGCACGTCATAAAAAGAATTCTTCTTGTGAAGCATTAAAGATTATGTTATGTGTTCAGACGCCGGAGAACAAGCTGCGATCACGGCCAGGCAGTCTGGTCCTCAGCAGTGAGTCAACGATGCCCCTGCTTGGAGCGACGCATCGCGAACGTTCTCGCACCGTTGACAGCTTCAAACTGCCCACCGGATCTCTGGGAAACATGTCTAAAAGTGAGACCATTAACTGTGTTCACAAAGAAATGTAATACAACATGTTGACCAGTTGAAATCACTTGCAAATATCACCTTTTATAAATGATTTTTAATATCTGCATCAATACGGATGTTTAAATGTTTTAGATGAGTTACAACAAAAGCTTTTTAATGTCTTCTTGACAATATTAGTATTGTAAACTTTTAATATAAAATTACTATTTACACAATTTATTGTCTTATATAAATATATATTATTTATATATAAGTATATATATATACTAATAGTTATCAATATATATTATTTCATTGAACCAGTCAGACTTTGTGCTTAATAAAAACAATACTAGTATGGCAGTATTTTAATGTACTTTCCCTGTTTTCTCCCCCCCAGCATTGACCCTGCCCGCTGGGATAGGGAACATCCCTCCCTTCACTGGGAGCCTCTCAACCCTGCCAAAGAAGAAGGGTCCGGCCCCTCTCCCACCCGCCGTCAGTCACTGCCGTAACACGTCTGACCCCTACCTTGGGGTCATGAGTCACGGTCACACACGCACGCCCTCTGACCCCCCACCCCTGCCGGTCAAGATGTCCCATCACTGTCGTCCCTCCATGCCAGGTGAGACACTGTCACATGACGCTGTCACATGATAGAATTGAAGGAAATGGCGGAAATATGAGAGAGAGGGAAAGAAGTCGTCGAGATGGTGGAAATGAATTTGTGATGTAGCACAATAAAACAGTTATGAGGAAAAAGATGTTAAAAACGTAAATACACCTAGAAATAGTTAACATGTATATAATGTATGCATTTTCACAAAAACAATAAGCATGAAACAAAGGTTTATGGTCCCACTAAGAGATAACTACCTAAATCCTCAGAAACCAAGCTCAGAGACGCATCAATAAAAAAGTGTACTGACTGAGATATCAAGAACTGTTATTCAGTTACTTTACAGCAAATTGCTTGAAGGTTTGCTATTAATCGGTTTTGAATCTTTCATATTAACCTTAGGTTCATACTAAAGTTTTCTGCCTGCTAGTTTAGTGAACCTGTAGCAGCTAACTATTAATGATCGTTCCCTGATGCTAACTGTTGTAACTCATAGAGATTCGTAGAAGTCAAGTAGAACACAATTTAGAGTGTGCATGTTGTTTCAGGAGCAAAGCTGGTGCTGCCTCCACCTCCTGAGTTCCGCACAGATCTACGGTAGGTTCAGCTTCACAGGCCATTGTAACGCTAAATGTATTTCTTACCTACCGCTACATGACCCTGTATCCAGTCCATAGGACTGCTCAAAGCACTTTACACTTTACTCACTGGCAGACCTGTTCTTTGGGACACCATCTTGACTGCTTTGGAAAGCATTCAGCCATGCTGCAATTAATGCTCAAAGACTATTAGTACCCATATACCACAATTGCATACAGGCAGGTACTCATTCATATGGCTAAGTGAACTGGAGCATTGTGAAAAAATGTGTCCAAGGTTCATGACAACAGGAGGAATGACACGTGGAATCTGTTGATTGAGAGTCCGATGGTCAAACTGCTACTACACCACCTACACATGTGTCAGTTCTCCTAATGTTGCGGCCTTGTGCAGCCTGGCAGGTGTATCATCTTGGGCTCATTGTCACTCAAAAAGTCATTATGATACAGACACATTGAATTCCTCTATTCAATAGATTGTAATTGTAAAGTCACAACAGTGGCGCCCTATCTGAATAGTACTTGGTACTAAAGCGTGGAGAAATAGTGTTAGAGCTTTGGATTCTTAATCGGAAGTTTCCGGATTAGAATCCTGTGTTGCCATTTCGAATCTCAGGCAAGTTCGTTCACTCTGCGTCACACAGTTGTGGATATTTATGTGTGTAATCTTTGTGCAGTAATTGCAACATGGCTGAATAGTTCACAGAAAAGTTGAGATGGTATTTGATTGAACAGGTCTGCCAGGGAGTGAAGTGTAAAGTGCTATGAGCAGTCCTGAGGACTGGATACTGTGCGATATAAGAACAGGTCTGCCAGGGAGTGAAGTGTAAAGTGCTATGAGCAGTCCTGAGGACTGGATACTGTGCTATATAAGAACAGGTCTACCAGGGAGTGAAGTGTAAAGTGCTATGAGCAGTCCCGAGGACTGGAGTATAAGAACAGGCCTGCCAGGAGTGACTGAGCAGTCCCGTGGACTGATACTGTGCTATAGAACAGGTCTGCTAGGGAATGAAGTGTGGTGCGAGTAGTCCTGTGGACTGGATACTGTGCTATATAAGAACAGGCCTGCCAGGAATGAAAGTGAAGTCCGAGGGACTGGATGTATATAAGAACAGGTCTGCCAGGGAGTGAAGTGTAAGTGCTATGAGCAGTCCTGAGGACTGGATACTGTGCTATATAAGAACAGGTCTGCCAGGGAGTGAAGTGTAAAGTGCTATGAGCAGTCCTGAGGACTGGATACTGTGCTATATAAGAACAGGTCTGCCAGGGAGTGAAGTGTAAAGTGCTATGAGCAGTCCTGAGGACTGGATACTGTGATATATAAGAACAGGTCTGCCAGGGAATGAAATGAAAAGTGCTATGAGCAGCCCCGTGGACTGGATACTGTGCTATATAAGAACAGGTCTGCCAGGGAGTGAAGTGTAAAGTGCTATGAGCAGTCCTGAGGACTGGATACTGTGCTATATAAGAACAGGTCTGCCAGGGAGTGAAGTGTAAAGTGCTATGAGCAGTCCTGAGGACTGGATACTGTGCTATATAAGAACAGGTCTGCCAGGGAATGAAGTGTAAAGTGCTATGAGCAGTCCTGAGGACTGGATACTGTGCTATATAAGAACAGGTCTGCCAGGGAGTGAAGTGTAAAGTGCTATGAGCAGTCCTGAGGACTGGATACTGTGCTATATAAGAACAGGTCTGCCAGGGAATGAAGTGTAAAGTGCTATGAGCAGTCCTGAGGACTGGATACTGTGCTATATAAGAACAGGTCTGCCAGGGAGTAAAGTGCTATGAGCAGTCCTGGGGACTGAACAATGTGCTATATAAGAACAGGTCTGCCAGAGAGTATAGTGCTATGAGCAGTCCTGAGGACTGAACACTGTGCTATATAAGAACAGGTCTGCCAGGGAGTGAAGTGTAAAGTGCTATGAGCAGTCCTGAGGACTGGATACTGTGCTATATAAGAACAGGTCTGCCAGGGAATGAAGTGTAAAGTGCTATGAGCAGTCCCGTGGACTGGATACTGTGCTATATAAGAACAGGTCTGCCAGGGAATGAAGTGTAAAGTGCTATGAGCAGTCCCATGGACTGGATACTGTGCTATATAAGAACAGGTCTGCCAGGGAATGAAGTGTAAAGTGCTATGAGCAGTCCTGAGGACTGGATACTGTGCTATATAAGAACAGGTCTGCCAGGGAATGAAGTGTAAAGTGCTATGAGCAGTCCTGAGGACTGGATACTGTGCTTATGGGAGACGGTCTCCCCAGGGAATTAGGGGGAGTGTAGAAGTGCTGTAGGCAGTCCTGGGGACTGGATGCTGTGCTATATAAGAACAGGTCTGCCATGGAATGGGAGTGTAAAGTGCTATGAGCAGTCCTGGGGACTGGATGCTGTGCTATGGAGCAGGTCTGCCGGGAGTGAAGTGTAAAGTGCTGTGGGGGCAGTCCACGGACTGGATGCACTGTGCTTTATATAAGAACAGGTCTGCCAGAGAGTAAAGTGTAAAGTGCTATGAGCAGTCCTGAGGACTGAACACTGTGCTATATAAGAACAGGTCTGCCAGGGAATGATATGTAAAGTGCTATGAGCAGTCCCGTGGACTGGATACTGTGCTATATAAGAACAAGTCTGCCAGGGAATGAAGTGTAAAGTGCTATGAGCAGTCCTGAGGACTGGATACTGTGCTATATAAGAACAGGTCTGCCAGGGAGTAAAGTGTAAAGTGCTATGAGCAGTCCTGAGGACTGGATACTGTGCTATATAAGAACAGGTCTGCCAGGGAGTAAAGTGTAAAGCACTATGAGCAGTCCTGAGGACTGGATACTGTGCTATATAAGAACAGGTCTGCCAGGGAGTAAAGTGTAAAGTGCTATGAGCAGTCCTGAGGACTGGATACTGTGCTATATAAGAACAGGTCTGCCAGGGAATGAAGTGTAAAGTGCTATGAGCAGTCCTGAGGACTGGATACTATGAGCAGTCCTGAGGACTGGATACTGTGCTATATAAGAACAGGTCTGCCAGGGAGTAAAGTGTAAAGTGCTATGAGCAGTCCTGAGGACTGAACACTGTGCTATATAAGAACAGGTCTGCCAGGGAGTAAAGTGTAAAGTGCTATGAGCAGTCCTGAGGACTGAACACTGTGCTATATAAGAACAGGTCTGCCAGGGAATGAAGTGTAAAGTGCTATGAGCAGTCCTGAGGACTGGATACTGTGCTATATAAGAACAGGTCTGCCAGGGAATGAAGTGTAAAGTGCTATGAGCAGTCCTGAGGACTGGATACTGTGCTATATAAGAACAGGTCTGCCAGGGAGTGAAGTGTAAAGTGCTATGAGCAGTCCTGAGGACTGGATACTGTGCTATATAAGAACATACCTTTCTTTTGTTTATATTTCCTTATCTAGAGTGAGAACAGTAAACTCTAGTCATGGATAATATGCTATTTAATGTCATAACCAAGATTATTTAATGTGGCACACTCAAAGAAGTGGGCCAGTGGCAAGTTGGGAAAGAGTTTATTTGGGAATTGTATTTATCAGCAGTACATAGAAGATAATTATGTACTGACAGTTGAAAATATGTTGTTGTCTGTAGGAAGACATCGGTGTCGAAGGCTGACCCAACAATACAGGCAGACAATGGTGAGTTTAACACATCTACGCATCTGTTGTCATTGAGTCTGTCAACCTCTCTAAAGAGAACAATATCGACAAGTTAAATGTGTTCATAATAGAGAAGTACCTAAAACTGTTGTCAGTTGGAAATACCTTCCATGTAATGTAATTCCATGAAATTGGTGGGAATATAAGCTAGTTTGCATGTGGAGATATCTTGCTGATAAATAGTTAACTCCTGTGTTATTTTGTAGCATTGAAGAATAAGCCAATAGTAGCTGAGAAACCTACTTTAAAACAACAGAACGGAAGTCAGACAAATGCAGCAGGGCAAAACAGGTCATCACCAAAGGGCAGCAGTGGTCTGAAGATGGACCTCTGTGCTGTTCCTATAGGTGGCAGCAGCAGTATTAGTCAAGTGTCTCCTCGATTGAAGGTTCGTCTCCGGTCTTTTGTTGTCTCTTAGTGGGGCCACACACCTGCACTTATTATATAGATGCTAACTATTTCTATGTGTATTTATGTTTTTAAAAATATATTCTTCATAACCTTTTTCATAGTGCTACATCACAAATTCATTTCCCCCATCTCCGAGACTTCTTTCCCTCCGCTCTCTCCCTCCCTCCCTCCCACCCTCCCTCCCTCCCTCCCATATGGAAATAGTCCGTCTGCCAGTTTTCATGTAAGTTGGAATTATTTTGGAATTACTGACAGCAATATGTGACTTACATCCAACAGGATCCCCCGTTACTACGGCGATGTCGTGCTCTGTATGACTGTGATGCTGACAATGATGACGAACTCTCCTTTCGGAAGGGAGAAATCATCCTTGTGCTAAAAGAGGAGGAGGAGCATTGGTGGGTAAGTAACACAGCTTATGGTGTGGACACTTGAGTTGTTGTTCTCAAGTAATGAAGGAATGGGACAGTGTTTTTCACTGTTTTGTAATATACATATGTATGGATATACGCATAAGCACCCGTGTTGGTGTCGAGATAATATGCACTCATTCGCTCACCCACCAGCCCACTCACACACACACACACACACACATAAATGGACTCACACACACACACACTCAGTGCACACACACACACCACATAGATGCATGCTGCAGCCCTTGACATTAAGGTTTTGTATTCAATGGCCCATGGGCCAGTAGATTTGATAAGTTACTGGCTCGAAGTTTGTAAAAAATGCTGATTTCAAGGTGCCCATCTCTTCCCAAGAAGTACACGAGGGTTCGCTAGGAGCGATGACATGAATGCAGGCTTTTTTGAAGCTACTATTTGTGTATATTCGTTTACGAAATTAAGATAACAACTATAAGATGTGAGAACACGAACATTTTTAATCACTGGGCCACTCTGCTATTAATGCAAAATCTGAGGTGTCATTCGCAATAAACAATCTTAGCACATTTATGTACACACTTTATTACACCAAAATAAGTAAGAATAAACCATTTGCACCAATGCCAAAAGTCACAGTCAGTGGTGTGTCACTTCTGTGTACATATCACATAATAGTCGGTTTAAATTCCAAGAATATTAAATAAATAAAACTTTCAAAAATTACAATGTGACATTATATAGACCTATTATCAGCATCACTTGCGTCAGTGGCGATGTAAACAATGCATCCGTGTGCGACAGTGTCCAGAGTCCTTGCTCTCGTTTCGTCAAAGCTGTATTACAAGATCCACCGCTGCAGTAATTGTCTTTGGCAATGCTATCAACCTTTTGACAGTATAACAAATCATATTTAATGTTCTTGATGTCTTTCAATTATGGAATATGCACAAGCTTTTTATCACGCAGACGACAGTCGAGATCGACTGTCATCTTGCTACCCCTAGTCAGCATGTAACAAGATGACAGTCGAGATCGACTGTCATCTTGCTACCCCTAGTCAGCATGTAACAAGATGACAGTCGAGATCGACTGTCATCTTGCTACCCCTAGTCAGCATGTAACAAGATGACAGTCGAGATCGACTGTCATCTTGCTATCCCTAGTCAGCATGTAACAAGATGACAGTCGAGATCGACTGTCATCTTGCTACCCCTAGTCAGCATGTAACAAGATGACAGTCGAGATCGACTGTCATCTTGCTACCCCTAGTCAGCATGTAACAAGATGACAGTCGAGATCGACTGTCATCTTGCTACCCCTAGTCAGCATGTAACAAGATGACAGTCGAGATCGACTGTCATCTTGCTACCCCTAGTCAGCATGTAACAAGATGACAGTCGAGATCGACTGTCATCTTGCTACCCCTAGTCAGCATGTAACAAGATGACAGTCGAGATCGACTGTCATCTTGCTATCCCTAGTCAGCATGTAACAAGATGACAGTCGAGATCGACTGTCATCTTGCTACCCCTAGTCAGCATGTAACAAGATGACAGTCGAGATCGACTGTCATCTTGCTATCCCTAGTCAGCATGTAACAAGACCGCTTATTGGGTTAATAATTAATGCCTGCCGCCATTCGCCAATCACGCGGACGAACATAAATGAGTTCAGCAGTGCATACATGTCATCATATCCACATGGGTAGTTGCCAAAGTTTAATTAGTTACAACAAATGTAACAAAACAAACATTTATTGAAATATAAAATAGAAAGATTAAGCTTTAAGTTCGTCCCGTTTTACTAGGTAGGATCGGGTTACCAGAAACATGACGGTGGTCAATTGGATTGAAATCAGTGGCTCGTTGGGTCAGTAAAATATGAAAACTGATGGCCCGACAGCTTCAAAAAAGGTGCCGGGCCAGTGTTAATGTCAAGTCCTGATGCTGACAGACATACATACCGTACACATACATGCACTTGCATACAACATGCACAAACACACACATTCACACACCATGCACTTGCACAGAACGTGCACAAATGCACACACACACACCATACCCTCCCATGCACACTACCTGCATACACATTTCTAACAATATTTGTGATGGTTCTGAGGACAACTTGCAAAGAAACTATTGAAAACAATGTCATGATATTAGTGACAAATTTGACTTGAGAGGTACATTGTTTGATGGCACCCCTGGTGTTTGCAGGAGGGTGAGATCGAGACGCAGCATCATCGCCGTGGTGTCTTTCCGGCGACATTCGTTGAAGTCCTTGATGACATCTTTGTATAACAGAAGACAATGTTGTACATAATTGTACAACGCAACATGAGTGTACAACACAGTACAACGATGTAACATTATCATAGGTGTGTATGGAGTTGTAGAGTATTTCTGCCTTACAAGACCGGCTAGGTATTTCCGTGCTGCCACAGTTAGCGTGACTCTGTATATCTGTATGTTGCCACAATGGGAGACACTTATTCCAGTATTGCATTCCAGTACATATTACATTTGTAAACATTTGATGATGTTCGCACACAACTGCCCAGTGACGTTTATAGATTGAAGTATGTCTCCGATTAACTATGACACTGCCGTTGCTACTCAACACAGAAATATCAACACACGATTTTGTGATAGACCCACGATGTTTTGTTGGAAATCGTCTCGGGTATAGTAAACACTGCCAGATGAACCATTCTACACTGTGGTCAATCTTAAGATTGCTCAGTTGGTTCCTGTACACACATCTGTGTTCAGTCTCTTCTCGTGACAAATTCTTGCCAAATAGGTATTGTGAACATAAAATGTTCACATCGAACAAAGGAGGTATTTCTGAGGCTTGGATGACATGTGAAGCCAAAGAGTTTGCAAAACTGTGCTTGATTTGTGTGTTAAAATGAGGTAACATACTGTGCCAATATTTATCATATATATGCATTGTATTAGGACAGGATGCAATATGTGGCTCCCCTGGTGGAGGGTATGATCGTGTGATCATGTGACTTGCTCCAGTTCTTATTCTCAGTTGATTGGTCAAAGTTGTGTGTCTACATTTGTTGATGAATGAAATGATAACCACGATCTGACATGTTGGACGCAGTATCATTGGTGAGAGAGACGCCAACATTTTATTTGTGTCAAAGCTGTCGACACAGAATTACATCTGTTATGACTTGTGTCCACTTGCGACCAGTCACAGTAGGCTTATATGTAATTATGTGATATTACTATGATGTTTAATACAGTATTTATAGCATATAACAATTTACAATTACACATGACAATGATCATCTTCTTATTACGTAATTAAAACATGTAGTGCTACTCTTTAACAGAGGTCGTGTGGAATGATACTTAAGCTGATTCTACAGGTAGTAGTATTTACTCTCATATTTATATTTCCAATTAGAACTGAAATGGGTAAGTTATTCTTCAGTGACACTGCACCAGCCAATGTACGAACCAGTGCCACACGAACGATAAACAACAAAACAATGAGAACCGTTTTGTTAAAATATAAAGAAATAAGACACTTTGTTGTATCTGTTGACACAGTTTCTCATTGCCAGTTCTATTGGGTGGGGGAGCTGAGGAGGGGAGTCTTCCATTGAACTATTGTGCCTATGTGTGGTTTATGGGCCACATTTGTGAAATTGTAAGATAGCTATTGATATGTTAATGCCCATATTCCAGTCATAAATACAGTTTTTCATAATCTTGCAATTTTAATCAATGCCGATCCTGAAATATTTGCACTCACAAAGATATTACAGAGTATTGCATGCAACGTCACTGGTTTTGTTAAGTTGCTCTATGGTAATGTTTATAGATTGAAAGGATTTGGTTTTGATAAATAAATAGCCCCACATTTAGATAAAGTGAATTATGATTATATTGCTTTCAGATGTTCCCCATAAATGGGAGTTTACCCAACAAAAGGATGGATACAATATGAAATGAAGGAAACAGGACGATTTTTTAACTTAACAATGATAATCTGTGCATTACATGCTGTGACAAATTCACACGAATAGCGATTGCCACTTGGAAAGTATAGCATATGACAAAATATTGTTTTCAAGATAACTATCTCAAAGGCAGGTTTGATAGGATAAAAAATATGAACGATGTAGATTAAGAATTTTCATGAATATTTGTGTGTATACTATAGGACAAGTTCTTTGAGAATATGGGTATTAATCGGTAGTCTTCTGTAATGTGTGTGGAATGATTTCTGACTGGCTTCTGTTCGAGGTTTGGTGTAGGCCAAACAAAACGTTTCTACTGATCAGTATTACTGAAATACAACATGCATGTTATGTTATTGTTGGTCACTTTGAGACCTGTCTTATGACCAGAAGTGGGACTTGTTTTCTTGGGGTAAAGCAACAAAACTCACTGCTGACAGTAGAATAGATATAAAGACCAGATTTAGTCAAGTTTACATATAAATATTTAAAGCCTGTTGATGCTAGAAATAGCAGATGTGCAGAATTATTATTGCTTGAACGTACAAGTTTTTAGCCAGCATAGCTTTTCTACTAAAATAAAAATATATGTACATAAAGGTAATGCTTGGTCTTTCTGTTTTTAGTCCTTTGGCTGAAGGTCCAAAGGACTATTGCCATCACTCTGCGTCTGTCGTCCGCCGTTAGCTGCCGTATCTCAGAAACCGTTCAGCAACTTTTTCTCTAATTTTGTATAGACATATCTTAGGGCACTGCCACTGTGCACGAGAAATCTGTATTTGATTGAATCATTCTAAGGGCTCCCTAGGGCCTCCAAGGACCCCAAAACTGGTAAAAATGTAACATTTTGCCTATTTTTTCAAAAACTGTTCAGCGTTTTCTCAAATTTTGCATATACATTTCATATGAAATCTGTATTTGATTGAATCATTCTAAGGGCACCTAATGACCTCCAAAAAGGACCCCAAAACTGGTAAATTTTCACATTTTGCCTATTTTTTTAAAACTCAAGTAACTTTTTCTCTAATTTTGCATAGACATGTCATGCGGCAGCATGAAATCTGTATTTGATTGAATCATTCTAAGGGCACCAAAGGTCCCCTAAATGCTAAATTTGCTAACTAAATGGTCTGCTGCACCAGCAGATCTATCATGCCTACAGTCCCTTTGTTCAACTAATCCCTTTTCCTACATCTGTCTGACTGATGGGACTGTGACTAATCTGTAATTGGTCACTGGCAGAGGCTTGAGTCAATAGACAGTGCCCACTAGACCCCTGGACAGTTGTGCCTACATTCTAAGGGGTCATCCTGAAACAACCAAATGTCAACCACTAGAAGAGTTGACATAGTTCCGCTATACACAAGAAATCTGTATTTGATTTAATTATTCTGGTATCATCAGCATATAGTAGAACATACATTTGCAAGGAAATGTCTACATCATCATCACTAAGGTTGTTGTAAATTTCACCAGCTGCCATGTCAAGTCCCTTATAATTATGACTAATGGTGTTCAAAATCATTCAGGTAAATAGCAAATAACAAAGGAGACAAGTTTTCTCCTTGTGGTAACTACATCACATGAGAAGAAGGCTGACAGCCCCCCAAAATGCAAAATGTTTACACTATCTAGTGATGTGGTTTTGAGAAGGGCCCTTGAGACTATCCCCTAACAGTAAATTTTGTGTATTGTACCAGAAACAGAACACTATTCCCCTTCCCAAAACATATGTCACACGCAGAGTCTGTGTCTTGTATGGATATATATTTTATACAGTTGTTTTATATAAGCAGAAACTTTGTGAAATTAGTTATTCTTAGGCCACAGAAAAGTAATTCCCGGTTTCTCATTAATGCATGTATGTGACACATTTTATTTTCTATTATAATTATTCCTCTAAATGCAAGACGTGGTGCAATAAAAGAACAGTAAACATGTCAACATTTTATTTCCATCATAACCCTTAATGATCTGTAACTATGATTCACCAAAAAAACATTTGATTAATAATTACCTACAAGGTTGTTTGATTTATGCCGGGCAGAAACGGCAACAATAGGAAATACATGCCATTGATAGGCAAACGTGTTCTTTTTATAGAAAATGTCAGTTTCTTTCTGTACCTGTCTACGCATGATAACCATTTGTCTGCCCTGCTCACAATAAACAAGAAACATCACATGAATGATAAAAGGAAGATCACTGCCACTTAACTTGTGGATTATTATTATTATAAAACTGCTCTGCTGCTGCTTGGTGGACAGTTAATTAGTGGCTCAAGTTCAAATACATCAAGACGTTTTTCAGTTTCAGTAGTTTAGGCTCTGTAGTGTGCTGGCAGCCACTAAACCTATAGGCTTGTGTGAAAAGGATAGTTGGCAGAACAACTAACTTCAAAGCACCATTGCATCCATTTAGCCAGGCAGCAGTCACACTGTCCCAATGTCTGCTGCTATGTTTGTATATATAGGCTTAATAATCCCAATACACCAATCTGTTATCACAATGTCAGATAATAGAACTAGGTTAAACATCTTAACAATAACTGTAATTAGTTATGTGGGGCTGTTTTTAAGTATTCATTTATAACATTATCAATCTGTCCTCTTAGTTTTATACATAAAGACATAATCTGGCATAACGTGATAAGTTTTTGTAGCAGCACATTAGTATTTCCAGTGTATCATTGCAACATAACATACACACTGTGTGCCACATTTGAATGTCATGCATGTAATATTCCATGCAATCCATTTGCATATATAATATAAAACTTCAACAGCCGTTTTCTTCATTTTAACTTTTTGACCCTTACCATGTTCAATGCTCCATAACTTCACCAATTTTTGTAGCAGTCATAATTTTTGAAACCGTGTAAAGTACCCTACCCAACCTTTACAAGAATGTAAGAAAACAATGTTACAATTTTTCCGACTTATCACTCATTTGGTCAGCAGGGGTCACATATCGACGTATTCCTCTTGGCCCGTTTGTATACTCTTAGTTACAGTGTTTTTTGAATTCACACACCCATCAACTGCACCCCTCACCACACACACTAAGTGTATATCTACACGCACGTTCACACAGACACACCCATGCACATACACACCATGCGTTAGCACACACGTGCGCATACACAGAGCTGCCTACTTGAATGACAAGCAATTTTCGTAATGACCCCTCCCCCCCGCCACCCCACCAAATGGTACACTTGTTGCCAATCAAGCCTTTTCTCTGAACTTGAAGAAGACTGATAGACCCAGTGCCTGGGAATACTGTTACATAAAGAAGTTACTAATTTAATCAGTACATACTTTGTTTCAACATATTTTGCTACACTGTAACTAACTTGAAAAAACAAACATCAAAGAAATGCTTGTTTTGCAACAATCAATCAATAAGTTACATTCTATTAACAGTCTTTGCCCTGTCTACCAGCTGTCAAGTTGCAATATTAATTAATTGTACATGCACAGCATTGCCATTGGATGATGTCAGCTTCTTGACAGTTTAGTTTGTTGTACACTCACCTTCAATTTCTTCCTGCATATACGAGTATGCAGGTGTACACTCGCACGCACAGACACACATACACAGACGCACGCACGCACGCACGCACGCACACACACACACTACGGAAGGTTTTATTTACCATTTCTGTTTACAGGCACAGTACACACACACATAATTGTATACAAGTTTTACATGCATGCGGATATACCTAGGGCCTATTTCTTTTGTCTCTCCGACCTGTCCGCGAACGTCCGCGGAGAGAAATTTGCTATTCTATTTGACGCGGAGAGATCACGTGATCTCTCGGCATTAAAAAGAACAGCCCGGAGAGGTTCTCCGGACCGCTCCGATTTCTCCGCCTGTAGGGCATGTCGCATGCGGAGAGGTTCCGGTTGAATCGGCCACGTGACTTTCAACATGGCGGAATATAAACGAAAGGTAAGTAGCATTGTACAAAATATAAACTGAAATATGTAGTTTTCAGTTTGCTTTGTACATGTAATAACGCAATAATATACATTTTACTTGAGCAATATACACGATGAAGCGTGTAAATATGTATTTGGAATATTCAACTAAGTGAAATAAGGCACGGTGTGTCACTGTGTAAGGCACGGTGTGTCACTGTTAGGTACATCAGGTAAAAATTCAAATACGCTATTTTTTCAATTAAATGGTTCCACAAGATAGAGTTTGTTATGACGTTTTTGAATTTTTTTGATATCTTCATTATTTCCGACGTAATTCCACTTTTTGTTTCAGAAAAACAACACTGGTATTGAATGTCAGTCCATTTCTTGTGCCCAAACTGGCCCCAGAAGCTTGATGTACTGCATTTGATTATATAGGAAAAAGGCCATAAAATTGTGTATATTGAAGATATTTATGCGAATAAGAAGTTATGTGACCCAAAAAATCATATTGATATGATTTGACCTTGACCTAATTAATTGACCTTCATTGTATATTTGACCTAATTACTGTGATTATTTGAATGTAATTAATTAGGAAATGCCTACTAAACTATTAGAGGATTGAAGATTGTTAATATATTATATTGTTATAGCATACTATGAAATTAGTTATTTAATGACCTTATTAATTGACCTATATTTAATAATTAACCTATTTACCGTTATTAATTACATAAATCGGGTAGGAAAAGGCCTGTTATAGGTTGAACTCTGTCAGTCAGTTTATACAGTGACTGTAATATATTATGACTGCTACCTCTTAAAATCCATAATTTGTTGATGACCTAATTATTAACCTAATTTCTTATTTGACCTATTTACGGGGATTAATGGCATGATTGACCTACAATAAATTAGGAAATGGGCATACCAATCTTAAGAATGAAAGAAATTGTTAATAGATCAACTTGAAATGTTACCAATTATGCATGACATAATTAGTTTAATATTTTCCTAATTAGTTGAACAATTTTAAATACTTAATTCAGTAACGAGGATTAACAGTATGAACAATTTGTTAATACAACAATCTGAATTCAATGTGACTTTGTAATAAAATGCACGCAGACTAATTGATGAACATTTCTGTAATTAGTATGCCACAACAGGTCAATTTAAAGGGAATTATATGGATGAACATTACAACAGAATGAATATTAAGAACATTTATTATAACAGATTCAAACATAGCGGCAACATGAATAATTTCATGAAACACTGGATGCATATAATGCAGTGCAAATGTATTGCATAAATGTTCATATGTCCAAGGATGCATGTCCAACATTATCAAGTCCTGCAGATGTAGAGTAGCATGTTCTGTAATTCAGGCAGCACAGCAACATGCAAACTTATATCAAGACTACCCGTTTGATCTTCCAACACTGAAACATGAAAGTCACACTGAATCACTTGATGGAAATGATGTGGTGTAGTATGAAAAAAGAAATGTCATAACTAAAGACATAACAAAATAAATTTGTTAATATAATATTAAAAAGTTAATTACATAATAATTAGTTATAACTTTAAGTACAAAAGTAAAAGCAATTCGTTTTATAGATTGAGATGGTTTGGGATTTAAATAACGATGCTATGGAAAGCCTCACTAACAACAGACACAGATTCAGTCGGCTTGAACACATTTTTCTTTAAACATTTAATTTTGGCATGTTAATATCAAACTAAAAACGGTAAATATTAATTATATATAGATCTTGTCACTGTTACAAGTGAACAATAACACCAATTATATGTGATGGTTGCGATGGATATGGATTTAATTAATGCTGCAAAAGCGCCTACTGATGCCAGCGTGATAAGGCGTCGACTGTTGAAAATGTACGCCCAGAACGCCAAAGTTGCCCACGTCGGTGTGTTGCTCGGCAGGCACGTACACTTATGCAACATATATCATTTTAAAGCTAATATTTAAATATACACTAATATCGCTATTTCATTACGTAATCTTTACATTTTATTTACGCATTTAGCAAGCATAGAAAACATTAAACTTCACTTACCTACACACACAAAATGCCGCGCTCAAAACGAAAAAGAAGTATCTCCATATGTAACAGAGTTATCCATTGGTCGATTCCATGCTCAAACGTCATGGTGACATCATTTGCATATCAGCAGCGACGTATTTTCTGCGACCATGTGATCTCTGACGCGGCGCCGCGCCGGCGTCATTTTCATGCACAAGAAATGGATCAGTTTTGGCCGCTAGAAGGAAATACGCCACCTAGCGGATTCTGATGTACCTATCACTGTGTGTTAACAAATATAACTAACTATAACCTAAACAATCTGGTGTAAATTGTACACAGAAAAGTCTTTTCAAAGACTACATAAAACTACTTTGAACATAAATAAATTTTGATATGGCACCTTGCAAGTGGCAACTCAGGGCAAAACGACACCTAGTTTGCAACGACTGCCAGAGCTGGATGGATTTTGCGTTGTCTGGCTGTCCAAAATCATGGGCAGAGACCAAAGATGACGGATTCACCTTTCGGTGTATGGGGTGTTTGAGGGTGGAATGTCTGATGAAGGAGGTGTGTAAGTTGACGGATATAGTGAAGGAGATGGAGGCGAGACTCAACATAGAAATAGATGGAGCAGAGAGGGATGACGCGGAGAGAGTTGAGAATTCTACAACACAGAAGGAGCAGAGTTGTGACACGGAGACTGAAGAAAGGAGACTGAGAGGAAGGAAGGTGACCGGTGTGAAGGAACAAGACATTGAGAAAACAGAGGGATGGAGGAAAAGTGTTCAGCAGAGGAAAAGAAAACGGGCCAGTGGGGATAGATCAGCAGGTAGTCAGACTGCAGAGAATGAGGAGAGACACGACAGCGATACAGGTGGTGAAGAGGTAGATACCACAGAGGCAGTTGGTAAGACTGTGAGACAGAAGAGAGTGTTCAGCAAAAAACAGAAAACATGACAGGTGTGAGGTGACAGGAGAGAAAGTGACCGTAGTGAAGGAAGTAGCCGGGGAAAAGGGACGGGAGAGGAGAGAAGAAAATGTGATGGGAGGAAAGAAGAAGGGACGAAAGGAAGTGAGAGTAAATGTGCTAGAAGAGAAGATGACAGGAGGAAAGGGGACAAGAGAAAACGCGACAGGAAAGAAGGGAATGGAAGAGAATGTGACAGGAGAGAAGACGACAAGAGGAAAAGACAACAACCAGACATATGCAAACCGGAGGAGCTACTCCGAGGCAGTGATTGAGGGGGCAAAGAGAAAAGAGAGAGTGTTTATGGGCGATTCAATTCTGAGAAAAACAGACAAGACTATATGCGAGGGGAAGGACGTTGTTGTATGTCTACCGGGGGCTAGGATAGAGCATGTGACCGAAAGGGTAGAGAAGGTATTGGGGCATGGCAAGGGAGGGTCTATACTAGTACACGTTGGGACAAACAATGCAGACAAGGAGGGAACAACTGGTATAGTTCAGAAGTACAGACATCTAGTGAGGAAGCTAAAGAAGACAAGAGTGGAACAGGTTATTCTCTCAGGAATTTTGCCAGTAATGGGAGGAAGGGGGGCAAGATACAGAAACTGTAAGAGGATGGCGATCAACGCACTAGTTGAGCAGATGTGTGAGGAAGAGGGCATGGGATTCATAGATTTATGGGGGTACTTTGTTGGGAGAGAAGATATGTACATGAGAGATGGCCTCCATCTAAGTGGAAAGGGGGCAGCAGTATTCTCAGAGAATCTGCTGCGATCTGTTGACAGTGGGACAGGTTGCATCTATTTAAACTAAATTCGCAGGGGGGACTCGCAGAGAAGCCTGAAACTGGAGGCATAGATAAAGGCAGCAAAAATAATTCAGCAAAGAACAGTCTGGAAAACTGTTCTGAAGCTGGGTATAAATGTGTTTGTTTAAATGCAAGGAGTATAGTAAACAAAAGAAATGAACTAAACATTATGGTAGAAGATATTGACCCTCACATAATAGGTATAACCGAATCATGGGCAACCACCGATATATCAGATGCCGAATTGGGACTGACAGGATATGTAATGTTTAGGAAAGATAGAATAGGAAGAAGGGGAGGTGGAGTTATTTTATATATTAAAGAATCTATCCAGGCTTATGAAATAAAATTAGACAGAGAAGCAGATTGCGAAGAAGCTGTTTGGTGTAACATAGTTACAGGAAACTCAACGTTAACGGTTGGATTAGTTTATCGAAGTCCAAACATAAGCATAGAAGAGAATGAAAAATACAAAACGCTATAAGGGAAGTGAGCAAACGGGACTGTGTTATTATGGGGGATTTTAACCATGGGCATATAAAATGGAAATCTCTACAGAGTATGGGTAGTGAGGATCACAAGTTTTTAGTTTTAGTACAAGATAGTTTCCTTTCTCAACATGTGCTAGAACCAACCAGGGGAGAGAATGTGTTAGACTTAGTTTTGTCCTCACAGAATGAATTCGTTGACAATGTTAAATTATGTGAGCCTCTGGGAAGTAGTGATCACAGCCAGATACATTTTACCATCAAAGTAAAATCAGAAAGAAATAATAAAACAGTTCAGGAGAATTTCCACAAAAGGAAGATATAAAGAAATGAAATATTTAGCAAAGATAGACTGGAATAATACACTGAAAGAATAAGACAGCAACAGAATGCTGGAATATCTTAAAGATGAAATACAAGTGCATAAGTAGATAAATTTGTTCCTTCAAAAACAAAGGGGAAGCGGACCAGAAAGAAATACTTATCAGAAAAGCCATTAGAAAATTAAGTATAAACAAATGATGTGGAAGTCATATAGGCTACTGTAGGCAGCAATGACAGGAACTACAACATTTATAAAGAAGCACTAAACCAAGCTACAGCTGAAATTATAAATTCAAAGAGAAGCTATGAACATAAATTAGCTTGTAATATAAAACATGACAGCAAGAGTTTTTATGCGTATGTTCGAAGCAAACAGAAAGTTCAGGATAAGGTCGGTCCTCTAGAAGATAGTGCTGGAAATATAATATCAGAAGGATTCTTAATGGCGGAAGACCTAAATGAGTATTTTAGTTCAGTGTTTACCAGAGAAGACACTAGCTCACTGCCAGTACCAGAGGCTAAGTTCAAGGGGGCAGAATCAGACTATTTAAGACAGTTAATTGTAACCCCAGAAATGGTAGCTAAGAAAATTAGGGCTATGTAGGAAAATAAATCACCTGGAGTGGATGGTATTCCACCCAAACTACTAGTGGAAATTGTAGAACAAATTAGCATACCGCTTGCAACAGTTTTCAACTTGTCATTAGAAGAGGGAGTGGTTCCTTTAGAATGGAAAGAAGCAAACATTATACCGTTATTTAAAAAAGGTTCGAGAAACAAGTCAGAGAACTATAGAACCAGTTAGTTTAACATCGGTGATTTGTAAATTATTAGAAAGACTAATTAAAGATCACATGGTGGATTTTCTTGTTAAACATAACTTGATAAACCCATCTCAACATGGATTTCTAAAAGCGAGGTCATGCTTAACAAATATGTTATGTTTTTTGGAAGATATCACTAAGTGGGTAGATGATGGATCACCAGTAGATATCATCTACTTAGATTTTCAAAAAGCTTTCGACAAAGTGCCACATCAGAGATTACTGCTTAAACTAAAGCCCATGGCATAGGAAATGGTATAATTAACTGGATAGAAAAATGGCTGATTGACAGAAGACAACGGGTAGTTGTTGATGGGGAGGCTTCAAACTGGAAATCAGTTTTGAGTGGGGTTCCACAGGGATCAGTACTGGGACCTATATTATTCTTAATATATATAAACGATTTGGACGATGATATAGCTAGCAAGGTGTTGAAATTTGCAGATGATACAGAAGTGTTTAGAAGGATTGAAAGTGATGGTGATAGACAGCATTTACAAGATGATCTTGACAGGTTGATCAAATGGTCTGAAAAGTGGCAAATGTTGTTCAATTTTGGGAAATATAAATGCCTCCACACAGGATATGGGAACGAATATGTAGAATATACAATGGGGGGAACTGTACTAAGT
>CM034533.1:38598696-38621845 GCA_020002185.1 Paraescarpia echinospica
GAAGAAAATGTGATGGGAGGAAAGAAGAAGGGACGAAAGGAAGTGAGAGTAAATGTGCTAGAAGAGAAGATGACAGGAGGAAAGGGGACGAGAGAAAACGCGACAGGAAAGAAGGGAATGGAAGAGAATGTGACAGGAGAGAAGACGACAAGAGGAAAAGACAACAACCAGACATATGCAAACCGGAGGAGCTACTCCGAGGCAGTGATTGAGGGGGCAAAGAGAAAAGAGAGAGTGTTTATGGGCGATTCAATTCTGAGAAAAACAGACAAGACTATATGCGAGGGGAAGGACGTTGTTGTATGTCTACCGGGGGCTAGGATAGAGCATGTGACCGAAAGGGTAGAGAAGGTATTGGGGCATGGCAAGGGAGGGTCTATACTAGTACACGCTGGGACAAACAATGCAGACAAGGAGGGAACAACTGGTATAGTTCAGAAGTACAGACATCTAGTGAGGAAGCTAAAGAAGACAAGAGTGGAACAGGTTATTCTCTCAGGAATGTTGCCAGTAATGGGAGAAAGGGGGGCAAGATACAGAAACTGTAAGAGGATGGCGATCAACGCACTAGTTGAGCAGATGTGTGAGGAAGAGGGCGTGGGATTCCTAGATTTATGGGGGTACTTTGTTGGGAGAGAAGATATGTACATGAGAGATGGCCTCCATCTAAGTGGAAAAGGGGCAGCAGTATTCTCAGAGAATCTGCTGCGATCTGTTGACAGTGGGACAGGTTGCATCTATTTAAACTAAATTCGCAGGGGGGACTCGCAGAGAAGCCTGAAACCGGAGGCATAGATAAAGGCAGCAAAAATAATTCAGCAAAGAACAGTCTGGAAAACTGTTCTGAAGCTGGGTATAAATGTGTTTGTTTAAATGCAAGGAGTATAGTAAACAAAAGAAATGAACTAAACATTATGGTAGAAGATATTGACCGTCACATAATAGGGCATAACCAATCATGGGCAAACCACCGTATATATCAGATGCCAATTGGGACTGGACATAGGGATGTAAGCCGTTTAGGAAAGATAGAATAGGTACATGGTGCGGGAGTTATTTTATATATTAAAGAATCTATCCAGCTTATGAAATAAAATACCAGACAGAGAAGCAGATTGCGAAGAAGCTGTTTGGTGTAAGATAGTTACAGGAAACTCAACGTTAACGGTTGGATTAGTTTATCGAAGTCCAAACATAAGCATAGAAGAGAATGAAAAAATACAAAACGCTATATGGGAAGTGAGCAAACGGGACTGTGTTATTATGGGGGATTTTAACCATGGGCATATTAAATGGAAATCTCTACAGAGTATGGGTAGTGAGGACCACAAGTTTTTAGTTTTAGTAGAAGATAGTTTCCTTTCTCAACATGTGCTAGAACCAACCAGGGGAGAGAATGTGTTAGACTTAGTTTTGTCCTCACATAATGAATTCGTTGACAATGTTAAATTATGTGAGCCTCTGGGAAGTAGTGATCACAACCAGATATATTTTACCATCAAAGTAAAATCAGAAAGAAATAATAAAAAGCAGTTCAGGAGAAATTTCCACAAAGGAAGATATAAGAAAATGAGGAAATATTTAGCAAAGATAGACTGGAATAATACACTGAAGAATAAGACAGCAACAGAATGCTGGAATATCTTAAAGAATGAAATAGAGTGCATCGTAGATAAATTTGTTCCCTTCAAAAAACAAGGGAAACGGACCAGAAAGAAATACTTATCAAAAGAAGCCATTAGAAAAATTAAGTATAAACAAATTATGTGGAAGTCTTATAGACGTACTGGCAATGACGAAGACTACAACTTTTATAAAGAAGCACTAAACTAAGCTACAGCTGAAATTAGAAATTCAAAGAGAAGCTATGAACATAAATTAGCTTGTAATATAAAACATGACAGCAAGAGTTTTTATGCGTATGTTCGAAGCAAACAGAAAGTTCAGGATAAGGTCGGTCCCCTAGAAGATAGTGCTGGAAATATAATATCAGAAGGATTCTTAATGGCGGAAGACCTAAATGAGTATTTTAGTTCAGTGTTTACCAGAGAAGACACTAGCTCACTGCCAGTACCAGAGGCTAAGTTCAAGGGGGCAGAATCAGACTATTTAAGACAGTTAATTGTAACCCCAGAAATGGTAGCTAAGAAAATTAGGGCTATGTAGGAAAATAAATCACCTGGAGTGGATGGTATTCCACCCAAACTACTAGTGGAAATTGTAGAACAAATTAGCATACCGCTTGGTAACAGTTTCTTTTCAACGGTTGGCTAGAAGAGCAATTTTAGGAATGGCAGCAAACATTATACCGTTACGAAAGGAAACAAGTCAAATGGAATAAGTAGAATGCTAGTTTAATGATCGGTGATTTGTAAATTATTAGAAAGACTAATTAAAGATCACATGGTGGATTTTCTTGTTAAACATAACTTGATAAACCCATCTCAACATGGATTTCTAAAAGCGAGGTCATGCTTAACAAATATGTTATGTTTTTTGGAAGATATCACTAAGTGGGTAGATGATGGATCACCAGTAGATATCATCTACTTAGATTTTCAAAAAGCTTTCGACAAAGTGCCACATCAGAGATTATTGCTTAAACTAAAGGCCCATGGCATAGGAAATGGTATAATTAACTGGATAGAAAAATGGCTGATTGACAGAAGACAACGGGTAGTTGTTGATGGGAAGGCTTCAAACTGGAAATCAGTTTTGAGTGGGTTCCACAGGGATCAGTACTGGGACCTATATTATTCTTAATATATATAAACGATTTGGACGATGATATAGCTAGCAAGGTGTTGAAATTTGCAGATGATACAAAAGTGTTTAGAAGGATTAAAAGTGATGGTGATAGACAGCATTTACAAGATGATCTTGACAGGTTGATCAAATGGTCTGGAATGGAATGGAAAAGTGGCAAATGTTGTTCAATTTGGGAAATGTAAATGCCTTCACACAGGACATGGGAACGAATATGTAGAATATACAATGGGGGGAACTGTACTAAGTACTACTGTAAAAGAAAAAGACTTAGGGCTGACAATTAGTGCCGACATGAAGGTTTCAGAGCAGTGTGGAATTGCAGCTTCAAAGGGAAATCAAATCCTTGGATTGATTAGGCAAAATATAGCATATAAAGAAAAAGAACTAATAATACTGCTGTACAAAACAATAGTTAGGCCTCATTTAGAATATTGTATACAAGCGTGGAGGCCATACCGCAAGAAGGACATAGATATGCTAGAAAGAGTACAGAGGAGAGCGACTAAAATGATACCAAAACTGAGGGATCTTAGTTATGAAAAACGCCTAAAAGAATGTGGTTTAACAACACTAGAGACCAGGAGATTGAGAGGAGATCAGATAGAAGTGTTTAAAATATTGAATGGTTATGAAAATATTGATAGAAATATGTTTTTTTCAGTTAAGAAAGACTAGAGGACATGAAGTTACATTAGTAAAGGAGCAGTGTAGATTAGACGTGAGAAAGTTCTCATTTTCACAAAGGACTGTGAATGAATGGAACAGATTATCTGATGATTGTGTGGGTGCTAGTAGTGTGAATGTTTTAAAATAAAATTGACACATACCTCAGAAGGGCTGGATATATGTAGATAAAAGGGTTGGACTCTCGATAAGCCAAAGGGCTTCCTTGTCCACCTGCCATCTAGAGTTAATTCTCTGGATGGCAATCTTGTTCAATCTTGTTAAATCTCTTACAATGGCAAAATGGACTCATTTTTGTGTTTTCTATAAGTAAATATTTGCTTTAAAATGTAATAACTTTTTTATTTATACAGATATTTAAATGCTGTCTTCAGGGTTTTCAAACACATTAACAAGAGTAATAAATTTATAATATTTTTAGTATTAATTATAACCAAATTAATGCAATTAATTAGTTAATTTTAGTTATGTAGCATGCAAAACTCAACAGGCCAAAATGCTCCAATTAAAGGCCATAAAGTCCATGATTATGAAGATTTTATACATATTATGCAATGTGTATAACCACATTAATAATGGTAATAAATATGCATTAAAAAATAATAATAATTTAAATAATTAGTCAATATTGGGTAATTAGCGCACAACCTCGACAGACCAAAACATATCAGTAAAATGCCATAATGTCCATGACTATGAAGATATTTATACACATTATGCAATGTTAATAATCATAATAAATATACATTAATAAACCATTTAACAATTTAATTCATTAGTCAATACTGGCTAATTAGTGCGTAACTTTGACAGACCGACACATTTCAGTAAAAGGCCATAGTTTCCATGATTATGAAGATATTTGTATAATTTATGCAAGCAGTAACCCACATTAATTATGGTAATAAATATACATTAACCAGTCATTTCACAGTAACAGTAACTTAATTAATAAGTTAATATTGGCTAATATTAGCATACTAACGACTGACCACTACATTTCGAAAGAAAGGCTGGAATGACGATAATTATGAAGACAGTTATATAATTTATGCAATGTTTACAACCACCAGTCATATAACATTAACAATAACTTTATTTCTAAAGAATGAGACAGCGATGGTTTTGAACGTTTAATGCTGATGTGCGGTGCAGTGAAAAAGAACGAACACGGATATGTGCGGTGCACTTAATAAGAACGAACCATAGAGGCGATGAGAATAGAACAAGTTAACATTAATAATGTAGCGTAATTGTCAATTTATTAATAAGTAAATATTGGCTAAATAACTCAACAGATCAATACATGACAATGAAATACAATATTCATACTCCTAGTTCACTGTGTCTATGTGTGACTGTGTCATGACAGGTTGGATGAATGCTGCAGGCTCTGTAGAGACCAGTAATCAATTGTCACTGCTTCATAATGCAATGTTCTGCATTTTAACATGAACTTCATGAAGTAATGTTATAAATTGTTCACAGTATTCCGTCACTGAACCCAAATGCAAGATTGCTTTCTGCATTACTCCACATGGCCCACGGGAGTCAAGCCATGAAGAAGAAGTCTGCTCTGCTCATAATACAGTCTTTTTGTGATATTGGAAGTTGATTGTCTTATAACTGTCAGTAGGCTGCAAGATCTGTGCAGCAAGGTTCATATTTTAGTATCCTGTAAAATAATGTTGTTTTCATCAACATGATGTCTATAAGTAATGTTCGTGTGATGTTGAATGGACACTGTTCAATGTAGAATCAGATATATAATCGGGCAGGTGACGGGTGTCATATTCAGACGACTGTGGCTTGGTATCTTCAGAGTTAACTGTCAGACACAGATCAGCGTAAGATAAGTATCACTGCATGTAATTGTGAACAGCATCTGAAATAAAAAGGCCATCATGTATCATATAATGTGAAATATATCATGAAATAATTTTTTAATTACTGCCTCTGTTACTCAACAGAGCAGTGTGAAATTCTATAATACGTCACACATAAATTCATAATAATTGTGATACTTGAGAGGTATAACTGTGGTGTTTAATGTATTGCATGTTGTCACACAATTAAACAAATGATGCTACAACTGATCAAGCCTCAAGGCGTTTAATATTTATATTACAACATACTTTTAAAATGTTGTGCAGTGACTGTTTGTCATTTTTTAACAAATTAAGTCGAATAATTTACGTATTTTACCTAAAAAAATGTGTCTAACAAATTGTTGATTTAATAGGTAACTAAGAACAATTAATTAAAGTTATTGCATAATGAAATTTATACTATATAAGTCTAAATAAAAGCATAACCATAAAATTATAATGGCACATCACATGCCAAGACCAAGGCAACGGCACCCAGGGGCCAGGCCAGGCCAGGCCAAGCCCAGGCCAATCAATGATTAATAAAATCATTGATATCTAAAAGGTAAAACAGGTAGTGTTCACTGTTGCTTTTGTGGGGATTTAAATTAAGATAACCAAGATATGAATATGATTTGATACTGACTCCGGTGACGCGCTCTCGGTCTGACAGTGCCAGATCGGCCAAAACAGTCACATTTTGAACGGCGTAAAAACCACCTGTTGGAATCTGTCGGAACAACGAAATTTTCACCACTGAATAAATAAAACCTATAGATGTGAATAAACACAAAATCATTTCTGCCAATTTGTGCCAAAACTGTAAAACTTGCAAATTAATCATAGGTATGCCGTCAAATCGACAACAGTTCGCTTAATTTTGGTCAAATTGTAAAAAGAAAGCAACGCAAATAAACTTCAACTTACCGTCTACAAGAATCCCGCAATGAATGACGTATACCACCGTTAAAAGCGCGCGCAATGACGGGTTGAAACAAAACGCTACCAAGATGCCGAGTAAACGGCACAGCGTTTTTGCAACAGAAATGTCGCACGCGAAAACACAGCGCGAGCAGAATTCGTTGAAGTGCCTTGTATCTGTACAGATAATGATTGAAACGAGAAATGTCAAATAAGGAACTGCAAATACAGATGTCTAGATGAGAATGATACTGCATCCATTCTGTTAAAATAGCATGATATAGAAACAGGTCTACGTAACATAGCCGGTAAGACATAAACATGCAGAGTATGCCTAGTTCTAGTTTTTTCCTGCACTCGGCAACGTTCTATTAACTGACTAGTCTGTATATTTTGTGGTTACAATGTTATGATCTTATGAGGTCTCATTCAACTAGTCAGCCTTTTTCAGAACATTATCGCCAAGCCGACCTTTCTATGTTGGCACTGAGGGTGATTACTGCCATGGTGCTTGTCGTCTTCAGTGGTTCTTTTACGTCCCAAATTGAGATGGGACCGACATTAATGTGATCTCCAAGTCACGAGGGATACACAGTCCCCAATGTTGAGAGCCAGGTTTTTACACCAAATATACCGTACCTGCCCCGTCCGGGTATTGAACTCGGGGCGCCGGCATGTCAGGCGGATGTGCTAACCACAACACTATCGCGCGCCTTATTTAAATATTATTAATAAGATAACTTCTACTGCGCCCGAATCCTTGGAAACCAAGCTCAGAGGTGCATCAAAACAAAAGGATTGGTCAATCTTAAAATCCATAAGTAGTATTCCAGTTGTCAACAGATGGGTCAAGGCACTAGGGAGCTACAGTGGATAAGCAATGTTGTAAAGATAAGTTTTTAAATGACGATGGAATTTTGTAATATTTTCAACTGATCCAACAGTAAGAGGGAGCATATTCCAAAGAGTTGGTACAGCAACATAAAAGTCCTACCCCGTAGTTCCGATGTTAGTGTTGACTCTAGGAACAAAAAGTAGGTCAGAACTAGATGATCGAAGCTGGATAGGTTTTCTTACAGGAGTAAGCAATCAATGCAAATAAGATGATTGCTTACTGGACAGTGCCTCGTATGTAATGGTACAGATCTTAAATATTATACGATATCGTACAGGAAGCCAATGCAGACTTCAAAAGTGGTACAGAGCGAGAAAAACGAGGAGATCTTGTAACTACTCTTGCTAGACAATTTTGGACACGCTGAAGTTTTGTGATATCCTTGCTAGCGATATTATAAAGGAAGGAATTGCAATAGTCAAGTCTGTTGCTAACAAGCGCTGTTGCAATAGTTTTATCAACAGAAAATGACATATACCGGCGAAGATCATGAATATGATAAAAACAGCAGCGACATGTTTGAGATATGCGTTGTCGGAAATTGAAGTTACTATCAAAGACCACTCCTAGATTCCGCACCAAGGTTGTGGTGTGATATACTGATTCAAAATACACATATGGAAAAAACCATCCAGTTTACTACGCTGCATTGGATTACCAATAATGATCAATTCAGTTTTATTTGCATTTAATTTCAACTTGCTGTCAGTCATCGATTGGAAGATATCTTGAAGGCAATCACTAAGTTGGTTAAGGGAGTGATTTGTATCCGGGGTAGCCAATGAAACGTAGATCTGAGTATTATCAGCATAAAGATGATGATCCAAGTTGTCTTTGTATGACAGAGCTTAGTGGCGTGGTGAATTGTTTGTATTGTCAATTGCAGTCTTGATGCATTATCAAAACAATGAATGTACATTTAATAACATTCTCATATTGTTATGTTTTGGTACCCTATAAAACAGTGTCACAAGATACCACTATAGTGGTGTGATTGTTTGCTGCACAGCATAACATTCTTGGAATTAGGGAACTGAGTAAATGCAGGGTAATATTAATAACAAAATTAAATTAAAACGTTCATTACATTATTTACAGGCACCCATTTTTAGTTTAACATGTATTATTTTCATAAATTAAATGGCACGTTTAATATTTATCAAAAAAATTACATAATTTGAAATAGATTACTGTTATTTTCTATGTTGTAATCCATGCAATGTTACCACACATCAGAGCGGTGGGGTTCATAGTGGTCCAGTGATGTGTGGCAGGTTCAATTCCTGCTGGTGTTGCATACAAAACAGTACTGGTTGTGCACATCCACTGATTCCATTAATTGCCTTCAGCATATGTAATGTAGTTTTGATGTCACCCCTACCACTTTTCTATCTGAAGTTATGTATTTTTTAACTGATTAATAAAAAACATATAAACAAATCAATCACATACAGTATTTGAAGATTTAAGTTGAACCCTGAAGAGATTGTATAAATATTTTTAGTCCTTTGGCCAAAGGTCCAAGGGACTATTGCCATCACTCTGCGTCCGCCGTTAGCTGCCGTATCTCAGAAACCATTCAGCAACTTTTTCTCTAATTTTGCATAGACATATCTTGGGGCACTGCCACTATGCACGAGAAATCTGTATTTGATTGAATCATTTTAAGGGCTCCCTAGGGCCTCCAAAACTGGTAAAAATTTAACATTTGGCCTATTTTTTCAAAAACTGTTCAGCAACTTTTTTTCTAATTTTGCATAGATGTATCTTAGGGTGCTGCAACTATATACAAGAAATCTGTATTTGGTTGAGTCATTCTAAGGGCACCTAAGGGGCCCCCAAAGTGCAAAAGGTTTACATTATCTAGTGATGTGGTTTTGAGAGGGGCCCTTGAGACCACCCCCAACATTAGATATTGTGTATTGTTCCACAAAATCAACAGCTGTGACTAATCTCTACAGCCCAGTCCATCGAGACCTTGACCAATCTTTAATTGGTCACAGCACCCAGGCAGAGTAGACACACTTGACCCCTGTTAGACTGAACAGTTGCCTAACACTTTTGAACTGTATCTTCAAAACTATTGATTTTCTATAATTGCAAGTTGTTTATTTTGATGTTCATTTAATTATTATAAAATGGTGTGACTGTGGTATCTTGTCTCCTGTTAGACTGAACAGTTGCCTAACACTTTTAAACTGTATCTTCAAAACTATTGATTTTCTATAATTCAATTGCAAGTTGTGTTTATTTTGATGTTCATTTAATTATTATAAAATGGTGTGACTGTGGTGTCTATTGATTAAAGCTGTATTGTCTGTAGAAACCTGTATGTGACAAACATAGAAAATTAATATTCTGTTACCTATAGGTGACAAACATAGAAAATTTATATTCTGGACAACTATAGAGTGAAATATCCTACACTTTATTTATATCAAATGCATTCTACTGTTCTGTTTACGCTTGCCATGCCTTGTGTAGACATGATACTGTGTAAATCAATTGTATCAATATAGACTAATAATTACAGATTCACAATATAGTTGACACCAGAAACAACCAAATGTCAACCATTAGAAGAGTTGACATAGTTAAGGCACAATAAAGCCTTTTGTGTCAAGACAAATACAATTCAACCAATACCCCTATCTGAACACTGCCTGTTCTTCACCTATTACATTCGCTTTGTTTAGGTATGTGGTTCTTTTTATAGAAAATTTTAGTTTCTTTCTGTACCTGTCTACATATGATAACCATTTGTCCGCCCTGTTCACAATAAACATCACATGAATGATAAAAGGAAGATCACTACCACTTAACTTGTGGATTATTATTATTATAAAACTGCTTGGTGGACAGTTAATTAGTGGATCAAGTTCAAATACATCAGCACGTTTTTCACACCTGCATGGTAGTTCAGGCTCAGTAGTGTGCTGGCAGCTACTAAACCTATAGGCTTGTGTGAAAAGGATAGTTGGCAGAAGAACTAACTTCAAAGCACCATTGCATCCATTTAGCCAGGCAGCAGTCACACTGTCCCAGTGTCTGCTGCTATGTTTATATAATAATTATATAGGCTTAATGATCCCAATACACCAATCTGTTGGCACAATGTCAGATAATGGAACTAGGTTAAACATCTTAACAATAACTATAATTAGTTCTGTGGAGCTGTTTTTTTTCAGTGAACAGTAAACATGTAAACATTTTACTTCCATCATAACCCTTAATGATCTGTAACTATAATTCACCAAAAAACATTTGATTAATAATTACCTACAGGGTTGTTTGATTTATGCCGGGCAGAAACAGTTTCTGCCCGGCAGAAACAGCAACAATAGGAAATACATGCCATTGATAGGCAAACATGTTCTTTTTATAGAAAATTTCAGTTTCCTTCTGTACGTGTCTACGTATGATAACCATTTGTCCGCCCTGCTCACAATAAACATCACATGAATGATAAAAGGAAGATCACTGCCACTTAACTTGTGGATTATTATAAAACTGCTCTGCTACTGCTTGGTGGACAGTAAGCTGCAACTGTCTTTGAGTTTGTTTACATTTTGACAAACTACTATTATATAGCACAAATTTTTGAATGAATCACATTTTGAGAATGCATGTCATTGTTTGCGGTGTAACTTTTGTATGCTTCATTTTCTGCTGCTACAAGTTGCATTCATCTGAAAGATTATTCAATTACCTATCCAATGATAATACATATGTTGTGGTGTTGGATATATAGCTTTGGTATATTGTACACGAGGGTTGTGATAGGAAACTATTGGACATTGCGACAGTGCAGAGAGACAGTACGAGATGTGTCACTCAGTATATGAAATGTGACTTTCAGATACTTCATTTTGTAGTGCTATGGATTATGATGGGCCTCTCCATTAGCTCCCTATATATTTGTAAGTTAGGTGTGTAACACCTTCGAAGTTCTGACAGCAGGACACCGCCTTCGGTGAAGTCGAGACAAAAGTTTTACAAAGGCTTCAATTTCAAACGGTCTATCACCGTCCAGCCGACCCATTTTTTTTTTTTTCAAAAACTTTTCAGTAACTTTTTCTTTAATTTTTCATAGACTTTTCATGTGGTAGTGCCACTATACAAAATAAATCTGTATTTGATCGATTCATTCTAAGGGCACCAAAGGTCCCCTAAAATGCTAAATTTGCTAACTAAAATTAATTGTCTACCTCAGAGTAGCTATATTTATAACTTGTTGTGTATTACACCCAGCTGTGGAGCTAAGATTCTCTGCCTGCTATTGTTTGATGGAAACTGTGACTAATCTGTAATTGGTCACTGGCAGAAGCTTGTGTCAACAGACAGCATTAAGCCACTAGACCCCTGTTAAACTGGACAGTTGCCTGTAGGTTTTAAACTGTGTCAAACAGTGAGTCTACCTTTTGCTCTCAAATAATCTGTCCTCTTAGTTTTACACATAAAGACATAATCTGGCATAACTTGATAAGTCTTTGTAGCAGCACATTTGTACTTCCAGTGTATCATTGCAACATAACATACATATTACATACTGTGTGCCACATTTGAATGTTGTGCATGTAATATTTCCATGCAATCCATTTGCATATATAATTTCAACAGCCGTTTTCTTCATTTTAACTTTTTGACCCCTACCATGTTCAATGCTCCATAACTTCGCCAATTTCTGTAGCAGTCATATAATTTTTGAAACCGTGTAAAGCACCCTACCAAACCTTTACAAGGATGTAAGAAAACAATGTTACAATTTTTCCGACTTATGACATTTGGTCAGCCGGGGTCACATATAGACGTATTAGTCCAAAGGACTTCAGGGCCACTTGGCCCATTTTTTTATTCTTTACTCAATATCACTCCTGTGACAGTCAAAATGTATTTCTTGCATAACAAATGCCTACATACTGATATGAACATGCACCTTTGTTGCATGGAATTATTTGCACATACATTAAATACATTTATTTAGTAAGGGTAACATCATAATGCAATTCAACTGTTTTATTTCTCCATTGCAAAAAAATAACATCATAAAAAACACACATTGCATTGACTATGATCATGACATTGATGATGATCCAAGATTGTTTCTCTTCTCCTTCAGGTTAGGCAGCTACTCTCAAACAGTTTCCGTGAATCAGTGTAATGCAAATTAAACAATACTTATTGTATTGGAATGTGTTAAAGGGAACTGTTTGCCTTGCAAATACAACCACATTTTTTTAATACACCCAGCATTGCAGCTTGTTGAAGAACCGTACAATGGATGTGGGACATATACAATGTGTCTTGTAAAAATATGTACAATCATGTAATGTGAACATGTGAGATTACATCACGCAATACCAAACATGCTTTTATTGGATAAGAATTTGTTTTCGTATTTATTTGTAATAGTTACATCAACACACATATGTCCCATCTTTGATGTGTAAGTACCATGCCGTGGTACCTACAGCACAACATGATTTTAACAAGTTACATGAATAAAATTAATTGAATTGGAATTGATCCTTGGTAAATACACATGAATTGACAAAAGTGAATTGAACCCGGGTCTGATAGTAGGTTTACACACTATTTTTACAATTTGCCCTTCCAATTATACGCATTACACGAATAAATACATATGTTAACGTAAATATTGCAATACTCAATGTTTTTATTTGTTCGGGTATCCATGTGTTCTACCCTATTTGCTTGCTATACGTGGCGAACACTTGCGTTATTAGGCACTGCAAATTAAGCAACAACAATGCGGTGTATGTCGTACACAGATCACATGAACGCATCGGCATTGACACAGCCTCACAGAGACAGACACAGGCGTTACACATACGACATCGTGTTTATTTTTGTTACAATATTAATACATATTTTTTAGTAAAAATGATTGACTAATAACATACAGCACAAGATGTGAACTTGTGAGCATATGTAACATATTTAATGTTGTAAGCATCATCGTATTTTAAGAAAAAATAACTAACAAAATGACTCGACTAGTGATTCTGCGTCCATGTTGTTTATGGGCGATAACAAGGCGGTTGCTACCATCTCCAATGTGCGCCGAAGTCTATTCTATTTGACCCTCTCCGCTTTCTCCGCTTCCGGCGTCTCCGCGGACTGCAAAAGAAATAGGGCCCTAGGCTAGAGCTATGCAACACAACTATCGTAATTAACAGTTATGCCGCTAGGTAGACCCACCATATAATAAGCAACTTTGTTATTAGCTTGCTACCTAAAATACCTTTTAATTGGTCAGTTGGAGGTGGTTTTGTCTTAATCTTAATGAGTCTGCTTTAATATATACAGCGCATTTACCCATCGGTCTTACGTATGCTAAACATGATTATGTTTCTCAGAAACGTTGCAAAAAGAATTGCTGCCGACGAGGCAGCGATGCCTCTAAATCAACGTTGAAGGGTAGCCTATCTGGCCTGGCAGATCAAGGGCATCATGACGAGTTTGACAAAATTATTGCCCGTTTTTCGGGGCTCATTAGGTAAGTTAAATACATCGTATGTTCAATTACCTATCGTAATCTGATTACACAAGATGTTGACATTTCGCTGTTTTAAAATTTTGAGCAGTTGCATGATTTAGACTCTGCGGCGGACGTGTCAACATCCAACTCCTGACGATAAAATAATGTTTTGTTTGACCGGTAGATATGTAATTTTATGCGATTGCAAGCAACTTAATCCTTGTAATCCATTATTTACGACTTTACCAACTGTACAACTAAACGTCACATTGAGGAATTGCTATGTTATGTGCGTTGAATTCCTCCAGGGTCAGGCCGATGCGCTACTCCGCTCTCGGCAGTCCGGCACGCAGCGACAGATGCCAAGAAGCCAGAAAAAGTAAGTTGCTTAGCCGCTGGCTCTAAGCTAAGGCTTAGGGCCAGGCTTAGTCTTGGAGTCTGACACTGAGACTAGGTGTGAATCTGACGAATCTTCCATGCCATGGCACAGTCTTAAGACCGTATTACACTGCTCGACGGCAAACCGCGACGGCAAACGGCAAAATAAAAACTGCTCTAATGAATTACAGAGACCGTAGACTTAGTACACTGCTCGACGGCCAAACTGCTCGACGGCAAACCGTCGAGAATCGAAACAGAAGCGATTTTTCAGAAAATGCCGCTTGGCAAATTTCTCTTTAACCAATCAGCGTTGTTGTTTTTTTATGACATCAAAGTGCTTCGAATTAGCAGCACCGTCTCTTAAAGGGAATACAAATATCTATTGCTTGAATTCATATTATATTACATCCTGCTATCTATTTCCATGTCCACCAAGACAAACAAATTCAATGAATTAGAAATTCCACATGTTATGCTGTGGAACCGGATATTTTCGAATATGCATATTTTTAGCGCGCTTTTCGGGATGCCGAGATGTGACGTCACATATGACCCATACTCGCATCAGGCCGACCCTTTCCATGCATTCAGAGCATGTTTACAAGGATAGCTTTCGGGTCAAAACGAGCATCAAAATTAGTTATTGTGCAATATTCCGATGTAATACAAACACTAGTCACCATAGAGGAACAAGCAGTTATCTTACGGTTCCACATGAATTCAAATTTATTCAAAACCATGAATGCGAATGAGCCTACAAGTCGACTAGGTTGTGCCGAGCTTGGGCTTGTTTTTAGAATAATTATATCAGATGCAACCAACAGGAGATAATCTACACCAATAATCATACATAGCAAACATATATTGTATCAAGCTACAGAAAGTAACATGTATAATCTCATAATATCACTAGAATATCGATGTATGAAGGAGGAGTTATATAATTTATCATAATAACTTAAATCAGTCAGCAAATTTCTGTCGATCGTGCTAGCTCATTTGGTAAACGCGTTGGTTCCTTGGCATTTATTTTGCAACCGGGCGACGCCGGTTCAATCCCGACACCAAGCAATTGATTTTCTTTACACGTTTTTGTTTATGTTTTCACGAAGTAATATAAACCAAATAATTTTTATACTATGATGCACTGTTTGTAAAAAAAAATTGTAGTAATTATTTATTCCCCACAAAAATTAAAATATATGAATTATATAAAATGTTTCTAAATTTTATTTATCCAAATATAATGTAATGGATATATAATTTATTAATTGTGTATATATATATTGTACGGTAATATATTGTAATTATATATGTGAAAACAAATGGTGATCTGTCTGGATAAATAAAATTTAGAAACATCGTTATATATAATTACCATATTTTCAAATTTGTGGCGAATAAATAATTACAAAAAAAACGGATTTGAGCTAATGCCTTGTTTTTATTTCCTTTAATAACAATGGTTGATAACCATGAATTAGCAGCGCCGTCTGTTGAAAGCTCTCACAAAATTCATGATGTCGGCAGAAAAACTCGTAGATACAGGCTGCGAAATAAGGCCGGTCCGATCGTCCCGGACGAGTAGTTTCAGTGATCGGACTAGTTCTTATTTAGTGGAGCAGTCCCGTAGGACTAGCTTTTATTATGTGAATTAATTTGCGCTATGTATACGCTAGTTGGGTGTTGTGATGGAATAAAACAAAATAAGACAGCATTTTATTACAGGCAGCTAAATATTCCGTACGACCGTCAGATGGGAAACTTGCTGAACGCAGTGAATGTAAATGGCGGCTGTTTACATCCGGTTAGCGTAGGATAGGTAGTGCCACCTGGCGACCATGAGTGATGAGCGACATGGACAAACATACATGCGCGGTTACAGACATCATTACGTGCTATCCCGTCGTGATGGTAGTTGCGTTATTCCTGCATCGGGTGATTATTTTAGCAAGTTACCAAATGCCAGCAATGTTACTGATTGTTTAGTCGGCTTTGGGAAAGAAAACGCTAATGAAAAGTATAGGACAAATGATGCAACTTAGTCCGACAATGTCGGTCCTTTGTCGCCGTCAGGCTTCAAATTCTGCTGGCATCACCTTGTCCACGACTCCTGTTTGCTGCCCCTGATTAAACTAGTCATTTCTTCTGATAACTTTGCAATTGGAACTACAAAATCACATGTATTTGTTTCTATTAATGACACATTTAGTTGAACATTTAATTGAAATGGGAAACGGCTTGTTTTCTTTATGAAATAAAGCCACTTTTACTATGTGTCACACATATATGACACATCAGTATGATTGATCGTACCCAGCACATTTATTTTTAAGGACTAGTAAAATAATAATATGAGGACTAGTTGTTTCTGAGTCAGCTAGTCCGACAGACTACCTGTCAACTAAATCCACCGAGCACCCTGTAGAGGTAGAGTTTGTTTTGTGCATACAAAAAAAAATGATCATCGTAACTGTCCAGTTCACGGACAAGCCTATGGAATTCTCCACAGTTGTTTCTCTTCTGGAAAGTTTCGTGTACCCAGACACGTTGCTTTCGTCATCGATTGTTGCATCCTCCTATTGATTGCTTCTTTTGCCCGCCATATTTTACATCATCTACAAGCTGTTCACGTAAATTTGCATATGCCGTTGAATGTTGCCACGCTCTGTGTACTAGGCTCTGCTCACGCTTTGCCATCAAGGTTTTGTCGTTGCCGTCGAGCAGTGTAATAGGGCCTTTACACGGCAGTGTAATGTCATCACATTCGTAACTTTAATGAGATACAATAGGGCCATTGGTACTTGTTGGTTATTTCTAAGAATGTTAAAATAATCTTAACACTCATTGATCAGCAGGTTTCAGACTACTGTTATACTCCTGTTTATTGATAAAAATCTACGACTGTCCTGTTGGTGCTTTTTCATCAATGATTCTCTGTCTTAATGTTTGTCAATGGAAGTAATAACCGTATGTGCTGTTGTAGACATCATATGGCGGCCTAAAGGATGAAGATCGCATCTTCACAAACCTCTACGGGAGACATGACTGGAAGCTGAAGGGTGCCATGAGTCGGGTAAGTCAGGGAACGTGGGGGGCATTCTTTGTTATTCTCCGTTACATATAAGTAAAAGCATGGTGGTATTAATTAACAGTAAAATGGTCATAATATAAGAAGGGTCATGACCCATTTTGATGGATTAATCTGCGATATTTCAGGATTAAAGATATGAAATAATACAATATGTTAAGGTGGGATGAGGGTCGAAAAAATAACCTTGTTTGTTATTTAATTTAAGACAACTGAAACTCTCAGAGATTGTAAAGAGTATCAAAATTGATATTATGTATTTTTTTCAGAATTTTTTAACACATTTTTCTAAGACGTGACGGCCATCTTGAATTTTAAATGACTTGAGCTTCATTTGGAAACTACTTATCATACATGCCTCAAATTTGGTATGCAGTTACCTTATACAACCCTAAGGTGTGCCTATAGAGTAGATTTTCCGTTATTCATAAAACTTTTTTATGATTTTTTTAATTTCATCATAGGAAACGGGTATATCGGCCTACATTCAATGGTCTATATTGTGAAAACAGGCAGTATTTCTCCAAAACTGTTCTATAGATATTGAAAAGGACGGTGTCATTGTATACTGTGAGCAATTTCAAGCAATTCTGTTAAAAAATAACCAAATGGAGCTCAGTTGAAGATAACAGGTTCAGTACAAAACATGTTTTAGAGAAAATTACATTCAAATATACATTGTGGAACACAGTTCAACTTCTAAAAACTTATCCAGATGGACAATACTTTGCACATGTCATTCAAACTGCCCTTATCAAATGGCATCATGATCAAACCATTATACAGTCGCGCCTCGTTATAACGCGGTAGTCGGGGGTCCATGAAATGAATCCGCGTTATAAATGTGGCGCTTTCCCGTATCTGCCGACCGACACCGCTGCTGCACGAAGAATGCCATCGAAGCCAAAGTGTGCACGTCGCTCAGTCTATACGCAGTTTATGAAGCTTATTAAGCTGCCAGCCAACGTCAATGTGTATTCTGTTTAAATGTCAGACACTGTTGGACATGTGTACCGATTTTAAATAAACAACGGACCAACAAGCCACTGTCAACTGAACGATAATATGGTACCGCTGACGTAAGATCTAAAATAATGACCTGGCACCCAGCAGCCGAATAAGCAAATGATTTGTTAGAGTTGATTAAGGATTTAAAGCTATAAGCACAGTTGGCTTTACTCCGTCTTTCAATCAATATCAAAATACCAATTTAGAAAGCACATTTACCGTGCCGAACAATATTACGATTCACCAATCCATATGCGGTTGACAAATTTATATTTTGGCGCACCAGTACAGGCAGTAGCTTTGCGTTCATCGCAGTGAAAAGCTAATATTTGTTACGTAATGTTAGCTTACTGATCTTGCCTACTAAGCTGTATTAAAACGTATTTAACCCATTCTTAAGCAAGGCGTATTTGTGAATTTCAATTGCACTTTACAAGCCGCCCGGCGCCGAAACCAGGCGAACTCGCGATCATCGAGCATGACTAGCAGATTGGAAACGATTCGTTTGATGTCGGTGCAAAACAAACAATACCTCGCTACACATTTACTGTTCCTAAAGTTAAAATTGACCATAATTGTAGCCAAAGAAACTTACACCTTTGATAGCATTGGCAGTGCAGAATAAACAACGGCAACGTAGTGCCTCACATTTGATTCGTTGCAGTTGTACGTCAACGTTACATTTATTGTCCACCAACTAGTCGTTCAATATACACATGTCGTGGACAAAGACGGAGATAACTTCACACAAAACAATTGACAGTTATTACAGTGTTAAAGTTTGTCATAGCGCCCATTTCCTCCTGGCGGCAGAAATTCGGGGTTATAACGAGGCGCGACTGTACTTCACAGACACTAACCGTTTTCAGAAATTTGACAAATCAATGACCAGTTCACTGTACACACTTGGAAAATTACTGTTTTCTGAAAACAAAGTATATGGTACACAGAAACTGCCTGTAGAAAGAGGATGTCTGCTGTTTACTAATTCTACAGTTCATTGTGCACTTTTTGCAAATTTTAGTCCAATGTGTACATAATACAGTCGTGTTTCCCCTGGTATATGACAAGCCAGACTGGCCGCCTCACCGTTTTTCTATGCCGCATCACCCAAAATATGCCGAAATTGTCACCATATAGCTATTTCATGCGTCCATTTTTTGTTGTTCTTTCATTATATATTCTGCGTCGGCAAGCAGTGCGAAATGACACTACAAAGTCACTTATATTCCTGCAAAATCACAGATATGTACCAACATCGTTTAGTCGTCATAACGTCGCTCAGGGCCGGTTAGGATTTACCTCTTGGAATTTTCTCCATTGGACAACATGAATTACATTGCCGAGGCAAGTGTCTGCGACACGGATGGTGAGAGAACAGCCCCCACAGAGGCCCTTCACAAGGGCAGGAAACACAACAGCGCACAAGCAGTGTTGACACTTCCTCTTGGTAGCAGATGTCCGACGGGAAGTAGATGGTACCTGGAAACAAACAGATAATAAAAAATTATTTAATATATAAATTATTATATATTCAGCAATATGAACAGTAAAACTGATGTCTACTTTTTTCAGAACAATGTACATGCATGTACACATGCATGCACACACACACACACCAAAGGTCAACATGGTCCTGCCCTGGACGACACCCCTGGATGTACTGTTATCGTTGTGACTAATTATGTCGTTATCCAAATACGTCAATGGCATTAGCTAAACTTATACAGTAAAACTATACACATAAAGCAATACTACTTCCCATATAAATGCATGGAATCTGAGGAACTAAACTTCCTTTGCACTGCACCAGCACTGCGTCAGTAGGCAGCATGGTTGAAGTCGAAGTGCCCGGTTCGATGGAAGATCTCTGGCACTGTACCAGTGGACGGCATGGTTGAAGTCGAAGTGCCCTGTTCTATGGCAGATTCCTCCCGCAAGCTCTTCGCAGCACGCGCTCTGCAGAATCTCACACCTACGCTTCATTGCAGCGCTACGCCCACGCTTCTGCATATGATTTACTGATGACATGATGTCGTTTTATAAGAATAAAACAACTTGAAACATGGGAGAAAAATATTGAAGGTAAACACGGCTGATGCAAGCGAACAGATGTAGCCCCAGATGGGGACTCATTAATAGTCGGGATTACTCGGCTACCTTCGGGATTATTTTTGAAAGGTTACTACCATGATGCTCTGCAAAAACGGGGCTTTCCACCGATACCCACCATGTTGGAATTACTTCATGCACTGGCATGTAAACGATGTCTGAACATGCATCAAATATCAACTATTCACGGTTTGTTTGACATAAACAAAGACTTAGAAACAATAGGTACCACACAAAAGACATATTTTATTACATAAATTAATTTATTTTGGCTGTACAATTCACATAAACGGCAAGTTGAATAATTTTTCTAAATGGAAATACAGTGCAACCGGCTTATAACGAACTACTTTGTGGGTAGCTTACGAGTTCGTTATATCCATGAATTCGTTACATGCATGTATGCATTTACCAGCTAGGTGTCTATCAAACGCAAATATATTTTGTTGTGAAACATTTATTGAGATGACATATAAGACAGTTACAAATGTTACTATTAAGTGTAGTTATAACATAAGATCGCAGTCCACCGTCTGTGAAAAAGTAACAAAATACAGTATGACGTAAACACATGGCATGCACATCGCATCAAAGCACACAAAAACACGAACTGTGGCAGGATGGAGCCACGGTATAACTACTACTTCTTGTACAACACACACAGAATGACACCAGTTAATCTGCTTCGAAGAAATCCTCCACTGTCGTTTGTTTGCCGTTGGCTAGGGCACAGATAACAGGATATCCTCAAGCCAGTCGCAGTGCATTACAATGTTGTCTGACTGCGCAGCCCTGTTAACGGATGAACTGTCATACTATAACGCGCAGCTAACAATCACCTTTGATGATTTCCTTCATTGATGAAATACGCACATAATGACACCAGTAAATCTGCTTTGAAGAAGTCCTCCATTGACATTTGTTTGGTGGCACCAAACAAAAGGAAATCCTCAAGCCAGTCGCAGTGCGCTGCAGCATCGTCTGACTGCGTAGCCCTGTAACGAATGATTTCCCTCATTGACCTAATTACTTTGGCACTGGCGCTCTGTGTGGCTACAGCATGGCTTCCAGGTCACACCGGGAAGTATTTGCCAACAACCGGGCGATTTTCAGTTGGACAGATATTCGTTATACAGCGAAATTTGTTCGGAAAAGGGTATTCATAATAACCGTGAATTCGTTATATCCGTGTTCGTAATATGCGTGAACGCTTATAATGGAAAAGATAGGGAAAAACTCTATACGTAAGAAATTGTTTCGTTATATCCGTCAATTCGTTGTATCCGTGTTCATTATAAGCGTGTTGCACTGTACCAACAACTCAAAATTTATTTTGAATCCGATAAAAATTAGATTTTTCTGACCCGCCTGTCGCCTTAATTGTTGTCATATTACGATAAAACTTCAACGTAATTAATTGTTTGTGTAGGGAAACTGGTAGAAGACCAGACTGTTGTATGTATTCAGCGAAACTAGTAGAAGACCAGACTGTTGTATGTATTCAGCAAAACTGGTAGAAGACCAGACTGTTGTATGTATTCAGGGAGACTGGTACAAGACCAGACGGTTGTATGTATTCAGGGAGACTGCTACAAGACCAGACTGTTGTATACAAGACCAGACGGTTGTATGTATTCAGGGAAACTGGTACAAGACCAGACTGTTGTATGTATTCAGGGAGACTGGTACAAAACAAAGGAGATCCTGTTGAAGGGGACCGAGTGGATTCAGAATGAAGTGAAAGTGTCAGGCATCAGGGGTCGAGGCGGCGCTGGGTTTCCCACGGGGATGAAGTGGAGCTTCATGAATCGCCCCGACGATGGCAGGTATGGTTGTATGGATATCTGTCACTTGTGGCAGTGCTTTCCCAAATTCCAGTGTTTTACAACAAAAGAAAATACTAAAGAAATTTTGCATTTATTTTGACTCTTCCGTTCAGGACTTCTTTTATTGCATTCGATTTTTCGTCATATTTACAGAAAAAATTCCAGCTTTTTTATATTGCCTGATTTAATACACTTTTATTACACAGCTCATATGCATAGATATAATTAGTTCAATGACAATTACGACATCGTGTCCCATCGCACATGTAGTGCATGATCGTTGCATCCACCGACAGTCTTCTGATAATTTAATTGCACATTTTCTTGCATAGTATAAGTGTATTCTCTGTCTCATGTATATATAATTATGATGTAATCATGCATGTACTGTTATTAGTGACAAATTTCGTCTTGTCCTTTCAAAATCAAGACATTCACTTGTATTTGCATATATTTGGCATTTTCTGTGTTGATGTTGAAATGAAGATATATATTATCATGACCTGTTGTGTGACAGGCCACGCTACCTGGTAGTGAACTGTGCGTAACCTTTTGTGTGACAGGCCACGCTACCTGGTAGTGAACTGCGTGACCTTTTGTGTGACAGGCCACACTACCTGGTGGTGAACTGTGCGTGACCTTTTGTGTAACAGGCCACACTACCTGGTGGTGAACTGTGTGTGACCTTTTGTGTGACAGGCCACACTACCTGGTGGTGAACTGTGCGTGACCTTTTGTGTGACAGGCCACACTACCTGGTGGTGAACTGTGCGTGACCTTTTGTGTAACAGGCCACACTACCTGGTGGTGAACTGTGCGTGACCTTTTGTGTAACAGGCCACACTACCTGGTGGTGAACTGTGCGTGACCTTTTGTGTGACAGGCCACACTACCTGGTGGTGAACTGTGCGTGACCTTTTGTGTAACAGGCCACACTACCTGGTGGTGAACTGTGTGTGACCTTTTGTGTGACAGGCCACACTACCTGGTGGTGAACTGTGCGTGACCTTTTGTGTAACAGGCCACACTACCTGGTGGTGAACTGTGCGTGACCTTTTGTGTAACAGGCCACACTACCTGGTGGTGAACTGT
>CM034533.1:38622845-38704395 GCA_020002185.1 Paraescarpia echinospica
ACCTGCGGGTGCCGGGGTCTGCTTACCTCTTTCTGCTACTTCTTATTTTAAAATTATTTTAACTCATGGGTGCCGGGTCTACTCATTTCTACATTTATTTGTGGCTAATTTTAACCCGCGTGGTCTTCTACATTCATTCATTTTAACCATGGTCTTTCGCATATCTATTTTCCAGGCTCATTTTAACCTGCGGAAGCCGGAGTCTATCACTCACTTTCTTTTCTGGCGATTCATTTGTACTCATTTTAATCTGCGGTGCCGGGTTCCATCACTTCCTTCTAAATTCATTTGTACCATTTTAACCCGGGTACTGGTCTACTCCGCCTCTTTCTACCGCGCTCATTTGTACCCATTTTAATTCCGTCGGTGCTGGTCGACGGTTCTTTCGCATATTCATTTGTAAATACGGAGTTCATGTGGGAAATGGGTCTACTTCACCCTTTTCTAAATTCCATTTGTACCATTTTAACCTTGCAGGTGCCGGGTCTACTCGCTTCGCCATTCTCCTTTTCAGCCCATTTTAACCTGCCGGTGCCGGGGTCGACTTGCCTCTTTCTACATTCATTTGTACCATTTTAGCCTGCGGGTGCCGGGGTCTACTCACCTCTTTCTAAATTCATTTGTACCATTTTAACCTGCAGGTGCCGGGGTCTACTCGCCTCTTTCTACATTCTTTTGTACCATTTTAACCTGCCGGTGCCGGGGTCGACTTGCCTCTTTCTACATTCATTTGTACCATTTTAACCTGTGGGTCTTTCTACATTCATTTGTACCATTTTAACCTGCGGGTCTTTCTACATTAATTTGTACCATTTTAACCTGCGGGTACTGGGGTGTACTTGCCTCTTTCTACATTTATTTGTACCATTTTAACCTGCAGGTGCCGGGGTCTACTTGCCTCTTTGTACATTCATTTGTACCATTTTAACCTGCGGGTGCCGGGGTCTACTCACCTCTTTCTAAATTCATTTGTACCATTTTAACCTGCGGGTGCCGTGGTGTACGCGCCTCTTTCTACATTCATTTGTATCATTTTAACCTGCGGGTGCCGGGGTCTACTCACCTCTCTCTACATTCATTTGTACCATTTTAACCTGCGGGTGCCGAGGTCTACTTACCTCTTTCTACATTCATTTGTACCATTTTAACCTGCGGGTGCCGAGGTCTACTTACCTCTTTCTACATTCATTTGTACCATTTTAACCTGCGGGTGCCGAGGTCTACTTACCTCTCTCTACATTCATTTGTACCATTTTAACCTGCGGATGCCGAGGTCTACTTACCTCTTTCTACATTCATTTGTACCATTTTAACCTGCAGGTCTTTCTACATTCATTTGTACCATTTTAACCTGCGGGTCTTTCTACATTCATTTGTACCATTTTAACCTGCGGGTCTTTCTACATTCATTTGTGCCATTTTAACCTGTGGGTGCCGGAGTATACTCGCCTCTTTCTACATTTATTTGTACCATTTTAACCTGCGGGTGCCGGGGTCTACTCGCCTCTTTCTACATTTATTTGTACCATTTTAACCTGCGGGTCTTTCTACATTCATTTGTACCATTTTAACCTGCGGGTCTTTCTACATTCATTTGTACCATTTTAACCTGCGGGTGCCGGAGTCTACTCGCCTCTTTCTACATTTATTTGTACCATTTTAACCTGCGGGTGCCGGGGTCTACTCGCCTCTTTCTACATTTATTTGTACCATTTTAACGTACGGGTGCCGGGGTCGACTTGCCTCTTTCTACATTCATTTGTACCATTTTAACCTGCGGGTGCCGGGGTCTACTCGCCTCTTTCTACATTCATTTGTACCATTTTAACCTGCGGGTGCCGGGGTCTACTCGCCTCTTTCTACATTCATTTGTATCATTTTAACCTGCGGGTGCCGGGGTCTACTCACCTCTTTCTACATTCATTTGTACCATTTTAACCTGCGGGTACGCGCCTCTTTCTACATTCATTTGTATCATTTTAACCTGCGGGTGCTGGGGTCTACTTACCTCTTTCTACATTCATTTGTACCATTTTAACCTGCGGGTACTGGGGTGTACTTGCCTCTTTCTACATTCATTTGTACCATTTTAACCTGCGGGTACTGGGGTGTACTTGCCTCTTTCTACATTTATTTGTACCATTTTAACCTGCGGGTGCCGGGGTCTACTCACCTCTTTCTACATTTATTTGTACCATTTTAACGTACGGGTGCCGGGGTCGACTTGCCTCTTTCTTCATTCATTTGTACCATTTTAACCTGCGGGTGCCGGGGTCTACTCGCCTCTTTCTACATTCATTTGTACCATTTTAACCTGCGGGTGCCGGGGTCTACTCGCCTCTTTCTACATTCATTTGTATCATTTTAACCTGCGGGTGCCGGGGTCTACTCGCCTCTTTCTACATTCATTTGTACCATTTTAACCTGCGGGTGCCGGGGTCTACTTACTTCTTTCTACATTCATTTGTACCATTTTAACCTGCGGGTGCCGAGGTCTACTCGCCTCTTTCTACATTTATTTGTAACATTTTAACCTGCGGGTGCCGTGGTGTACGCGCCTCTTTCTACATTCATTTGTATCATTTTAACCTGCGGGTGCCGGGATCTACTCGCCTCTCTCTACATTCATTTGTACCATTTTAACCTGCGGGTGCCGGGGTCTGCTTACCTCTTTCTACATTCATTTGTACTATTTTAACCTGCGGGTACTGGGGTGTACTTGCCTCTTTCTACATTCATTTGTACCATTTTAACCTGCGGGTCTTTCTACATTCATTTGTACCATTTTAACCTACGGGTAATGGGGTGTACTTGCCTCTTTCTACATTCATTTGTACCATTTTAACCTGCGGGTGCCGGGGTCTACTCGCCTCTTTCTACATTCATTTGTACCATTTTAACCTGCGGGTGCCGGGGTCTACTCGCCTCTTTCTACATTCATTTGTATCATTTTAACCTGCGGGTGCCGGGGTGTACGCGCCTCTTTCTACATTCATTTGTATCATTTTAACCTGTGGGTGCCGGGGTCTACTCGCCTCTTTCTACATTCATTTGTACCATTTTAACCTGCTGGTGCCGGGGTGTACGCGCCTCTTTCTACATTCATTTGTACTATTTTAACCTGCGGGTACTGGGGTGTACTTGCCTCTTTCTACATTTATTTGTACCGTTTTAACCTGCGGGTGCCAGGGTCTACTGGCCTCTTTGTACATTCATTTGTACCATTTTAACCTGCGGGTGCCGGGGTCTACTCACCTCTTTCTAAATTCATTTGTACCATTTTAACCTGCGGGTGCCGGGGTCTACTCACCTCTTTCTACATTCATTTGTGCCATTTTAACCTGCGGGTGCCGGGGTCTACTCATCTCTTTCTACATTCATTTGTACCATTTTAACCTGCGGGTGCCGGGGTTTACTCGCCTCTTTCTACATTCATTTGCAACCTTGAACCATTGGCCTCTCATCTACCATTTAGCAGTGCATTTCATGTAGGTGTAAGCTGATAAGTGTAAATAACTTGAAAGAGAATGCAACATAGTTTTAAAAGATTTATACATTATTCATGTGTTGCTCCATGGGTAGATGTAAGCTGGAGAGTGTGAACAGCTTTAAGAGAGTTCCACATTGTTTCAGGCCCTCATTGAGTCGATTGAAGGCAAGCAGGGCAAGCCACGACTGAAGCCTCCCTTCCCCGCAGAGATCGGTCTCTTCGGCTGCCCCACGACTGTCAACAACGTAGAGACGATTTCCTCAGCCTCGGTATGTACACTTCTTGATTCTGCTCATTTCTTGAGTTGTTATCAGCATGGACTTGTGAAGGGGGTTTATTGCCTACGTCACAGGCAGATAAACATAGATGCCCCTTCTCTCTTCCGGTGCTGTGCAGGGTTGAAGTCTTTGTGGAGTGTAAAAAGTAAAAAATTGTGTTATTGCTACATGACTAATGTCATTAATCTTTTGTATATATTGTTATCATTGCCGTCAGTGGCCAGTTATATGTAAGGGAACCAGCCAAATGTGTTGATAACTAATGCATTTATTGGTATGAAAAAGAAAACAAAAAGACATCAGTTTGTGATTAGAAACCCCCTAGTATATATATGTGTGTGTGTTTGTGTGTGTATATGTATATATATATTAAGTATTTGTATATCTGCTTCTCTTCCCTGTAGATTATCTGTCGGCGTGGAGGGGATTGGTTTGCATCGTTTGGCCGTGACCGCAACCGAGGTACCAAGGTGAGGTCATGTGACACCCAAGGTTGGCACGTTTCTGTCCTCACGATAGAAACTGTGTGGCAGAAATACCTTTCTCCCCCAGTTTCTGCCCCTTAGGGCAGAAACTCCCAAAATAGTCGTATTTTTATACATATTTATTTTAATAAGGATATATATATATCAACATTACAATTTCCTGACACCATTACTGTGTCATCTTGTGGTGCCAGCCCCAACAAGTTATTAAAACATACACAGCTAGACAGTCTTATCAGCTCTCCCAACCACTGAGACAGTAGCGAGCTTCAGCAGCTAGCCTAGTTGGTTGGATACAGTGGCCAGGTGCTTAGAAACCAAGCTTTCCGATGACCACAAGATGACCAGATGATAATTAGTTTTAATTACCAGCCAACGTCTAGGCTAGTAATAAAACTCAGGTAAACAGGGACTGAGAGAGAAGAGTCGTTCTGCTCCTAATCTGTTGTAAACATTCCTTTAATGAAATACTGCTCTCTAAGTTGTGTGACATTTATTTTAATTGAATTCTTTATTACTACAACTCATTACGAACCCTATAAATCCATTAATTAGACCGCTTTACCAGAATAAAATTTTACTTTTACAAAAATAATTTGGAACTATATTACCAAGGTGACCATAAAGTAAGGACCGCCTGTACTTGCTTGTTCTCATATGTGGTGTGTGTTGGCAGATATATACAATCTCGGGTCACGTAAACAACCCCTGTACAGTGGAGGAGGAGATGTCGATCCCACTGAAGGAGCTGATAGAGAGACATGCGGGGGGTGTCAAGGGAGGCTGGGACAAGCTTGTTGGCATCATCCCTGGTGGCTCGTCAACTCCTATCATCCCCAAGAGGTTAGTAGACTCCATTTTTCCTTGGGTGTCCCGTATATACTGGTGAGGGCACAAATCGTGCATCCATTGGCGTTTGTAATTTTAATAAAAACCTGATCAAATTCTTCTGTAAGATATCTATGTGCTAAGACTCTAACACCTATTCCATCAAGTTTCTACAAACTTAGAAAAATTGATAGTAAGTGAATGTCTTACAAAAATAGACCGGTGAAATCCAAATATCTTAAAAGACGTGTGTGTCAGAAACCGTGCATCCTCTCTGCGCTGTGTAAATCGCTCTGTGGCCAGACGGTGTCACGTGAATCAATGCAAGATTAGACAGTGTATTAGAATAGCCCAAGAGTATTAGAAAATGAGATTTCAGTGACACACTTTTTGACCTTGCATGAAATTTTCTGGTCGTGAATATGCTGCACCTGCTGGTAAATGAGAAATCCATTTCTTTGTTGACATGATACAGGTTTATCTTAATTATATCACATTTAACTGTGTTATTACCATTTAAAAGGGAAAAAGGGAATGGTTCCGTGAAAATCACAGCACATTGTATGTATGCAAGCACCAGCTAGTACATGTGTCTATGAGTAGAGGAACTTGGCGAGACCTCATTTGATGTCAATCTTGGATTTCTGGCTACATCCACTGATCGCCAGGCATATCTCTGGATGTGTTTAATAATGCTACAATAATATTTTATATTACTATTGCTACAGTAATTGTTATTACTATTGCTACAGAAATATTTTATATTATTATTGCTACAGTAATATTTTATATTACTATTGCTACAGTAATATTTGTTATTACTATTGCTACAGTAATATTTGTTGTTACTATTGCTACAGAAATATTTGTTATTACTATTGCTACAGAAATATTTGTTATTACTATTGCTACAGTAATATTTGTTATTACTATTGCTACAGTAATATTTGTTATTACTATTGCTACAGAAATATTTTACATTATTATTGCTACAGTAATATTTTATATTATGTCATGTTGTTCCATAACCGTTGACATGTATTAGCAAGGCACCCTACATTCCTATATTTTATAGCAGTTACTTCATTTTTTCCTGTGTTAAAACCTATAGTTTTTTTAGATTTAAAGGTTTCTTGTGATTCATCAATCCACAATAGTTATTGCAGCAGAAATCTACACTGTTGAAAGTCAAGTCAGTAGATGGTGGCTCTTGAAAACGCTGTATGCAAAAAAATTTGCTACTGGCTAATTAGCTTGCACCATTATTTCCTTAAACTATCCGTGTATTATTCCAACAGTTTACTTCTGAATTACCTGCTACTATATTTCTTACAGTGCACCAGGGGGCACTGCTGGTTATATCAGTCTCAGTAACCCCTGGCAGACTCTTGCGAAACTTTGAAGATAAGCTCAGCCAATAATATCGCTTGTCAGCAAGTTCCGGCGGTCTTCACCTCAGCCCCATGCTGTGAACTGAAGCGTGGGTCAGATGGGTATCTGCACTGTTTTCACGCATAGTACAGTCATGAGCAATAAAGTAATTCCCATACAATGCAAAGGATATCTGCCAGGAGTAGTGTATGTAGTCACTTGCGAGGAAGATTTCTTACAGAAGTTACGAGGTTGTTTGAGGGATGTCGTTGTGTTGCCGCAGTGTGTGTGAGACTGTGCTGATGGACTTTGACGCACTGACGGAGGCTCAGTCAGCCTTTGGCACTGCCGCTGTCATCGTGATGAATGACAGTGCTGACGTGATCAAGTGCATCGCTCGACTCATGGAGTTCTACAAGCACGAGAGCTGCGGCCAGGTCAGTGTCATATGACTGCTAGCTTTCTCTGTATGATAGGTCAGTTTGAGACTAGAATATGCCAAACTGCTAACATATTGAAAGAGTCCCATCTATGTCTGATGTACAGCTTTATTTTATGACATGTTTAGCATGTTTTTAAGTTCCACACAGAATAATTTAAATAGTTTTAGGTTTTCTCATTGCCATTGAGTAGAATACAGTTTCATGATTAGGACAAGTATTCAGAAGACATTCTGTCACATTTTCACACATTTCACTAACAGTTGAACATAAATGAAATTTTTAAGTTACTTTTTAGTCCTTTGGGCCGAATCACTCTGCGTCCGCCATTAGCTGCCGTATCTCAGAAACCGTTCAGCAACTTTTTCTCTAATTTTGCACAGACATATCTTAGGGCACTGCCACTATGCACGAGAAATCTGTATTTGATTGAATCATTCTAAGGGCTCCCTAGGGCCTCCAACGACCCCAAAACCAATAAAAATATTTTTTCAAAAAACTGTTCAGCAACTTTTTCTCTAATTTTGCGTATACATTTTATGTGATAGTGTCACTGTACACAAGAAATCTGTATTTGATTGAATCATTCTAAGGGCACCCAATGACCCCCCAAAAGGACCCCAAAACTGGTACATTTTCACATTTTGTCTATTTTTTCAAAAACTTCAGTAATTTGTTATCTATTTTTGCAAAGACATTTCATGTGGTAGTACCACTATACACAATAAATCTGTATTTGATTGAATCATTCTAAGGGCACCAAAGGTCCCCTAAAATGCTAAATTTGCTAACTAAATTGTCTACAGCAGGAGCAGCTCTATCTGACTAATCCCTTTTCCTACAACATCCGTCACACCTCAATGTGGAGTGCAGGCCTGCCTGATGGAAACTGTGAATAATCTGTAATTGGTCACTGGCAGAGGCTAGTGTCAACAGACAGCACCCACTAGACCCCTGGACAGTTGGGCGTACATTTTAAGGGGTCATTCTGAACCAACCAAATGTCAACCATTAGAAGAGTTGACATAGTTCTGCTATACACAAGAAATCTGTATTTCATTGAATCATTCTAGTATCATCAGCATATAGTAGAACATACATTTTCAAGAAAATGTCTACATCATCATCACTAAGGTTGTTGTAAATTTCACCAGCTGCCATGTCAAGTCCCTTATAATTATGACTAACAGAGTGTTCAAAATCATTCAAGTAAATAGCAAATAACAAAAGAGACAAGTTTTCTCCTTGTGGTAACTCTACATCACATGAGAAGTAGGCAGACACAGCCCCCCAAAAGACAAAATGTTTACACTATCTGGTGATGTGGTTTTGAGAAGGGCCCTTGAGACTATCTCCTAATAGTATATTTTGTATATTGTGCCAGAAACTGAACTGGGGTAGCTATTCCCCTTCCCAAAACATCTGTCATGCGGAGTCTGTGTCTTGCATGGATATCTATTTGTATGCAGTTGTTTTATATAAGCAGGAAGTTTGTGAAATTACGTATTCTTAGGCTACAGAAAAGTAATTCCCAGTTTCTCAGCAATGCATGTATTTAAAAATAGATGCCACAACATTTTATTTTCTGTTATAATTATTCCTCTAAATGCAAGACATGGTGCATTAAGTGAACAGTAAACATGTCAACATTATACTTCCATCATAACCCTTAATGATCTGTAACTATGATTCACCAAAAAACATTTGATTAATAATTACCTACAGGGTTGTTTGATTTCTGCCGTGCAGAAACTGTTTCTGCCCGGCAGAAACGGCAACAATACGAAATACATGCCATTGATAGGCAAACGTGTTCTTTTTATAGAAAATGTCAGTTTCTTTCTGTACCTGTCTACGTATGATAACCATTTGTCCGCTCTGCTCACAATAAACAAGAAACATCACATGAATGATAAAAGGAAGATCACTGCCACTTAACTTGTGGATTATTATTATAAAACTGCTCTGCTACTGCTTGGTGGACAGTTAATTAGTGGCTTAAGGGTACCCATTACTCAAAAACGTCCATATAACCAATATGCCATATCTCTCTTAATATTGAACATATCATAACCAGATTTGGAGCACTGATTAGAAAAATGAATGGTATATGATGTGTGAAATATGGGCACATTTGGTTGTGTATTACCATGGCAATGAACGTTTCAAGTGAGATGGATTTTCACATCCTTGAAAAATATTCTGAGCTAACAACTGTATGTGTGATCATGCAAATGTCAAGAATCATTAGCTAGAATACTCCTTTGTGCAATAAGGTGGTTTTGGGCAAGGATATCTGACTTCAGTGACTGTTGTTCAGGTTTGAGCATTTTTCAAGACGTCATGAAAAAAGCTCAAACCTAAAGTCCCATCTCACAACAGTCATTGCAGTCAAACTTCCTTGCCCAAAACCACCTTATTGCACAAAGGAGTATTCTAGCTAATGATTATTGACAACTGCATGATCACACATACAGTTGTTAGCTCAGAATAATTGTCAAGGATGCATGGCCCTCTATCACACTAGAAATGTTGATTGTCATGGCACTGCACAAGCAAATGAGCCCACATTCCACATATCATGTACTATTCATTGAACTAATTAGTACTCCAAATTTAGCTAAGATATGTTTAGTACTAACAGAGATATGGCCTATGGCCGTTTTCGAGTAGTGGCTACCCTTAAGTTCAAATCAGGACGTTTTTCGCACCTGCATGGTAGTGTAGGCTCAGTAGTGTGCTGGCAGCCACTAAACCTATAGGCTTTTGTGAGTCACTGTCCCAGTGTCTGATGCTACCCTTTGCTCTCAAATAATCTGTCCTCTTAGTTTTACACATAAAGACATACTTTGGCATAACTTGATAAGTTTTTGTAGCAGCACATTTGTACTTCTAGTGTATCAGTGCAACATAACATACATACTGTGTGCCACTTTTGAATGTCATGCATGTAATATTTCCATGCAATCTATTTGCATATATAATGTAAAACTTCAACAGCCATTTCCTTCATTTTCACTTTTTGATCCCTACCATGTTCAATGCTCCATAACTTTGCCAATTTTTGTAGCAGTCATAATTTTTTTAAACCGTGTAAAGCACCCTACCAAACCTTTACAAGGATGTAAGAAAACAATGTTACAATTTTTCCGACTTATCACTCATTTGGATAGCCGGGGTCACATAGACGTATTAGTCCAAAGGACTTCAGGGCCTCTTGGCCCATTTTTTTATCAAACATATATGTACGGAATGTTTTTGTGTGGCCTTTAATTTGATGATTAAGATGAGTATTTGCCCGAATATATTTGATATTTCAATTTATACCGCAAATACAAAGAACAATATATATTTACATAGTTGTGACTTTTCATGACCTTTTTACCTGTGACTATTTATCACACTTGTGTTTGCTGGCCGTGTTACACTGAGTCATGTTGGTGTTTCAGTGCACCCCGTGTCGTGAGGGGGTTGGCTGGATGCAGAAGATTGTAGCTCGCTTTGGTGAGTCACATGTCTCTCTTCATTGATTTGGAGTCATCGCTAGCTGTAGAATTAAGTTGATAAAGTGCCACATCAAAGATTGTTTAAACTAAAAGCATGTGGTATATGGGATGGTGAGATTGGCTGGATAGAAACATGTTTTAGACCCCATTTGGAATATGGCATACAAGCATGGAGGCCATATCGTAAGAAGGACATAGATAAGCTAGAAAGAGTACAACGAAGAGCAACTAAGCTGATTCCTGAACTGAAAATCTTGGGTATGAAAGACGCCTATTAGAATGCGGGTTGACAACATTAGAGACTAGGAGGCTAAGAGGAGACCAAATAGTTTTTTTAATATTGAATGGTTATGAAGATATTGATACTTTTATTTGATATACAATATTTTCTTCAAACTTAAAGAAGGCAGTAGAACCAGAAGGCACAATGCGGCATTAGTCAAAGTACAGTGTAGGTTAGATGTGAGAAAATACTCATTCTCTCAGAGGACAAAAAATGACTGGAACAAATTATCTGATGATTGTGTTAATGCTAGCAGTGTGAATATGTTCAAAAGTAAAGTTGACAGCTATCTGGGGAGGGCGGGCTATACATAGCTGGAAAATTGTTGGGCTCTCATAAGCCAAAGGCTTCCTTGTCCGCATGCCGCCTGGAGCTTGTAGCCCTGGCCCACCTAGACGAAAGTTTGTAAACATTGATATAATGATGTCACTTCATTAACAGTGTCGGTCCGAAGCGTAAAGTATCAATGTCTGATGCCAAACAAAACTGCCTTTGGCCCCCCCAAACAAAAGTAACTTCCTCTGATATCGGACCTTAACATTTTGAGATGATCCCTAAGAACTTACTGTATCTTTGATTGAGTCATATATCGAGTTGTATCTCTTTCAGTAACGGGCAATGCACGACCAGACGAAATAGACATGTTGTATGAATTGAGCAAACAGATAGAAGGCCACACCATCTGTGCCCTAGCTGATGGAGCCGCGTGGCCTGTGCAGGTAAACAATTAATGTGAACTACTTATGGTTTCTGTGTGTGCAGCGTCCTTCCTAGAGTACAGCTGCGTGTAGTTGTGTTTGTATTATAAGGCTCTCACATTAGTAAACAATTTAACTTCAATAGATTCAGAATAATTTTCCAATTTCAGGCCATTCTCGTGAAAATCGTTGCAAGATTGGTTACAGTTTAAGTGTTCTACACAGCCACACAAGCACGCACGCACGCACGCACACACACACACACACACACACACACACACCACAAACACACACACACACTCACACACACACCACAAACACACACACACAGTCATACACACCACAAACAAACACACACACACACACACCCTCACAAACACACACACCACAAAACACACACACACCAGGCACACACACACACACACCACAAACACACACACCACAAACACGCACCACAAACCGCACACACACGCCACACGCACACACACCACAAACACACACGCACACCACAAACGCACACACACACCACAAGCCACCACACACACCACAAACCACCACACACACCACAAACACACACACACACCACAAACACACACATGCAAATTACACACACCATGACACACCACAAACACACACACACACACACCAACCTGAAACACACACACACACCACAGAGCACACACGCACAAACGCACACACACACCACAAACACACATTACCACAAACGCACCCGCGAACACACACGCCACAAACACGCACACACACCACAAACACACACCACAAACACACACCACAAACCACCACAAACACACACACACCACAAACGCACACACACACCACAGACACACCACACCACAGACGCACACCACAAACACACACACACCACAAAACACACAAACCACCACACACACCACAAACACACACACACACACCACACCACAAACACACACACCGCACCACAAACACACACCCACACCACAAACACACACAGAAACCGCACGCAAAGACACACGCACCACAGACGCACCGAGCCGCACACACGCACCACAAACGCACACCAAACGCACGCACGCCACCAGACGCACACGCCGCAAACGCACACAAACACACACACACACCACAAACACACACACCACAAACACACACACACACCACAAACACACACACACCACAAACACACACACACACACACCACAAACACACACACACACACCACAAACACACACACACACACCACAAACACACACACACACACACCACAAACACATATGCGCACATGCACAAATATACACAAACGTATGTTCACACCACACATGCGCACACATAATCTTTTTGTACCACAGGCAAGATGTTTGAAAAACCATTCTATATATGCACAGAACTGTGTTCATGTTGCACTGACCCACTTGACCACGCACTTGATCCTTGTCTTAAAGGGTCTCATACGTCACTACCGACCCCTACTGGAGCAGAGAATGCACGAACATGAGGAGAAACATGGAGCTCATGCAACCGTCAAGTTGTAGTCTGATATCATCACCACATTCAGACATCGTTGGACAGATTTACTGTGTGCTGCAGTAACATGCCGTTGTGGCTCGGATGCCACTGGATCACTGTTAGTGGAGAGGCACAAGATGTGGCTCAATTTATAGATTTCAAATTTGCTTGTTGTGCATGAATCATTAAATACAAGGACGGATTCAGGCCAAGCTGTTGCCTGCTGTTAACTTATTGTGGCTTCCCACCATTAGTGTTGTGTCTACACTCTGTATACGTGGGTTGGAATTGTTCCATTAGGGAGAATTATTGCCTCTTCAGGCAGTCACAAGCCAGGCCACATCTGCGTCCTGAGCAATAAAACATGAAAGTTGAAGTGAAATTCAATTAAATGTTGTAAGACTCGCCAAATTAAGTAGTTTTATTTTTGCTGATGTATTGAGAATGCGGGAATAGTTAGATCCCATCTTAAGGGATCATCTCAGATATCAGACGAAATTACTTTCATCTGGCCACAACCTCCCACCCACCCCAGATGAAAGTGTGTAAACATTGATATGATGATGTCAATGTATTAACAGTATTGGTCAGATGTGAAAAATATCGATGTCCGACGCCAGATGAAACTGCCCCTCCCTAAAACGAAAGTAATTTCTTCCGATAATGAACACCGATCTGAGATGATCCCTAACAAAGCCAGGGATGGTAGTTGACAACTACACTCTATTGCCATTCACTGAATCAATTGTCTTAGTTCGTCCTGTTATGTGTCTCCATTCAATCTGACCATGGAAACCATGAAAACACCTACGACCCTGCACAATATCAAAGCACAATTCCAGGAAATCCCAATAACTACTACTGAGACGACAGCATGGTAGTGCACACTCTATTAATTACTTCTACTTCGCCAACACTACGCGTAACATCACCACTACTTATCCAAATGTTCTCCTTCTCGACACAGCTTTCCAACAAATGATATCTATGAAACCAACTCCCTCCTGCAAACATACTTTTGTACCAATTAAATGTACTACAATCGACACTGTATATCTTATGAACTACCCCACCCAGAGCGGCAATGTTGGTGTCGGAATAAAGATGTGGACACTGGACACCAACTTCAGCTTATTCAAATATTTTGCATTTGACTTTCGTTGACATTCCTATCCGCCATTACACAAAATGGCGGCCGACAAAACCAATTATTTCCAAACCTTAAGAACCACATCTTACAAAACTTTTATTTTGTATTGAAATGTAGGTTTTCCGGGGTAGTGATTTAAAATACTTTACGTTTAACCTTGTCCGACATTCATATCAGACATTTATTTAAAAAAATGGGCCAAGTGGCCCTGAAGTCCTTTGGACTAATACGTCTATATGTGACCCCAGCTGACCAAATGAGTGATAAGTCAGAAAAATTGTAACATTGTTTTCTTACATCCTTGTAAAGGTTTGGTAGGGTGCTTTACATGGTTTCAAAAATTATATGACTGCTACAAAAATTGGCGAAGTTATGGAGCACTGAACATGGTAGGGGTCAAAAAGTGAAAATGTTGAAATTATAATATATGCAAATGGATTGCATGGAAATATTACATGCACAATATTCAAATGTGGCACACAGTATGTAATATGTATGTTATGTTGCAATGATACACTGGAGGTACAAATGTGCTGCTACAAAGACAATAAGTTATGCCAGATTATGTCTTTATGTGTAAAACTAAGAGGACAGATTATTTGAGAGCAAAAGGTAGACTCACTGTTTGACACAGTTTAAAACCTACAGGCAACTGTCCAGTTTAACAGGGGTCTAGTGGCTTAATGCTGTCTGTGACCAATTACAGATTAGTCACAGTCTCCATCAAACAATAGCAGGCAGAGAATCTTAGCTCCACAGCTGGGTGTAATACACAACAAGTGATAAATATATGATACACTGGAAGTACAAATGTGCTGCTACAAAAATGTATAATGTTATGCCAGATTATGTCTTTATGTATAAAATTAAGAGGACAGATTATCTGAGAGTAAAAGGTAGTCTAAAGAAAATAAAAAATAAACACAACTTGCAATTATAGAAAATCAATAGTTTTGAAGATACAGTTTAAAAGTGTTAGGCAACTGTTCAGTCTAACAGGGATCAAGTGTGTCTACTCTGCCTGGGTGCTGTGACCAATGAAAGATTAGTCAAGGTCTCAATGGACTAGGCTGTAAAGATTAGTCACAGCTGTTGACTTTGTGGCACAATACACATCTACTGTTGGGGGTTGTCTCAAGGGCCCTTCTCAAAACCACATCACTAGATAATGTAAAACTTTTGCACTTTGGGGGCCCCTTAGGTGCCCTTAGAATGATTCAGTGAAATACAGATTTCTTGTATATAGTGGCAGCACTCTAAGATACATCTATACAAAATTTGAAAAAAAGTTACTGAACAATTTTTGACAAAAATAGGCAAAATGTTACATTTTCACCAGTTTGGGAGTCCTTAGAATGATTCAATCAAATACAGATTTCTCGTGCATAGTGGCAGTGCCCTAAGATGTCTGTGCAAAATTAGAGAAAAAGTTGCTGAACGGTTTCTGAGATACGGCAGCTAACGGCGGACGCAGAGTGATGGCAATAGTCCCTTGGACCTTCGGCCAAAGGACTAAAAAGGCGGCCGTTCAAACGATTGTTCAAATCTTAAGAAACGCGTAGCCGACATTTTTTAAGAAGGCGAGTGTGAACGAATGTAGGTTTATGTTTAGAAAAGGTGTCTGATATTCACTTTCATGGTGCTTCACATTTCCCGCCACATTTGTGCATTTGAGTGTAGCACAGTCCCGCCTTTCTGTATAAAGTAGGTTTGTTATCCTTCAACTGTAACCTCCCCGGTGATCGGCACATCTACCCAAGGAGTCGTAGGACAACTGTCTCGTTGAGGCGGAATAACTCTCCAAGCGGCATGTGATATCTGCCTTCGTTCGATGAGCAATTTCCCATCACGTGACAGCGACGGTGGTCATGCTTGGTTCTTGTGTGAGAAGAACTGCACTATCAATGTTTCTCACTTGACAAGTGGCATACAGCTGCGGAAAACAACGAGCTGTCACATCGGACAACCGATAGATGGGATTTAATTTCTCTCTTTCGGACGACGTTGCTAACATACGCAGTTTGTTTTGATCGGGACTCCCAAAGGTTTGGTGCAATCTATCAGGCGGTCTTTGACAAACGTGTTGTACTGCCCCTGGCCGATCTTTTCTGTAATCACACTGCCAACAACACTTCCGTGGCAAACATCTCGGGTGTCTATAACCGGCATATATTAGTATCATATCCTGGATCACAAAACTGATTGACACATTCTTGAAATGTAACCGTCAGAGAGGTAACATCCTAGACAAGTTTGTTTGGATGCTTGTAGACTGTTCATGGTAACCGTGTTCCCCATCGTCTGAAGACACATTTCTTTTGTGTTTCATATTAGTGTCACTCTTGATGAACACTGCCCTCTACTAAAACCAATTTTAATTAGTTATCGTATTCGTATAATGATTATTCAGTATTTCTCACGTAAACTTTTATATCAAATGTTTTACTAAATTATTTACTATTATTAATCATACATGTATATATATATTTATTAGTATCATTTTTATATAGTTATTGTGCTAGATTGATTAGTATTAATATTCTTTAATTTTGATGAATAACTGCTATTTATTTACTTCTTTATTTAGAAATTCTACATTATTCAATATGTATGTATTTATTTATTTTATTCTTTACCACTAATATTTATTTTAAATTAATATACATATTTATTGCAATTCTACCATTTTTATGTATTTTAATATGTTGTGAAGCGCCACGAACAATACTGGATGTGGCGCTATACCAAATAAAATATATTATTATTATTTATTTAAGAAGGTTCAAATTCCCAGACGAGTGTGTGTGTGTGCTAAGGACCTCAGGTATCGAATGTGAGCGGGGAGGTTCTTGTTCTAGGTGGCGTAGTTCATGAGATATAGGGGCAGCAGGGTCGATGGCCGCCATCTGTAAACATGACGGATGTGAATGTCAGAAAAGGTCACAGTAAATTATTTGAAATCAGTACCCAGAAACCTATATTTTTAGGACAGGATGACGGCTGTATGTGACGCAATTCTCAATATATGAAGATTGCTAGTGCCCACTACTCTATATGCTGATATACTGTCCATGTGGGTACTGCCTCGAGCCCAAAGGTTGATGGGATGCATCGAGTCCAAATATACTCCTCCCGCTGGAATCAGCTGGAGGAGTATATGTTATTTTTTTTACAGTTTAGGGATTCGCGTTTCATTAATAAGCCGTCGTGTGGCTTAATGTCAACACGGTCACGCAGTGTCATACGTCTTGCACATGGTTCGTCTCATGGTTCGTCTCGCCTCGGTAGTAGTATATAGGGCCATCTGGTGTATCACTTTGTGGTGTTTTTGCACCCCCATGGTCCAAAGCTAAGATGGCGGCGCCTTTCGTCGGGATACGTGTATGTACGTGTGAGTAGTCACGTGACCGGATGTAGGGCACCCCTGGTGGAAGAGAGCGGCGGAGTGAGTATCCATTGATGTCCCATCGTGTATAAGGGTTTTGAGTAGTTCTTTAGCGGTTAGGGCAGAAGACTCTCGTACCAGAGGTGGTATTGTAGTGGTTAGAGCAGTGCACTCTCAAATAGAGGTGGTAGTGTAGTGGTTAGAGCAGCGGACTCTCATTTGAAGAGGTGGGAGTGTAGTGGCTAGGGCAGTGGACTCTCATACAGAGGTGGTCGTGTAGTGTTTGAGCAGTGGACGCAAGGTATACTGCCCATTAACCTGCAATGTGTACTACCCATTAACCTGCAATGTGTACTGCCCACTAACCTGCAAAGTATACTGCTAACTAGCCCGCAAGGTATACAAGGTGACCGTGGGAGAACGGTGCTGGATGGGAGGTTGTTAGGCGTGGTTCAGCCCAGAAAGTTGTAAAGTACAAGTTATATCAGCAAAGATGACATGTAACAGCTGGCAATGCGTGAGCGCGGCTTATCAGAAAACAGACGACAATTACCGAGGACAGACCCATTGGAAAAACCGAGGACAGACCCATGAGAAAAACATATGGCCGTGTGGAATAGATATGATTAAAAGCTAATTGACGTAGACTGAGTCTGCTGATATATATCACTCTGGGCGGGGGCACCCATGGGGAAATTCTAAGATGGCGCCCGTCTCCACGTGACCTACCCCCTGGAGGAAAGAAGTGTAAGTAGTGGACCCACCTGGTGGAAAGTAAAGGAGCTAGTGTATGCTGCTGAGGGGGAACTAGCCTATCACGGGACCGACCTCCTAGTGGAAGTAGTGCCATCTGGCGGGTGATGGAGGAGTAATGAGGGAAGATTAAAGGCTAATTCACGTAGACTGAGTCTGCTGATGCATATATCACTCTGGACGGGAGCACCCATGGGGATATTCTAAGATGGCGCCCGTCTCCACGTGACCTACCCCATGGAGGATGCGTGAGCGCGGCTTATCAGAAATAGACGACAATTACCGAGGACAGACCCATTGGAAAAACCGAGGACAGACCCATGAGAAAAACATATGGCCGTGTGGAATAGATATGATTAAAGGCTAATTGCCGTAGACTGAGTCTGCTGATATATATCTCTCTGGGCGGGGGCACCCATGGGGAAATTCTAAGATGGCGCCCGTCTCCACGTGACCTACCCCCAGGAGGAAAGAAGTGTAAGTAGTGGACCCACCTGGTGGAAAGTGAAGGAGCTAGTGTCTGCTGCTTAGGGGGAATTAGCCTTGCACGGGACCGACCTCCTAGTGGAAGTAATGCCACCTGGCGGGTGATGGAGGAGTAATGAGGGAAGATTAAAGGCTAATTGGCGTAGACTGAGTCTGCTGATATATATCACTCTGGGCGGGAGCACCCATGGGGAAATTCTAAGATGGCGCCCGTCTCCACGTGACCTACCCACTGGAGGAAAGAAGTGTAAGTAATAAAGAGGTAAAGAAAAGCACAAGAAGAACAAGACAAGCTCAAGCACAGTACACACTAGCTGAGAAGGAGGTAAAGAAAAACGCCAGAAGAGAAAAGACAAGCTCAAGCACAGTACACACTAGCTCAGAAAGAGGTAAAGACAAACACGAGAAGAGACAAGACAAGCTCAAGCACAGTACACACATAAGGAGGGACAGAACAAGATGCAAGCGGTGGATGCAGAAGGTATGTGGACAGTTGAAGATACAGTAAAGAGGTACAGAGCGATATGTAAGTGGTAGATGCAGAAGGTATGTGGACAGTTGAAGATACAGTAAGGAGGTAGAGAGCGACATGCAAGCGGGAGATGCAGAAGCTATGTGGACAGTTGAACATACAGTAAGGAGGTACTGAGCGACATGCAAGCGGGAGATGCGGAAGGTATGTGGACATTTGAAGGTACAGTAAGGAGGTAGAGAGCGACATGCAAGCGGGAGATGCAGAAGGTATGTGGACAGTTGATGAGGCAGTAAGGAGGTACAGAGCGACATGTAAGCGGGAGATGCAGAAGGTACGTGGACAGTTGAAGATACAGTAAGGAGGTAGAGAGCGACATGCAAGCGGGAGATGCAGAAGGTATGTGGACAGTTGAAGATGATACAGTAAGGAGGTACAGAGCGACATGCAAGCGGGAGATGCAGAAGGTATGTGGACAGTTGAAGATACAGTAAGGAGGTAGAGAGCGACATGCAAGCGGCAGGTACAGAAGGTATGTGGACAGTTGAAGATGATACAGTAAGAAGGTACAGAGCGACATGCAAGCGGGAGATGCAGATGGTATGTGGACATTTGAAGATACTGTAAGGAGGTAGAGAGCGACATGCAAGCGGCAGGTGCAGAAGGTATGTGGACAGTTGAAGATAATACAGTAAGGATGTACAGAGCGACATGCAAGCGGGTTATGCAGAAGGTATGTGGACAGTTGAACATACAGTAAGGAGGTAGAGAGCGACATGCAAGCGGCAGGTGCAGAAGGTATGTGGACAGTTGAAGATGATACAGTAAGGAGGTACAGAGCGACATGAAAGCGGGAGATGCTGAAGGTATGTGGACAGTTGAAGATAAAGTAAGGAGGTAGAGAGCGACATGCAAGCGGCAGGTGCAGAAGGTATGTGGACAATTGAAGACGATACAGTAAGGAGGTACAGAGCGACATGCAAGCGGGAGATGCAGAATGTATGTGGACAGTTGAAGATACAGTAAGGAGGTAGAGAGCGACATGTAAGCGGCAGATGCAGAAGGTATGTGGACAGTTGAAGATACAGTAAGAAGGTAGAGAGCGACATGCAAGTGGGAGATGCGGAAGGTATGTGGACAGTTGAAGATACAATAAGGAGGTAGAGAGCGACATGGAAGCGGCAGATGCAGAAGGTATGTGGACAGTTGAAGATACAGTAAGGAGGTAGAGAGCGACATGCAAGCGGGAGATGCAGAAGGTATGTGGACAGTTGAAGATACAGTAAGGAGGTAGAGAGCGATATGTAAGCGGGAGATGCGGAAGGTATGTGGACAGTTGAAGATACAGTAAGGAGGTACAGAGCGACATGCAAGTGGGAGATGCAGAAGGTATGTGGACAGTTGAAGAGGCAGTAAGGAGGTACAGAGCGACATGTAAGCGGGAGATGCAGAAGGTATGTGGACAGTTGAAGAGGCAGTAAGGAGGTGGAGAGCGATATGCAAGCGGCAGATGCAGAAGGTATGTGGACAGTTGAAGATGATACACTAAGGAGGTGCAGAGCGACATGCAAGCGGGAGATGCAGAAGGTATGTGGACAGTTGAAGATACAGTGAGGAGGTAGAGAGCGACATGTAAGCGGCAGATGCAGAAGGTATGTGGACAGTTGAAGATACCTTATTGTATCTTCAACTGTCCACTTACCTTCTGCATCTCCCGCTTGCATGTCGCTCTCTACCTCCTTACTGTATCTTCAACTGTCCACATACCTTCTGCATCTGCCGCTTGCATGTCGCTCTCTACCTCCTTATTGTATCTTCAACTGTCCACATACCTTCCGCATCTCCCACTTGCATGTCGCTCTATACCTTCTTACTGTATCTACAACTGTCCACATAACTTCTGCATCTCCCGCTTGCATGTCGCTCTGTACCTCCTTACTTTATCATCTTCAACTGTCCACATACCTTCTGCACCTGCCGCTTGCATGTCGCTCTCTACCTCCTTACTGTATCTTCAACTGTCCACATACCTTCTGCATCTCCCGCTTGCATGTCTCTCTCTACCTCCATACTGTATCTTCAACTGTCCACATACCTTCTGCATCTCCCGCTTACATGTCGCTCTGTACCTCCTTACTGCCTCTTCAACTGTCCACATACCTTCTGCATCTCCCGCTTGCATGTCGCTCTCTACCTTCTTACTGTATCTTCAACTGTCCACATACCTTCCGCATCTCCCGCTTACTTATCGCTCAGTACCTCCTTACTGTATCTTCAACTGTCCACATACCTTCTGCATCTGCCGCTTACATGTCGCTCTCTACCTCCTTACTGTATCTTCAACTGTCCACATACCTTCTGCATCTCCCGCTTGCATGTCGCTCTCTACCTTCTTACTGTATCTTCAACTGTCCACATACCTTCCGCATCTCCCGCTTACTTATCGCTCAGTACCTCCTTACTGTATCTTCAACTGTCCACATACCTTCCGCATCTCCCGCTTACTTATCGCTCAGTACCTCCTTACTGTATCTTCAACTGTCCACATACCTTCTGCATCTCCCGCTTGCATGTCGCTCAGTATGTCCTTATTGTATGTTCAACTGTCCACATAGCTTCTGCATCTCCCGCTTGCATGTCGCTCTTTACCTCCTTACTGTATCTTCAACTGTCCACATAACTTCTGCATCTCCCACTTACGTATCGCTCTGTACCTCCTTACTGTATATTCAACTGTCCACATACCTTCTGCATCCACCGCTTGCATCTTGTTCTGTCCCTCCTTATGTGTGTATTGTGCTTGAGCTTGTCTTGTCTCTTCTTGTGTTTTTCTTTACCTCTTTCTGAGCTAGTGTGTACTGTGCTTGAGCTTGTCTTGTCTCTTCTGGCGTTCTTCTTTACCTCCTTCTCAGCTAGTGTGTACTGTGGTTGAGCTTGTCTTGTTCTTCTTGTGCTTTTCTTTACCTCTTTACTACTTACACTCTTTCCTCCAGGGGGTAGGTCACGTGGAGACGGGCGCCATCTTAGAATTTCCCCATGGGTGCCCCCGCCCAGAGTGATATATATCAGCAGACTCAGTCTACGTCAATTAGCTTTTAATCATATCTATTCCACACGGCCATATGTTTTTCTCATGGGTCTGTCCTCGGTTTTTCCAATGGGTCTGTCCTCGGTAATTGTCGTCTGTTTTCTGATAAGCCGCGCTCACGCATTGCCAGCTGTTACATGTCATCTTTGCTGATATAACTTGTACTTTACAACTTTCTGGGCTGAACCACGCCTAACAACCTCCCATCCAGCACCGTTCTCCCACGGTCACCTTGTATACCTTGCGGGTTAGCAGTATACCTTGCAGGTTAGTGGGCTGTACACATTGCAGGTTAATGGGTAGTACACATTGCAGGTTAATTGGCAGTATACCTTGCGTCCACTGCTCAAACTCTACACGACCACCTCTGTATGAGAGTCCACTGCCCTAGCCACTACACTCCCACCTCTTCAAATGAGAGTCCGATTCTCTAATCACTACACTACCACCTCTATTTGAGAGTGCACTGCTCTAACCACTACACTACCACCTCTGGTACGAAAATCTTCTGCCCTAACCGCTAAACTACCATCTCTGTATGAGAGCACTAGCCACTACACTATCACCTCTGGTATAAGAGGCCACTGCTCTAACTACTACACTACCACCTCTTGTACGAGAGTCCACTGCCCTAAGCACTATACTACCACCTCTGGTATGAGAGCCCTAACAACTACACTACCACCTCTGGTAAGAGAGCCCACTGCTCTAACCACTACACTCCCACCTCTGGTATCAGAGTCCACTGCTCAAACACTACACGACCACATATGTATGAGAGTTCACTGCCCTAGTCACTACACTCCCACCTCTTGAATGAGAGTCCGCTGCTCTAACCACTACACTATCACCCCTGTATGAGAATCCACTGCTCTAAACACTACACTACCACCTCTGGTACGAGATTCCACTGCCCTAACCGTTAAACTACCACCTTTGTATGAGAGCACAAACCACAACACTATCACCTCTGGTATGAGAGTCCACTGCTCTAATCACTACATTACCACCTCTGATATGAGTTCTTTCATACACATACATACATTCATTCGATAGATATCATATGTGTATTTACACAGTGTTCTTCACGCAAACTACATGTGACGTGTGTGCATATACTTCTTCTTCTTCTGATAATCTCAGCCTTCCTTACGTTTATTTATTTATACTCACTTCATTCGTTATGTGACAGTTGTCTATATTTACTTTTTAGTTCTGACGATGACTGTGACGACTCTGACAGTGTCAGCTCCACTGTCTCGGAATGCACGTAAGTTTTCGACGATTATATACCTACTTTTACTAATACTAATATCACTATTTCATGACCTATTTACCACGATTCTCTTTCTCTTCAATGTACATATACATGTTGTGTCACAGCCCTTTCTTATCTTGACCTAGCCTGCCCTTTCTCGTGTCGGCTAACTACGTGGTGTCTGGTTACATCGCTCCGGTTACATCAGCATATCATAGTCCATTCTCTCGTCTGTTGACCTAGCATGCCCTCTTGTCGTGTCGGCTACCTACGTGGTGTCTAGTTACATCGCTGATCTATTCTCACCAACTGTACCTCGAATGTTTTCAAACTTATTATTATTATTATCATTTTTATTACTATTATTATTTATTATCATTATATGTTCCAGAGAAGAAGAACTGCTGTTTGAGCACGGGTGCTCCTTCTGTCTTGTTATGAAAGAGTTACTATCTACCAAAGAGAAGTATGATCCGCCGAGTCCCTGGTATGACCCGGATGACGTCTCCGCCGTGGATACAGGCGATCATGAGAATTGGTGTTCAGATGAGGATGCAGACGACGACGACGGATACTTTGACTGTATCGATCGTTGATTTACCATTAAATTGTATTCACATTTGAAAATAGTTGTTTGTTGATTTTTATGTTAGCTTTCATTCTTTCATACGTATATATATATACATACACTTTCATTTCCAATCTTATTCTTATATCACATCATCAATACATCATTCAGTATACTTCTTTATCTCTAATGACCCACCTTTGAACACTTTCCTCTTTGTTCTTTCGTTTTTATCTTCCTTATACACGATGGGACATCAATGGATACTCACTCCACCGCTCTCTTCCACCAGGGGGTGCCCTACATCCGGTCACGTGACTACACACACATACATACACGTATAGATACCCTACGAAAGACGCCGCCATCTTAGATTTGGACCATGGGGGTTCATAAACACCGCAGAATGATACACCAGATGGCCCTACCTACTACTGTCGGTATATCGTTCGTCTTACCCTGCGGCGTGTTCGGGCGAGGACACGGCGATAGCGGAATGTCAGTAACAGCTGGATGTCGTTGACCGGTCGGCTTGTTGACCGGTGTTCGGGACGGACTTTCTCTCGTCTGGCGTCAGGTCATCAGCTGTAGTCTCGACGCTGTATGACCGCTGTTCCAACCCCTTCTATAAACGCCCAAACTCCAAGTGTTGGGTCCAGGCAGTGCCTGTCCAACTGTAAGTTCTTTCAGCTTTGAATGCATGTCGTAATGCCGTCGGTAATTTCGCTTTCGTTGTTCGATGGCAAGGCTGACCTTTCTTCTTTGAATTTTTGGTGCCAACAGACTGTTTCTTGTCGGCAATAGTGTCTTGGTCCGGTGTGACATCAAAGTTGCACGGGCGAACTTTCTAAGCCTTCTGTTAGTGTTTTGCGCCATTCTAGAATAGCCTTCAGTTGATCGCTTCTATTCAGTTTGATCTTCCTGAGCAAAGCTTTAGCCGTTTTCACAGCGTTCTCCGCTTTCCCGTTGCTTTGCGGGTAGTGCGGGCTTGATGTTCTGTGCTCAAAGCCCCACTCACAAGCAAATTTCGCAAATTCCTGTGGTCGATATTGTGAAGCGTTATCGCTGATCAAAATTGAGGGAACGCCATGACGCCCGAAGTGTGGCCGTAAAGCGTTGATAACAACCTGTGTCATGGTCTTCTTCAGCTCATTGTTCTCGAAGAAGTTACTGTAGTAATCTACCAGTACGACGTAATGCTGTCCGTCGAGCTTAAACAAGTCCGTTGCAACCTTGGACCATGGCAGATGGGGGAACTCGTGCGTTTGCAACTTCTCGCGGCAATGTTCCATTCGATGTGCGTTGCAAACATCGCAATTGCTGATATGGTCCTTCTTCTCAGCATTCATACCGGGCCAACAGATGACCTCACGCGCCCTGCGAAGGCATCACTCTACACCAACGTATCGCTGGTGTATTAGTTTGACCATTTCCGTACGGGGATTATTAGCGTGTCGTCCTTGAAGATGAGGCCATCTTCAACTAACAGTTCGTCTTTGTACTGCAAGTACGGATTTAGTACTTCATTGCCGATACTCACGGCTGGCCACCCTGACTTGATGGCCTTCTCGAGCTCCCGCAACACTGCGTCATCCTTGGTGGCGTGCTGCAGCTCGATCAGTTTCTGTTCAGGCAGCAGAATGTTGTCACTGAACATCTTCTCTTCCGAGTCGTCAACTTTATTGACATCGATACGAATGTCTCGTTTGACTTTAGTGTTGTACGCTCGGCTCAACGTATCGGCCACATACATAATTTCCGATCCTCACCTCTAGTGGATACTTCTGCAGTCGCAGTCTCATGCGCTGTTGGCGCTTCGGTGCCATGCGGATTTCTCTCTTAAAGATACTTTCTAGCGGCTTGTGGTCTGACTCCACGTGAACAACATCCCGTCCGTAAATGTAGTCGTTGAACCGCTCACATGCGAACACTATCGCCAAAAGTTCTTTTTCGATATGTGCGTAATTGTGTTCGGTGTCCGTCATGACTCGGCTTGCGTAACATATGGGCTGGCCGTCCTGCATGAGCGCAGCTCCCAGGCCCGTCTGCGTTGCATATGCCTGGATTGTTACGCCTTTATCCACGTTGTAGTAATGCAGCACCGGGGGGTTACTGAGCTTGTCGTGTTGGTGTGCGACTCGCTCCATGTGAACTCATTTTCCCTGCATTTGAGTTCACGCAACGGAGCTGTGAAGTCGGTCGGTCCCTTGCCGAGGTACTGTACGGTGCCACATAGGCGGCATACTCCTTCGACGTCGGTGGGCATTGGCATGTCGAGTACGGCCGCATATTTCTTCGGATCAGGTTTTATGCCCTCGTCTGTCAGCAGACATCTCATGGAACCGACTTCATGTAGCTTGGTTTCTCTCACGACATCTCTCGAAAAATGAGTGTAGGTTGACGTCATATTCGACGGCGTCTTTCCGCGTAATGATGAAATCGTCAGCGATTACATGGGTGCCCTCCAATCCTTCGATGGTCTCATGCATTTTCTTCTGCCAGACTTCCGATGCGCTGCATATGCCAAATGGCATACGCTTCCATCTGTAGCGTCCAAATGGCGTGTTAAGTGTTGTGAGTCGGCTTGATTCCTCATGTAATACTATTTGCCAGAACCTGTGTCTGGCGTCCACAACAGTGAAGATACGCGCACCGCTGACTCGTGTGGCAATCTCTTCTATCAGTGGCATTTGATATTGCTCTTGCTTGATAGCTCTTTTTTTAGATCCCGTGGATCCATTCAAATGCGCAATTTCCCTGGCTTCGACACGAACAGCAAGCTGGAAACCCAATCTGTAGGTTTTCTGGCTGGCGCAATGATGTCATCGTTGACCATCCCACGCAGCTCATGTTTCAGCTTGCCTCTTAGTGCCACTGGTACTCGTCGAGGGGCTTGTATTACAGAATTAACGTCTCTGTCAATCTCGATGTGGTACTGGCCTGGTAATTTTCCAAATCCCTCGAAAACATCTGCATACCGGTGCAGTATGTCGGCTTCGTCAAAGCAAAGCGTCTTCTCTGCCTGCTTTGCATCAACTGTGTTTACACTCGGGGGCTGCGGCGAGTCTTCAAACTGTCGAATATTATCCAAATCAGTCCACTTGAGTGCACCGATGCTAACGCATGCCTGGCGGCTTAGCAGTGGTTGATAGTGTTTACCGCTCATCACTTTGAAGTGAGAGCAGATTGTGTTTACGGCCGTTTCTATGGACTTGGGAGTGTTGTGATCTTACTTTACATACTTAGATTGAGCGGCTCCCGACTAGAGACGCACGAGGCAGTCAAAGCACGCCATCCAGATCTGTCGCATGTTAGTGTTCTGACGTCGCTCCAGCTTTTGTTGACCAGGTGTAGGTCGCGGTCAATTGTTTGGCGCCAATTCATTCTTGGTCGTCCCCTCTTTCTCTGGCCAGTTTGTATCCACCAATAGCGCTTGTTCGACAGGTCTAGTCAGCTCATTCGTCTTCTGCAGATAGTAGGTGTTGCCAGAGGTTGTCCTGATCGTATCCGGACTTCTATGTTCATCTCATGGTCGCTCCAGTGTATGCCCAAGATGTTTCGCAGAATTTAGTGTTGAATTCATCAATTTTGTTTTCTTGGCTTGTTTTTAGTTGCCATGTTTCACATCCGATCGGAGGGTTATTATAACGTTTGAGTGCTGTGATAGCCGTCACATTAACTTTCTTTCCTCCATACACAGTAAGCGTGTCTGAGACTCGTGTTAGATTCTGTAAGTTAGTGTCTCCTGTAGGTAATTTGTAGTCACGCAGCGGAATGATGTTACACTGTGATCCGGTATCGCACTCGAACTGTACTCTGCAACCCGATGCCAAGTGTTATATAACTAGCATCCGTCTACCGTCCGTCCACACGGCTAACCAACTGTCGTGTAGCCTAATCGTCTATCAGACTACTCACACCATATTCTTCATTTCCGACAGTTTTAATGTCTCTTCTGTTGACTCTGAACTTGCGACACTTGGCAGCAAAAGATTCAATCCCTGACAGGCTCTGCATTTCTGGTCCCAAGTTGGACCAGTTTTTGCGTGTGCTCTTTCTCGCGGTCTTCCGCGTTTTGCCTCGTTGCAACGCTTTCCAAACTGTCTCGTTCTTGTGCCTTTTCTCATCGCGGTATGTCTGTGTCACCGATGGAACTCCATGCCTTAGCTCGTTCAGCTTTCACTTCTGAACTTCTGATGATGTCTAAGGCTTTCTCCAGCATTAAGTAGTCTATCTCAGACTCTCTCGTCCAGAACACTCGACACTAGATGATCATAGTAAATCTCATCCATCGTGATCACATCAAATGCATAGTTTGTTCCGATTCTATGCAGTTCGTTGTACCATGTCATAACATCTTCACCGGCCCGTCCGTGAATTAAATCTATGTCGCTTATACGGTACATTTACTCTGGGCGTACAGTAATTTTCGTACATTTGTAGAACTGACGCTACTTTGTACCGATCCTCATCATCAGTCCACGGGTGATTTTGTTAGATGTCCTTCGGACTTTGGCCGCTCACTGACAACAACGTACTCACTCGTGTCCGTTCTGTTTTTTGGTCCAGGTCCGTGGCGACTTCATATTCGATCCAGGCGGTTACCGCGTCGATTTGCTGCGGCGGCCGCTGTGGTATACTAATACTACTGTGCGTAGTCACTTTACGATTAAGTAGTGGCGATGGCGTAGACATGACCGAATCCCTCACTTAACGGAGTCTAGCTGATCTGTTATCAGGCACAGTTGACACAATCCCGCTGCGCTTGTAATTCAGCTTACGCAATCCAGTCAACACGTAACGGTAGGTCACTTCCTGACACCGTGTAACAGCATTGCTTGCATATAACTGAATAATATACAAACAAAACGTCATGATCATATATATTGATTACGCAGCTATCTACCTACACGGACTGATCTAACCCAAGCCTAGAATGGTTCACTACTCTAAACAACGGTAGCTCCCACTACTCTATATGCTAATTTACTGCCTCGAGCCCAACGGTTATTGTTATGCATCGAGTCCAAAAATACCCCTAGTCGGGAAGCACAGGGGTCGAAATGGACAACTCTTACTATTGTTGGTTGCCCTGGTTTTTAAACTTCAATCCTTCCTGAATAATAATCCAGAGGGAAACCCTCTAAAATCAGTTGGCCTAATTCTGAAAATTGGATTTAAGTTCAGGCCTATAAGGTCTCTGAGTGGCTGTTTTGTCATAATTAGCTACGAAACTAAGTTCGGTATCAGTAAGTAGTAATGTAGGTCTCTTACGAGTTATGCTGGATGTGGAGTGGAGGAAGAGGAATGACGAACTACCAATGCCACCCCTGTCGGATAAGTCGTGAACTAAATATGGGTCCTGCCTAAATTGGTGCGTCTTATTTATGAAAATTGGCGCCCCTTGGTGGAAAGATTACGAACTGAAAGAGAAGTACAAATAACTCCCCCTGACAGATGTCAGTGAACCAAATATCGATACCGCTTAAAATCGTGCCTCTCGTTTCCTTTTATTATAAAAATAGGTCAAAGACGTCATTAAATAGGTCAGTGACGTCGTTAAATAGGCCATTGCGCATGCGCAATGGTGTCATTTCTTATATGTTATAGGTTGTGGACCATTTCTCAGGTATAGCGCCCCCGTAGCCTATACATTTACAACTATAAAATAGGTCCAAACATGACGAATCGGTAGAGAACTAGTCAAATTATGTCATTTCTGGTTACCATACAGATCTACGACCTTCCCTTTCACCCTGTTTGTAAATTTTTGCCTATCAATGACTCTCATTACTAGCATACGTCGACTGCTTCCTGTATTAACAAAGAGGTATTTGTCAATTTGTGTGTACCTATGTATGTTATCAATAGCAGACGTGAAGTGATTCCTGAACATGTAACATTCTTTCGGACATCTTTATCAACAATATCAAGGTCTCCCTATCTTTTAACATTAATCAGTGCTATAGTTTTTGAGCAATGCTACAGTTTTACATAGGTTCTTTTCAGAGCCAACCACATTGTCACAAAAGAGTATTAGCTATTCTCATAGGTTAGAAATTTCGTGTTCGTTCGGCACGACCACGTGACCTTTATGTTCTGTCGAACTGTTATAAAAGGCCTGCGTTCAACGGCTAGTCCGACGACCAGTTCGACGACCAAACCAATTTCGTCTCTGTCATCAGCTCCGTCAACCAATCCAACCATCAACCCAACGTCTTCACGTCCGAAGAAACGTCGGAAGCTTTTGTCTCGTTATGCCTGCTGCATGTGTGGCAGTACCTTCAGTTGTAAAGGGAGTTGGGACATTCATGTGAAGCAGGGCTACTGCCAAAGGAAGCAAGATAAGCAGCGGTGGCGTAAAGAACAACTTGAAGAGCTAATAGTAAGTTTCAATTACTCAGTGTTCAAATACTATTCAGGTCTAGTTCTAAGTCAAAGCCTGCTACAAAGAATATAATATTATATTTCTCTTATACATACCAGTTGATCATTCATTATTAAACTCATCCCTTCACTATTTCAGTGGCAAAAAAAGGAACGTACTGCTGCATTTCTCGATACTTCTCCCTCTTCTCCCTGTTGCGGCAAATATCGACCCTCCAAGCGACTGTCTCCACTGCTTAACATACCCAAGCAGTGCAAGGAGAAACGACGACAGTCTTTACATAGATCTACTCTACAGCCCGTGAATGCGTATTTTCTACTCTATTATCGACCTCGCGATGCGGCAGACTCGAGCGATGAGGACGAGCTAACGAACCGACCCATCATGCCGGTGACCAACCGCCCTTCTGTACTGACGGAACCAGAGGGCGAGGACATCTGGTACACTAGGCTCTGCGATGTATCAACTTCCGCTTCTGACGATGTCACAATTTCTGCCGACACGATCGATGTGCCAACTTCCGCTCCTGTCGATGTCACAATGTCTGCCGACACGGTTGATGTGACAACTTCCGCTTATGTCGATGTCGCAACTTCTGCCGATACGGCCGAAGTGACAACTTCTATCGATGGTACCAATGTAACAACGACCGCTCCTGAAGACGTCAAAACTTCTATTCACGTGACCAATGTCTAGTCTCTGGTTCTTGTAGTTATGGAGTGTGACATGTAAATACGTTTGTGTTGTACATGAATAAAAGGTGCAAACCTCATCTTGTATCTTTTTCATAGTGTAATGCAAAGCATATTTTGGGAACCTTACTAATAACCTTACACAAACAGGCAAAGTCGACCTCTTTGTGGGACAGGAAACTCGGAATAGACGGGTTACTGCGACAACGGACGATATATCGCACGAGACTACGGATGTGATTTATCAATCTACCGCGCTGAAACGCTAAAAGCGAGGAGGAGGAGGGATACAGACAAGAGACGAGACAACGGACGATAAATCACACGAGACAACGGACGAGATATCGTACGAGACTACGTGTTCCAATAGCCATTCCGTTCTTTACGTTTGAACAGTAAACACATACACCATGAGCTTATGTACTAGTCTACCAGCTGCCAACAAGCCTACACCATCATCACGGGCGGCCTTCCAATGCCCAGATTGCAAGAGACATTTCACACGTCGGGACAACTTGAAACGGCACAGTCTCCACAGTCGCTATGCACTGTCGACAAACGCTACGTCGCTGAAACCACTTGTCCCGGCGCCCACTATGACATCTGTGTCTTTGACCCCAGCAACAAACTCGACTCGTTTCCATCTCAGGCCCCTACTACGACACATGTGCCTCTGTCCTCAGCGACAAACTCGATATTGTTGTTTCCATCTCAGGAGAACTTGGAGCATACAAAGAAGATGGCGCTGGTCGATCGCCGTATTTTGGAAAGCATTCAACCGCAACGGCCTTCGACTGCTAACTCTATCGAAAGTGTCTTGCGACGACTCGACAATGAAATGCAAGGCATATTAGAACGAAGTGATATACACGAGAGGGAAAAGTTGTGTTGTATAACCAGGTATTGAGTCGGTACAACGATCTTTCCGACAAACGTATCCAAAGACAAAGTACAACCTGCTAACGAAAATGAAATCGTCGAAAAGGAGAGCATCGAAAACGACATCATCGACAGCGTTCCAAAAACTATGAAGCAGAAAGCACGAAGACTACTCGATAAAATGAAAAGTGTCGTAAGGTGGAACGATCGTGGCAATATGACGTACTGAAACAAGGTGGTACACGGAAGTAATATTGTAGATCTCGTGAACGACGTGTTGAGAAAACGGAAGTCGTTTGATCCGGTAGGATGGAAAACCTTCGCTCGTGGTCTCAAGGACGTCAACACACCAATGGATTTAGTCGGGAACTCAGATCGTTGGCTTTACATGCAGACAGCGTCAGTGGACGACGATATGTCAAAGGAAACCAGCATTCCATTTGACTTCGATTGTCATCGGAATCGTATATGACCTGCGCCATCTCGTCGCGCAGCTCATTCGGCGACACTTTTGCAAATCACACGTTGGGAACCATATTAGTATTACCGAGTTGCGACAAAAACAGGTTCGCGTGCTACATACAATCCGCAGGAACAGTGTTCAAGAGAGATCATATGGGGAATATTGAAATAAAATCGTGCTTATGCTATGGATGAGTGTGTTTGTTTGTTTTTAGTTTTCATAGTCACAAAGACACAACCAAATTTTCCTCATTTCACTGACAACACAGTTGTACAAACGAAACACTAAACTTAGCCCAACACGTTGCACGAATTGAATGTTAGAACATAGGAGGTTGTCTTCATATTAAAGGATAGGTGCTAAAAACCCATGTTAAAGGATAGGAAGTTTCCCCATATTAAAGGATAGGCCGTTTTCTCAAAGTTAAAAGATAGGAAGTTGTCCTCATGTTAAACGATAGGCCATTTTCTCCATGTTAAAGGATAGGAAGTCTCCCCATGTTAAAAGATAGGAGGTTGTCCCCATGTTAAAAGATAGGCCATTTTCTCCATATTAATGGATAGGAAGTTTCCCCATGTTAAAAGGTACGAGGTTGTCCCCATGTTAAAGGATGGGAAGTTTCCCCATGCTAAAAGATAGGAGGTTGTCCCCATGTTAAACGATAGGTCATTTTCTCCATGTTAAAGTATAGGAAATTTCCCCATGTTAAAAGATAGGGCATTTTCACACTACTACCTTTTCCTCATTTCACTGACAACAAAGTTGCACAAACGAAACATTAAACTTAGCCCAACACGTTGCACGAATTGAATGTTAGAACATAGGAGGTTGTCCTCATGTTAAAGGATAGGTGCTAAAAAACCATGTTAAAGGATAGGAAGTTTCCCCATGTTAAAAGATAGGAAGTTTTCCCATGTCAAATGATAGGAAGTATCCCCATGTTAAAGGGAAGGCCGTTTTCTCCATGTTAAAAGGTAGGAGGTTGTCCCCATGTTAAAGGATATATGTTAAAAGATAGGAGGTTGTCCCCATGTTAAAGGATAGGCCATTTTCTCCATGTTAAAGGATAGGAAGTTTCCCCATGTTAAAAGATAGGACATTTTCTCCATGATAAACGTCAACTCGATGTATCGTAAAGGTATACGACAACATTTTGAATTTGAGGTGCCAAAGGTCACATAACTTCATGTCAAGATACGATCTTCTGTTCGGATTCACGTCCAATGAGGACTCGTATGAGGTATCGGTTCTTTTAACGAAAAACATATGTAAATGAAGCAGCCGTCTTTACAACGTAACAATTCCATATTTACAAATAGTGCGAGCGACCAGATGCGATACGACATTCTCGAGAGTCGAAAAAGGAAAGACCAGAATCGTCGGAAGCACGGTATATACACTAGTTTTCGGCGTCATCTCATTTGCATAGCCAATCAGACCGAACACGTACATCAGGTGACTTCCATTAACACAAAAACTGTGCACGTTCATGAGACAGGCGACATCCGACGGCCCCCAACGGATATCAATGTAACTAGTCAAAATATATAATTAGGGTTAGATACAGACAAAGAGTTGGGGTTAAGCTCGTGAAAAATTATACAACCCATCAAAGTGGGTTATATAAATTTTCGCGAGCTTAAACCCAACTTTTTGTCTTTATCTTACCCTAATTATATATTTTTACTCGCTAGATGACGCCGTCGTGTAGGGTAGTACTCCGTTTATCCACTAGAAGGCGCTACACTGGATGTGATGTCATACCGGAAGTAACGTCATACCGGAAGTTACTTGACTGTCATGGCGACCTATCATGGCGTCGTCTACGGTTCCACCATTCCCGGAAGTGTGTCAACGAATAGAGATCTGCATGGCCGGTAGATGGCATTATTCTGACTAGTTACATTGATATCCGTTAGGGGACCGTCGGATGAACGTGCACAGTTTTTGTGTTAAGGGAAGTCACGTGATGTACGTTCGGTCTGATTGGCTATGCAAATGAGATGACGCCGAAAACTAGTGTATATACCGTGCTTCCGACGATTCTGGTCTTTCCTTTTTTGACTCTCGAGAAGGTCGTATCGTATCTGGTCGCTCGCACTATTTGTAAATATGGAATTGTTACGTTCTAAAGACGGCTGCTTCATATACATATGTTTTTCGTTGAAAGAACCGATACCTCATACGAGTCCTATGGTCGCCTCGTTGGACGTGAATCCGAACAGATAATCGTCTCTTGACATGAAGGTATGTGATGTTTGGCACCTCAAACTCAAAACGTTGTCGTATACATTTAAGATACATCGAGTTGAGGACATGGGGACAACCTCCTATCTTTTAACATATATCCTTTAACATGGGGACAACCTCCTACATTTTAACATGGAGAAAACGGCCTTCCCTTTAACATGGGGATACTTCCTATCCTTTGACATGGAAAACTTCCTATTTTTTAACATAGGGAAACTTCCTATCCTTTAACATGTTTTTTTTAGCACCTATCCTTTAACATGAGGACAACCTCTTATATTCTAACATTCAATTCGCGCAACGTGTTGGGCTAAGTTTAATGTTTCGTTTGTGAAAAATTGTTGTCAGTGAAATTAGTAAAAGGTAGTTGTGTTTTGATGACTATGAAAACTGAAAAAAAAAAAACACACTCATCCATAGCATAAACACGATTTTATTTGAATATTCCCCATATGATCTCCCTTGAACACTGTTCCTGTGGATAGTATGTAGCACGCGAACCTGTTTTTGTCGCAAAGGTGTCGTCGAATGAGCAGCGCGACGCGATGATGCAGGTCATATACGATTCCGATGACGATCGCTGTCAAATGGAATGTTGGTTTCCTTTGACATATCGTCATCCACTGACGCTGTCTGCATGTAAAGCCAACGATCTGAGTTCCCGACTAAATCCATTGGCCTGTTGACATCCTTGAGACCACGAGCGAAGGTTTCCCATCCCACCGGTTCAAACGACTTCTCGTTCACGAGATCTACAGTGTTACTTCCGGGTACCACCTTGTTTCAGTACATCATCTCGCCACGATCGTTCCACCTTACAACACTTTTCATTTTATCGAGTAGTCTTCGTGCTTTCTACTTCATAGTTTTTGGAACGCTGTCGATGATTTCGTTTTCGATGTTCTCCTGTTCGACGATTTCAATTTCGTTAGCAGGTTGTACTTTGTTTTCCCCTTCACTGGGAATTTTTTCGATGACCACACCCACAGATTCTTAGATACGTTTGTCGGAAAGATCGTTGTACAGACTCAATACCTGGTTATACAAAACATTTTTTTTTCTCTCGTGTATATCACTTCGTTCTAATATGCCTTGCATTTCATTGTCGAGTCGTCGCAAGACACATTCGATAGGGTTAGCAGTCGAAGGCCGTTGCGGTTGAATGTTTTCCAAAATACGGGGATCGACCAGCGCCATCTTCTTTGTATGCTCCATGTTCACCTGAGATGGAAACAACAATATCGAGTTTGTCGCTGAGGACAGAGGCACATGTGTCGTAGTAGGCGCCTGAGATGGAAACGAGAATGTCGAGTTTGTTGCTGGGGTCAAAGACACAGATGTCGTAGTGGGCGCCGGGACAAATGGTTTCAGCGACGTAGCGTTTGTCGACAGTGCACAGCGACTGTGGAGACTGTGCCGTTTCAAGTTGCCCCGACGTGTGAAATGTTTCTAGCAATCTGGGCATTTGAAGGCCGCCCGTGATGATGGTGTATGCTTGTTGGCAGCTGGTTGACTAGTCCAGAAGCTCATGATGTACGTGTTTACTGTTCAAACGTAAAGAACGGAATGGCTCTTGAAACACGTAGTCTCGTGCTATATCTCGTCCGTTGTCTCGTGTGATTTATCGCCCGTTGTCTCGTCTCTTGTATCTATCCCTCCTCTCCGTTGTCTCGTCTCTTGTCTCTATCCCTCCTCCCCGTTGTCTCGTCTCTTGTCTCTATCCCTCCTCCTCCTCGCTTTTAGCGTTTCAGCGCGGTAAATTGGTATATCTCATCCGTAGTCTATTGCGATATATCGTACGTTGTCGCAGTAACCCGCCTATTCCGAGGTTCTTGTCCCTCAAAGAGGTCGACTTTGCTGTTTGAGTAAGGCTATTAGAAAAGTTCCCAACATATGCTTTGCATTGCACTATGAAAAAGGTTCGCACCTTTTATTCATGTACAACACAAACGTAATTACATGTCACACTCCATAACTACAAGAACCAGAGACTAGACATTGATACAGAGTCTTGCAGACTTTAATCGTGTAGAAGACGATACCGCCCCTCACTACTTCAGTCTTGCCTGCCTTACGGCGAGGAACCCTTGTGGGTCCAAGAAAGTCAATTCGGATACTTGGTTGTGGTATTGTTCCAGACAATCAACCAGTCTTTAATCAACCTCATCCTCCATTAGTGTCAGAACCATTTGTTTCATAGTGTTTCGCCACTATTTCGAAACGGAGTCTTGGAACCAACACTTGATACTACACATGGATAGTGTCGTCTTGAGAGTTCAGCTTTGCACACCTTGGTTATTGAGCTAATTTTGACTCTAAGCCTAATCCTAAACCTAACCCTAACGCTGCCCGAAATCCTACCCTTAACCCTAACCCTAATCCTAATGCTAACCCCAAAATTGTGACATTGGTCACGTGAGTAGAAGTTTTGACGTCTTCAGGAGCGGTCGTTGTTACATTGGAACCATCGATAGAAGTTGTCACATCGACCGTGTCGTCAGAAATTGTGACATCGACAGGAGCGGAAGTTCATACATCGCAGAGCCTAGTGTACCAGATGTCCTCGCCCTCTGGTTCCGTCAGTACGGAAGGGCGGTTGGTCACCGGCATGATGGGTCGGTTCGTTGGCTCGTCCTCATCGCTCGAGTCTGCCGCAACGCGAGGTCGGTAATAAGGTGTCTTCAACATAATGTTAGGCGTGATGTCGTCGTAATACGAATGATGAGCCGTTTGACAAAACACAGCGCTTATATAGTTAGTGAATGTGCCGAAAGGTCACGTGGGCGTGCCGAACGAGCACGGACTGCAGAGTAGAAAATACGCATTCACGAATTCCAGTTCAAACCAGTTTGCAAACAGGCAACCATCTGAAGTAAGTTCAACTCTACTATGTAAAGACTGTCGTCGTTTCTCCTTGCACTGCTTGGGTATGTTTTGCAGTGGAGACAGTCGCTTGGAGGGTCGATATTTTCCGCAACAGGGGGGAAGAGGGAGAAGTATCGAGAAATGCAGCAATACGTTCCTTTTCTTGCCACTGAAACAGTGAAGGGATGAGTTTAATAATGAATGATCAACTGGTATGTATAAGAGAAATATAATATTATATTCTTTGTAGCAGACTTTGACTTAGAACAAGACCTGAATAGCATTTGAACACTATGAGAAATTGAAACTTACTATTAGCTCTTCAAGTTGTTCTTTACGCCGCCGCTGCTTATTTTGCTTCCTTTGGCAGTAGACCTGCTTCACATGAATGTGCCAACTCCCTTTACAACTGAAGGTACTGCCACACATGCAGCAGGCATAACGAGGCAAAAGCTTCCGACGTTTCGTCGGAGGTGAAGACGTTGGGTTGATGGTTGGATTGGTTGACGGAGCTGATGACAGATACGAAATTGGTTTGTTCGTCGAACTGGTCGTCGGACTGGTCATTGAATTAGTCGTTGGCTGTTGGTCCGGGTTGATTGTCGAGGTCGAGAGGTCGAGTTGGCCCGTGGCCGGAGCAGGCTGCCCCTTCGGTAGCAAACTCTCTTGTCGGACGTTATCACTAGTCATGTTGTTCATCTTCCAAAATGTAAGATATAATGACCACAAAAACAGACGCAGGCCTTTTATAACAGTTCGACAGAATATAAAGGTCACGTGGGTGTGCCGAGTAAGAACGAATGTCAGATTAGAATATACACGCGCGGACTGCAGAGTAGAAAATACACAGGCACAGACTGTAGAGTACATGAGACTTGAACAGCGAATACAAGTTCATACCAATTTGCAACCGTGCAATCAACTGAGGTAAGTGCAAATGTCCTATGTAAAACTGTAGTATTGCTCAAAAACTATAGCACTCATCAATATTAAAAGATAGGTAGACCTTGATTTTGTTGATAAAGATGTCCGAAAGAATGTTACATGTTCAGGAATCACTTCATGTCTGCTATTGATAACATACATAGGTACACAGAAATTGACAAATACCTCTTTGTTAATACAGGAAGCAGTCGACGTATGCTGGTAATAAGAGACATTGATAATAATTTGACTTATTTTACTAGTTCTCTACCTATTCGTCAGGTTTGGACCTATTTTATAGTTGTAAATGTATAGGCTACGGGGGCGCTATACCTGAAAAATGGTCCACAACCTATAAGAAAAGACACCATTGCGCATGCGCAATGACCTATTTAACGACGTCACTGACCTATTTTTATAGTAAAAAGAATAAAAAGAAAAAAATGCACGATTTTAAGCAGTATCGATATTTGGTTCACTGACATCCGTCAGGGGGAGTTATTTGTACTTCTCTTTCAGTTCGTAACCTTTCCACCAAGGGGCGCCAATTTTCATAAATAAGACGCACCAATTTAGGCAGGACCCATATTTAGTTCACGACTCATCCGACAGGGATGGCATTTTTACTTCATGATCTATCCGCGCGGTGGTGCTGTTTTAGTTCATAACCTATCCACCAGGTGGTATTGTTTTAGTTCATGACCTATCCACCAGTCGCCACTTAACCTTATATCTTGACATACATCCGGGTACTTGATCTAGATATGGCGTCACTCCTCTTCCTCCACTCCACATCCAGCGTAACTCGTAAGGGACCTACATTACTATTTCATTATATCCGGAATGATGAGACGAATAAAAACAGCACTTATCTTACCGATATATTTATTTTTGAAGAAGCTAGAAATAAAACATTGAATAGTATGTCGAAAAAGCCATTTCGGTTTTGTTATCGACGTAATATTATTAGTACCCTAGCTACCTCAATACATAATCAAAATCCATGTATAATATATCAAAATGATCGCCATTCATTCTTGGAATACTACACAGTTTTACAATATTGCTGAACACCACACATTCAAATATACCTCACCATATTAATTATGGATTGACGTCAATTTTTTGACAACGTAAGAGTCATACCTTAAATAAATTCTTTGCTATGAATATATGAAGCCTACATGTTGTATTCTTGTTTTCACGAACATCAAATATGATATACAAGTTTGAATGACATGTATATATATATATATATATACATGTATATATATATTTATATATATATATATATACATGTATATATATATATATATACATTATATAATCGCTTTTCGCAGTTTTTTTAGATTTGATCAGTTTGGGTAACCCGTGACGGATAGAAGAAGCAATCTGCATTGGGACGGCGGCGTCCATAGGGCTAACCAACTTTGAGTGATACATAATTTTCCAAAAGGACGCTCAGACAACATTACAAAAAGTTAGATCAGTTAGTGCATTGATTGTTGTCATTGAGGAATGGCAAGGTTGTATAACAAAGCAATTAGAAATATATCTTGGTGCCAGATGTATTGGAACACAATTCTGTGATGTGGCACGGGGAGTGCAGACGTTGACATACCCTGCAGAAGAGATGCGATTTGGCTGCCAATAAACGGATGACTGGTATGCCTCCAGAAACCAAGGACAATGACATACATGATATGGTCTCCGTGGCCGCACCTGAATACTTGACCAGATCACAGAGGAGTACTTTTGACTGTATGACTCAGTGGATTATTTGTAAAAAGACATTCATAAAGCACAAGAGAGCTAGCGTTGCAATGACCCAAAGTCTTGGACAGTCATTAAAACGACAAGCAGAAGAAAATTTGATAGAATATCTTACCTAGTGCATACGTTGATATGGATGCACTTGATGTGCGATATCATATGTCATGCATTGTTGCCTATATCAACAAAAGGCGTGAACGGCAATCTGCTAACAGTGATGTGAAAGACAGGAACGATGCTTTCCTTTCTCTCGCTGAAGAATTGCATACTCAGCTGATTGTCAATAAATGTGTTGTGTCTTTAAGCTATAAGTTACAGGAATAGGATCATGCTACAAGAGAAGGGCTCCAAAGGAGGCGATGTGCGCAGAACGACGTAGCTGAAGAAAAAAACAACTACAAGCACACTTCGGGGACGAGTTAACCTTTTGGACACAGGGGGATGGAAGTAACTATGTCTGTTCAAAATGATCGAGGAGTTGAAACATCACTTACTTGATTGTGATACTGATGCTTCAGTCATCCACGAAGCTGCCAATCCCTTACACAGAGAGGCAACATCTTGCGAAAAGTAGGCCGAAAAGTTGGAGTACGAGGAAACGTTTGCTGTGAAGATGAACTGGAGGAAAAAACACTTCATCTATCCCAGCACCTTCTGTATGCCACCACGTGTAAACTTTCAACGCCACCCACATTAAGAAGTGCATTCTACATCTACAATGACACACGCAGCAAGAATCTAATCACCCTGTTAAACCGTATGAACGAAAGTGTCAGTTATGCCATCTTTCAGCGCTATATTACATCTATTTGTGAGCAAATGATGGAAGAGGAACATGAGGAACGAGACTTTCCCCACCTGCGATATGAGGGTGTGAATTCACACATTTTGACTTCGCCAACACAGATTGGCATGACATGACACCAGATGGGTCAAACATCCATTCTATGACCACCAACGTGTATGCCTATGAACAGAACAGAACACTACCGAAGATGTATTACACGAGATGTTAGATCAAACAGATGGAACAAGTGTTAGTGATGTCACAGTTGATGTGAAAATGACAGAATTGGTTAATCAAAAACCAAGCGACTACAGATGAGCTGGACGTCATTGTTGAGAGCACAACACAAGGCGCCGTTCACCCCTTAGTCGTCCATGTAAGGGAACATTTTGTAACATTCTAAGATTTACAATAACAAAGGAAACAAAACGATATCTGCGTGTGGTCAGCCTTTCTCCAATCGAGCCACACTACATAATAAATTATCTCTGTGTGAAAGGCATAAAGCCAGATCATTTGAAACAATGACACTTGCACTTGTGGTCCGTACTTCGATTTGATGAACATGGCATGGCAGCTGTGCAGTTGCCCGCCTACAAAAATAGTAGAGCCTGAAAGCGATTATTGCCCAATTTGGAATGCTTTCTTCACGAAGCTGACACCAACAGTGTCAGCCACGTACATTGGATATAGCCTCATGATCCCTTCTGGTCCAAGAGATCCTCTCAAGCTGCTTGGAATAAGCAGTAAAGTTGGGATGAAACACGTAATAGTCACGGTTGACCAAGCTTTGTATGAGATTACCTTTGGATTACGAGAAAAAGCACACCCCTGATGATAATACTTACCGGAATCTCATACTAGGACAGTTTCACCTCGCTGGAAACTGCACAGATGTAGTTGGGAAAATAATGAGGAACAGTGGTGCTGAAGACATCCTTGTAGAATCTGGACTGTGAAAATTGGAAACGGTTAACAAAATCTTTGGTTCAGCAAGAGATTATTACAAAATTATGCGTGTCCATAAATTACTACGCATCCATGATGGTGCCGCTATTCCCAGAACTCACACAATCGCTTGTTGCAGACGTGTTGTAAGCAAACGCACTCGTAACTGCTCTTGCACGAAATCGCAAGTGCCATGTTATGTTGCTTGCATATCGAAGGGAAAGAAATAAAATGTGGACGAATAGTCCACATAAGTATTCTTGCTGAAAACAATGGCTCTCATGAGAATGACATATATGATATAGCAATATAGCACATTTGCATAATTTTTGTGATGTACACTTGACATCTTGTTAGTTTGGATAATACATTTGATCAGAAATGATTTTATCACGTATGCCACTATTATTCATTGGTAAACGTTGAGTCAATACTCATTCTGTAATCATCTGTAATACACAACGGAAAGTAAAAATGACGCAAGTAATAAATCAAGTCCGATTGGTGTCATGCCACGATCACGCAACAATTAGGGGGTACATGTTTAGTTCATGAATGTGTGGTGATTAGCATTATTTTACTATTGTGTTTCACTGTTCATTGGGTAAATGAATGGCGATTATTTTGATATATTAAACATGGATGTTGGTTGATTATATATTAAGGTAGCTACGGTATATTCCACGTGATGTCGAAGGCGAAACCGGTGTGGCGTTTTAACATATTGTTCAATGATTTGTACCCGACTTCCTAAAAAAATAAACATTTTGATAATATTATTGTTGTTGTTATTCCTCTTATAACTCCGGATATTTTGAAACTAAACGTAGTTTCGTAGCCCTATATCTATTATGTAAATTTGAAAATATACAATTATGACAAAGCGGCCACTCAGAGACCCTATAGCCATGAATGCAAGTAGAATGTTTAGAGTAAAGCCAACGGATTTGAGTGGGCTGCCCTCCGGAATATTATTCAGGAAAGTTTGAAGTTTAATAAAACATAGTGAAACAAAAAATAGCACGAGGTGTACATAACCCCCAAAATTAGGACCCGTGCTCCCCGAGTACCCTCCCGCTGGAATCAGTCTCGTGACAGGCGGTCATTTTAAGATGGCGGCCATTGACGTCCAGGGCAAATTCAGAGATGCCCCGAAGCAAGTTTCGGGCTTTAAGTCCACGAGCCGTCAAAATAATAGTTATCTGCCATACTAAATAGGCCTAGACGTCTGCTCTGAATAGTGACGGTGGCGTTGGTTTGAATCCAGTGCATTTACCTGTCATTATATAAGGTATATATGCACATGTTTCTCTAAGTACCAGATAATATGCAGACATGTTGTCGTGAAATATGTATTGAATATTTGAAAATGTGAAATCAGTGTTTGTGTTTTTGCAGCATTATATAGCATTGAATGACTTTGGCGTTGCACAATTACCCATCACAGAATAATCAAACGAAATTTATATTGTACTTATTGAATTCTGTGATGTCGAAATAATTAGAATCGAACTTTAAATCACAAATCTACCTCACTCAGAACCATAGGAATGAGCAATACTGTTATTTTGGCGGCAATTTAGTTTTTAGGGGTGTTCCCGGGCTAGAATTTCTTAGGACTTTTAATAGGTGGTTAAGGACACAATTCTGGGTAATTTAAGAAACAAAAAAAATACCTTTTGTTGCAATTAGTTTGAGGTACACCCATTTTTTTATTATAGCATGCCTGGAATAGTGATGCAGTGTATGACATTATAACAGCATGCCTGGAATAATGATGCAGTGTATGACATTATAACAGCATGCCTGGAATAGTGATGCAGTGTGTGACATTATTACAGCATGCCTGGAATAGTGATGCAGTGTGTGACATTATTACAGCATGTCTGGAATAGCGATGCAGTGTATGACATTATTACAGCATGCCTGGAATATCGATGCAGTATATTACATTATTACAGCATGCCTGGAATAGTGATGCAGTGTGTGACATTATTACAGCATGTCTGGAATAGTGATGCAGTGTGTGAAATTATTACAGCATGCCTAGAATAGTGATGCAGTGTGTGACATTATTACGGCATGCCTGGGATAGTGATGCAGTGTGTGACATTATTACAGCATGCCTGGTATAGTGTTGCAGTGTGTGACATTATTACAGCATGCCTGGAATAGTGATGCAGTGTGTGACATTATTACAGCATGCCTGGAATAGTGATGCAGTGTGTGACATTATTACAACATGCCTGGAATAGTGATGCAGTGTGTGACATTATTACAGCATGCCTGGAAAAGTGATGCAGTGTGTGACATTATTACAGCATGCCTGGAATAGCGATGCAGTGTGTGGCATTATTACAGCATGCCTGGAATAGTGATGCAGTGTGTGACATTATTACAGCATGCCTAGAATAGTGATGCAGTGTGTGCCATTATTAAAGCATGTCTGGAATAGTGATGCAGTGTGTGACATTATTACAGCATGACTGGAATAACGATGCTGTGTGTGACATTATTAAAGCATGCCTGGAATAGTGATGCAGTGTGTGACATTATTACAGCATGCCTGGAATAGTGATGCAGTGTGTGACATTATTACAGCATGCCTGGAATAGTGATGCAGTGTGTGACATTATTACAGCATACCTGGAATAGTGATGCAGTGTGTGACATTATTAAATCATGCCTGGAATAGTGATGCAGTGTGTGACATTATTACAGCATGCCTGTTATAGTGATGCAGTGTGTGACATTATTACAGCATGCCTGGAATAGTGATGCAGTGTGTACCATTATTAAAGCATTCCTGGAATAGTGATGCAGTGTGACATTATTACAGCATGACTGGAATAGCGATGCAGTGTGTGACATTATTACAGCATGCATGGAATAGTGATGCAGTGTGTGCCATTATTACAGCATGACTGGAATAGTGATGCAGTGTGTGACATTATTACAGCATGCCTGGAATAGTGATGCAGTGTATGACATTATTACAGCATGCCTGGAATAGCGATGCAGTGTATGACATTATTACAGCATGCCTGGAATAGCGATGCAGTGTATGACATTAATACAGCATGCCTGGAATAGTGATGCAGTGTGTGACATTATTACAGCATGACTGGAATAGCAATGCAGTGTGTGACACTATTACAGCATGCCTGGAATAGCGATGCAGTGTGTGACATTAATACAGCATGCCTGGAATAGTGATGCAGTGTGTGACATTATTACAGCATGACTGGAATAACAATGCAGTGTGTGACATTATTACAGCATGCCTGGAATAGTGATGCACTGTGTGACATTATTACAGCATGCCTGGAATAGTGATGCAATGTGTGATATTATTGCAGCATGCCTGGAATAGTGATGCAGTGTGTGACATTATTACAGCATGCCTGGAATAGTGATGCAGTGTGTGCCATTATTACAGCATGCCTGGAAAAGTGATGCAGTGTGTGACATTATTACAGCATGCCTGGAATAGTAATGCAGTGTATGACATTATTACAGCATGCCTGGAATAGTGATGCAGTGTGTGACATTATAACAGCATGCCTGGAATAGTGATGCAGTGTGTGACATTATTACAGCATGCCTGGAATAGTGATGCAGTGTATGTCATTATTACAGCATGCCTGGAATAGTGTTGCAATGTATTACATTATAACAGTTGTTACGTGTATAACTTTGAATCGTAGGGAATGCGACATACCAACATATGAGCTGGAATGTTCATACGTTCGTGTCAGGAAACAGGGGCATTTGACATGTCATTGCAGCGTCCAGGTCAAAAAGAAGCTCTAGGCTCTTATTGGTCGAGCATTGGGGATGTGTCTCAACATATCAGCCGTCGGGGACTGTAAGATTTCACAAGAATCTCCCACTTTGAAAACAAATTCTCAGTAAACAGGCGTGATATTGATGATTGTAGTTGCAAATTGTTAGATTGTATTAACTTTAGGTGTATTGCCTTTTATGCCCCTGTACATACCGCTGCAGCATAATGTTTGCCCTCATTTTGTTTCAGCCCCTCTCAACGGACGTGATTACCTTTCGTTGCTGCATACCCGGTCTCTTTCCATATGTCTTCTCAACTTTCTGCGATGATACACGCAATGTACAACTTGCGCGCGCGCGTGTGCGTGTGTTTGTGTGTGTTGTAACATCAAGGCAATACAAAATCATCATATCTAACGTAGTGCCAATATATATGTATATATATATTATATATATATATATATATATAGATAGATAATGCGCAGAACGAATGAATATCAAATGTTGCAATGTAAGTGAGTGCGAGGAATATAGGCTATAAAAGGGGATTCAAGCCACGGACATATACAATGTAAATAATTAGGCAGTGCATATGTGAGGATTGGCAAACAGTGAGCACAAATGGGCAACAACTGACCCGAAACAATGTTTAGAACTAGTGATTTTGTAAATAAGAATGACAGACACTTTGGCAGTTGTTTTATTTATTATGGCTACTCGACGTTTTTCGAGAAAACATGAAATTGTAGCATTCCAAACGATATGGCGATTGCGTGTCTGGATTTGTCCGGCGGTCTACGCATGTTCTTCGGATTCTTCGATAACTACTTGCGGTTCTTTCTTTTTGATCAGTCGTAAGAAAGCAGGCACCGAAAGCGTGGCCCAGAACTGTGGAATAATTAGAAATCGTGAAAAAGTCTAAATCACATACATATATGTACCAATAAGTACAGGTACACATAAGACTTTTGATAATAACGAACGATAAATGCACGCGCACTCACACACACACACACACACACACACACACACACACACACACACACACACACACACACACACACACACACACACACACACACACACACACACACACACACACACACACACACACACACACACACACTCACACACACACACACACACACACACACACACACACACACACACACACACACACACACACACACACACACACACACACACACACACACACACACACACACACACACACTCACACAAAGATATGGGCAATTAATTGTACTATACATTGAGAAGATGCTGACAGTTTTGTGATACCTAAATTGCCGAATAGCAATCCACATCCCTTCCACGGCGTTCCCGTGATGGACAGATCTATATCATTCGTTAGGGCTAGAGGAGGAGGTTACACCATAATATAACTGTATTGTGTGCTTCACATGAGTCTTTTATAAATAATGATTATTTACGCGTATTCTACGACACAGACTCGGCGGAATAATTTCGCGTGGCCTATCATTTACCTGAATTGATGTCGTGACGCTTGCGAAAATGACGACCTTCCTGTATTCGTCAATGACCCAGTCTTTCACTATTTTTCCGCACCCCTGCGAGGCCACACACAAAGTAATTTATATCTACCAGATCCTGACATAAAATAACGCTCATACATTCAGGAGGTAAGTTATTCATCTTGTAAAACTTCATTGAGATCACACTGATCATCTCCTAACTAGGATCAACATCTTCGTTGAGATCAGTCTGATCATCTCCTAACTAGGATCGACATCTTCGTTGAGATCACGCTGATCATCTCCTAACTAGGATCAACATCTTCGTTGAGATCACGCTGATCATCTCCTAACTAGGATCAACATCTTCGTTGATATCACGCTGATTATTTCCTAACTAGGATCAACATCTTCGCTGAGATCACGCTGATCATCTTCTAACTAGGATCAACATCTTCGTTGAGATCACGCTGATCATCTCCTAACTAGGATCAACATCTTCGTTGAGATCACGCTGATCATCTTCGAACTAGGATCGACATCGTCGTTGAGATCACGCTGATCATCTCCTAACTAGGATCAACATCTTCGTTGAGATCACGCTAATCATCTCCTAACTAGGATCAACATTTTCGTTGAGATCAAGCTGATCATCTCCTAACTAGGATCAACATATTCGTTGTGATCAAGCTGATGATCTCCTAACTAGGATCAACATCTTCAAAATCGTAGAAGACACTCATTCATGATAACATGGACGCGTAGAGATGTCATTCTGAAAATCACAAAACACTGTCTGGAATAACTAGTTTCTTGTCCGAACAAGAAACTCTTTAGCCGGCAATTAGTTTCTTTAGCCGATAATTAGTTTCTTATTTGGACAAGAAACTCTTTAGCTAACAACCAGTTTCTTGCTTGGACAAGAATCTCTTTAGCCGGTAACTAGTACCGGGTATTGACTGTTGGAGATGTTCACAATATGAAGGTGCTGCATGCAACACTGATCGTTGGTATATTTGGCTTAATGTCAGGTCATTCTGTGCCACATATTGTTGACATTAACATTCGAACCGTAGATCATTCCATGTAATGGATATTGTTGACATTAACATTCGAACCGTAGATCATTCCATGTAATGGATATTGTTGACATTAACATTCGAACCGTAGATCATTTCATGTAATGGATATTGTTGACATTAACATTCGAACCGTAGATCATTCCATGTAATGGATATATTTGACATTAACATTCGAACCGTAGATCATTCCATGTAATGGATATTGTTGACATTAACATTCGAACCGTAGATCATTCCATGTAATGGATATTGTTGACATTAACATTCGAACCGTAGATCATTCCATGGAATGGATATTGTTGCAAATGCCTCACTAGACATTGAGAAGTAAACTCCAATTCCACGGTTTCCAGAAGCTCGATGAACCTTGCGTTGTTGCGAGTCAACAACTAATGTAATACTTTAGCCCAGTCTGTAACCTCTTCTTTGGGAGATATATACCACGTGGACGTTGGAAACTTCCTGCACCAATTTGACCTAAGCGACGTCACTGCTTTTGCATACACCCATATCATCCTGGTTAGGAGTGACTCAACGAAGAGCAAACAACTTTGAACAAATTCATGTATGCCCTATGAAAGATTTGCGGCTCGATTGCGGTTATTTGAAAATCTGGGCAGAAGACGATTCAAACGACGCTCTTCACCACAATCAGGCAACATTAATTACATACCATTATATATGCTACATACCGTTGTCATGGTGTAAGTCGGATTAGCCACATACCGTTGTCATGGTGTAAGTCGGATTAGCCACATACCGTTGTCATGGTGTAAGTCGGATTAGCCACATACCGTTGTCATGGTGTAAGTCGGATTAGCCACATACCGTTGTCATGGTGTAAGTCGGGTTAGCCACATACCGTTGTCATGGTGTAAGTCGGATTAGCCACATACCGTTGTCATGGTGTAAGTCGGATTAGCCACATACCGTTGTCATGGTGTAAGTCGGATTAGCCACATACCGTTGTCATGGTGTAAGTCGGATTAGCCACATACCGTTGTCATGGTGTAAGTCGGATTAGCCACATACCGTTGTCATGGTGTAAGTCGGATTAGCCACATATCGTTGTCATGGTGTAAGTCGGATTAGCCACATACCGTTGTCATGGTGTAAGTCGGATTAGCCACATACCGTTGTCATGGTGTAAGTCGGGTTAGCCACATACCGTTGTCATGGTGTAAGTCGGATTAGCCACATACCGTTGTCATGGTGTAAGTCGGATTAGCCACATACCGTTGTCATGGTGTAAGTCGGATTAGCCACATACCGTTGTCATGGTGTAAGTCGGGTTAGCCACATACCGTTGTCATGGTGTAAGTCGGATTAGCCACATACCGTTGTCATGGTGTAAGTCGGATTAGCCACATACCGTTGTCATGGTGTAAGTCGGGTTAGCCACATACCGTTGTCATGGTGTAAGTCGGATTAGCCACATACCGTTGTCATGGTGTAAGTCGGATTAGCCACATACCGTTGTCATGGTGTAAGTCGGATTAGCCATATACCGTTGTCATGGTGTAAGTCGGATTAGCCACATACCGTTGTCATGGTGTAAGTCGGATTAGCCACATATCGTTGTCATGGTGTAAGTCGGATTAGCCACATACCGTTGTCATGGTGTAAGTCGGATTAGCCACATACCGTTGTCATGGTGTAAGTCGGGTTAGCCACATACCGTTGTCATGGTGTAAGTCGGATTAGCCACATACCGTTGTCATGGTGTAAGTCGGATTAGCCACATACCGTTGTCATGGTGTAAGTCGGGTTAGCCACATACCGTTGTCATGGTGTAAGTCGGATTAGCCACATACCGTTGTCATGGTGTAAGTCGGATTAGCCACATACCGTTGTCATGGTGTAAGTCGGGTTAGCTATGTTAGTGGGGCAGATATATGAAATAAGTGTGGGGTTTGTCGTAAAAGCAAAAACATTTGTGTATATAATGTTAAGAGGTTACTAAATGATTTAAGATATAGTGCCAAGCTGAATTGTTTCCGTGACGCCCGTAACATAAAAAATCCATGACGCCCGTAACATAAAAAATCCAAAATGGCCGCCGCCCGAATCTAAATATCTATAAATTGTCCTATCTTCGTGAATAGTTAACATAAACACATAAATACGGTGTCTTTTTATATGTTTTCAGACATGCCGAATCCAATGGTTCATTAAAAATGCATGTATTTTAAGATAGGGCACAGGTTAATGGTAAAATTCAAGATGGCCGCCACGTAAATTGTGAATATCTACCAAATGTCATATTGTCGATACTCCCGCACAATGCCTACGATGCTTACAGCTGTGAAGAGAGTGAGCCGATATCTTTTGACGATTTGTGCATGAAACGAGTTGAGACCTCTCCACAATTCCAGTACTGGTTTATCGTCATGCAGCTGAAGCTCCTCTTCTTGGTGTATGTGAAGTCTATACGTGATTCCAACTTCTCGCTCTATGTCGCTGTCCTGGCAGCGCTGACACCATGTTTTTCGCACTGGACCACACTCACTATTCTCGATGGGTGCCGATTCACATTCGTGACATGATGACGTTGCATGAAAGACACCCTGACGTAGCAAGCCAGTTCGCTCAAGGAGGCTTTGTTGTGCACCAAACAAAACGTCCATTCTCAGCGATACCTATCAACCATGCACACGAACAAAACAACAAGGTCGTGAAAGGAGATGATGGGGCAGTCGGTTTGTTACAAAATCCAAGAGCCCTACTGCGCTGGATGGTGGCAGGACCTGAACTGGCGAGGGTCATTGAGGAATTGAGATCAATTGCCTGGATCGCAGCACTGAGAACACTGATACAAGCAATCTCAAGCACCATGAGCATACTGAGTCTGTGCAAGTCATATTTCCTAAGGAAGTCAGGGCTTTTGTTCGAGTAATTGAAGACATGGGAAAGCCATTCACGGACGATAGTGGCAACCTTCTGGTACTTGACATTAGAGATGTCGCTGATTCAAAAATAGTCGAAATTGTGCATGTGATAGAGAAGAAAGGTCAGGAGCAGTATGAAAAGTACATGACAGAGCGAGTCACACAACGAACAACACATGCAACTTATCACATCAGTAGAAATCAAATGCCCTTGTTCAGCCGACCACCACCAAGAGTTCCATCAATAGCAAAACAAATCGTGTCATCACTCAAGAGCGACTGTCCATTGTTTTCATGACTGTATATTGCCTGCCAAACCCGCGACGGCGACTTGGACAATTTCTTCAAGCACGGGAATCGTGCATACTCACCATCGTTGTCTCAGCTAGGAAAACTCCGGTTTGGGACGAAGTCTGATCTTGTGGAATATCTGGAAACGTTCTGCACGTCGTGTGGAAATGCCCCATCAGTCGATGTCATCATATTAGATGGTGCTGCAATTATCAACATGTTGAAGCCAATCGGTGTCAACATATTCCAAGAATATGCCACACAGGTGTTTCTTCTTTACGTCAAAGCGCAGCTGAGAAACATGATAAGAATTGACATTATTTGGGATGTGTACCTGGAAGGGAGTCTGAAGTCCACGGCGCGAAAGAAAGGAGGAAAGGGTGCTCGAAGACGTGTTGCATCATTGTTCACAATCCCAGGAAATTGGCAAGAGTTCTTGCGACTGGAAGACAACAAGACTGAACTATTCAACTTCTTGGCACACCAGGTAAGCTACCAGTATAGCATGATTGATTTTGGAAACAATATACATGCGTTTGCACATACCAAGGTGGATATATGTGGGGACAGGCACATGTCCGTACTCCAGAACTTTCTTCTCCAGAGACCAACCGATGGCGTAAGAGTGCCACACAAGGATGGGAACCACTATGGACATTACTCCCAGAAGCAGCGGCTTCATGTTCCGAGTTACTACGCGGTGGAAGCCAGAAAGGGTGCACAGGACTATGCAAGTGTGTCAGGGCTGCTCTGAAATGCACATCACTATGCCGTTGCAGTGGTAACTGCGACCACAATGACTTCAACTAAGTGTTGTTTCGATATGACATGTATAGAACAGTTTGTTTTGTCCGAAAAAATATACAAGGACACTTCAACCATGACACTTGGCAGATATTCACAATTCAGGTGGCGGCCATCTTGAATTTTATCATTAAGCTGTGCCCTATCTTACAATATATGCATTTTTTCAATGAACTAATGACGCCATTGGATTCGGGATGTCCGAAAACATAAAAAGACACTTTATTTATGTTTTTATAATAATATAATATTAACTTTATTTATACACTAAAATCCAAAGTAGAACTCTGTTCAGTAGTGTTGACAATAATCGTTAGAAATTATAAGAAATAAATATAATAATACAAGTAAAACATATAAATACAAAACTGAACTAGAGAAATTAAATCAAAGATAACATTGATGTAAATTATATTATATATCATCCGTAGTAAAAATAAGTATATATAAATACATAACTATATAAAACAACTATATAATAAATTGCGAGATAAATATATTATAAATATATATTAGTTAATTAATAAATAACTAGAGTAATACATTATTTGTTTCAATTAAAATTTCAGAAAATAAAATAAATATGGCGTATGACGACTAAAGTATAAAATTATGACGACTAAACATTGAAAGCGAGTTTAAAATAGTGTGTTTGAAGACGAGCTTTAAATGTGTCCATGCACTGTATCAGTCGTAAATCTTCCGGCAACGCATTCCAGAGGGTCGGTCCTGCGCACGAGAACGAGCGACGGCAGTACCGCTCAAGGTTGTGCCGCGGTACAGTCAATAGTCCTCAGTCAGTTGATCGAAGTGCGCGGCGCGGCGCGGCACGTACGGTGAAATCACTGACGCGATGTAGGCTGGCGTCTTGTCGTGAAGGGCGGTGAACACAAGCACGAGTAACTTATACTGAATGTGCCACTTCACCGGCAACCAGTGCAGGCTATTCAGTGCTGCAGTGATGCTCTGTCGATCGCCCCGCCTAATACGTAATACGACTCTGGCCGCAGAGTGTTGTACCATCTCAAGGCGGTGAAGTAACCGGTCGGATATTCCGTACAACATAGCGTTCCCGTAGTCTATTCTTGAAGTAACAAGATCAAGTACGAGATACTTGGTTGTTCCGGTCGTTAGTGTCTCGCATATACGTGAGATTCGGTGCAGGTGGTAATATGCACTCCGGCACGCATTTGCTAGTTGTGCCGCCATCGAGAGGTCGGCATCAATAGTAAAACCGAGATCTCTGACGACAGCAGATGTTGGCACTAGCTGACCGCAGACATGTGTTAGTGTTATTGGCGCGCAGAGGGTGGAGGATTTGATGACAATGGCCTGCGATTTAGACCGGTTGAGTATTAACCCACTGTCGCAGAGCCAGACGTTGACATCTCGAAGACAGGCCTCCATATGCGCGAGTGCTTCTGTATGATCGGTTGGTGGAAAGTCGACGTACAGTTGAGTGTCGTCAGCGTATAGATGATGTTGTGTACCATGTTGTTGGAGAATTTTCGCTAGTGGCGCAATGTAAACATTAAATAGTATCGGTCTAAGTACAGACCCTTGTGGAACACCGGTCTTCATGACACTGATCTCCGATGTTTCTTTTTTGACGCATACCACAGACGTTCGGCCATGCAGGTAGGACGCTAGCCAAGCATGTGCTGCACCACAGGTGCCATAGCTGTGCAGGCGTCGCAACAGAATAGCGTGGTCAAGTGTGTCGAATGCAGCATAAAGGTCAAGTAGCACCAGAAGTACACATCGACGTGCATCAGTCGACTGCGCTACATCGTTGTGGATGCGCAGAAGCGCTATCTCGGCGCTATGACGTAGGCGATATGCGCTCTGGTAGACTGGATATACGCCATTTCCCTCGAGGAAGTGCTGTAGTTGTCGTGCTATGAAACGCTCTGCAGTCTTCGCTACAAACGATATGTTCGAGATGGGGCGATAGTTAGAGAGTACATTGACGTCATAGTTATGTTTCTTCAGTACTGGTATCACAACAGTGTGCTTCATCGCCTGTGGAACCACGGAAGAGGATATAGACGCATTGATTATATTTGTTACCACCGGAGAGAGAGCAGCCTCTTGAGTAGCGACGATGGGAGTGGATCAAGTTCGCATGACTTGGCAGCGGATGCCAACACTATCTTCTTGACATCTGTCGGCGACGCAGCCTCAAAATACATCAGCGGAGACACGACATCTATTGCTAGGTCTACAACTGGCTGCCGAGGCAGGTTGCACAGGAGCGCATCAATCTTCTCGGTGAAGCTTCTTTGAAAGCTAGACGCAAGTTCAGAGTCGGTTGCATGAGACCCTTCAGGTAGCGACTTGTTAACGTGTTTTTGTTAACTATTTACGAAGATAGGACAATTAATATATATTTAGATTCGGGCGGCGGCCATTTTGGATTTTCCTATGTCACGGGCGTCACGGAAACAATTCAGCTTGGCACTATATCTTAAATCATTTAGTACCCTCTTAACATCATATATACTAATGTTGGTGCCTTTACCACAAAAAACACAATTCGTCTTGTTATATACACACATCTGCTCCACTATGTACCGTTGTCATGGTGTAAGCCAAGTTAGGTAAGTACCGTTGTCGTAGTGTAAGTCGAGTTAGCTACATACCGTCGCCATGGTGTAAGTCGGATTAGATACATACCGTTGTCATAGTGTAAGCCGATTTAGCTTGAGAGATAGCTATATATGCGTTATCATGGAGATCGAGGTAGTTGTACATACCGTCGTCATTATGTAAGTCGGATCAGCTACATACCTTTAAATAAGTGGCACCTCGGGCAGTGTATATGGCGCATCCACGAAGGTCGCGGTAATGTAACAATTCTAATTTCGCGTCTCTGTACCCCAATTGTATGCCCAACTTGTTGACGCAACACGTGGGGGGCACCTGACGGCAGAGTGTATTCGTTGGTCCGTGACCCGTCCGCAATGCAGAATGCACAACGAGTGTTTATGAGTACCGAAGACACCTTGCGACTGGCCACTCTTGTAAGATGTGTTGCAAACGTAATGTTGAATGATTAAGTAAGGTGGCATTTCTGAAGCACGTCTGTTAAAACTAAACTGCTAGTTTAGGTTTGTACATGTCATCGGCTGGCTAACTGTGTTAGTTTTCTCAATGTCTTGCTTTTTAGTGAGTATGTCACAGTAATACTTGGTGTATTGGTAGAAGAGATAGTAAGTAAATTACACTATTTGTACCACATAATTTCTAAAACAGTGGCGGAATTAACACCAGAAATTAACAGTGATACTTCACGCTGAGTTCAAGTAGCATAATATATGTTCATATCAAAAACAGGTTACTGGTATGGAATAAAAGCCTCCTACTCAATCCTGGTGGTGCCATATACGATTCTACACGCAGAAGTGAAGATATGACGGTAACGGAATAAACGTATATAGAAATGTTTAGTTTGGCACAAGTTCTAAGATGCCATTTTTCAAATTGAGTAAAATTTACCATACAAACGTACCGAATGTATACTGCCATCGTCTACAATGTTTCTAGAAAATATACAGAATGGGCATTGCCGTCACGTACCTACGACATTTATAGAAAGGACTCCTAATGCTCATCGCATTCACTAACATTGCATCAAGATTGCTAGTGTTCTCGGGTAAACACAGATTACTTTCAGTATTTCGCATCCATTTATGTCGACGACACGCACGGACGTACGCAGGCACGCATACACAAACACACACGCACGCACATACGCACGCTAGCTCATCGCACGCACACATTATTAGACATTTTACCACGAGAATCTGCGGAGCGTTCCAACAGTATCCGTTCCGATTCCAATTACATCCCGTTTTGAAGTCTCTAGGATGATAAATTCCACAGCAGCGCAACTGAAACCAGTCGACATACGCGTGACACTGACATGTCTAAATCTCAATAAAGATCCGCTTTAATACTAGCATTCATCTCTGGCTCCCCATGCAACCCAAAACACTGGAAGTTTCTCGCATAAACATGTGACTAGTGACCCAGCGCCATTATGTCACAAGCACAACAGTTAGTGTTATACATTGTGAACCACTTGCAAGATAAAAGGGTCAAAAATATGATTTGGCTATCTGGTGGAAGCTACGCGACCGATAAGTTCGTGTAAACACATGCTGCAAAGAATGACTCATCTCCCATCCAATTCCAATATTCCATGATGCCACAATATTAACTGCATCACGATAGTGTCTTGTTTATATTTACATCGACAATATACATAGCTGCTCTGCAGATACGCAAAACGCCTGCAACTAGGACTGTGATCGCCCTCTTACAACCGGAACAGCAGCAGCTCGGTAAGAGTTCCCAAGAGTTTCCGGGCAAAAAAACCGTTCATTAATCTGTCTGTAGTGGTCAAGTGTACCATGCAAGAACGTGCAGGTACATGACCTTAAATATTCGGCAAACGTTTATAGCCACCACGCTGTAATAAATTATAATTAGATTTTGAATTGCGCTTTGAGCATTTTAATGGTAATTGCGCTTAATACAATCAGCGTTAATGTGTTAATATGCAATAGTATATGTTCCATTCAATAGGTGGCGATACCTGGTCACGAGCAAATTAGACAGAGACACGCACGCACGCACGCACGCATGGACACCCGCCCGCACGCACACACACGCACACACACGTAACGATATACACGTTTTTTGGACATAGCGGACATTTATATGTATACAAATCAATATGACCAACTCACTTAAAAACGGTTAAATTGGTTTATAAAAAAGTTGTCGATTAACTGCAGGAATGGTACCCGTATTGTAAACAGTTGCGATGGTAAGATTACTATATTAACTGCACGAATAAGACTTGTAGTTACCTGCGTCATCACCGCGTCCCACGCTTCGGTGGCCAGGTTCGTCTGTTCACTCCGTGGCAATGCGATGCACTCCGATGGTCGTGGCTGAACCAACATTATCCCACCTGCACAGGCACAAATCAACGTCGTGGAGACATCCGTTGTTTTGTGCAAATACACATGTTCAGAACAATTGTTGCCTCTTCAGGCACACATTAGGCCCAAGAAGGGCGACACATTTCCAACGTAAAATATATAGTCTGAATAGTAGTGGCGGCGGCGGCGGCGGCGGCGGAGAGGGCAAAAGCAACAACTGTTATTGTTGTTACAACAGCCGCACCACCAACACAATCAACACTAGCGATACCAGCAGAACCAGCAAAACCAGTAGTAGTGAGGACAACAACAACGCAGAAGCAGCCACAACAGCAGCAGAAGCCACCATTGATACTGTTGATACTATATATTGTACTATGACGTTGATACTACATTGTTGTTGTTGTTATTGTTGGATGTGGTTGTGATGATGATGGTGAGCATGTTGTTGTTGCCGCTGCTGTTGCTGCTGCTGCGACTACTGCAATAACATAACAGCAGCAGCTTCACCGGAAACACCAGAACCAGTAACACAATTATCAACAACAACATTATCATAATCAACATAATCACCTTCGGCATATTCGTCGTTATTTCAGCAGCAGCAGCAGCAGCAGCAGCACCACCACCACCAGCAGCAGCAGCAGCAGCAGCAGAAGCAGCAGCAGCAACAGCATTAACTGCCTCACCACCACCACCAGCAGCAGCAGCATCAGCACCACCACCACCACCACCAGCAGCAGCAGCAGCAACAACAGCAGCAGCAGCAACAGCACCACCACCACCAGCAGCAGCAGCACCACCACCACCACCACCAGCAGCAGCAACAACAGCAGCAGCAACAGCACCACCACCACCAGCAGCAGCAGCAGCAGCAGCAGCAGCAGCAGCACCACCACCACCACCACCAGCAGCAGCAGCAACACCAGGAGCAGCAGCAGCAGCAGCAGCAACAGCAGCAGCAGAAGCAAGAGCAGAAGCAGCAGTAGTTTAACTGAAGTAGAAACGTTTAATACCAACCTGTGTAATGCTGTAACGTTGCGTTGAGATAGCTGTCGAAATCACGATCAGCCTAAAATAACACTTATCTTATTTTTCTATATGGGAATGATGCACGACGTTTTAACATTATGAATGCGATAGTGCAGGATAAAGGCAGGCATACGCTGGCACTTTACGGTAGACAAGACCACACTAGACCACAGCAGACTCCCCCCCCCCCGATTGCAATGCACCCATTACACCGACCGACACAAACTGCGCTATACTGGACACCGTCGTGACGTCATAATCATGTAAACTTGACAAGTTTCCACTACGTCGAATTTAGTCGGGCGTAGTCGGTGTAGGTCTGACGTATATATATATATATATATATATATATATATATATATAAATACATACATTAAGTGTCGAATCTATATCTACACTTTTATTGTTATAAACATTAGCAAAATCCACTGGATGGCGCTACATATACCCAGACGCAGAAGACGCTTTTCATAAATATTTGAAAATGACTTTTACAATGTCATAAATAATTTGAATGTATTACGTAATTGTAATTTGTATTATTACGTAAAACGTCCTCAACTGAACAGCACCTCCCCGAACAGCAGCTTACGGTAATGAAGAATACCAGGTACATACCCTCACGTGCGAACCGACATCGCGCCTTTAAGGTGTCATTATCTTGCGTTTAGGCAAGGTGTCTACCTTATACTACTTATGAATTGGTACTTACCATGTCTCGGTATTTCACGGTATATATTAAGCATGTGATGCACATAACGGATATGGCAACATTGAGGACGGCGCTCTGCAGAAATAGAGGCAAGTACACTATGTGACGATGGGTTTGTATAAATTGTATATTGTAATAAATCCAACCCAAATGGCATATAACTGTGCTGAACCCAAAAAGAAAGAAACCCATATGCAATCTTATTACCGTATGTTTATGCACGGAACAATACATTCGCCGGACTTTTATCAACGCACCAAGAGGCAACTACTGGTAATGTCCTGTTTAAGTGGACAATCTCGAGCAGAACGCACGTACTATGCACGGTCCAGTCCGACTAGTTCGCGTTACTGGGAAGTTAACGGACATTGTTTCTAATACAACTGAGAAAACTACATAGTAAATATGTTTTAACGTGCTCACAAACGCATTTCTACTGTGTATCCAGTAAAGAAATGTCAAGCTGACATACACAGTGAATCATAACGTATTGTTGGGAACCACATATTTGTTTTGTTTTATGAATGCAGAAGCACGACGCAGATAATTGTGTGTGTGCTATGGTATACAATTACGTCAGGTGCTATCAAAAAACACAAAATAGCTAGTGAAACGTCTGCAAGTGTGCTGGATCCTATACGCCCATAAAATAAAACTGTAACACCATTGATAAAGATTTTATTCACTGATTCCTATGCACAACAATGATATATTTCGAGAACATTTTAATAAACAGACACACACACACACACACACACACACACACACACACACACACACACACACACACACACACACACACACACACACACACACACACACACACACACACACACACACACACACACACACACACACACACACGAGTTGGTGTGATATGTTCATCATGTCTCTTAATAATGTAATATGTTTCTAAGAGTTTCTGTTACTTTAATCTTGGAATCAATGACGAGATTTTGACTTAGTTGGCTTCGGGAAAATTGTCACACATTCTCTTACTTTAAATATATTATTAAACAACTTGGTATGATAAAGGTAATGGTGTATTTTGTGCATGTGTTATGATAAATGTAATTTGTCTAATTTAAAATTGTATCTGATCCCACTTCTATGCCATATGATGAATGTTGGCATCGACTGCCGAAAAAAGAAGCGGATGAATACATGACGAAATGGCAACAAACTTATTAAACAAGCGAATTGAACTATTGGTGTTAACATTAACACAAATTTGTTTGACTTTAATGTCAATTCCAGAGGAAACAACTAAACGGCATAGTTATCTAGAATGTTTTGTTCGTGAATTTGTCCTAAGTCTCCTCTGATAGTCTAGCATTGAATAAAAGTTTATCGAGGACTCATGCCATTTTACATAAACACCTTATAGTGTTGCTGTTAGTCTACACTACTAATTATTCCATAGGATATTGCTAATGATATTGCTGTAATTGTAACGTCCTGAACTATAGCCTTATGCCGGACTGCAGAGACCAACGTGATTTGTTCATAATGACACATAATAAGGTATGTTTCTTATAGGGTTTATCACTTTAATCTTGGAATAAGTGATGGGATTTTTATTTCATTGTCTTAGGGAACATGCTGGGTTGTTTAATATGAAGTACAAGTATATATTTTAGCATTCATCTAGAAGGTCCAACAACAGGTATGGATTGAACAATAATTTAATTAGTTCCCTAACCTTTTGTTAACTTTTTTAAATATAATATTACATCTCAAGGTGTTTCGTATGGTAACATTGGCCGTGTGTACTTCGTACGACATCATTATGTACCGATGAAATGACTTAATTCCTATATGTTTGTTTAAGAGTACAATATTAAGAGAATACATGGCACTGTCCTGCACTATGTATCGGTGCACAATGTGTTCTTTTAAAACTGTAATATGACCACATTTTCCCAACCCAATTAAGAAAGTCTGTAACACACTCACCTAGAACAACAGATGGGAAAACAAATGTAAACAAAGACAATAATGTGTTTTTATGCCAATACTGACCAACAAAGGAACAAACAAAATGAATTTGAACAAAGAATTAAAGAACTAAAACCCTACATAATAGCAATTAATGAGGTAAAACCCGAAAAACCCAAATGTTCTGTCACCATTCCAGAATTTTACTTAGAAGGTTACATGTTATTCTCAAAAAAGATAAGAACATATAAACCTGGTCACAACTTTCAAAGAATGCTTATTTACAGAAATCAAACTTTAACTTAAGAATAAAAACAACCTTCTTTTTGGATGCATATACAGAAACAATGGGGGATCTGAAGAAACTAACGTAGACCTTATAAATATAATTAGATCAATATCACAACTTAACTACTCTCACATCGTAATTACAGAAGACTTCAACCTCCCAGACATGAATTGGAATCATTGGACGGATTTAAATTTGTGGAACGCTTTAGAGATACCTTCATGGTTCAACACGTTTCAAACCCCACAATAGGACGAGGCACAACAAATACAAACATGTTAGATCTGATTCTATCCAATGAAGAAGATAATGTGGGAGAACTAAAGTGCCTTATTCCTCTGGGCAAACGTGACCTTTGTGTAATCAAATTCAATTTATAACAAGTACTGATACTAAGAAAGGAAGCTGTATATTATGGAAACTATGATGCAATGAGGATAGACTGTTCAAATATTAACTGGGAAGAGAAATAAAAAAAGTATAAGGATAATGTTAACGATCAATGGGAAATCATCAAAACAGTACTAAACTCATTATAAGTTAAAGATGTACCTAAAAAAATAGTTCCAAATAATAGAAAGGGAAACTTCCCCTTGAATGCTAATACAAGAAAACTAGACGTAAAACAGATTATGGACAAGATACATGGAAACAAGGGATGGGACAAAATATCTACAGTATTGTAAAAGCAGAAATAAAATCCGAACTATAACCAGAATGCGCCAGTAGTATGCTCGCACATTTGGAGGGGTATTCTGAGGAGTTTAAGCGATATTAGGGAGGTTTCGAAAGCCTCCCCCCTGAGCAAAGTGAGCCTCCCTCCTGAGCAAAGTGAGTAGTCACGTGATCTGCGCCTCCTAGCGGAAAGAAGTGTACCTAAGCGTCTGTAGTGCCATCTAGTGCTAAGCGTCCGTAGTGTCATCTAGCGACTCGGACTTTAAAACATGTGATGCATGTATGTATGTATGAAGAATTAGTACTAAGGGAATAACTAGTAAAAACCACCCATCTAGCGACTCGGACTTTAAAACATACTCGGACTTTAAAACATGTGATGTATGTATGTATGTATGAAGAATTAGTACTAAGGGAATAACTAGTAAAAACCACAGTTTGAAAGTTGATTAGGTTGTTAATGACAACGAGGAGTGTAGAGAGGTATTAGTTGTGTATGAATGTACGTGTATGGGAGGAGAGAGAGGATGTGCGTGTGTGAAAGAACTAACGAAACACAAGAGTATATACGAGTGCACACGTATTTTATTAACGAATGATACAAGAATTAACGATCGATCTCGGCATCCCAGTCTTCGACAACCTCCACCAGGGAAGGAACAGGGTCGGCGTCAAAGGGAGGCCGTGTCGCCAGGAGTTCGCGTAGCACGTGACAGAATAGGAACGAATGATTATCGCGGTACTCCTCCTCTCTGAAACATATATGAAATTTTTGTATATATATATATCTTTGTATATATATATATGAATTATATTATGCAAAGTACAGCCGGGTGGAATAAGCCAGTGATGTAACCAGACACCGCATAGGGAATCGACATACGATAAAAGGGCAAGCTAGATCAACGGACTATGATACAATACGTAATGGAGACGTCTGCTGACGTAATCGGTAACCAAACACCGCATACCTAGTCGTAACGACAAGAGATCAAGTGAGATCAGCATAAAGAAAGACTGTGTATACATTGGAGAGAATGAGAAACGAGGTAAGAGAACACATAAATAAGGTAGTAAAATATTGTTGTAATCGTTGAACACTCACGTGCACTCCTCATCATCCTCAATACTGGAGTCACTGACACTTCCTGTCAGACTCCAGGTAGCAGCAGCATCGGTGGTACAGGCAGACCTGAAAGGTAATATAGATAACCGTGACACATAACGAACGTAAGCATAAGGAATAATAGAGGTGAGACGTCACAGGTAGTTTACGTGAAGAACACTGTGATGATTATAGTATGATATGTATAGGATATCTATCGAATGAAACAAAGAATAATAATAAAAGTACTTACATTTCGAGATCACGCCATAATAAGGCAGCAGCAGCATCGGTGATACAGGCAGACCTGAAAGGTAATATAGATAACCGTGACACATAACGATCGTAAGCATAAGGAATAATAGAGGTGAGACGTCACAGGTAGTTTACGTGAAGAACACTGTGATGATTATAGTATGTTGTATAGGATATCTATCGAATGAAACAAAGAATGATATTAATAATAATAATAATAAAAGTACTTACATTTCGAGATCACGCCATTCAGCGCACAGTTGGGCCCAAGGTATCGACGACATAGTTGCGAATGAGATGATGTGAAGAATGTAACAAACGAGCTAGTATATATATAGGATAGAGCATATGCATGCAGATAGGAAGGCAACTTGTAAGACACACTGTAGCATGGAAAAATACCAGTGTATGAAAAGCTGAAGACCCAGGGACGTATGACATCATCATCTAGGGACGTCACGTGACCGATGCTAGCGTGGAAAAATACCAATGTATGAAAAGCTGAAGACCCAGGGACGTATGACATCATCATCTAGGGATGGCACGTGACCGATGCCTGGGTATGTAGCCAGCCATGTGACGTTATGGAAAATTTCACTGTAGTAAACCGATATCAGTCATAGGACCCTGCGATAAGCGCATGATGTACGAAGTGCGATTAGGACAATGCGTCTTATCAGAACGCTAACAATACAGACGGGAGAAAAGAACTCTGTGAGTGGTCAGCGATGAAACATATGGCGGTCAAGAGCTTGGATATACAATTCAGGGGTGCTGGTCACTTCCTATCTAATTTCCATCCATGTAATATACACATATGGGGCGAAGACTTTTCTTGTGCAGAAGCAGCCTATCAGTTTAAAAAAGCCAGACATTTTCACGATGAGAACACAGCGAGAAAGATTCAGACTGCACGCAGTGGAATACAGGCGAAATACTGGAGTAAAAACATTCGGTGGACACCGGATGGAACTGCTACATGGCTATCACAACGTCGAGCCGTGATGCGCGCTATAGTAGCCGTGAAGTTTCGCGCCTCTAAACTACGGCAACGCTTGCTGGCTACAGGTGACGCACGACTTATTGAGAATGTACCCAGTGCGGAAGGGTATTGGGGTAAGAGTTCAAAGCGTAACGAAGCAGGTAAGAATATACTCGGTGTGATTCTTATGCAGGTGAGAGACTTCGTTAGGCAGTGCTAAGGCGTCCATTACACAAAAAACAGACAGTCAGCCACACGGTGACAGAGTACGGGAGAGAGAGAGATAAAGTCACGCGCCTGATAAGACGCGAACACCCAGGGGCGCGTGATGTCATTGTCTACGGTACACATGATCGATGCCTGGAGGGAATGATTATGTATATAAACCCAGGGTAAATCCAACAGGACAAACATTCTCTCTCCGACTCGCTGCTGCCGCTCTCGACTACTTCACTGCTCTGCCACTCTCGACTTCACTGCTCAACAAGATGGCGACGCCCAATATCAAATACGAGGAAATGCTGCTCTCAGAACTCGAACAAGTAAGTGACGGAACGTACGCATTTGTTCGCCCACTGACACTAGTAACATGTGCTCTGACAGATAAATATGTATGCTACCCGGCATGGCGTATATGTAATCGGAAAGTCCTTCGTCTTGAAATGACGAAGGGGAACCGCCATAGCGCCAGTACATGTGCTGTACACGGCCGTCAGACGGGTAACCCCGTTTACAAGTATGCTATGGGTATTCTTTTTGCCGATCGCAAGGGGAATGAAGTGTGGGTCACAGGATTTGATCGTATAGTTCAGGGGGTCGTAGGGGGAATGACAGCAAGCGACTATATGGCGCTTAAATCCGGCCAAGAACGCTACGAGGCACTGAATGTCCTACGTGGCAAACGGGCTAGGGTGACAATTAGAAAGGAGACAAAGGAGGGCTATCGAAACTACACCTTGATTGCACTGGAAATAATCCAGTCGGACAAGGCGGTACCTGACAGTGACTTACTGGAAATATTCCAGTCGGAGGTGGCGGCACCTGACAGTGACGTACTGGAAATATTCCAGTCGGAGGTGGCGGCACCTGACAGTGACGTACTGGAAATATTCCAGTCGGAAGAGGCACCACCTGACAGTGTCGAATGAATGATGTGGCGCCACCTGCCAGCGATGAATGAATGAATGATGTATTTGACACTTGCTTCTGTCGTGTGTTGTAGACTCCTCCTCCTTGGTCAACACCTAGCGTACGCGGGGTGAAACGTCGCCTGTTCGAAGACAGCGATGATGATAATAAGGCAAGTGTCATCTATGTGGGGTCGTGTGCGTGGTCTACTGATGATGATGATGAGGAGATTGCTAATGATGGTGATATTGATACTGATTGGACCACTGATATTGACCATGCCGAGGATAGGAGACGTAGTGAATTACAGGAAGCGGTAGAGAAGGTGAATGGCATTCAGAAGCGTGCAGACCAAATGATAGATGACGGTCTATTTATGGCCACTATAACCGCTGCTTGCTCTCGCCAGGCGGCCGAATCACTGAGTCGTCACTATGCGAACGTTCACGAAGACATGTACAAAGTAGATCCCATACGTATATATAATAGCTTTGATATGGTAGTAACCGAGCTGGTATGCGTAGCGCGCACACCGTGGTTTGCTCGTAATGTCATAGTACGGGTGAAAGCGAGTCTCCATGCCCGCGGTATAACCGTGTCGGATGCGAAGGAAGACGAACCAATCACACCGAAGGAGTCACTGCCCTGGGACGAACAAGACGACACGGGGGACGACAGGCAGATCTGGTACACCGAGCTGTGTGCAGTAGCACTCGATGCTATCGTTCGTTTTATAAGCAACGAACTGTGGCGCCTGTTCGAAGGTGAGTCAAACGTCATCTACCTGGTGCGTAGTGACCTGATCCACGACAATTTGAGATATGCAGTGCAGCATTACAGGTTTATGGCGAGCACACCGGAGTGGTCACGTGACATCGTATCACGTGTACAAGCCATCCTGCGTACACGTGGTATACCAATGGTGGACGTAAAAACACCCTGCTAATGTTGTTGTTGTTGTGTTGCTAACAGGCCACCGATGCTCCCTCTAGCGGTCTGGAGCTGATTCGCCAGTCATACACCCAGAACCCGATAGAGTGGGCGCCACAAAAACGTCGCCGTCACCACACCCCCATGCCGCTGCGACAGGCGCTACTGATCCAACAGCACGAGCAGCAGCACAACTCATCTCCACTATTGGAGATGACATGTGAAGACGCGTCACCCTCAACCTCTACCGAAATGTCCACATCGTTCACCCTGGACATGGCATGCGCGAACGACGACGACTACGACGTCACCATGACCGCCTCTGACTATGAGACGCTCAGGAGGGACGCGTCAACGCTCGACCTGGCGTACGACGGCCATATCGTATGGTCCAAAACTGATACGTCGATCCCGTGGGCCTATTCGGCACCGTTTGACAGCGTCCAACATCTGGAACTCAATATAGAGTCCCTAGTGGGGACTCTCTTTGCAACGCAGCCATGTAGTCTACACGGGGCCGTGCGTACGATGTGCGAGGAGATCGCTCGAAATGTTGTGCGCGACGAACACGTCGCATACATAGCAAATAACCTTGAGAAGCGCCTGCAGTGACGACAAGAGGAAATGCGCCCCTACGCTATAGCTGGTGTTATAGGCGCCGCTTGTCTGTCACTGTAGGGCTTGCTTTGCTTTCATATACTCGCTTTGAGCTTTCATATACTCGCTTTGATTGTATAATTCCATGAATAAAGATGGTATGTAATCCAGGATTCTGGTGTCTGTTGTTCTTGTTACCTTCATAGCTCGTTGCGATCGGTGAATACATACACGCACACTCATACAAGTCACACCTCTTATGACGTCACACAGTGTAGGATATATAAACACGTGCAAGGATCTCCCATCCTTCAGTTGTAGGTACGATGAAACAGCACACGTGTCGTCACTGCGGTCTCGTGCTCGATATACACGCCGACATACAACGTCATATAGACCAAACACATTCATCATCAACAACACACGACGATCATGCCTACAGTAAATCATCGTCACGAGTGGCGCCATCTAGTGCTACACTGCATCGTTGTGAGAGATGTGCACGTGAGTTCACGAGACGTGACAACCTGTTACGTCATATGAAGTCGGTATGTATGGAAGCGAACGACCCACCCCTACGCAAACGAGCGAGACACACAGAGCGACCACGTGAGAGTGTCGTGAAGTCGGTATGTATGGAAGCGAACGACCCACCCCTATGCAAACGAGCGAGACGCACAGAGCGACCCCGTGTGAGTGTTGCTGACGACTACGACGACGACGACGACCCGATACAACCACCACCCCGACTTGCCTTCGCCGATACTCTATCGAGGGAACTACAAGACGTCGTCCGAGATCACTGGTCGACCATCCGAACCCACACGGCTAGAGGACCCGTGCAATCCAGGTACAATTACAGAGTGTCGACACCGGACACGAGCGCCCTAGAACCGTCACTGAAACTCATGTTTCGCGAACAGACGCACGCGTTTAAGATTAATCTTAGTTACGGATTTGTGTAAGGAACAAGACCACGAACAGGTACAGGTATTATCATTCGTCCTGTAACTGTTGTGGTCGTTACCTTGACGAACCGTGTCTGATCACAAACACTGCAGACTTTGATGCGTTTCTGGAACGTATCCGAGAAACAGACGTGCTGCAGTGGGTCATCAATCAGCGTCCGGACAGTCAATGGGTATGTGAGGTGGTCACGAATGTTACCTTTTTCGTCAATCACATCGTACATCATCCGATAGGATGTGTGGACATCACACTGCCGAGGTACATCAAACGAATCAAAGCCGTCATCGGATTGGAAAGAGACTCCGTCAACAAGACAAAGTACACCGACAATCTGTGTCTCTTCCGATGTCTGGCTCTGCATCGTGGATGCGACCGATACCACCTGGAACCCGCTGTGCGGGTACTCTACGCGAAGTACGACCGTGACGGGGTGGCAATGAAAGACTTTGACGGGGTGACGATGGACGATCTCTATCGCATCGAGACCACCTTTGAGACCAACGTGTGCGTCTACACACTCGTCGAACCGGAAGAAGGTGGAAAGGTGACTGCTGAACTCGTACGCCGTTCCTTGTGTCACTATCCTGAAACGATGTACATCAATCGTCACGAGACACACTTTTCCTACATACAAGACGTGAACATGTACTGTCATTCGTATCGATGTAGGAAGTGTGGCGATGCACTATGGAGCCGCGTATCCGAACTAGAACGACACGAGCGTGGGTGTACGGGAGGTGTGCGAAAGATCTATTCCGGTGGCGTCTACCATCCGTCGCCGACAGTCTTCCAGCGATTGGACGACGAAAACATTCACGTTGCCGAATGGTTGCGCTACTATCCGTATCGCGCCACCTTCGACTTCGAGTCCTGGTTCGATACATCGCATCTTCCGTCGGACAGTGCCAAGGTCCACTGGGTGGCTCGTCACGTACCGTTGAGTGTGTCCCTGGCGAGTAACGTACCCGGATTCGAACAGGTGCAATGTCTCATCACGGATGGTGACAGCAACAAGTTGGTATCCGACATGATGACCATCCTTCAGAACATCAGCGAAGCAGCCTACGAAGTCATCGTAGACAGGTACGAGGGCATCCTACACGAACTCACAGAGGCTATCAGAAAGTGGAACGAACAGGAAGCGTCCGCCGTGGAGGAGGCGAGGGACAACGAGTCACAGCGACAACCGACCAATCCCTACAAAACTCTCATGGGGCAATTGTACGGTTGGCTTCATCAGTTGCCCGTCATCGGTTTCAACTCGGGCAGGTACGATCTGAACGTCGTCAAACAGTTCCTGGTACCCTACTTCCTGTCCGAAAAGAAAGCAACAGAGGACGGAGAGGAGGAGGAGAAGGAGGAGGAGGAGACGTTTCACGTGATCAAACGTGGCAACACGTTTACGTGTCTATCGACGGACAACCTCAAATTCCTCGACATGACTCATTACATTGCCCCGGGATTCTCGTACGACAAGTACCTGAAAGCGTACGGTTGTACAGTCACGAAAGGTCACTTCCCGTACGAATACATGGACAGCTTGGAGAGACTCGACGACACCGTTCTACCTCCCAAAGAGGCCTTCTTCAGTTGTCTGAAGAACGAAGGTATATCCGACGACGACTACACACGATGTCGGAAGGTGTGGCGAGACAACGACATGGAGACTTTGTGAGACTTTCTCGTCTGGTATAACAACAGAGACGTCGTACCGTTCTTGGAGGCCATCGCCAAACAGTTCGACTTCTACCAACACCGCGGTCTCGACATGTTCAAACAAGGGATTAGTATACCTGGTTTGACCTTGTCCTACCTGTTCACCTACGTACCGGAGAGGACGTTCTTTACGCTCTTCAACGAGACGAACAAGGACGTCCACCAGCTCATCAGAGAGAACATCGTCGGAGGGCCGTCACTCATCTTCACCAGACATCACGAGAAGGGGGTCACGAAGATACGTCGTAACGACTACGGTGATGCGGCTCGAACGTGTCAGTCCATTGTGGGCTACGATGCGAATGCATTGTATCTGTGGTCGATATCACAAGAGATGCCGACTGGATGGTACACGCGGCGACGGGAAGAGAAGGAGTTCCGACCCGAAGTGGCACAGCCCACAGGTCAGATGGCTGTCGAATGGCTTACGTGGGAGTCCGAAAACACGGGACTCGCCATACGTCATCAGTCCAACGGTCGAGAGAAGCGCATCGGTAAACTGTTGGTGGACGGTTGGTGCAGCGAAACGAAGACGGCCTATCAGTTTCACGGATGCTACTACCACGGGTGTCCGTGTACAGGACGCGAGTTCAACGAGGTCAATGGGAAACCCATGACGCAACTGCTCGCCGAAACACGAAAGAACACAGCCTATCTTCGACACTTTGTGAGGGTCGTCGAATTGTGGGAATGCGAGTGGAAGGTCACGAGACGCGATCCGTGCGTACAAAAGTTTCTGGACGTTCGCCAACGTCGTCGACACGTGCGCTGGAAAATGACGTCACAACAGATCCTGACAGGTGTGTGCAACGGTAGCGTGTTCGGTATGATTCAGTGCGACATACGTGTACCGGAGGACCTGCGCGCACACTTTGCCGAGATGCAGCCCATCTTCAAGAACATTCACCTGACCCGCGATGATCTCGGACCGTTCATGCGTCGCTACGCCGAAGAACACAACATCACGGCAACTCGGCGACGCATGCTCGTCGGGAGTTATCGAGGGGATAAGATCCTGCTCGCCACACCTCTCTTGCGATGGTACCTCGCGCACGGACTCGAGGTGACGCACGTCTACCAGGTCATCGAGTATACACCGGTCGCCTGCTTCCGACGATTCGGCGAGGCGGTGTCCACCGCAAGTCGCGAAGGAGACGCCCATCCCGACAAGGCCATGATCGCTGATACCAACAAACTTATGGGCAATTCGTCCTATGGGAAATTTATCACCAACGTCGATAAGCACCGCGAGGTCACCTACTGCACGGAGAAGAGTGCATCGAACGCAATCAACAATCGTCGCTTCCGTCAACTCGACGTCGTCGGTGCCGATGCATACGAGATCGAAATGCACAAACGCACCGTCAAATACGCACTGCCCACACACGTGGGATTCTTCGTGTTGCAGTGGGCCAAACTGCGTATGTTGGAGTTCTACTACGACTTCATGGTCAGGTACGTGGATCGTCCGCTGTTCGAGTACTGCGAAACCGATACGGACAGCGCCTATTTGGCTCTGGCCGGTGAGTCCGTCGACGACCTCGTGACCCCGGCACTGCGCGACCACTACTATCGTCACCGCTCCGAATGGCTACCGTCCGAATGTTGCGACGATCATCAGAACGACTACGTGCGCTGTCGCCTGGCCGGTCGTCCGTGGAACAGCACCGAGACTTGTTGCAAGGAGCGCAAGGCGTACGACAAGAGAACACCGGGTCTCTTCAAGGTCGAATGGTCCGGTGACTGTTTCCTGGGTCTGTGCAGCAAGACCTACTATTGTTCGGGTACGGTCGATAAATACAGCACCAAAGGTCTGAACAAACGACTCAACACCATCGACAAGCAGTCGTTCCTGGACGTGTTGACCAATCGTTGCAGCGGAAGTGGGAAGAACCGCGGGTTCCGGGTCAATCACTCGTCCGTGCTGACGTACATCCAGGAACGTGCGGCGTTGACCTACTTCTATGCCAAGCGCGTGGTCAACGAAGACGGAATCACCACGGGGCCGGTGGACGTGTAATGCCGAACCACTGCTGATACGATGAGGAAATGCGCCCCTACGTCAGTTGGGGTTATAGGCGCCTCTAGCTGTCACGCGGTTAGTAGGCGGAGACACACGAAAAAGAAAAAGAAAAAAGATAACACTATTTAGTCAGATGCCACACAATCGATAGTCATAACGTAGCATGTCACGGACGGGAAAGCTTGTAGCTGTAACACTAGTGGGAATACTCGGTCTGTATCTGTACGTCTTGTACGTCTTGTTCCGCGATCCCTTCCTTCGTTGGTGTGGTGGAGGTGTCGTCGTCGCAACTAACAGCACAGTGGTCAACGCGACATTGTCGAACACCATCGGTGACTACTAGATGGACACGCGATGGAAACACCCCTTCACCTGTATCGTTGCGGGACCGACGGGATGCGGTAAGACTACGTTCGTGATGCGTCTGCTACGTCACGCCGCAACGATGATCGATCCACCTCCAGAGAAGATCACGTGGTGTTACGGTGTATGGCAGAGTGCCTACGTTGATAACGACCTGGTACGATTCGAGGAAGGCTTGCCGAGCGGTGCGTTCGACGCATCGACGCGTAACCACGTGGTCATCGATGATCTGATGGCAGAAACGGACGAACGGGTCACGACCTTGTTCACAAAAAAGAGTCATCACCAGAACACGTCCGTACTGTATCTCGTGCAGAACCTGTTTCCGAAGAACAAGGAGAGTCGCACGATCAGTCTGAACGCTCACTACATGGTGATCTTCAAGAATCCTCGTGACGCGTCACAGATCGGACATTTGGCACGACAGATGTATCCGGGTCGCCTGAAGTTTGTACAGGAAGCGTTCCGAGACGCCACGTCACTCCCGTACGGTTATCTCCTCGTCGATCTGAAACAGGACACGCTCGACGACATGCGTCTGCGCACGGGCGTCCTTCCGGACGACAGTGTCCAGTACGTGTACCAACCCAATGTATAAGACGTCCGCGCAGCACCTCGTTCCTTCAGTCGCAGCATGCTCGTGAAGACAACAGCATGTCCGAACTCGTGAAGAAACACATCCTCTGCATACAGACGTTAAACAGGTACAAGAGCACGAAAGTGAGACGAGCCATCATCAGAAACGCCGACGCCGATCTGTTGTGTGCACAAGCCGAGTGTGCCTACAACATTTAAAAAAAAAACTTGCCCTTGACCGTCGCGCAGAGACGTGCTCTGAACGTGTACAAAACAAACCTGCGTGCTTTGGCACAGAGAGACGCACCTGCAGCGAAGAGACGTCGCATCTTGCTACAGGGTAACAACCAGGGAGGAAGAGGACAGACCGGTGGTTTCCTGTCGGCACTGCTGGCACCTTTGGCCGGTGCGGTATTTCTACCCTTGCTAAAACAGGTGCTACTCAAGTAGACGACGATGGAACACGCACGGAAGATGGCCTTGGTAGATCCACGACTGTTGGACAGTCTACGCGCACCGGCACCGTCGGATACCCTAGGACGCAAAGTACAGGTACTCGACGACGAGATGAAAGTCATACTCGACAGACAAGATCTCACCGACGGTGACAAGGTCGTCATGTATAATCAAGTGTTGCAACGCTACAACGCGTTGTCCGATCGACGCACGCGCGAACCGATGCGCGTGATAACGGTCAACAAGGACACGTCCCCGGTGGTCACGGCGGCGGCGGTGGTGGCGGCGGCTAATACGGACCCGACCCCGCCGGAGGCGGGGGTGGAAGCGGAAGTCATCGACAGTGTTCCCAAACGGCTCCAGGCCAAAGCCAGACGACTGATGGAACGTCTGAAACGAGACGTTGCGTGGAATGCGCGCGGAGAGCTCATGAACAAAGGCGTAGCGGTACCCGGAAGTAACGTGGTGGACCTCGTGAACGATTTGTTGCGTCAACGCAAGACCATCGGTTCTCCAACGGGGTGGCAGGTGTTTGCGCATCAACTCGGCGACATGAATCTGCCCATGGAGTTGGTGGGTAACGAGGCCAGGAGACTGGCCATTCGACAGGAACAAAGGAAGCGTACCATAGAAGCGGCGGCCACACGATCGCTCGGTAGAGCGCGTCGAACGCTGCAGTGGACACCCCTCTCGCGGAGACGATCTCGAATGAGCCCGTCTACTCTACCTACACCACCGGCGTCGACTAGTAAGACATGGGAGCGTCTCGAATAAAAGAGACGCATCATCTCGATTCACCGACATAATGTGTGATCTACGGGACAGTCTAACACGTCTGTTTACCGGTGTTGCTTACGGCGGACTTCCCATCGTGTGCGGGATTACCATCGATTATATCATACGTACGTCATCATGGTGCGCCGTCGTAAACAGCTGGAGGACGTCTACTTCAACCCCGCCAAGGTGGGTAGTTACGGAGGAATCGCGTCTTTGCGACGAACCGCCGTACCGCGCGTACCGAGAAAAATCGTCGAACAATGGCTATCGGAACAGAACGCCTATACACTACATAAACCGGTCAGAGTTCGTTTCAAGCGTCGGCGTACGGTCGTCGGAGGACGGGATCAACAGTGGCAGGCCGATCTCGTTGACGTGTCCAGTCTGAAAAAAGAAAACGACGGTACAACGTTCCTGCTCACGGTGATCGACGTCTTCTCGAAAGTCGCCCGATGCGTTCCACTGAAGAACAAGTCGGCGACGTCTGTGTCGAAGGCGCTGAACGGTCTCTTCACCGACATTCAACCGCTGTCGTTGCTGACCGATAGAGGTCTGGAATTCTATAACCGTAGCGTTCGGGGTGTATTGGACAGATACGGTATCCACCACTTCTCCACCTTCAACGCGGAGATCAAGGCGAGCATCGTGGAACGCTTCAATCGCACACTAATGTCGCGGATGTGACGATACCTGACACACAAAGCAGCGTCGCGGTACATCGATATCCTTCCGGATTTGGTGCGCTCGTACAACGACACGCCTCACCGCAGCATCGGGATGTCTCCGTCACAGGTGGATGCGACTAATCAGGAAGAGGTGTGGCAGCGTCTGTACGGTGGTCATCACGGTAAGGGTGTACCCAAGTACCACGTGGGGATCGCATACGTATCAGCAAGGTCAAGAGACGGTTCAATAAAGGTTATACGATTAATTGGACAGAGGAACTATTCACGATACGTGAAGTGCATCCGTCCGATCCACCCGTCTATCGTCTAACGGACGATCTCGGCGAGATACTGGACGGTACCTTCTACGAACCGGAGATGCAGAAGGTGACGGTTCCGGTCGATAAACTGTACCGTGTGGAATCGATAGTACAGCGCCGCAAGGTAGGCAGGCGACGGGAGGTGTTGGTGAAATGGGTCGGATATCCTTCGAAGTTCAACAGCTGGATCGATGCCAAGGGTCTCGTCGGGTTATAAAGACTAATTGTACGTCCGTCGCGATGTCAGTCGTCCACGTATGGCAGACGAGACAACATCACGCATCACCGTTAGCGACGAAGAAGAAGAAGAAGAAGAAGAAGACGACGTCGACACTCTACCGCCACCACCACCACTAAAGAAAGAGAGGACTCCGTGGCACATATTCGGTACCGCGTGTCCCAAAGAGGAGATCGTCTTTCTGTGTCAGGTCGTCGTCTTGTACACGGTCATCTTGGTCAGCATCTACAACCTGACGTTCGGCCACCACGATCCGACTCTGTGGACGGCCCTGTTGAGCAGTTCGTTGGTTTACCTGCTACCCAGTCCGACGTTGAAACAACAACAACATGGAACCGAGTGATTTCTATCTCACGTTGCCTAGCAATGCTTCCATGCACACGCACCCCGACAACACGCTGACCCACTACATCACGACGCTACCGAAACGTATCCTACTACGGGGACAATGGGAATGCGGACTGGTGGAGGTACAGTACCCGCACAGTTGGTACAACATCGTAGACGACGACGTGGGGTTCGCTGTGACACTACCGATAGACGAAGAGCACCCACGGTCCCTGCACACGAAGACTATCCGAATCGGAACCGGATACTATAAAGATCCGTGGTCACTGATCTTCGCCATTAACGCCTCTCTACGTCGAGTGGTGGGAGAGGGACGAGTGAAACTGAGCTACAACATCATTACGCATAAGGTATCGGTGCACATGGCACCGAATACCGTCTTCCGTGCTGCTATACTGACCGCCGTTCTCGGCTTTCGCACCGCTACGCTGGAGTATCTCCCGAAGGATCCCGATGCACCCGAGTTCAAGGTATTGATCACGGAAGCCGACACCGTGATCACCATGGAACGAGGGCTCGACTCGCTCTACATCTATACGGATGTCGTGGAACCACGAGTTGTTGGTGACAGTCTCGTGCCGCTGCTGCGCATCATCCCGGTGAGCGGTCGCCATGGCGACATCGTATCGAAGACCTTCGACAAGATTCACTACGTACCCGTGCTCTACAAAGAATTTGGCACGATCGAGATAGATATAAGAGACGACACCGGAAATCGCGTGCCATTCGAGGTTGGTAAGATGACGGTGACACTTCATTTCCAACGGCAACGGACGGCACTGTTCTAGAGAGAGAGAGAGATGAATTACACCGACTACTACGATCGTCAAGCGGGAGGTGCGATTCCTTATTTCGTGGGTGCCCGACACCAACGGGGACACGGACTGGGAAGTCTATTCGGAAGTCTACTGCGTAGCGTCATGCCACTCGTCAAGAGAGGAGCCGTGGCGTTGGGAAAGAGAGCTCTGTCGACCGGCGCACGCATAGCCGACGACGTCCTGTCGGGTCAGAACATCAGAACGGCCGCCAAACGTCGCGTCACCACTGCCGGTAGAGATATGATGAGTGATCTCTTGACCCCTGGCGTGCGACCACGTAAGCGTATAAGACGCACACCCCCTGCGAAACGAGTCAGTACACCAGCGAGACGTCGGAGGAAACAGCAGAAACCGAAGGTACGTCGTGAACCCGATATATTCGACGATGGCGTTCGTTCATAAACTATCGTGTGAGGGACTCAAGAGCGAACTCGATCTCTTCACCGTACCTCTGACTCAGACCGCCATCATCGACAGTCACACGGTCCATCACCAGCCGGTGTCCTCGCTCGACTCGGGTGGACCGATCGAATTCGTCGTACCCGGTTCGGGAGACGATTACTTGGATCTCGCCGACACGAAACTACACGTTCCGGCGAAGGTGACGCGTGCCGACGGAAGTGATCTCGACCCCGCCGATCCCGTCGCTCCCGTGAATAACTGGCTCCATTCGCTGTTCGGTCAGGTCGATTTCTACCTGAACGGAACGCTCGTAACTCCCTCGACCAACACGTATCCATACCGTGCCTACATAGAGACGCTGCTCAGTTACGGTGACGATGCCAAGGAGACGCAACTGACGAGTCAGATGTGGTACAAGGACACGGCCGGTCGTATGGACGCCGTCGTCATTGATGGTGCCAATCCGACAGCCAACGCGGGGTTCGTTGCCAGACGCCACATGATCGCCCAGAGTCGTGTGGTCGACATGATAGGTCGTGTCCACGTCGACCTCTTGCTTCAGGATAAACTCCTCATCAACGGTGTCGAGCTCAAGATGCGTTTCGTACGCAGCAAGGATGCGTTCGCGCTCATTGCTGGTGGAGCCAACCCCGCCTACAAGATACAGATCGTCAACGCTACACTGTTCGTCAAGAAAGTCACCCTGAACCCGAGTGTGCAGATGGCACACATCAAAGCCCTCGAAAAGGCCACCGCCAAGTATCCGCTGCGACCTGTCGAATGAAAGGTCTACTCTATTCCCACAGGTACCCATTCGTACACGCACGAGAACCTCTTTCTTGGTACTATTCCGAAACGTCTTGTGATATGCTGCATCGATAACGACGCCTACAACGGATGCTACGACAAAAATCCCTTTCACGCTAAAAACAACCACATCAACTTCTTCGCCGTGTACGTCGACGGACGACAGATACCCGCCAAACCTTTCCAGCCCGACTTCGACAACAACCTCTTTGTCAGATGCTACCATAACCAGTTCACCTCGACGGGTAAGGCGTGGCAGGACGAAGGGAACGGCTTGACTCGCTACGACTTCCGACACGGCTACACCTTCTTCGGCGTGGACCTCACCCCCGATGCGTGCGACGACTGCTGCTTCCATCTGGTACAAAAGGGCAACTTGCGCGTCGAGATTCATTTCCGCGACGCACTGACAACCACTGTGAACGTCGTCGCCTACGCCGAGTTCGAGAAGGTGCTGGAGATCGACAGGAATCGTAACGTCATCTACGACAACTGATGGAAACCATGCAGCTCGTCCGTCTACTCACCCGCGATACGCACGCCCGTGTCGTCATGCGCGGGATCGTACCCAAAGACGTACTCCTCGAACTCCAGATAGACGCTTACCCCGTCGCCTTCGTGTGCAACACGCACGACACGGGTAAACCCGGAGAACACTGGATAGCTATCTACGTAGATGCCAACGGTTGCGGCGAATACTTCTGCTCTTACGGCTTGCCGCCACGACACGTCGAGTTTCGACGTTTCTTGAATAAACATTGTGTAACGTGGACTCATAATTCTAAGAGACTGCAGAGTCCCGTGTCTAACGTTTGTGGACGATACTGTGTTGCTTATCTCATGTTTCGATGTCGTGGACTTGTCATGAAGGATTTCGTAAAAGGTTTCGGCACTGATCTGGTAGCAAACGATTGCCGCGTATTCGATTGGCTTAAACAACTGCAATAACCGTGTTTCATTAACGAACAGATATCATCATCATCATCGTCATTAACGATTCGAGCCTATGGCGCGGTGGTCACACACCCGTAAGCTCACGACCTCTGACGCGGTGTTCACTCACCCGTAAGTCGTTCCATCATCGTCATCCCACGAGCCACTGGCGTGGTCGTATTGACCCCTAAGCTCACGACCTCTGTCGTGGTGTTCACTCACCCACAAGTCTTCGTGTACTTCGCTTAATACAACACGGTTTCATATTATACGCTTGTATCATTCGTTAATAAAATACGTGTGCACTCGTATACTCTTGTGTTTCGTTAGTTCTTTCATACACGCACATTCATACACTCCCCTCACATACACGTACATTCATATACAACTAATACCTCTCTACACTCCTCGTTATCATTAACAACCTAACCAACTTTCAAACTGTGGTTTTTAATAGTTATTCCCTTAGTACTAATTCTTCATACATACATACATCACATGTTTTAAAGTCCGAGTCGCTAGATGGCACTACGGACGCTTAGGTACACTTCTTTCCGCTAGGAGGCACAGGTCACGTGACTACTCACTTTGCTCAGGGGGGAGGCTTTCGAAACCTCCCTAATATCGCTTAAACTCCTCAGAATACCCCTCCAAATGTGCGAGCATACTACTTGCGCCGAAAGGAGGTCGAACGAAACTTAGCATCCCCGACCAAAATCAAGTCTTTTGGAAATATTACAAATCAAAAACTACAATTAAACAAGGAATTGGGGAATGTAACATAGACCACTCAAACCCAAAATCTCAAACACACATGAAGATGGAGAAAAAGCAAATATTCTGGCTGACTACTTCTCCAGTGTATTCACCACAGAACAGTCAGGGCCTGTAACAACTATACCTAAAGTAAACAATAAACGTGCGATGGACAAGCTAAAAAAAACGAAAATATAATATTATTGACGTTAAAACAACTTAATATAATCAAATCGCCTGGCCCAGATGGAATAGGCGCCAGGCTAATAAATGAGTTGTCTGAAAGTATTTGCCAACCTTTAAAACTAATTTATGAAACGTCGATTAAAACGTCCTGCATTCCCGATGACTGGAAAGAGGCTAAACTATCAGCAATTTATATAAAAAAAACGAAACAGAAATTAGCTAGTAACTTCCGCCCAATAATTTTAACAAGCATTGTATGTAAATGTGTGAAAAAATTATTAGAAACCACATTATAAACTACATGAAAGTCAATAACCTATTCAGTCAAAAACAATATTGATTTATATCTGGCCGATCAACAGTTCTACAACTAATCAAAATAATAGACATCTGGATTAAAGAAATGGATAAGGGCAACCACACCGATGTTTTACAAGCCTTCGACACCGTGCCACATAAAACACTAATTAGTAAATAAAAAAGCTTCAACATTTCAGAAGAACTGGTTAACTTGATAGAATCATTCATCACAAATACAAGACAAAAAGTTTCAGTAAATGGAGAAGAGTTTAGCTGGAAAGAGGTAATATCATGGATACTCAGGGTTCCGTCCTAGGACTCCTACTTTTTGTTCTATATATATATATATTTATATATATATATATATATATATATATAAATGACCTCCCATATCTAACAATTTCAAATACATTTCTATTTGCTAATGACATCAAGATATTTAGAGCCGTAACAAATAAAGATGACCAGTATATACTATAACATGATATAAGCATCCTAGAACAATGGAGCGACAAGTGGTTGTTAAAATTCCATCCCGATAAATGTCTACACATGGAAAGTGGGAAAATAATATAGGTGAAAACAAATATTTCATGTCAACAAATAATGTTAAACATGCTCTTGTCACTACAGATAAACAAACAAATAGATTTAGGAGTAATTATTGATTCAAAACTTTCATTTGACGATCACAACAACCAAGTGGTTAATGAAGCAACAAGAATAACAAACATAATCAAAAGAACTTTTCAAATCTTAGATACATGCACTTTCTTGCCACTATATAAGACTATGGTTAGATCCCACCTAGATAATGCAATAGCAGTATGGTATCCATATAAGACGAAACATAAAATAGCCATATAAAATGTCCAGGGAAGAGCCACAAAAGAACTACCTGGTACGAGAGACTTATTATATATATTGAAAGACTTAAATTACTTAAGTTACCTACATTAGCATATCGAACAGTAAGAGGAGACATGATTGAAGTCTATAAAATAATGCATAACCTATATGATAATAAATCCGCACCAAACTTCCTCAAATGGGAGGATGTGGCATTACGATCCGGTAACAGAGGACACTCCCTAATACAATTACATGCACTCGGTCAAGGTAGATCGCTCTTATTCAGTATATTTACACTTCTCGGCTCATTTATGTAACTGTATATTTGTGAAATGTCGTTATAAAGCCCGGCATTGTAAATGCCATCCTAATGATTAATACATATATCAGTGCGTTTCGTATGGTATTGAAATATATTATGTTTCGTACGGTTTAGTTTTGATGTCCTATAATATACTCTCAATATTATACTGCAGTACATTCATATGAAACTGTTAAAATGTGTTAGCATTGATGTATGTATGCCTCCTGATGTAGACACAATTATCCTATCATTAACTATGGATGAATGTTGGGTATTTACCAGAATGAAGGCGCGATGTCGTATTTCTTCCACCATGATTCCAGCCAACAAGACCAAGGCAAGAAACACGATCAAGGCACCGATGGCGATCAGGAGCAGCACTTCCTTCTCGATCGTTGACAAGGACCCCATGGTCGTTTCGGTCACAACTTCGTTACCTAATGGTATGCGCGCGAACACGCCCATGGGACCCGAGTGGACTGAGTACAAATGCAGGCCGAACGAAATTGTCACAATCCCAGTGAGCTGAAACATCGATACGCTTCGGTCATTGGTCATTCGTAGGCGGCGCCAGTGTACATTCACACAGGCATACAATATTTATTCCCAAAGTATTTATACCGGGCGTTTATTATGATCGGTAGCTCGGAACAATCGCACAAAACATGCGTAACGTGGATTAAGAACCCTTAATCCACGAGGAATTTCAAAAACATTAAAAACGCTACTTTTCTTCAGAGATGTCCTACATTTATCCCTGAAAGTGTCTCACCGGAGGTGCAAACTGTCTATGA
>CM034533.1:38710395-38883633 GCA_020002185.1 Paraescarpia echinospica
TATGTGAAGTTGTAGTTGTAGAGGTCTGGTTTCCTCCCATCGTATCTGTTAGCATGGTGTTATGTTTTGTTCCAAACTGCAATCATTATTCTGAAAGTCATACTTGTAGTTCTTTATGGTTCCCATAAGTTGAAGGTGAGAAGCAAATATGGATGAAACAAACTAGGTATTTTATGTATTTTGGAAGGTAATAACGATATTTTGACGCAAGCTATTTGATCGCAGTTCAAAATCGATCGCGGTGCAGCATATGTTTTGTTGTAAATCACGCTACTTTTATTGCAAAATGCGGAAAGATAACCTGTCAACATCGTACAATTATTGTACGAAATTTTTTTAATCGAATTGTTTGATAATAATCTTGAAATATGGAACAGAGTATGTTTCAGGCTGAGAAGTCTGGGAGCAGTAATTAAGTTGTCGTTTTTGGTGAGCTTCAAGCGGAGGTGCAATTGGCTGGGTTAAAAAAATTGTTTTGTGTTGTTTTGTCCACGATTGTAATAATAACGTTGTGATCCACACGAACAGGTTTATCGATTACTAAAAGCTGCAAGAAGAATGCAAATATAGATAATAATCAGATATTCTACAAATATATTTTGTGAGAAAAAACATTCGTAATCCCGGGGACCACTTCCTGAAAATCTATGGGAATCCATGTTAGTTCACAATTAATAAAAACCCAATTTTGTAGGGGGATTTACCCATTGAAAAAAAACCAGCTAGCATCGCTAACTTTGATCGAATATGGCTAATGGCGTCAGTAGGCCCCTATCTCTGCACTTGCTGCATATTTCTCAGACGGGCCCAAACCGCTTAAAAGGGGAGAAAATCAAGTCAGCTCTGATCATGTTAATAGTTTCACTTATTTTATTAAAAATAAGCTATAAAACCTACAAGAAATTGACCCAAATCCAAGACAATAACCAGTTTTCGTGGTAGCAAGGATCCTAGTTATACGTTCATAGACATTTGTGAAGTTAATTATTATACGCAATATATATGATTGGTTATAATTAACTGCATAATGTGTTTATTAACTTTGTATAGTTAGTTATTTTGCTAACAGCTTATTTATATTAAAACATGTGTTAATAATCACATTGCTGACATACTGCATATGCGTCGGAACATGATGAATATTTCATCAAAACCCTCCAACTGCTGGCTCACCAAAAATCTAACTGCACCCTCTTGAGGCTCACTTAAATCCCCAACTGTATCCCCACATATATTTCCCCCAAACCTTCCCACTGCATCCTCCTTGATGGTAACCAAAAAACTAACTTATATGATGACTGCTCCTTAACTTTTCAGCCTGAAACTTATTTTGTTCCCCTTTTGCATTTTGCGGTGAAAATAGCGTGATGCACAACAACATAGTGTGTTGCACTGTGACCGATATTGTCAATGCGATAAAACAGTTTGTGTTACAAAATAATTTTCTCGTTCCAGAATATTAAAAATACCAAATTTGTTTCACTCATGTTTGCTTGTCCCTTTCAACTTATGGAAACCACAAAGAACTACATGTCTGACTCTCAGAACATTGATTACAGTGTATAACAAAACATAACACCATGCTAACAGATACGACAGGAGACAATTTTGTTGGAACCAGCGCTGCAGCGTGACGTCACAGTTCGGTGCTCTACAATAGAGAACCGAAGTGATGACGACACGCCGCTTAGCAACCTGCCTAGTTGATTCCAACAAAATTTTCAGCCGTTTATGTTAACATGGTGTTAACAGATACGGATAAAGAATTATAGAAGATTTTGCCTCAAAATAACATTTACTTATTTCAATTCATAGACATAGAAGTAAACACACATACAACAATCCATTTTTAGATTTCTAAATACGCGTTTGTGTTTCTATAATGCAATATTATTTTAGTACAGAAGCTGGCATCCAAATTATACATTTACATACCTTATTCATTTGTAGCTTGTTGACTTGCTATACTGTTTTTCAGATGTTATGTCATGAATGCACATACTGTTGTGATCTATTATTACAACACTAGGGAGTTTGACTGCCAGCACAATAACCTTGGTTACAAGTGTGATTCACACAACACGAAAGTGTGACAATCTGATTACATTGTGGGCAACTTTAATCATGGGGTGAAAACATTGCTACTGTTTGTGAAGAAAAGCATCATCATGATGTACAATTAAACACATGCTACCGGTATTTGTTACATTCATTACAGTACCAGATAGGTACCTTTACTCCATCTTAGACGTTTGTGATTTGTTTACATTCTTGTCCTAATAAATGTCCTTGTTTGGATAATAGAAATATATATATACCTGGCTGCAGATAACTAGGGGCAGATAAAAATTCACTTCACATGTGACAAGAGGGTCCAAAACTAGTGATCCAGCCAGCAGCATTTAATATGTCACCATTCACAAGTACAACAGTTAGGGATTCGCAGAGTGAAACTCATGTAAGACAAATGGTCATATAAGTAAAACCAGTGTAACGGATGCTGAAGGTTCTTATGAAATCAAGCTGCTTGGAATGATTCATTTGTCACCCAATTCCCGTCTTCAATGTCACTAGATTAAGTGCATCGTGACAGTGTCTTATTGTCAATGTTTCCATCAACAACGCATATATCGGATAGATCTATAAATGGTTGTGTTATGCAAGCCACTTTGGTCCTGAATATTCAAGTTGGTCGACCTCTTATATACAGGACAAAGAATTATAGCAGAAGTGTAACAAGACCAGGAAATTACTCAGCCAAAGAACTGGTTATTAATATGTCTGTATTGTTCAGCTGTATCATGCAAAATCTATGTGTAGGGGCATAATGATATTCAGCTATCGCTTCCACCATGTTCTGTTCTTTTTTCTCTTCTCGTACCACACCCACACCTGATACATGTTCTGGAAACAAAATGTTTACATATCTGGTAAATAGTAGATTTGCTATCCTACCTATTCCCTAATGGACAGGTTGAAAAAAGTACAAATTATTTACAGAAAGAGCAAAACTAAATTTTAAAAATAATGCATTCATTCGTGGGGTGATTGTGAATGAACTAAGGAATAACTACTCTACCTGAGTCAATACTTATTTTGGGTATATGTATCATTGTACAATGCATTGCTGGATCGATCAACTCATTTATACTAGTGATCCAAGTTCGTGCATCGCGTAATTCCGTGGCAAGGCGGTATTATCGCCGGTTTTCTAAAAACCTAAGACGTTTATATTTAACAGGATTTAACAAGATTGCCACCCAGAGAATTAACTCTAGGTGGCAGGTGGACAAGGAAGCCCTTTGGCTTATCGTGAGTCCGACCCTTTTATCTATGTGTATCCGGCCCTTCTGAGGTATGCGTGGATTTTATTTTTAAACATATTCACGCTACTAGCACCCACACAATCAGCAGATAATCTGTTCCATTCATTTACAGTCCTTTGTGAAAATGAGAACTTTCTTATATCTAATCTACACTGCTCCTTTGCTAATGTAACTTCATGTCTTCAAGTCCTTCTATCTTTCTTAACTGAAAAAAAATATTTCTACCAATATTTTCATAACCATTCATTATTTTAAACACTTCTATCTGATCTCCTCTTAATCTCCTCGTCTCTAGTGTTGTTAAGCCGCATTTTTAGGCGTATTTCGTAACTAAGATCCCTCAGTTTTGGTATCATTTTAGTTGCTCTCCTCTGTACTCTTTCTAGCGATATGGCCTCCACGCTTGAATACAATATTCTAAATGAGGCCTAACTATTGTTTTTATACAGCGGTATTATTTTTCCTTATACGTTATGTTTCGCCTAATTAATCCAAGGATTTGACTTCCCTTTGAAGCTGCAATTCCGCACTGCTCTGAAACCTTCATATCAGCACTAATGGTTAACCCTAAGTCCTTTTCTTTTACAGTAGTACTTAGTACAGTACCCCCCATAGTATATTCTACCTCTTCGTTCCCATGTCCTGTGTGGAGGCATTTACATTTCCCAAAATTGAATAGCATTTGCCATTTTCAGACCATTTTGATCACCTTGTCAAGATCATCTTGTAAATGTTGTCTATCTCCATCACTTTTAATCCTTCTAAACACTTTTGTATCATCCGCAAATTTCAACACCTTGCTTGTTATTTCATCATCCAAATCGTTGATATATATTAAGAATAATATAGGTCCTAGTACTGATCCCTGTGGTACCCCACTCAATACCGATTTCTAGTTTGAAGCCTCCCCATCAACTACTACACGTTGTCTTCTGTCAATCAGCCATTTTTCTATCCAGTTTATTATACCATTTCCTATGCCATGGGCATTTAGCTTAAGCAGTAATCTTTGATGTGGTACTTTGTCGAAAGCTTTTTGAAAATCTAAGTAGACGATATCTACTGGTGATCCCTCATCTACCCACTTAGTGATGTCTTCCAAAAAACATAACATATTTGTTAAGCATGACCTCGCTTTAAAAACCCACGTTGAGATGGGTTTATCAAGTTATGTTTAACACGAAAATCCACCATGTGATCTTTAATTAGTCTTTCTAATAATTTTCACTGATGTTAAACTCACTGGTCTATAGTTCTCTGACTTGTTTCTCGAACCTTTTTTAAATAACGGTATAATGTTTGCCTCTTTCCATTCTCAAAGAACCACTCCCTCTTGTAATGACAAATTGAAAACTGTTGCAAGCGGTACGCTAATTCGTTCTACAAGCGGAATTCCATCCACTCCAGGTGATTTATTATCCTTCATAGCCCTTATTTTCTTAGCTACCATTCCTGGGGTTACAATTAGTCGTCCTAAATAGTCTGAATATGCCCCTTGAACTTAGCCTCTGGTACTGGCAGTGAACTAATATCTTCATTGGTAAACACTGAACTAAAGTACTCATTCAGGTCTTCTGCCATTAAGAATCCCTCTGATATTATATTTTCAGCACTATCTTCTGGAGGACCGACCTTATCTTGAACGTTCTGTTTGCTTCGAACATAGGCATAAAAACTCTTGCTGTCATGTTTTATATTACTAGCTAATTGTTGTTCATAGCTTCTCTTTGAATTTCTAATTTCAGCTGTAGCTTCGTTAAGTGCTTCTTTATAACTGTTGTAGTCTTCATCATTTCTAGTACATCTATATGACTTCCACATCATTTGTTTATACTTAATTTTTCTAATGGCTTCTTTCGATAAGTGTTTCTTTTTGGACCGTTTCCCTTGTTTTGAAGGGTACAAATTTATCGACTATGCACTTAATTTCACTCTTTAATATATTCCAGCATTCTGTTGCCGTCTTGTTTTTCAGTGTGTTATTCCAGTCTATCCTTGCTAAATATTTCCTCATGTCCTTATACCTTCCTTTGTGGAAATTTCTCCTATACTGCTTTTTACTATTCCTTTCTGATTTTATTTTGATGGTAAAATGTATCTGGTTGTGATCATTACTCCCCAGTGGCTCACATATATTGACATTGTCAACTAATTCATTCTGTGAGGACAAAACTATGTCTAACACATTATCACCCCTTGTTGGTTCTAGCACATGTTGAGAAAGGAAAATATCTTGAACTAAAACTAAAAACTTGTGGTCTTCACTCCACATTCTCTGTAGAGATTTCCATTGTATATGTCCGTGGTTAAAATCCCCCATAATACTACAGTCCCGTTTGCTTACTTCCCTTATAGCGTTTTGTATTTTTTCATTCTCTTCTATGCTTATGTTTGGACTTCGATAAAATAACCCAACTGTTAACGTTGAGTTTCCTGTAACCATGTTACACAAAACAGCTTCTTCGCAATCTGCTTCTCTTTCTAATTTTATTTCATAAGCCTGGATAGATTCTTTAATATATAAAATAACTCCACCTCCCTTTCTTCCTATTCTATCTTTCCTAAACATTACATATCCTGTCAATCCCAATTCGGCATCTGATATATCGGTGGTGGTCCAGGATTCGGTTATACCTATTATGTGAGGGTCAATATCTTCTACCATAATGTTTAGTTCATTTCTTTTGTTTACTATACTCCTTGCGTTTAAACAAACACATTTATATCCAGCTTCAGAAGAGTTTTCCAGACTGTTCTTTGCTGATTTATTTGTGCTGTCTTTATCTATGCCTCCAGTTGCAGGCTTTCTGTGAGTCCCCTGCGAATCTAGTTTAAATAGATGCAACCTGTCCCACTGTCAACAGATCGCAGCAGGTTCTCTGAGAAAACTGCTGCCCCCTTTCCACTAAGATGGAGGCCATCTCTCATGTACATATCTTCCCTCCCAACAAAATATCCCCATAAATCTATGAATCCCACCCCCTCTTCTTCACACATCTGCTCAACTTGTGCGTTGATCGCCATCCTCTTGCAATTTCTATACGTTGCCCCCCTTCCTCCCATTTCTGGCAAAATTCCTGACAGAATTATCTGTTCAACTCTTGTCTTCTTTAGCTTCTTCACTAACTGTCTATACTTCTGTACTATCCCAGTTGTTCCCTCTCTGTCTGCATTATTTGTTCCTGTACCAATATATATCCTCCCTTGCTATGTCCCAATACCTTCTCTACCCTGTCAGTCACATGTTCAATCCTAGCCCCCGGTAGACAAACAACGACGTCCTTCCCCTCGCTCAGTGTCTTGTCCGTCTTTCTCATAATGGAGTCGCCCATAAACACCCTCTCTTTCCTCATTGCCCCCTCAATCACTGCCCTAGAGTAGCTCCTTCTTCGGTTTGCATCTGTCTGGTTGTTGCCTTCTCTCCTGTCGTATTCTCTTCCGATCCATTCTTTCCTGTCGCTTTTTTCTTGTCACCTTTCCTCCTGTCAGCGTCCCCTTTATCGACTTGTCTTCTATCACATTTGCTCTCATTTCCTTTCGTCCCTTCATCTTTCCTCCCATCTCATTTTCTTCTCTCCTCTCTCGCCCCATCTTCCCTCCCTCCTTCTCTGTGGTCACTTTCTCCCCTGTCACCTTCATGCTTGTCACATTTTCTGTCATCGATTTTCCAATTTCTTCCCCTCCAATCACCTTCCCTCCTCTCAATCTCCTTTCCTCAGTTTTCTTGCCACTGCTATTCTCCTTCAGTCTTGCAGTATTCTCACCTCTCTCCTTGTCGTCTCTCTCCATTCGACCTGTCTCCTTGCTAATTCCCATCACAATATCTGTCAACCTAACTATCTCCTTCTGCAGACACTCCACCTTCCAACACCCAATGCACTGAAAGGTGAATCTTTCTTCCATGGTTTCTGCCCATGACCAAATGTCGCTTTGTCTTGACTTGCCGCTTGCAAGGCGCCATATCCCTATCAGAATTTATTTAATAACTTAACTAACTTAGTTTTTATAAAGACTGTTTCCTATGTACTACAGCACACTTTAAGTTACAGATTACAATTACACAGCCGACTATTTATCCTATCACGAACGCTAACATTACCGGTAGTGACCTAATTTAAATACAATCAATTACGTTAGGGCCTACGTTAGACTGCTTTGTTCATTTAGGTTACGCCGCCCGACTATCGCCCTTGCTTAATTTTAACAACAATGCTACCTAATCAAAATATCTAGCAAGTGCTGGCTTACACAGATATTATCTTATGTCAGTAGTTTGATGGTTGTTACTTTATCTCCTATATATTCTACCACATAATCAGGTTTATTAAATCTTGTTTACAACTTATCGAAGGCTAAGTTACGCTATTATAACTCACTATACAAAGGTGTTCTAAAATACTTTAACTAACTAACTTAAAGCACAACTGCTACTCAATATATGTTTACTGCAACTTTATGAATAATATTAAGGCAAGAATAATGCTTATCAATCAGTAATTCCACTTGTTTATCAACTTTTCTGTACCACCAATTTCTACGATCTATCTCCGCCAAATATAGCCTCTAAATTTATTGAATGATGACATGCCGCCAACGTTTACTCATTGCTGCTTTCGGCTTAACATAAACCTTAACTGATGCAATCAAACATAAGATAACAAATGACACAAAAACGTCAGAGCCATTGAGGAAAGAGACAATAAAGTAGAGGGACGTGATGCGTTCTACATGTTTTCTGCGTGTCCCAGTGCGCCTGCAATGCCAGTCAACACCGAGGGGAAGTGTGCGAACATGATTGTAAACTCTGGTTCTAGCTGCAACATAATCCAGCAAGCCGTATTCCGCAAGATGCCAGACTTGAAGCTGAGCAGCTGTAGCAGCCAAGTTTACGCATACGCCTCTCAGAGCCCTTTAGGGGTGTTGGGCAGTTGCGAAGTGCGCATGTAAGTTCTAGGAGCTAGAGAAGTCGATGCCACATGAATGTTGGTGGTCAGAGGCAACCATGCTGCTCTATTGGGAATGGAGACCGCCGAGGAGCTCGGAGTGCTCAGAGTTGGCTTGACAGTAAACGCTTGCTCAGCAAATAGACTAACCAAGGAGAAGCCGAGAGACATGTATCCACAAGTGTTCAGTGGTCCCGGCAACTGAATAATTATCAACACAAGCTGAACATAGATGACAGTGTGATGGTTCTGTTCCCGCAGCTATGACGGTCAAACTGATCGAACGCGAGTCGGCCGAAGATCCGTTGTTGTTAGATGTACGAGTTGAGCATACAGTGTTCAAGGCTGTGCGTGATGAGTTGTGAGTCGTGGGCATATTGTGATGAGAGGAAGTCGCCTCGTACTCCCGAGCAAGTTGCAAAGACAAGTCTTGGCCCTGGCTCACGAGTGACACCAAGGCATCGTGCGCACCAAAGTCAGATTGATGGAGAAAGTGTGGTGGCCGAGAATGGACAAGGATGTTGAAACTCTTGTCAAGGGCTGTTATCCATGCCAATTGGTGGGTGCCCGACAAAGGCCCGAGCCAATAAGGTCGGCCACGCTGCACACACAGGGATCTTGGGGTGACATTGCAAATGGTCTCTGTGGACCATTGCCAAACGGAGAAAGTCTTCTGGTGGTCGTGTTATGTCTTCATACTTCCATTTTATCACAGATACTCAGTTGACAAGTATTCTCCAATGCACACTATACCTTTCAATTTTCACTTTGCCTCATGGTGTTAGATTGTGTAAGTTTATGTTGGATTGCGACGTCTTGTTGTATGTTTTTATTTTATAAATTTGTTTACAATTATTACATTATCTAATTATAAGTGGTTTTCGAAATAAGCCCCCAGGGGTATTTAGAGAATCTCCCGAGTTACTGGACGAAACCCCATTTACGTTCATACTTGTAATATCACTGTAACCGAGTAATCAAATAAACTTTCATTCATTTATAATAGTGCTGTGTACACATCAGTAGATTAAAAAGAAAACAATTCTCATGGTGAAATAAGTACTTAAAACATCGAATGCTAGGGTGATTTTACATCGATTCTGCCTTCTTCTGCCTCGTTCCGCAGTTTACAGAGACCAGAATACAAGTCACGCTCATGCTCTGCCTCCAGGTGCCCCCACCGTGTTGCATCAGGAAACCGGATGTAGAAGAGTTGACCATTTTCCCGAAGTCTGTCTCGCTGCATTACACGGATGTCCAGGAATGCATCGAGAACGGTAACAAGAATTATACCAACATAAAGGTTTGTAGCTAACCCGACTTACATGACGTAACGGTATGCTAATTCCATTTACACCATGATAACAGTATATAGCTAACCGGAATTAAGCTACACCATGAAACGGTGTGTAGTTAACCAGGCTTACATGCACCATGGCAACGGTAAGCACTGGCGTCGGAACATGGTGAATATTGGGCGGGGCTGAGACTCTCAAAAAAATCTCCAATTGCACCCCCTCCCCCGATGTTCGCCAAAATCCTTAACTAGAGGATCTCCACAAACCTTAATTTGCACCCTCTGGAGGCTGGCCAAAACCATCTTGAGGCTCTACAAAAACCTCTATTTGCACTCCAAAATTCACCCACCTTCCCAAAATATTTGGGAGCTAATCCTATCCTAGCCTCTCACCTCAAATATTGGGGGACAATCCTGGCTTATACAGTGACTACAGCATGTAACTATAAATAAGTGGCGGCTGGCTAAAAAAGGATTGGCAAACTAATCTGCCGATTCGACCACTCAAACAATTAACATGATTACGGGTGTAATATGAATTGTGGTTTGGCCTCTACTTCGCATGAAGAGGAACGGCGTGCAAAACGGGCCCCTGCCCAAAACGGGCCCCCAGCCGTTTGGCGTTATTGTATTATATACAGCTAAATTTGTGGTGGCATTGCTACGTAACTCACAGATGGGCACCAATGAACATGGGTCGGAAGCGCGAAACGCACATTCATAGAGGTGAGCGCAAAAAGATTGTTTTTCCCACTTTTCTTTAAATGTTAGCACTATTTTCCAAATATCATATTTCCGTTTTGTGCGCGTTGAGAACAACGGAAACTGTGGTATGCATAAGCAAAACGTATATGCTCTGATATACATGTGTTAGATTTTAAAAACATGGAGAGTTTATATTCAAATTTGTATTCAAATATTATATATCGATATTATGTTGGTACAATACACACACCTGCATTTGTAAGGTTTCGTGGTATTACATTATTTTACAATAATAATAATAATAATAATAAAATAATTAGAATTTATGATCAACGCGAGGCCGTAAAGTGCGTCCAAAACGGGCCCCCGAACAGTCCGCTATGCTAACAGGGATCTGCTATTGTCGATGTACTGTTGATACAATACACACACCTGAATTTGTAATGTATTGTATTATATTATTTTACATATATAGGGTGTTACATACTACCCAGCTATACAATAATAATAATAAAGTTCTTAATCAAAACAATAATATTACTAATATACTTGTATATAGCGTCAATATGAGCTGTATGGATACATATTATATTTATATATTAAGTATTGCAATGCACAAGTTGCATTTATCACCAAACCATGATAATAAACACCACCGCGAGTGTATGAAAAATGTAAATAATATGCGGCGTGACCACACAAAGGGCTGCTCAGGGTCCGAGTGTGCACAATGTGTTTGCGGAGTGTGTAATGATGACTAAATAATACAAATGGATATGCAGCGGCCCGTTTTCGACGCACATTTTTAGTGAGTAAAAAATCGGATGATGTTCTGAACCTCCCCGTAAATACAGTAATTTTAACAGCAATACGCAAAATTTTAGCACAGACGTAGTCAGATAAGTGGAGAAACTGGCACAGTAGATACAAAATATTAGAATTAGAAATGTCAACTTATTACTAATCTCGCTTAAAAGGCCCGTTGGCCCGGGTTCCTTTCTTTCTATCGTGAATGACTTGGGACAGTAATTAGCATTAGGCGACAGGAAGCCCATGTTCTCTATGAATTTTAAAGATGTTAATGCTGGCTAGGAGATGGGTGATCCCTAAGAAACTTTAAACGTTTTATTTACCTCTTGTGTGATGAGTTTGGTAGGGGTAGTGGCCTACTGAAAGAGGTACGAGTTATAGGCTGTTGGCGATTGGTAGTAATCGTCTTGTCTGTGTGTGCGAGCGCAGGGGTGCAAGAAAGACGTGACAAAGTGGCTCCTACAGCAACACGACAACATCACGGTATACATAGGCGTCGCATTAGCTGTCCAGGTAAATGATAGCAATCACCCAGCAGAGGTTCACTTCCGGTCACGTGGTCTCTCCCAAACGCGATATGGTATGGTACCTAGCGCCCCTGGGAGTGTGAAGTCATAGTACACATACAAGGATATTATTCCATACAACTGCTACCGAATGATTCACGCGAATAATCTTTATTCACAAAAACAAACACGTGACGCACACAGTACAGTTATTCTGATCCTTGTTCCGTGCTGTACAGGGGTGATGGTCAGGTACAATATTGTCGAACTACTCGCTGTGTTTTTTCTTTCCAAAACTTTCTATCCATACATCCCTCTCTCCATCTTTTATCCTCTACCGATCTTCTTATGTTCCTCCTCATGCATGTCCTCCCGTCTTAGCGGTGGCCTTCCCCTCTTCCTGCGTCCTTTATGTTGTTCGGCCTCTGCTCTCATTGCTATGTTCCTGCATCCATCTTTGCCATGTGGCCTGCCCATCTCATCCCGCTTCTCAATAACCCTCTCGTTAGGCTGCATTGCGCCACAGCCTCTTTCCTCGGGTCGTTCGTCCTTCTTCTGTCTACCCTCTTTGTTTTAGTTATTCTTCTGACACAGTTACAGTGCTGTAATCGCCGCCTCCAACCAGGAGGGTTCGTGTCGGGAGGCGGTCATCTAACGTTCTGACCACCACGGGATCGGTTTTTATTTAGCAATTTGGGTGCCGGGGAAATAAGAGTCTATCAGCATCTCCTCTTTTTACCGGGCATACGCCTGCCCGCCCACATAACGATCATTTCACACTGGTTTCCCTGTGAACCCTGAGCTCTGGTTTATGTGAGTGGGAACAGGCCGATAAAGTAATGTGGGACAAAGCGCACACCATTACCAACAAAAATGTTCTGGTCTATTTATTTTCAGTTGAGGCAGAAACGACTGCCACACTCCCACAGGCATTAATCTAAATATTATTTGAATTACGGAATTGTAGTAAAAACGTAACAAACAAAACGCCATTTTATTGACAATCCTATATATTTGGCAAGTTTCATTGTGTTGGGCTAATAACACCTGTATGGTATTAAATATTTTGGTAGGTTAGTAGTTTTAAATCCATATTATAATAATTGTAAAAACAGCGCTTGATTAATTATTATTCAGTTGACATTTACATGACAATTTATTCCATAAATGGTTTGGAAAATGTGTTGTGCTAAATATTAAATTGATGATTGTATGCAAAACACTCCCATTGTGATTTGCATAGCGGTGCGCATTGCGATTTGCCCCGCGCTTAAGTGTAATCGGAATTACATTTAATTTATATTACGATACTGTGTGAAAACAAATTCAAGTCGGTGTACATTGTAACAGATTTGTGATGCTTTTTCTACGAAATTCGAACGTAACCACAATAGTTTGACTTTTAACTGATACATTGCACCAATATAAGTCACGTATGCCGAAATATGTGGGTTCCGATTTCCCCGAAGGTGCGCTTTACCCCCACATTACTCTATGACTACATACATTTATGTATGTATGTTTGTATGATTGTGTACATTTGTATGTGTGTGTGGTGTGTACGTATGTACGTGTGTACGCGTGTATGTATGTACACCGTATGTAATATTTTAATGCACGCATGTATGTATGTATGTTTGATATATATATATATATATAATATACGTATGTGTATGAGTTCTTCGTATTAATTACTGTTTCTGACTTCCACAGCTCGTGACCTTAACGTTGCTGCCTACCTTCTACCTGATATTCAAACTCAAGAAGCCGTCCCGTGTTGAGGACATTGGCGAAGAAACAGCGTAGACCACCGGTCAAATGCAGTCATGAAAACGTCATATTGTTCGGAATGCTACAATATCATGTTCCCTGAGAAAAAAACACTATGTGTAGCCATAAATAAATACAACAATTGTAAATGTGTCTCTCATTGTTACTTATACACCCAGTGTAAACGCTGTTATGGTTCAGTTGTTTCCCATTTGTGTTCATTGTTTGCCCGTCCGCTCCATTACACTATTCTGTTACTTCCATTGTATATGTCCATAGCTAGAATATCCTTGTGTAGCCTTAGTTTCTTTTACTGACTTCCATTGCAACACTTGGAAAGGTTTTGTTCTCCGATTTATTTAAATATGATTCTCCAACTGGTATAGCCCATCGCCAAGTCCGGTTCTTTGATGTCTAAACCTGTATATGTGTGTGCGTGCGTGCATGCGGGCGCGCGTGTGGGTGCTTGCGTGTGTGCGTGGCGTGTGCGTTTGTTCTTAGCCCCTGTGTACCGACACAAAATTAGGTCGCCAAGCCAACTTGAATGGGTCGCCAAGAGTTTCCATTGTCAAGTGACAATCCAAACATTTTTATTGTCCAGCTTGCTCGTATCAGGTGATATAAAAACGAATAATTTATGTTAATTGACTGAATATGAAATAGATATATCACACGGCATTTCAAAGTGATGCACCACTTCTCTTACATTGGTCGCCTCGCTTGCGTGTGGTTGGGGTAGGTCATATTCTGTTTGAAGTTGCCAAAATGCGTGCTGAGCGGACTTGGCAACAATCGCTGCTTTTGTTGATTCACTCCATATCACAGTACATTTTCACAGACAATATGTCATTATAATCAACATGTTCAAGCATAGTGTAGTCTTTATCGAATTGTTTATCGCCATATTACCACCAACATTAATTATCAAAGTTAATTATCGTAGATCTAATATCATTCTTCTTCCAATAAATTCCCACAAATATTATGTTGGATACTCTGGCACTGGAAACGTACATAACGAGATCCAAGTTCAGTGAGTCCACGACGGTTTTTTTTCTTCATTTCCCTGCGTGGGTTTTTTTACTACCCCTAGCACTCTCTCCAGATAGAAGGAACCAACGGCTACCGAACCACCGACCGGTTGGCATCAGGAATCGAACCCCGATTGCTCCGATCGACTGCTCGGCACTCTGACCGCTCGAAAACACACGCATAATCGATTGCCCTCCCTTTCCAAAAAAAATAGACATCGACTAAGTTCCAGTCTTATTCCTGTGTACATCCAGCGACACATTTATAGGTAAGATTATTTATTATCTTCACGGGGATACAAACATATTAAATTCTGCGAATTTCATACACGGCCCGCATAGACGCGCGCCATGCTAAATTCATGCGGGCGGCTCTCATTTCGACCAACGGTCGCTAGGTCGTGTACAGAAAAACACATCCAAATGGGGCTTTGAACAGGGTGGCGGAGAGGGTTAAAGATTATTTGAATAGCAGAATACTATTTTTCGAGTATATTAAATTCAGACTGGCAATAAAAAATCATTTCACTTAATCTTAAATATTTAAATAATCATAAGTAATAACGTAAGCGATCTGTTGGCCACATCGCATTTCCAACGAGGCACTGTACCACTGTTGCCGATGCCGTCCCATCAGCGAAGCTGTCATAACTGCAAGATGGAGTCTATTTGGGCACGTATGCCACCCGATGCACCCGCTCAGCTAGCGATCGACAACTATTTCGCCGTGGACACAGGTGTCACGACCCACATGGGTCGACCGCGAACGACTCTGTCGACAGCGTTGAGCGCGGACCTGCGACGCATAGGTCGTACGCTACGTTGCCGTGCCGACGTCGACGCCCTGCGCGTCCTTGACCATGAACAGTGGCGACAATTGGGGCTGGTCATTTCAAAATAAGAAGTGAAACAGACGCGAACTACATCACGTCTGCCACGCGAAAGTGCACGTAATAATAATAAGCGATCGGTGCCAAAACGAAGGACATAAATATTCTATTCCTGCGTAATGTTGTGTTTGGTGCTTGTGGACATCAACATATGTAGAATTGTCATTAAGGATCTTAGAGGATTGGCTTTGGTGTTAGCGCTGAGATATACGTGTGTGTGTGCGTGCGTGCGTGCGCGCGCGCGCGCGCGTGTGTGTGTGTATGAGTATGCATGTGTGTGTGTATGTATATATATATATATATACATTATATATATATATATATATATATATACAGGTATATATATAATAATAATAATAATCTTTATTGATACATAATGTTAAGTATAGCACAGATGTAGCAGTAATATGAAACATGTAAATACATTACGTAACAATTGGAACAAAGCAACACAATGCTTGTGTTCCTTATTCATGTCATATTTGAAATGAAAACTATAATTCGTGTCAAAAAACAACATACTACATAAGCATAAACATCTTCATAATAAACTAACTAATTATTTAATAGTGCATTATACGAGTACCGTAATACTGAACACCGGGTACATCTTAACATGACAAAATTACATTAAAGCAGAATTTAGCATATGTTTGCTAGAATTAGACGCTTGGTCATTTGTTTGAACATATGAAGAGATGTACAATATTGTAAATAGTTATTTGTAATAAATGTATTCCAGATTTTAGGACCAACATAAGCCAAAGACAGTTGTCTGCAATTAGTCTTGCAGTATGGTATTTTATATGTTACTTCCTGCCTTGTATTATATTTATGTGTGGATATTTGCAGGACAAATACATCATGATATATATCTAGCAACATACCCCTATTATGCTTGTACATTAGAATACAGCATAAATATTTATTTACGTCATAAATATTCATAATTTGATAAGATGTAAATAAAGACTGCGTATGATCAGTAAATCCTATATGACTTATTACACACAAAACTCGTTTTTGGAGTAAATGAATTTTAGCAAGGTATATATTCGGGGCCCTTCCCCAGACGACATTACAATAAGTAATATATGGGTATATAAACATGTAATACAGGTTTATCAATGATTTATTATCTAATTTGTTTGTCACCTTTTTTATAATACCAATATTCTTAGAAATGTTATTTGATATACATTTAATGTGTGCTCCAATTCAATTTATTATTTATAAGCAGTTCCAAAAACTTCATCTCATGTACAGTGTTAATTTGTATGCCGTCTATGCAAATGTTATTACACCTCTCTCTTCTACCGATCGTATTACTAAAGGTCACTGTGTGAGTTTTCCATTTAATCTATATTGTTGCCTTGTATAAAGATGCTCGTGTCATCAGCAAACATAATGGTAAATGTTGTGTCAGATAAAGTAGATAAATCATTTATATAGATAAGAAAGAGTAAAGGTCCCAGAATTGAACCCTGCGGAACACCACATGTTATGTTTTAAGGGAAGATTTTGTTCCGTAAAATTGTACTCGTTGTTGTCTGTTACTTAAAAAGTTACGAATCCATTGGAGTATATTCCCTCTGATTCCATAATGTGTTAATTTTCTCAATAATATATTATGATTAACGGTATCAAAGGCTTTGGCTAAATCCAGAAATAACCCAATTACGTGCTCTTTGGTATCGATTGCCTTACTAATTTGGTCAATTAGCAGTGAAATAGCCATATCAGTAGAATATCCTTTCCTAAATCCAAATTGGGAATTAGACAAGATGTTATGTTTCATTCTGTAATTCATTAATCTATTGTACATTAATCTTTCAAACACCTTTGAAGATACAGGCAAGACAGAAATGGGCCTATAATTATTAATTAATGATGTATCGCCATTTTTTTTAATGGGAACTATAGCAGCTATTTTAGTTGATCAGGAACATATCCTTGATCAAATGATAAGTTTACAATGTAACTTAAAGGATCAAGTAGGTTGGAGAAGGCCTGCTTGACAATAATAGGTTTTATGCCATCCCATCCAGGACTAGAGTTTTTTATTTTTTTAATAATTCCCTTTATCTCATCTGATGTGGTTGGCGACAGATACATTGAATTTTTATAGACTCCTTGGAGGTAGTCATCAGGTCTCTCTGACATGACGTATTTTTTCGGCCAGTTCTGGACCTATACTTATAAAATATTCATTAAATGTATCAGCTATGCATTTTTTTTTTTTTTATTTACCGTCAATTAGTAATTTGTCATTAGATAAAATGCTTCCTTCCTTCCTATAATACTCTTTAAAACTATCCAAGTTTTTTGCATATTACCCTTGTGCTGTTGAAGCTCACGTCGATAGTATTCTCTTTCTGCTACAGTAATAAAACAATTTAATTTATTTCTATATCTTTTATAATTAGTTTCATTGAAGACAGTCGGTTTTTTCAAGTAGTACATATACAATTTGTGTTTAGTTCTAATGGACTGTCGGAGTCCCATAGTAATCCACGGTTTATGTTTTCTTGTCCTAATATTTGTCTTAGCTAACGGAAATGAATTATTCTATGCAACTAATATATCATTAATGAATGCAGAATAACTTTCTTGAGGATCTCTGCATGCATAAACGTCATCCCAGCATATTTGATCTATACTCTCTTTGAATGTAGCAGTAGTCAGCGCATTATATATTCTAGTCGCTATTGTCGTTTCTACCTTTGTGCTATCAGTATGTTTAGTGAGCAAAATATTGGTAGGTGGTCAGAAATATCCGTATATATTATTCCATGCAATTGATAATTTGCACCAATTAAATCATTGCTGTATATATTATCGATGACAGTGGCAGTTGTTTCTGTTATTCTAGTAGGCTTTCTCATAAGGGGTATAATGATGACAGTGGCAGTTGTTTCTGTTATTCTAGTAGGCTTGCTGATAAGGGGTATAATGATGACAGTGGCAGTTGTTTCTGTTATTTTAGTAGGTTTGCTGATAAGGGGTATAATGATGACAGTGGCAGTTGTTTCTGTAATTTTAGTAGGTTTGCCTTGCTCACAAGGGGTATAATGATGACAGTGGCAGTTGTTTCTGATATTCTAGTAGGCTTGCTGATAAGGGGTATAATGACGACAGTGGCAGTTGTTTCTGTTACTCTGGTAGGCTTGCTGATAAGGGGTATAATTATGACAGTGGCAGTTGTTTCTGTTATTCTAGTAGGCTTGCTGATAAGGGGTATAATGATGACAGTGGCAGTTGTTTCTGTTATTCTAGTAGGCTTGCTGATAAGGGGAATAATGATGACAGTGGCAGTTGTTTCTGTTATTCTAGTAGGCTTGCTGATAAGGGGTATAATGATGACAGTGGCAGTTGTTTCTGTTATTCTAGTAGGCTTGCTGATAAGGGGTATAATGATGACAGTGGCAGTTGTTCCTGTTATTCTAGTAGGCTTGCTGATAAGGGGTATAATGATGACAGTGGCAGTTGTTCCTGTTATTCTAGTAGGCTTGCTGATAAGGGGTATAATGATGACAGTGGCAGTTGTTTCTGTTATTCTAGTAGGCTTGCTGATAAGGGGTATAATGATGACAGTGGCAGTTGTTTCTGTTATTCTAGTAGGCTTGCTGATAAATGGTATAATGATGACAGTGGCAGTTGTTCCTGTTATTCTAGTAGGCTTGCTGATAAGGGGTATAATTATGACAGTAGCAGTTGTTTCTGTTATTCTAGTAGGCTTGCTGATAAGGGGTATAATGATGACAGTGGCAGTTGTTTCTGTTATTCTAGTAGGCTTGCTGATAAGGGGAATAATGATGACAGAGGCAGTTGTTTCTGTTATTCTAGTAGGCTTGCTGATAAGGGGTATAATTATGACAGTGGCAGTTGTTTCTGTTATTCTAGTAGGCTTGCTGATAAGGGGTATAATGATGACAGTGGCAGTTGTTTCTGTTATTCTAGTAGACTTGCTCACAAGGGGTATAATGATGACAGTGGCAGTTGTTTCTGTTATTCTAGTAGGTTTGCTGATAAGGGATATAATGATGACAGTGGCAGTTGTTTCTGTTATTCTAGTAGGCTTGCTGATAAGGGGTATAATGATGACAGTGGCAGTTGTTTCTGTTATTCTAGTAGGCTTGCTGATAAGGGGTATAATGATGACAGTGGCAGTTGTTTCTGTTATTCTGGTAGGCTTGCTGATAAGGGGTATAATGATGACAGTGGCAGTTGTTTCTGTTATTCTGGTAGGCTTGATGATAAGGGGAATAATGATGACAGTGGCAGTTGTTTCTGTTATTCTAGTAGGCTTGCTGATAAGGGGTATAATTATGACAGTGGCAGTTGTTTCTGTTGTTCTAGTAGGCTTGATGATAAGGGGTATAATGATGACAGTGGCAGTTGTTTCTGTTATTCTAGTAGGCTTGCTTATAAGGGGAATAATGATGACAGAGGCAGTTGTTTCTGTTATTCTAGTAGGCTTGCTAATAAGGGGTATAATTATGACAGTGGCAGTTGTTTCTGTTATTCTAGTAGGCTTGCTGATAAGGGGTATAATGATGACAGTGGCAGTTGTTTCTGTTATTCTAGTAGACTTGCTCACAAGGGGTATAATGATGACAGTGGCAGTTGTTTCTGTTATTCTAGTAGGTTTGCTGATAAGGGGTATAATGATGGCAGTTGCAGTTGTTTCTGTTATTCTAGTAGGCTTGCTGATAAGGGGTATAATGATGACAGTGGCAGTTGTTTCTGTTATTCTAGTAGGCTTGCTGATAAGGGGTATAATGATGACAGTGGCAGTTGTTTCTGTTATTCTGGTAGGCTTGATGATAAGGGGAATAATGATGACAGTGGCAGTTGTTTCTGTTATTCTAGTAGGCTTGCTGATAAGGGGTATAATGATGACAGTGGAAGTTGTTTCTGTTATTCTAGTAGGCTTGCTGATAAGGGGTATAATGATGACAGTGGCAGTTGTTTCTGTTATTCTGGTAGGCTTGATGATAAGGGGTATAATGATGACAGTGGCAGTTGTTTCTGTTATTCTAGTAGGCTTGCTGATAAGGGGTATAATGATGACAGTGGCAGTTGTTTCTGTTATTCTGGTAGGCTTGCTCATAAGGGGTATAATGATGACAGTGGAAGTTGTTTCTGTTATTCTAGTAGGCTTGCTGATAAGGGGTATAATGATGACAGTGGCAGTTGTTTCTGTTATTCTGGTAGGCTTGATGATAAGGGGAATAATGATGACAGTCGCAGTTGTTTCTGTTATTCTAGTAGGCTTGCTGATAAGGGGTATACTGATGACAGTGGAAGTTGTTTCTGTTATTCTAGTAGGCTTGCTGATAAGGGGTATAATGATGACAGTGGCAGTTGTTTCTGTTATTCTAGTAGGCTTGCTGATAAGGGGTATAATGATGACAGTGGCAGTTGTTTCTGTTATTCTGGTAGGCTTGATGATAAGGGGTATAATGATGACAGTGGCAGTTGTTTCTGTTATTCTAGTAGGCTTGCTGATAAGGGGTATAATGATGACAGTGGCAGTTGTTTCTGTTATTCTGGTAGGCTTGCTGATAAGGGGTATAATGATGACAGTGGCAGTTGTTTCTGTTATTCTAGTAGGCTTGCTGATAAGGGGTATAATGATGACAGTGGCAGTCGTTTCTGTTATTCTAGTAGGCTTGATGATAAGGGGTATAATGATGACAGTGGCAGTTGTTTCTGTTATTCTAGTAGGCTTGCTCATAAGGGGTATAATGATGACAGTGGCAGTTGTTTCTGTTATTCTAGTAGGCTTGCTGATAAGGGGTATAATGATGACAGTGGAAGTTGTTTCTGTTATTCTAGTAGGCTTGCTCATAAGGGGTATAATGATGACAGTGGAAGTTGTTCCTGTTATTCTAGTAGGCTTGCTGATAAGGGGTATAATGATGACAGTGGCAGTTGTTTCTGTTATTTTAGTAGGCTTGCTGATAAGGGGTATAATGATGACAGTGGCAGTTGTTTCTGTTATTCTAGTAGGCTTGCTGATAAGGGGTATAATGATGACAGTGGCAGTTGTTTCTGTTATTCTAGTAGGCTTGCTGATAAGGGGTATAATGATGACAGTGGCAGTTGTTTCTGTTATTCTAGTAGGCTTGCTGATAAGGGGTATAATGATGACAGTGGCAGTTGTTTCTGTTATTCTAGTAGGCTTGCTGATAAGGGGTATAATGATGACAGTGGCAGTTGTTTCTGTTATTCTAGTAGGCTTGCTGATAAGGGGTATAATGATGACAGTGGAAGTTGTTCCTGTTATTCTAGTAGGCTTGCTGATAAGGGGTATACTGATGACAGTGGCAGTTGTTTCTGTTATTCTAGTAGGCTTGCTCATAAGGGGTATAATGATGACAGTGGAAGTTGTTTCTGTTATTCTAGTAGGCTTGCTCATAAGGGGTATAATGATGACAGTGGAAGTTGTTTCTGTTATTCTAGTAGGCTTGCTGATAAGGGGTATAATGATGACAGTGGAAGTTGTTTCTGTTATTCTAGTAGGCTTGATGATAAGGGGTATAATGATGACAGTGGAAGTTGTTTCTGTTATTCTAGTAGGCTTGCTGATAAGGGGTATAATGATGACAGTGGAAGTTGTTTCTGTTATTCTAGTAGGCTTGCTCATAAGGGGTATAATGATGACAGTGGAAGTTGTTTCTGTTATTCTAGTAGGCTTCATGATAAGGGGTATAATGATGACAGTGGCAGTTGTTTCTGTTATTCTAGTAGGCTTGCTCATAAGGGGTATACTGATGACAGTGGAAGTTGTTTCTGTTATTCTAGTAGGCTTGCTCATAAGGGGTATAATGATGACAGTGGCAGTTGTTTCTGTTATTCTAGTAGGCTTGCTGATAAGGGGTATAATGATGACAGTGGCAGTTGTTTCTGTTATTCTAGTAGGCTTGCTGATAAGGGGTATAATGATGACAGTGGCAGTTGTTTCTGTTATTCTAGTAGGCTTGATGATAAGGGGTATAATGATGACAGTGGAAGTTGTTTCTGTTATTCTAGTAGGCTTGCTGATAAGGGGTATAATGATGACAGTGGAAGTTGTTTCTGTTATTCTAGTAGGCTTGCTCATAAGGGGTATAATGATGACAGTGGAAGTTGTTTCTGTTATTCTAGTAGGCTTGATGATAAGGGGTATAATGATGACAGTGGCAGTTGTTTCTGTTATTCTAGTAGGCTTGCTCATAAGGGGTATAATGCTTGTTGGAACATTGCATCTATGTAATCTTGGCTTTCCGTGTGACTACCATAATTAATTAGATTAATGTTAAAGTCACGCATTATGTAACACTGTTTATTATCAACCTTAAGAGTATTTATAATATTGATAACATGTTCTGAGAAAGCAGTAATGTTTGTATTAGGTGGTCGATAGACAACACCTACAGTTGTTTTGTTATTGCATGTCTTAGACTGAGTCTTGACTTCAATAAAAACGCATTCCAGATATTCAGTTATGATACTCATTTCTGGTAATTCAGTACACTCAAGGGATTTACGAACATATAAGGATACACCACCTCCCTTCTTGGAAGGCCTAGTCAAATGTATACTTTTGTACTCTGGCAATTCATACAGATCTATATTGTCATTATGTAACCAAGTTTCGCTTAGACCGATGACCGAGAACCTATTATCGATCAGTGTCAAGAAATCACCCAATTTGCTAATGTTCTTTGGCAAGCTTCGGATATTTAAATGCATAAGTGAAAACTCGTCATCAGAGATATTGTTTCTTTTTATAACTTCATTAACGTCATCCTCAAGATACTATTTAGTATTTATAAAGCTATCTGTTGTGAGTAAATTACAATCGGGATCTATATTCCGCATTGCAGCATTGCCAGTTTCATAATCTTGTACGTCACCTAAGGTAGTATTACCTAATTGACTCAGGATTGAAATGCAGTATATACATACACATTTGTATATACTGGGTACCGCTTGCAACAGTTTTCAATTTGTCATTAGAAGAGGGAGTGGTTCCTTTAGAATGGAAAGAGGCAAACATTATACCGTTATTTAAAAAAGGTTCGAGAAACAAGTCAGAGAACTATAGACCAGTGAGTTTAACATCAGTGATTTGCAAATTATTAGAAAGACTAATTAAAGATCACATGGTGGATTTTCTTGTTAAACATAACTTGATAAACCCATCTCAACATGGGTTTTTAAAAGCGAGGTCATGCTTAACAAATATGTTATGTTTTTTGGAAGACATCACTAGGTGGGTAGATGAGGGATCACCAGTAGATATCATCTATTTAGATTTTCAAAAAGCTTTCGACAAAGTACCACATCAAAGATTACTCCTTAAGCTAAAGGCCCATGGCATAGGAAATGGTATAATAAACTGGATAGAAAAATGGCTGAATGACAGAAGACAACGTGTAGTAGTTGATGGGGAGGCTTCAAACTGGAAATCGGTATTGAGTGGGGTACCACAGGGATCAGTACTAGGACCTATATTATTCTTAATATATATCAACGATTTGGACGATGATATAACAAGCAAGGTGTTAAAATTTGCGGATGATACAAAAGTGTTTAGAAGGATTAAAAGTGATGGAGACAGACAGCATTTACAAGATGATCTTGATAGGTTGATCAAATGGTCTGAAAAGTGGCAAATGCTGTTCAATTTTGGGAAATGTAAATGCCTCCACACAGGTCATGGGAATGAAGAGGTAAAATATAAAATGGGGGGTACTGTTCTAAGTACTACTGTAAAAGAAAAGGACTTGGGGTTAACCATTAGTGCTGATATGAAGGTTTCAGAGCAGTGCGGAATTGCAGCGTCAAAGGGAAATCAAATCCTTGGATTAATTAGGCGAAATATAGCGTATAAAAAAAAGAATTAATAGTACCGCTGTACAAAACAATAGTGAGGCCTCATTTAGAATATTGTATACAAGCATGGAGGCCATATCGCAAGAAGGACATAGATATGCTAGAAAGAGTACAGAGGAGAGCGACTAAAATGATACCAAATCTGAGGGATCTTAGTTAAGAAATACGCCTAAAAGAATGTGGTTTAACAACACTAGAGACTAGGAGATTGAGAGGAGATCACATAGAAGTGTTTAAAATATTGAATGGTTATGAAAATATTGATAGAAACATTTTTTTCTCAGTTAAGAAAAATAGAAGGACCAGAGGACATGAAGCTACATTAGTAAAGGAGCAGTGTAGATTAGATATAAGAAAGTTCTCATTCTCACAAAGGACTGTAAATGAATGGAACAGATTATCTCCTGATTGTGTTGGTGCTAGTAGCGTGAATATGTTTAAAAATAAAATCGACACACACCTTAAAAAGGCGGGATACATGTAGATAAAAAGTATTGGACTCTCGATAAGCCAAAAGGCTTCCTTGTCCACCTGCCATCCAGAGTAATTTTCTGGATGGCAATCTTGTTAAATCTTGTTAAATTTTAACGGTATACAATAATGCTTGTATAATTACATGTAACATTTACATACCGTTTTATAAAAAAAAAAACGTTGTGTGACATATGTTAAGTTGCAGTAGGTTAGTTAGAATACATGATATATATATCGATACAATATAGAAATAAAGTATATATGAGTAATCAAATAAGACACGAACCATACGTAGAATACGAAGGTGTACATGAATGATACTGTCCCTACGTGAACAAGCACCATGATATACACTATATACTGTATATGTATATATACATATATATATTATATATATATATAGCACTGGGATATATATGGGTCAGGCCATGGAAAATTTTCCAATTGCAAATTTTGATGAAAAAAATAAGATTTGTTCTAATACCCTGATTTCCACATGTTCTTTGTATACAAATATGGCAATTCAGTGCATATCCAATAAAAATCACAACCGATACAGTTGTTTTTTACCAGAGCAACAATTTTGCATTTTTTCTGCATGTAAACGGACATCATATGCCAAATTATATTTCGTATGCCAGCCATGCCATAAAACAAAGTCCACATTGTGTTATGATAATTATATATACTGAAAGATGATTTGAGCAGGCACTTTTGCAAGAAACATTATATGAGTGTAGCGTATATTGACCGAACGGTGGCTTGCGTTAGGTGTAATTTGCCTCAACTGAAGATGTTAAATAGCATTACTATGTTTTTTGCACATTCTGCTGAAAATTCCATTTGCCACCCTCTATATGGCAACATCGTTGATGGTTATATTTAAATATTGTACTTTAAAGCCACCTATATGTATGCGGGCATGCTTCGAGCTGGATATACCAATAACAATTACAAAACGGACAATGTAAACATGACTGACATCATGCGTATTGTTCACAACGAAGAAAAGTATCAGTTGTTTTTATTTCTAGCTACATTTCAAGACTTTTTCACTAATTACACATGTCATTGCACCACATAGCATTGAAACACTAATTGTTGACAATATGCATGGTTACATTGAAATAAACAGGTTTTTTATATTGATTCATACAATTTTTATGGGCAAACACAACATAAATAATTGGTGCGGCACTAAATACACACATCTACAGTCCAGTTACCTAGTGTAATATGTTGGTATTACTTATATTGCTATTTTACCGTTTCCAACCAGTTTGATCTCAAAAAAAGCTAATATAATCTTAACATGTTTCGTGACGGACACCATGCAGAACACACACATTGACGCAACATGTTGTGGTAGTAGAATGTCCAGAAAGATATTATAATATGTATCTGGCTAATCGTTTCTGCACTGAGCAGAGAAGACAGAATATATGATCAAAACGTTTACTGCAACGTCATTGGAACAAAGAATATGAACAAAACGCGTAACGGGCATAATTGGCTAAGCCATTTCCACGCTGTGGCTAGTGCATCCTAATCAGCAGTCAGTGTAACGTACGTCTTGATATGTCTTCATTGGCCTTTGTTACGCTACTACGATAATATAAAAGATCACCTTTGGATGTGTCATATTGTTCTTTGCGAACTGTATATCGGAAAAATTAAACATAATTTATGTTGGCATGATCCATTCAATTTACTATCCTCGCAATTTGTTCTGGACCGACACGTTTCCCCATGTATCGTTCATCTTCCTACAGTGCCACCACGTAGTCTCGAATTTCACAGTAGATCATTATTTCCTGTAGCTGGAATCACGAATCTCTATGACGGTGGTATCATTGAAATCAGTATAAGTCGTATCATGACAATTTGGAGAGCTATGTCCTCGTCATCTAGCTTTAGTGACGTATTGCTGCATGTTGTGTTGTGAGTGAAACGAGTACTTCTTCAACGCAGGACAGCCAACTGAGATGTTAAATCTAGAAAAAACTCTTCCTGACAGCAACACGTTACCCAAATGTAGTTTCCTTGGTTCTGATGAAGCAATTGCATGTACCGCATGTCCCATAGAGGTGGTGCTCGGTTGCAAACCTTGTCACATATACACCTGCTTGTGTTTCTGCTTCAGTTGACTGTAGGATATGTTTGAGGGTGTTATTCTTCCCATGGTTGAATTCGACAAACCTTTCAGCATTGTTGATTACTTTGTAATGCCATGTCATGCCATGCAATGTCATATCATTTCAATATTATATTCTGATCGCTTTGTTGATTCGCCCATGTCACCATTAGTCTTTTCCCATGTCCTATCTCGAACTAGACCCATGAAATAGGGGCAACGAAGAGTTCGTTGTGCTAGGATAGGACATACATCTTGCGAATGTCCCTGTATTGCATCGGATATGAATCGCTCAAATAGCGTATGTACGTACGCTCTGACATATATTATAATAACGTTTTACAGGTAGGCGGCAAGTATGTTCAGGTAACCGTAGATGGTTAGCGAACAAAGACTATGCTTGTTGGTGATCACCATGTAGGTAAATGCGATTGGAGAAGCTAACTTGTCGACAATGCTAGTGCGTGGCACGATTGCTACATGCTGACTCTGTAGTAAACTAGAACCTACGTTCCAACTTCCAGAATTTCTGCATCAGCAACGTTAGCAGTTTGTCTCCTTCTCCATTCCCCACACATGAGCATTGTTCTTTACGAGTTCTGACCTGCTTCTCACCTGTAGGATGCATCTCTTATTTGCTCTTATATTCCTTAATTTTCTGTTATGTTTTATCTTCCATGCCAGTTCTAATAAAATATCAAACATACTGTAGTATTCTTAAAATCATAGTAATTGGTTAATATGAGGTTATGTACATATTATATACGCACATTTTGGATTATATCTTACAACAGTAACAATTTAAAAAAAACATCATCATAAGCACAGTAGGTATGGTATTCGTCACGTAAATTAAGCAAAAACGGTTGTGACTACCAATATAATTATTAGTCATCATGGCCTCGGGGGTAAATGTTCACCAGTTAGTTCGTAATTAAACAATATGCCTGACATGATGTGAACAACGTGATGTCCGTCACAATATCAGCCGGCTCTAAAACACCTATGAATATCTACAGTTGTGATGCACACGTGCATCTTTTTAGATTAAAACTGTGGACACTATGTATGACTTGTGTAAATAAGCGCATACAAGTTATCAGAACAGTTGTTCGTGACGAACATCACGGCTTACTGTGCACGTCGCAGACACCATGCCATGTTTGCATGTACAGTACAACAAAACATCAATATCAAGCCATATTACATTGTAAGACAGTGTGGATACACCAGCCAATAGAGGTAGTAAAGTCAATCTTTAGTTTGACATGGTTAAGCTACTGGAAATCTGAATATGACGTCCGTCACGAAATTGGCATTAAAAAAAGAACAAGATCCACATATATCATATATACTTATGTGTGTGTGTGTGTATATATATATATATATATATATATATATATATATGCCATTTAGGGATAGTCAATTATTGTTTTCGTAGAATGAGTGAGATTATATGAAATTTTTTAACAGTGTATTAAGTGACTGCAAGTAGTTGAGTAAATTAGCTTGCTGTTTGTCTAAAAAAACGCGTTACGGACATCATGCAAAATGTGCTGGTTTTTATTAGGTTGTAACATTAATAATTTTTTTTTTATTTCAAATTATGGTTCTGGACACCTGTTCATTTCATCACTTGAACACAAATGACAAATGGCGACGAGTTTCTAAATTCAAAAGCCTTCTAGTGGCGTTATACCAAACATGGAAAAACTCAAAAATCATATCTTAGGAACCAGTTGTTGCAAAATAGTACTGAAAATATGACTGCTTGTGAAGTTGTACGCCATACAGTTAGCATGGCGTTATAAGTATGTGTCTTAAAGTAATGATCATGGGACTAGAAGAAGTTGGTGAATTTGAAATGGGAACAGTATTTCTGTGGCCTGACCCATAAATATATATATATATATATATATGTGAATATATATATATATAATTATATATATATAAATATATATATATATAATATATATATATATATATACAAATATATATATATATGTGCGTGTGCATATATGCATGTATATATGTGTATATGTATGTATATATGTATATATATATATATATATATCTTCTTCTTACGTCGGATTTTTGCACAACTCGGATTAAATCTCTCGGCCCGGATGAATCCGACTGTAGACACTATCCTTAAATTTTCTTTCGCAATTCAGTGTTTTGCTCGTGTCGTTGTAGAATCATTAAAAGAATAAACTCTATCAAGTAGTCTACCTCGCATGTGCAAATGCATTATTTCGTTATGCTAAAGTCATCAAACTACAAGGTTACGTTCGACTAGGCTTGTTTTAAAAAGAACCGACGGATTTTATCACGTTGCACCCCAATAATTCACTATTGGCACTTGCCACTGGTGCGCCGAAATCAGCGCCTCGTGTCGTCAACGCAATGCTCTCGTTTCTATTTTATTATAATTAATATCCATTTCCATGCATTGTAGAACTGTTCCTAAATAATCGACACCATACCATATACAATTATTATATACATTTTAACGTAAAGTAAAAGTACGCAAGATAACCTCTTAATATTAGATCGATATGCGTCGAACGGGGGTATGGGTGTTAAACCAATTAGAGTGGGTGGCTTTATTTGCCTCTCGATATGTTGAGAACTGTGTAGATGTTTTGGTGCTTGGCATCGGAGTTGCGACCTCCGAGCATAAACTGCATCATCTTGTGGTAGATCCCTGAATATCTTTAACACCCCCGCCGTCTTGTGATGAACAATAGCACATATTCAACTCGTTTGCGTTTGTTGTGGTATAGATCTACAACTCTATTGGAAAGAAAAGATCGTCAAAATACTGACGCTAAAAGTAAACAATTGCTATTTTCGATGCCAACCAAACAGTTCCCAAAAGAATGTGCTCGATATTCAATATGCCATCCCTCATTGATTTTAAAAATACGCATTGGTTTATTTTAATGCACGTAGTGGCAACCAATACCATGATGCTTACAAACCCGTTGCTTTAAATTTTAATTTTGCATACTGATACTTTCTTCGAACGTCTGCCATTTGAATTGATTGACTTGACTCAGCACATTTTTCAGGAAGTGTGTCATAACATTATTTGACGTAAATCGTTTTCGTGCTTCGTCACGTGATGCATCTTTCACGAGAGACGCGACGCGTCATTCAAAATGGAAGTTGTTCATCCGAAATCACTCCAAGGAATCTTCTTTTTCAGATTCTCTAATTGAAAGTAAGCGTAATTATTTGTTTTTTTATTGATGGATTATTGTAGTAGACTAAGACCTAGTTATGCTACAGTACGTTGCAACTCATTCAAACACTGACTATAGTTCGTCAAAAATTAATAGCTAAAGTAAACTAATCTGATACCGTTTTCCCAATTGCCGCCACTACGAGGACACGGGAACTAATCAGCAAGGTTCTTCGTGGGTTCATGTAAATGTTATCTTAATGGAATTGAAGACGATAGTCACACTTTTGCCTTACCAGTGCAATAATGTTCTTGAAATGAGCACTATTTTTGTGACGTCATATTACGTTCTGTGACCGAAACCGCAAAACCATTCAAAGTTGGAGAATCACGGCTAAGCTCACATTAATCGAAACTTATTGATAGTATGAGAAAGCACCTGAAAGCACCTCTCCCAAGTTCATTCATGTGAGTGTGTGTGTGTGTGTGTGTGTGTGCGTGCGTGCGTGCGTGTGTGTATTTGTGTGTAGTATGTATGTATGTATGTATAATATATGTATATATGTAATTCACATACACATGCGTGTAAACAATATGTATATAGTGTACATGCACGTGTGTGTGTGTGAATTACACACACACACACACACACACACACACACACACACACACACACACACACACACACACACACACACACACACACACACACACACACACACATACATCATTCCCTGTATCACTGATTGCCTTCGTTGGTCTTGATTGAGGGAACCAGGCGCGTGCGTCCAACACGAAAGACCAATTCCCGTAAATCCCCACAACTACCCGTCCGATTATCATCCCGCCGTTTGGTTATACATTGAGACGATAAGCAATCATAGTACTTCCTTTCAGATTTGGACGTTTAAGGTGTGGGGGATAAATGCACTTTGACAGATCAATGTACCGGGGATAGGCTCTAAAAATGTATTCAGCAGCCCGTGGATCGCGAGGATGGTTGAAACATTAGAATCAGCTATCATCGTAATCATAATTCTTCAGTTGCAGACGTCTGTCATGGACAAGCGATCAATCACAGTGTTCACTGTGTTAGCAGCCATCATGGTGAGTTCGGAATAAAATATTAAATATAGCTTAGAAAGTACCTCCATACAGCGTGTGAGTGTGCGCGTGTGTACATACGTTCCTGAGTGCGTATGTGTGCGTATGTGTGTATGTGTGTTATATTAAAATTTTCCTCATAGACAGTTTGCACCTCCGGTGAGACACTTTCAGGGATAAATGTAGGACATCTCTGAAGAAAAGTAGCGTTTTTAATGTTTTTGAAATTCCTCGTGGATTAAGGGTTCTTAATCCACGTTACGCATGTTTTGTGCGATTGTTCCGAGCTACCGATCATAATAAACGCCCGGTATAAATACTTTGGGAATAAATATTGTATGCCTGTGTGAATGTACACTGGCGCCGCCTACGAATGACCAATGACCGAAGCGTATCGATGTTTTAGCTCACTGGGATTGTGACAATTTCGTTCGGCCTGCATTTGTACTCAGTCCACTCGGGTCCCATGGGCGTGTTCGTGCGCATACCATTAGGTAACGAAGTTGTGACCGAAACGACCATGGGGTCCTTGTCAACGATCGAGAAGGAAGTGCTGCTCCTGATCGCCATCGGTGCCTTGATCGTGTTTCTTGCCTTGGTCTTGTTGGCTGGAATCATGGTGGAAGAAATACGACATCGCGCCTTCATTCTGGTAAATACCCAACATTCATCCATAGTTAATGATAGGATAATTGTGTCTACATCAGGAGGCATACATACATCAATGCTAACACATTTTAACAGTTTCATATGAATGTACTGCAGTATAATATTGAGAGTATATTATAGGACATCAAAACTAAACCGTACGAAACATAATATATTTCAATACCATACGAAACGCACTGATATATGTATTAATCATTAGGATGGCATTTACAATGCCGGGCTTTATAACGACATTTCACAAATATACAGTTACATAAATGAGCCGAGAAGTGTAAATATACTGAATAAGAGCGATCTACCTTGACCGAGTGCATGTAATTGTATTAGGGAGTGTCCTCTGTTACCGGATCGTAATGCCACATCCTCCCATTTGAGGAAGTTTGGTGCGGATTTATTATCATATAGGTTATGCATTATTTTATAGACTTCAATCATGTCTCCTCTTACTGTTCGATATGCTAATGTAGGTAACTTAAGTAATTTAAGTCTTTCAATATATATAATAAGTCTCTCGTACCAGGTAGTTCTTTTGTGGCTCTTCCCTGGACATTTTATATGGCTATTTTATGTTTCGTCTTATATGGATACCATACTGCTATTGCATTATCTAGGTGGGATCTAACCATAGTCTTATATAGTGGCAAGAAAGTGCATGTATCTAAGATTTGAAAAGTTCTTTTGATTATGTTTGTTATTCTTGTTGCTTCATTAACCACTTGGTTGTTGTGATCGTCAAATGAAAGTTTTGAATCAATAATTACTCCTAAATCTATTTGTTTGTTTATCTGTAGTGACAAGAGCATGTTTAACATTATTTGTTGACATGAAATATTTGTTTTCACCTATATTATTTTCCCACTTTCCATGTGTAGACATTTATCGGGATGGAATTTTAACAACCACTTGTCGCTCCATTGTTCTAGGATGCTTATATCATGTTATAGTATATACTGGTCATCTTTATTTGTTACGGCTCTAAATATCTTGATGTCATTAGCAAATAGAAATGTATTTGAAATTGTTAGATATGGGAGGTCATTTATATATATATATATATATATATATATATATATATATAGAACAAAAAGTAGGAGTCCTAGGACGGAACCCTGAGTATCCATGATATTACCTCTTTCCAGCTAAACTCTTCTCCATTTACTGAAACTTTTTGTCTTGTATTTGTGATGAATGATTCTATCAAGTTAACCAGTTCTTCTGAAATGTTGAAGCTTTTTTATTTACTAATTAGTGTTTTATGTGGCACGGTGTCGAAGGCTTGTAGAACATCGGTGTGGTTGCCCTTATCCATTTCTTTAATCCAGATGTCTATTATTTTGATTAGTTGTAGAACTGTTGATCGGCCAGATATAAATCAATATTGTTTTTGACTGAATAGGTTATTGACTTTCATGTAGTTTATAATGTGGTTTCTAATAATTTTTTCACACATTTACATACAATGCTTGTTAAAGTTATTGGGCGGAAGTTACTAGCTAATTTCTGTTTCGTTTTTTTTATATAAATTGCTGATAGTTTAGCCTCTTTCCAGTCATCGGGAATGCAGGACGTTTTAATCGACGTTTCATAAATTAGTTTTAAAGGTTGGCAAATACTTTCAGACAACTCATTTATTAGCCTGGCGCCTATTCCATCTGGGCCAGGCGATTTGATTATATTAAGTTGTTTTAACGTCAATAATATTATATTTTCGTTTTTTTTAGCTTGTCCATCGCACGTTTATTGTTTACTTTAGGTATAGTTGTTACAGGCCCTGACTGTTCTGTGGTGAATACACTGGAGAAGTAGTCAGCCAGAATATTTGCTTTTTCTCCATCTTCATGTGTGTTTGAGATTTTGGGTTTGAGTGGTCTATGTTACATTCCCCAATTCCTTGTTTAATTGTAGTTTTTGATTTGTAATATTTCCAAAAGACTTTTGATTTTGGTCGGGGATGCTAAGTGTCGTTGGACCTCCTTTCGACGAATTCTGGTTATAGTTCGGATTTTATTTCTGCTTTTACAATACTGTAGATATTTTGTCCCATCCCTTGTTTCCATGTATCTTGTCCATAATCTGTTTTACGTCTAGTTTTCTTGTATTAGCATTCAAGGGGAAGTTTCCCTTTCTATTATTTGGAACTATTTTTTTAGGTACATCTTTAACTTCTAATAAGTTTAGTACTGTTTTGATGATTTCCCATTGATCGTTAACATTATCCTTATACTTTTTTTATTTCTCTTCCCAGTTAATATTTGAACAGTCTATCCTCATTGCATCATAGTTTCCATAATATACAGCTTCCTTTCTTAGTATCAGTACTTGTTATAAATTGAATTTGATTACACAAAGGTCACGTTTGCCCAGAGGAATAAGGCACTTTAGTTCTCCTACATTATCTTCTTCATTGGATAGAATCAGATCTAACATGTTTGTATTTGTTGTGCCTCGTCCTATTGTGGGGTTTGAAACGTGTTGAACCATGAAGGTATCTCTAAAGCGTTCCACAAATTTAAAGTTTAAGTTGTTGGGGTTATTTGATTTGGTCGTCCAATGATTCCAATTCATGTCTGGGAGGTTGAAGTCTTCTGTAATTACGATGTGAGAGTAGTTAAGTTGTGATATTGATCTAATTATATTTAGAAGGTCTACGTTAGTTTCTTCAGATCCCCCATTGTTTCTGTATATGCATCCAAAAAGAATGTTGTTTTTATTCTTAAGTTAAAGTTTGATTTCTGTAAATAAGCATTCTTTGAAAGTTGTGACAAGGTTTATATGTTCTGCATGTATGGAACACATATCTTATCTTTTTTGAGAATAACATGTAACCTTCTAAGTAAAATTCTGGAATGGTGACAGAACATTTGGGTTTTTCGGGTTTTACCTCATTAATTGCTATTATGTAGGGTTTTAGTTCTTTAATTCTTTGTTCAAATTCATTTTGTTTGTTCCTTTGTTGGTCAGAATTGGCATAAAAACACATTATTGTCTTTGTTTACATTTGTTTTCCCATCTGTTGTTCTAGGTGAGTGTGTTACAGACTTTCTTAATTGGGTTGGGAAAATGTGGTCAAATTACAGTTTTAAAAGAACACATTGTGTACCGATACATAGTGCAGGACAGTGCCATGTATTCTCTTAATATTGTACTCTTAAACAAACATATAGGAATTAAGTCATTTCATCGGTACATAATGATGTCGTACGAAGTACACACGGCCAATGTTACCATACGAAACACCTTGAGATGTAATATTAGATTAAAAAAAGTTAACAAAAGGTTAGGGAACTCATTAAATTATTGTTCAATCCATACCTGTTGTTGGACCTTCTAGATGAATGCTAAAATATATACTTGTACTTCATATTAAACAACCCAGCATGTTCCCTAAGACAATGAAATAAAAATCCCATCACTTATTCCAAGATTAAAGTGATAAACCCTATAAGAAACATACCTTATTATGTGTCATTATGAACAAATCACGTTGGTCTCTGCAGTCCGGCATAAGGCTATAGTTCAGGACGTTACAATTTCAGCAATATCATTAGCAATATCCTATGGAATAATTAGTAGTGTAGACTAACAGCAACACTATAAGGTGTTTATGTAAAATGGCATGAGTCCTCGATAAACTTTTATTCAATGCTAGACTATCAGAGGAGACTTAGGACAAATTCACGAACAAAACATTCTAGATAACTATGCCGTTTAGTTGTTTCCTCTGGAATTGACATTAAAGTCAAACAAATTTGTGATAATGTAAACACCAATAGTTCAATTCGCTTGTTTAATAAGTTTGTTGCCATTTCGTCATGTATTCATCCGCTTCTTTTTTCGGCAGTCGATGCCAACATTCATCATATGGCATAGAAGTGGGATCAGATACAATTTTAAATTAGACAAATTATATTTATCATAACACATGCACAAAATACACCATTACCTTTATCATACCAAGTTGTTTAATAATATATTTAAAGTAAGAGAATGTGTGACAATTTTCCCGAAGCCAACTAAGTCAAAATCTCGTCATTGATTCCAAGATTAAAGTAACAGAAACTCTTAGAAACATATTACATTATTAAGAGACATGATGAACATATCACACCAACTCGTGTGTGTGTGTGTGTGTGTGTGTGTGTGTGTGTGTGTGTGTGTGTGTGTGTGTGTGTGTGTGTGTGTGTGTGTGTGTGTGTGTGTGTGTGTGTGTGTGTGTGTGTGTGTGTGTGTGTGTGTGTGTGTCTGTTTATTAAAATTTTCTCGAAATATATCATTGTTGTGCATAGGAATCAGTGAATAAAATCTTTATCAATGGTGTTACAGTTTTATTTTATGGGCGTATAGGATCCAGCACACTTGCAGACGTTTCACTAGCTATTTTGTGTTTTTAGATAGCACCTGACGTAATTGTATACCATTGCACACACACAATTATCTGCGTCGTGCTTCTGCATTCATAAAACAAAACAAATATGTGGTTCCCAACAATACGTTATGATTCACTGTGTATGTCAGCTTGACATTTCTTTACTGGATACACAGTAGAAATGCGTTTGTGAGCACGTTAAAACATATTTACTATGTAGTTTTAGTCGGACTGGACCGTGCATAGTACGTGCGTTCTGCTCGAGATTGTCCACTTAAACAGGACATTACCAGTAGTTGCCTCTTGGTGCGTTGATAAAAGTCCGGCGAATGTATTGTTCCGTGCATAAACATACGGTAATAAGATTGCATATGGGTTTCTTTCTTTTTGGGTTCAGCACAGTTATATGCCATTTGGGTTGGATTTATTACAATATACAATTTATACAAACCCATCGTCACATAGTGTACTTGCCTCTATTTCTGCAGAGCGCCGTTCTCAATGTTGCCATATCCGTTATGTGCATCACATGCTTAATATATACCGTGAAATACCGAGACATGGTAAGTACCAATTCATAAGTAGTATAAGGTAGACACCTTGCCTAAACGCAAGATAATGACACCTTAAAGGCGCGATGTCGGTTCGCACGTGAGGGTATGTACCTGGTATTCTTCATTACCGTAAGCTGCTGTTCGGGGAGGTGCTGTTCAGTTGAGGACGTTTTACGTAATAATACAAATTACAATTACGTAATACATTCAAATTATTTATGACATTGTAAAAGTCATTTTCAAATATTTATGAAAAGCGTCTTCTGCGTCTGGGTATATGTAGCGCCATCCAGTGGATTTTGCTAATGTTTATAACAATAAAAGTGTAGATATAGATTCGACACTTAATGTATGTATTTATATATATATATATATATATATATATATATATATATACGTCAGACCTACACCGACTACGCCCGACTAAATTCGACGTAGTGGAAACTTGTCAAGTTTACATGATTATGACGTCACGACGGTGTCCAGTATAGCGCAGTTTGTGTCGGTCGACAATGGGTGCATTGCAATCGGGGGGGGGGGGGAGTCTGCTGTGGTCTAGTGTGGTCTTGTCTACCGTAAAGTGCCAGCGTATGCCTGCCTTTATCCTGCACTATCGCATTCATAATGTTAAAACGTCGTGCATCATTCCCATATAGAAAAATAAGATAAGTGTTATTTTAGGCTGATCGTGATTTCGACAGCTATCTCAACGCAACGTTACAGCATTACACAGGTTGGTATTAAACGTTTCTACTTCAGTTAAACTACTGCTGCTTCTCCTCTTGCTTCTGCTGCTGCTGTTGCTGCTGCTGCTGCTGCTGGTGGTGGTGGTGGTGGTGCTGCTGCTGTTGCTGCTGCTGCTGCTGCTGGTGGTGGTGGTGGTGGTGGTGCTGCTGCTGCTGCTGCTGCTGGTGTTGGTGGTGCTGTTGCTGCTGCTGTTGTTGCTGCTGCTGCTGGTGGTGGTGGTGGTGGTGCTGATGCTGCTGCTGCTGCTGGTGGTGGTGGTGAGGCAGTTAATGCTGTTGCTGCTGCTGCTTCTGCCGCCGCCGCCGCCGCCGCCGCCGCCGCCGCCGCCGCTACTATTCAGACTATATATTTTACGTTGGAAATGTGTCGCCCTTCTTGGGCCTCATGTGTGCCTGAAGAGGCAACAATTGTTCTGAACATGTGTATTTGCACAAAACAACGGATGTCTCCACGACGTTGATTTGTGCCTGTGCAGGTGGGATAATGTTGGTTCAGCCACGACCATCGGAGTGCATCGCATTGCCACGGAGTGAACAGACGAACCTGGCCACCGAAGCGTGGGACGCGGTGATGACGCAGGTAACTACAAGTCTTATTCGTGCAGTTAATATAGTAATCTTACCATCGCAACTGTTTACAATACGGGTACCATTCCTGCAGTTAATCGACAACTTTTTTATAAACCAATTTAACCGTTTTTAAGTGAGTTGGTCATATTGATTTTTATACATATAAATGTCCGCTATGTCCAAAAAACGTGTATATCGTTACGTGTGTGTGCGTGTGTGTGCGTGCGGGCGGGCGTCCATGCGTGCGTGCGTGCGTGCGTGCGTGCGTGCGTGTCTCTGTCTAATTTGCTCGTGACCAGGTATCGCCACCTATTGAATGGAACATATACTATTGCATATTAACACATTAACGCTGATTGTATTAAGCGCAATTACCATTAAAATGCTCAAAGCGCAATTCAAAATCTAATTATAATTTATTACAGCGTGGTGGCTATAAACGTTTGCCGAATATTTAAGGTCATGTACCTGCACGTTCTTGCATGGTACACTTGACCACTACAGACAGATTAATGAACGGTTTTTTTGCCCGGAAACTCTTGGGAACTCTTACCGAGCTGCTGCTGTTCCGGTTGTAAGAGGGCGATCACAGTCCTAGTTGCAGGCGTTTTGCGTATCTCAACCGTGTGCAGAGCAGCTATGTATATTGTCGATGTAAATATAAACAAGACACTATCGTGATGCAGTTAATATTGTGGCATCATGGAATATTGGAATTGGATGGGAGATGAGTCATTCTTTGCAGCATGTGTTTACACGAACTTATCGGTCGCGTAGCTTCCACCAGATAGCCAAATCATATTTTTGACCCTTTTATCTTGCAAGTGGTTCACAATGTATAACACTAACTGTTGTGCTTGTGACATAATGGCGCTGGGTCACTAGTCACGTGTTTATGCGAGAAACTTCCAGTGTTTTGGGTTGCATGGGGAGCCAGAGATGAATGCTAGTATTAAAGCGGATCTTTATTGAGATTTAGACATATCAGTGTCACGCGTATGTCGACTGGTTTCAGTTGCGCTGCTGTGGAATTAATCATCCTAGAGACTTCAAAACGGGATGTAATTGGAATCGGAACGGATACTGTTGGAACGCTCCGCAGATTCTCGTGGTAAAATGTCTAATAATGTGTGCGTGCGATGAGCTAGCGTGCGTATGTGCGTGCGTGTGTGTTTGTGTATGCGTGCCTGCGTACGTCCGTGCGTGTCGTCGACATAAATGGATGCGAAATACTGAAAGTAATCTGTGTTTACCCGAGAACACTAGCAATCTTGATGCAATGTTAGTGAATGCGATGAGCATTAGGAGTCCTTTCTATAAATGTCGTAGGTACGTGACGGCAATGCCCATTCTGTATATTTTCTAGAAACATTGTAGACGATGGCAGTATACATTCGGTACGTTTGTATGGTAAATTTTACTCAATTTGAAAAATGGCATCTTAGAACTTGTGCCAAACTAAACATTTCTATATACGTTTATTCCGTTACCGTCATATCTTCACTTCTGCATGTAGAATCGTATATGGCACCACCAGGATTGAGTAGGAGGCTTTTATTCCATACCAGTAACCTGTTTTTGATATGAACATATATTATGCTACTTGAACTCAGCGTGAAGTATCACTGTTAATTTCTGGTGTTAATTCCGCCACAGTTTTAGAAATTATGTGGTACAAATAGTGTAATTTACTTACTATCTCTTCTACCAATACACCAAGTATTACTGTGACATACTCACTAAAAAGCAAGACATTGAGAAAACTAACACAGTTAGCCAGCCGATGACATGTACAAACCTAAACTAGCAGTTTAGTTTTAACAGACGTGCTTCAGAAATGCCACCTTACTTAATCATTAAACATTACGTTTGCGACACATCTTACAAGAGTGGCCAGTCGCAAGGTGTCTTCGGTACTCATAAACACTCGTTGTGCATTCTGCATTGCGGACGGGTCACGGACCAACGAATACACTCTGCCGTCAGGTGCCCCCCACGTGTTGCGTCAACAAGTTGGGCATACAATTGGGGTACAGAGACGCGAAATTAGAATTGTTACATTACCGCGACCTTCGTGGATGCACCATATACACTGCCCGAGGTGCCACTTATTCAAAGGTATGTAGCTGATCCGACTTACATAATGACGACGGTATGTACAACTACCTCGATCTCCATGATAACGCATATATAGCTATCTCTCAAGCTAAATCGGCTTACACTATGACAACGGTATGTATCTAACCCGACTTACACCATGGCGACGGTATGTAGCTAACTCGACTTACACTACGACAACGGTACTTACCTAACTTGGCTTACACCATGACAACGGTACATAGTGGAGCAGATGTGTGTATATAACAAGACGAATTGTGTTTTTTGTGGTAAAGGCACCAACATTAGTATATATGATGTTAAGAGGGTACTAAATGATTTAAGATATAGTGCCAAGCTGAATTGTTTCCGTGACGCCCGTGACATAGGAAAATCCAAAATGGCCGCCGCCCGAATCTAAATATGTATTAATTGTCCTATCTTCGTAAATAGTTAACAAAAACACGTTAACAAGTCGCTACCTGAAGGGTCTCATGCAACCGACTCTGAACTTGCGTCTAGCTTTCAAAGAAGCTTCACCGAGAAGATTGATGCGCTCCTGTGCAACCTGCCTCGGCAGCCAGTTGTAGACCTAGCAATAGATGTCGTGTCTCCGCTGATGTATTTTGAGGCTGCGTCGCCGACAGATGTCAAGAAGATAGTGTTGGCATCCGCTGCCAAGTCATGCGAACTTGATCCACTCCCATCGTCGCTACTCAAGAGGCTGCTCTCTCTCCGGTGGTAACAAATATAATCAATGCGTCTATATCCTCTTCCGTGGTTCCACAGGCGATGAAGCACACTGTTGTGATACCAGTACTGAAGAAACATAACTATGACGTCAATGTACTCTCTAACTATCGCCCCATCTCGAACATATCGTTTGTAGCGAAGACTGCAGAGCGTTTCATAGCACGACAACTACAGCACTTCCTCGAGGGAAATGGCGTATATCCAGTCTACCAGAGCGCGTATCGTCTACGTCATAGCGCCGAGATAGCGCTTCTGCGCATCCACAACGATGTAGCGCAGTCGACTGATGCACGTCGATGTGTACTTCTGGTGCTACTTGACCTTTATGCTGCATTCGACACACTTGACCACGCTATTCTGTTGCGACGCCTTCACAGCTATGGCACCTGTGGTGCAGCACATGCTTGGCTAGCGTCCTACCTGCATGGCCGAACGTCTGTGGTATGCGTCAAAAAAGAAACATCGGAGATCAGTGTCATGAAGACCGGTGTTCCACAAGGGTCTGTACTTAGACCAATACTATTTAATGTTTACATTGCGCCACTAGCGAAAATTATCCAACAACATGGTACACAACATCATCTATACGCTGACGACACTCAACTGTACGTCGACTTTCCACCAACCGATCACACAGAAGCACTCGCGCATATGGAGGCCTGTCTTCGAGATGTCAACGTCTGGCTCTGCGACAGTGGGTTAATACTCAACCGGTCTAAATCGCAGGCCATTGTCATCAAATCCTCCACCCTCTGCGCGCCAATAACACTAACACATGTCTGCGGTCAGCTAGTGCCAACATCTGCTGTCGTCAGAAATCTCGGTTTTACTATTGATGCCGACCTCTCGATGGCGACACAAGTAGCAAATGCGTGCCGGAGTGCATATTACCACCTGCACCGAATCTCACGTATATGCGACACACTAACGACCGGAACAACCAAGTATCTCGTACATGATCTTGTTACTTCAAGAATAGACTACGGGAACGCTATGTTGTACGGAATATCCGACCGGTTACTCCACCGCCTTGAGATGGTACAACACTCTGCGGCCAGAGTCGTATTACGTATTAGGCGGGGCGATCGACAGAGCATCACTGCAGCACTGAATAGCCTGCACTGGTTGCCGGTGAAGTGGCACATTCAGTATAAGTTACTCGTGCTTGTGTTCACCGCCCTTCACGACAAGACGCCAGCCTACATTGACCTTGAGCGGTACGGCCGTCGCTCGTTCTCGTGCGCAGGACCGACCCTCTGGAATGCGTTGCCGGAAGATTTACGACTGATACAGTGCATGGACACATTTAAAGCTCGTCTTCAAACACACTATTTTAAACTCGCTTTCAATGTTTAGTCGTCATAATTTTATACTTTAGTCGTCATACGCCATATTTATTTTATTTTCTGAAATTTTAATTGAAACAAATAATGTATTACTCTAGTTATTTATTAATTAACTAATATATATTTATAATATATTTATCTCGCAATTTACTATATAGTTGTTTTATATAGTTATGTATTTATATATACTTATTTTTACTACGGATGATATATAATATAATTTACATCAATGTTATCTTTGATTTAATTTCTCTAGTTCAGTTTTGTATTTATATGTTTTACTTGTATTATTATATTTATTTCTTATAATTTCTAACGATTATTGTCAACACTACTGAACAGAGTTCTACTTTGGATTTTAGTGTATAAATAAAGTTAATATTATATTATTATAAAAACATAAATAAAGTGTCTTTTTATGTTTTCGGACATCCCGAATCCAATGGCGTCATTAGTTCATTGAAAAAATGCATATATTGTAAGATAGGGCACAGCTTAATGATAAAATTCAAGATGGCCGCCACCTGAATTGTGAATATCTGCCAAGTGTCATGGTTGAAGTGTCCTTGTATATTTTTTCGGACAAAACAAACTGTTCTATACATGTCATATCGAAACAACACTTAGTTGAAGTCATTGTGGTCGCAGTTACCACTGCAACGGCATAGTGATGTGCATTTCAGAGCAGCCCTGACACACTTGCATAGTCCTGTGCACCCTTTCTGGTTTCCACAGCGTAGTAACTCGGAACATGAAGCCGCTGCTTCTGGGAGTAATGTCCATAGTGGTTCCCATCCTTGTGTGGCACTCTTACGCCATCGGTTGGTCTCTGGAGAAGAAAGTTCTGGAGTACGGACATGTGCCTGTCCCCACATATATCCACCTTGGTATGTGCAAACGCATGTATATTGTTTCCAAAATCAATCATGCTATACTGGTAGCTTACCTGGTGTGCCAAGAAGTTGAATAGTTCAGTCTTGTTGTCTTCCAGTCGCAAGAACTCTTGCCAATTTCCTGGGATTGTGAACAATGATGCAACACGTCTTCGAGCACCCTTTCCTCCTTTCTTTCGCGCCGTGGACTTCAGACTCCCTTCCAGGTACACATCCCAAATAATGTCAATTCTTATCATGTTTCTCAGCTGCGCTTTGACGTAAAGAAGAAACACCTGTGTGGCATATTCTTGGAATATGTTGACACCGATTGGCTTCAACATGTTGATAATTGCAGCACCATCTAATATGATGACATCGACTGATGGGGCATTTCCACACGACGTGCAGAACGTTTCCAGATATTCCACAAGATCAGACTTCGTCCCAAACCGGAGTTTTCCTAGCTGAGACAACGATGGTGAGTATGCACGATTCCCGTGCTTGAAGAAATTGTCCAAGTCGCCGTCGCGGGTTTGGCAGGCAATATACAGTCATGAAAACAATGGACAGTCGCTCTTGAGTGATGACACGATTTGTTTTGCTATTGATGGAACTCTTGGTGGTGGTCGGCTGAACAAGGGCATTTGATTTCTACTGATGTGATAAGTTGCATGTGTTGTTCGTTGTGTGACTCGCTCTGTCATGTACTTTTCATACTGCTCCTGACCTTTCTTCTCTATCACATGCACAATTTCGACTATTTTTGCATCAGCGACATCTCTAATGTCAAGTACCAGAAGGTTGCCACTATCGTCCGTGAATGGATTTCCCATGTCTTCAATTACTCGAACAAAAGCCCTGACTTCCTTAGGAAATATGACTTGCACAGACTCAGTATGCTCATGGTGCTTGAGATTGCTTGTATCAGTGTTCTCAGTGCTGCGATCCAGGCAGTTGATCTCAATTCCTCAATGACCCTCGCCAGTTCAGGTCCTGCCACCATCCAGCGCAGTAGGGCTCTTGGATTTTGTAACAAACCGACTGCCCCATCATCTCCTTTCACGACCTTGTTGTTTTGTTCGTGTGCATGGTTGATAGGTATCGCTGAGAATGGACGTTTTGTTTGGTGCACAACAAAGCCTCCTTGAGTGAACTGGCTTGCTACGTCAGGGTGTCTTTCATGCAACGTCATCATGTCACGAATGTGAATCGGCACCCATCGAGAATAGTGAGTGTGGTCCAGTGCGAAAAACATGGTGTCAGCGCTGCCAGGACAGCGACACAGAGCGAGAAGTTGGAATCACGTATAGACTTCACATACACCAAGAAGAGGAGCTTCAGCTGCATGACGATAAACCAGTACTGGAATTGTGGAGAGGTCTCAACTCGTTTCATGCACAAATCGTCAAAAGATATCGGCTCACTCTCTTCACAGCTGTAAGCATCGTAGGCATTGTGCGGGAGTATCGACAATATGACATTTGGTAGATATTCACAATTTACGTGGCGGCCATCTTGAATTTTACCATTAACCTGTTCCCTATCTTAAAATATATGCATTTTTAATGAACCATTGGATTCGGCATGTCTGAAAACATATAAAAAGACACCGTATTTATGTGTTTATGTTAACTATTCACGAAGATAGGACAATTTATAGATATTTAGATTCGGGTGGCGGCCATTTTGGATTTTTTTTGTTACGGGCGTCACGGAAACAATTCAGCTTGGCACTATATCTTAAATCATTTAGTAACCTCTTAACATTATATACACAAATGTTTTTGCTTTTACGACAAACCCCACACTTATTTCATATATCTGCCCCACTAACATAGCTAACCCGACTTACACCATGACAACGGTATGTGGCTAATCCGACTTACACCATGAGAACGGTATGTGGCTAATCCGACTTACACCATGACAACGGTATGTGGCTAACCCGACTTACACCATGACAACGGTATGTGGCTAATCCGACTTACACCATGACAACGGTATGTGGCTAACCCGACTTACACCATGACAACGGTATGTGGCTAACCCGACTTACACCATGACAACGGTATGTGGCTAATCCGACTTACACCATGACAACGGTATGTGGCTAATCCGACTTACACCATGACAACGATATGTGGCTAATCCGACTTACACCATGACAACGGTATGTGGCTAATCCGACTTACACCATGACAACGGTATGTGGCTAATCCGACTTACACCATGACAACGGTATGTGGCTAATCCGACTTACACCATGACAACGGTATGTGGCTAATCCGACTTACACCATGACAACGGTATGTGGCTAATCCGACTTACACCATGACAACGGTATGTGGCTAATCCGACTTACACCATGACAACGGTATGTGGCTAATCCGACTTACACCATGACAACGGTATGTGGCTAATCCGACTTACACCATGACAACGGTATGTGGCTAATCCGACTTACACCATGACAACGGTATGTGGCTAATCCGACTTACACCATGACAACGGTATGTGGCTAATCCGACTTACACCATGACAACGGTATGTGGCTAACCCGACTTACACCATGACAACGGTATGTGGCTAATCCGACTTACACCATGACAACGGTATGTGGCTAATCCGACTTACACCATGACAACGGTATGTGGCTAATCCGACTTACACCATGACAACGGTATGTGGCTAATCCGACTTACACCATGACAACGGTATGTGGCTAATCCGACTTACACCATGACAACGGTATGTGGCTAATCCGACTTACACCATGACAACGGTATGTGGCTAATCCGACTTACACCATGACAACGGTATGTAGCATATATAATGGTATGTAATTAATGTTGCCTGATTGTGGTGAAGAGCGTCGTTTGAATCGTCTTCTGCCCAGATTTTCAAATAACCGCAATCGAGCCGCAAATCTTTCATAGGGCATACATGAATTTGTTCAAAGTTGTTTGCTCTTCGTTGAGTCACTCCTAACCAGGATGATATGGGTGTATGCAAAAGCAGTGACGTCGCTTAGGTCAAATTGGTGCAGGAAGTTTCCAACGTCCACGTGGTATATATCTCCCAAAGAAGAGGTTACAGACTGGGCTAAAGTATTACATTAGTTGTTGACTCGCAGCAACGCAAGGTTCATCGAGCTTCTGGAAACCGTGGAATTGGAGTTTACTTCTCAATGTCTAGTGAGGCATTTGCAACAATATCCATTCCATGGAATGATCTACGGTTCGAATGTTAATGTCAACAATATCCATTACATGGAATGATCTACGGTTCGAATGTTAATGTCAACAATATCCATTACATGGAATGATCTACGGTTCGAATGTTAATGTCAACAATATCCATTACATGGAATGATCTACGGTTCGAATGTTAATGTCAAATATATCCATTACATGGAATGATCTACGGTTCGAATGTTAATGTCAAATATATCCATTACATGGAATGATCTACGGTTCGAATGTTAATGTCAACAATATCCATTACATGGAATGATCTACGGTTCGAATGTTAATGTCAACAATATCCATTACATGGAATGATCTACGGTTCGAATGTTAATGTCAACAATATCCATTACATGGAATGATCTACGGTTCGAATGTTAATGTCAACAATATCCATTACATGGAATGATCTTCGGTTCGAATGTTAATGTCAACAATATGTGGCACAGAATGACCTGACATTAAGCCAAATATACCAACGATCAGTGTTGCATGCAGCACCTTCATATTGTGAACATCTCCAACAGTCAATACCCGGTACTAGTTACCGGCTAAAGAGATTCTTGTCCAAGCAAGAAACTGATTGTTAGCTAAAGAGTTTCTTGTCCAAATAAGAAACTAATTATCGGCTAAAGAAACTAATTGCCGGCTAAAGAGTTTCTTGTTCGGACAAGAAACTAGTTATTCCAGACAGTGTTTTGTGATTTTCAGAATGACATCTCTACGCGTCCATGTTATCATGAATGAGTGTCTTCTACGATTTTGAAGATGTTGATCCTAGTTAGGAGATCATCAGCTTGATCTCAACGAATATGTTGATCCTAGTTAGGAGATGATCAGCTTGATCTCAACGAAAATGTTGATCCTAGTTAGGAGATGATTAGCGTGATCTCAACGAAGATGTTGATCCTAGTTAGGAGATGATCAGCGTGATCTCAACGACGATGTCGATCCTAGTTCGAAGATGATCAGCGTGATCTCAACGAAGATGTTGATCCTAGTTAGGAGATGATCAGCGTGATCTCAACGAAGATGTTGATCCTAGTTAGGAGATGATCAGCATGATCTCAACGACGATGTCGATCCTAGTTCGAAGATGATCAGCGTGATCTCAACGAAGATGTTGATCCTAGTTAGGAGATGATCAGCGTGATCTCAACGAAGATGTTGATCCTAGTTAGAAGATGATCAGCGTGATCTCAGCGAAGATGTTGATCCTAGTTAGGAGATGATCAATCTCAACGACGATGATCCTAGTTCGAAGATGATCAGATCTCAGAAGATGTTGATCCTAGTTAGGAGATGATCAGCGTGATCTCAACGAAGATGTCGATCCTAGTTAGGAGATGATCAGACTGATCTCAACGAAGATGTTGATCCTAGTTAGAAGATGATCAGCGTGATCTCAGCGAAGATGTTGATCCTAGTTAGGAAATAATCAGCGTGATCTCAACGAAGATGTTGATCCTAGTTAGGAGATGATCAGCGTGATCTCAACGAAGATGTCGATCCTAGTTAGGAGATGATCAGACTGATCTCAACGAAGATGTTGATCCTAGTTAGGAGATGATCAGTGTGATCTCAACGAAGATGTTGATCCTAGTTAGGAGATGATCAGTGTGATCTCAATGAAGTTTTACAAGATGAATAACTTACCTCCTGAATGTATGAGCGTTATTTTATGTCAGGATCTGGTAGATATAAATTACTTTGTGTGTGGCCTCGCAGGGGTGCGGAAAAATAGTGAAAGACTGGGTCATTGACGAACACAGGAAGGTCGTCATTTTCGCAAGCGTCACGACATCAATTCAGGTAAATGATAGGCCACGCGAAATTATTCCGCCGAGTCTGTGTCGTAGAATACGCGTAAATAATCATTATTTATAAAAGACTCATGTGAAGCACACAATACAGTTATATTATGGTGTAACCTCCTCCTCTAGCCCTAACGAATGATATAGATCTGTCCATCACGGGAACGCCGTGGAAGGGATGTGGATTGCTATTCGGCAATTTAGGTATCACAAAACTGTCAGCATCTTCTCAATGTATAGTACAATTAATTGCCCATATCTTTGTGTGAGTGTGTGTGTGTGTGTGTGTGTGTGTGTGTGTGTGTGTGTGTGTGTGTGTGTGTGTGTGTGTGTGTGTGAGTGCGCGTGCATTTATCGTTCGTTATTATCAAAAGTCTTATGTGTACCTGTACTTATTGGTATATGTATGTGATTTAGACTTTTTCACGATTTCTAATTATTCCACAGTTCTGGGCCACGCTTTCGGTGCCTGCTTTCTTACGACTGATCAAAATGAAAGAACCGCAAGTAGTTATCGAAGAATCCGAAGAACATGCGTAGACCGCCGGACAAATCCAGACACGCAATCGCCATATCGTTTGGAATGCTACAATTTCATGTTTTCCCGAAAAACGTCGAGTAGCCATAATAAATAAAACAACTGTCAAAGTGTCTGTCATTCTTATTTACAAAATCACTACTTCTAAACATTGTTTCGGGTCAGTTGTTGCCCATTTGTGCTCACTGTTTGCCAATCCTCACATATGCACTGCCTAATTATTTACATTGTATATGTCCGTGGCTTGAATCCCCTTTTATAGCCTATATTCCTCGCACTCACTTACATTGCAACATTTGATATTGATTCGTTCTGCGCATTATCTATATATATATATATATATAATATATATATATATATATATATTGGCACTACGTTAGATATGATGATTTTGTATTGCCTTGATGTTACAACACACACAAACACACGCACACGCGCGCGCGCAAGTTGTACATTGCGTGTATCATCGCAGAAAGTTGAGAAGACATATGGAAAGAGACCGGGTATGCAGCAACGAAAGGTAATCACGTCCGTTGAGAGGGGCTGAAACAAAAGGAGGGCAAACATTATGCTGCAGCGGTATGTACAGGGGCATAAAAGGCAATACACCTAAAGTTAATACAATCTAACAATTTGCAACTACAATCATCAATATCACGCCTGTTTACTGAGAATTTATTTTCAAAGTGGGAGATTCTTGTGAAATCTTACAGTCCCCGACGGCTGATATGTTGAGACACATCCCCAATGCTCGACCAATAAGAGCCTAGAGCTTCTTTTTGACCTGGACGCTGCAATGACATGTCAAATGCCCCTGTTTCCTGACATGAACGTATGAACATTCCAGCTCATATGTTGGTATGTCGCATTCCCTACGATTCAAAGTTATACACGTAACAACTGTTATAATGTAATACACTGCAACACTATTCCAGGCATGCTGTAATAATGTCATACACTGCATCACTATTCCAGGCATGCTGTAATAATGTCACACACTGCATCACTATTCCAGGCATGCTGTTATAATGTCATACACTGCATCACTATTCCAGGCATGCTGTAATAATGTCATACACTGCATTACTATTCCAGGCATGCTGTAATAATGTCACACACTGCATCACTTTTCCAGGCATGCTGTAATAATGGCACACACTGCATCACTATTCCAGGCATGCTGTAATAATGTCACACACTGCATCACTATTCCAGGCATGCTGCAATAATATCACACATTGCATCACTATTCCAGTCATGCTGTAATAATGTCACACAGTGCATCACTATTCCAGGCATGCTGTAATAATGTCACACACTGCATTGCTATTCCAGTCATGTTATAATAATGTCACACACTGCATCACTATTCCAGGCATGCTGTATTAATGTCACACACTGCATCGCTATTCCAGGCATGCTGTAATAATGTCACACACTGCATTGCTATTCCAGTCATGCTGTAATAATGTCACACACTGCATCACTATTCCAGGCATGCTGTGTTAATGTCATACACTGCATCGCTATTCCTGGCATGCTGTAATAATGTCATACACTGCATCGCTATTCCAGGCATGCTGTAATAATGTCATACACTACATCACTATTCCAGTCATGCTGTAATAATGTCACACACTGCATCACTATTCCAGGCATGCTGTAATAATGGCACACACTGCATCACTATTCCATGCATGCTGTAATAATGTCACACACTGCATCACTATTCCAGGCATGCTGCAATAATATCACACACTGCATCACTATTCCAGGCATGCTGTAATAATGTCACACAGTGCATCACTATTCCAGGCATGCTGTAATAATGTCACACACTGCATTGCTATTCCAGGCACACACTGCATCACTATTCCAGGCATGCTGTATTAATGTCACACACTGCATCGCTATTCCAGGCATGCTGTAATAATGTCACACACTGCATTGCTATTCCAGTCATGCTGTAATAATGTCACACACTGCATCACTATTCCAGGCATGCTGTGTTAATGTCATACACTGCATCGCTATTCCTGGCATGCTGTAATAATGTCATACACTGCATCGCTATTCCAGGCATGCTGTAATAATGTCATACACTACATCACTATTCCAGTCATGCTGTAATAATGTCACACACTGCATCACTATTCCAGGCATGCTGTAATAATGGCACACACTGCATCACTATTCCATGCATGCTGTAATAATGTCACACACTGCATCACTATTCCAGGCATGCTGCAATAATATCACACACTGCATCACTATTCCAGGCATGCTGTAATAATGTCACACAGTGCATCACTATTCCAGGCATGCTGTAATAATGTCACACAGTGCATCACTATTCCAGGCATGCTGTAATAATGTCACACACTGCATCACTATTCCAGGCATGCTGTAATAATTTCACACACTGCATCGCTATTCCAGGCATTGTGTAATAATGTCACACACTGCATCGCTATTCCAGGCATGCTGTAATAATGTCAGACACTGCATCGCTATTCCAGGCATGCTGTAATAATGTCATACACTGCATTGCTATTCCAGACATGCTGTAATAATGTCACACACTGCATTGCTATTCCAGTCATGTTATAATAATGTCACACACTGCATCACTATTCCAGGCATGCTGTATTAATGTCACACACTGCATCGCTATTCCAGGCATGCTGTAATAATGTCACACACTGCATTGCTATTCCAGTCATGCTGTAATAATGTCACACACTGCATCACTATTCCAGGCATGCTGTGTTAATGTCATACACTGCATCGCTATTCCTGGCATGCTGTAATAATGTCATACACTGCATCGCTATTCCAGGCATGCTGTAATAATGTCATACACTACATCACTATTCCAGTCATGCTGTAATAATGTCACACACTGCATCACTATTCCAGGCATGCTGTAATAATGGCACACACTGCATCACTATTCCATGCATGCTGTAATAATGTCACACACTGCATCACTATTCCAGGCATGCTGCAATAATATCACACACTGCATCACTATTCCAGGCATGCTGTAATAATGTCACACAGTGCATCACTATTCCAGGCATGCTGTAATAATGTCACACAGTGCATCACTATTCCAGGCATGCTGTAATAATGTCACACACTGCATCACTATTCCAGGCATGCTGTAATAATTTCACACACTGCATCGCTATTCCAGGCATTGTGTAATAATGTCACACACTGCATCGCTATTCCAGGCATGCTGTAATAATGTCAGACACTGCATCGCTATTCCAGGCATGCTGTAATAATGTCATACACTGCATTGCTATTCCAGACATGCTGTAATAATGTCACACACTGCATCACACACTGCATCACTCTTCCAGGCATGCTGTAATAATGTCACACACTGAATCACCATTCCAGGCATGCTGTAATAATGTCACACACTGCATCACTATTCTAGGCATGCTGTAATAATGTCACACACTGCATCACTTTTCCAGGCATGCTGTAATAATGTCACACACTGCATCACTATTCCAGGCATGCTGTAATAATGTCACACACTGCATCACTATTCCCGGCATGCTGTAATAATGTCACACACTGAATCACCATTCCAGGCATGCTGTAATAATGTCACACACTGCATCACTATTCTAGGCATGCTGTAATAATGTCACACACTGTATCACTTTTCCAGGCATGCTGTAATAATGTCACACACTGCATCACTCTTCCAGGCATGTTGTAATAATGTCACACACTGCATCACTATTCCAGGCATGCTGTAATAATGTCACACACTGAATCACTATTCCAGGCATGCTGTAATAATGTCACACAATGCATCACTATTCTAGGCATGCTGTAATAATTTCACACACAGCATCACTATTCCAAACATGCTGTAATAATGTCACACACTGCATCACTATTCCAGGTATGCTGTAATAATGTCATACACTGCATCGCTATTCCAAACATGCTGTAATAATATCACACACTGCATCACTATTCCAGGCATGCTGTAATAATGTCATACACTGCATCGCTATTCCAGGCATGCTGTAATAATGTCATACACTGCATCGCTATCCCAGACATGCTGTAATAATGTCACACACTGCATCACTATTCCAGGCATGCTATAATAATGTCACACACTGCATCACTATTCCAGGCATGCTGTTATAATGTCATACACTGCATCATTATTCCAGGCATGCTGTTATAATGTCATACACTGCATCACTATTCCAGGCATGCTATAATAAAAAAATGGGTGTACCTGAAACTAATTGCAACAAAAGGTATTTTTGTTGTTTCTTAAATTACCCAGAATTGTGTCCTTAACCACCTATTAAAAGTCCTAAGAAATTCTAGCCCGGGAACACCCCTAAAAACTAAATTGCCGCCAAAATAACAGTATTGCTCATTCCTATGGTTCTGAGTGAGGTAGATTTGTGATTTAAAGTTCGATTCTAATTATTTCGACATCACAGAATTCAATAAGTACAATATAAATTTCGTTTGATTATTCTGTGATGGGTAATTGTGCAACGTCAAAGTCATTCAATGCTATATAATGCTGCAAAAACACAAACACTGATTTCACATTTTCAAATATTCAATACATATTTCACGACAACTTGTCTGCATATTATCTGGTACTTAGAGAAACATGTGCATATATACCTTATATAATGACAGGTAAATGCACTGGATTCAAACCAACGCCACCGTCACTATTCAGAGCAGACGTCTAGGCCTATTTAGTATGGCAGATAACTATTATTTTGACGGCTCGTGGACTTAAAGCCCGAAACTTGCTTCGGGGCATCTCTGAATTTGCCCTGGACGTCAATGGCCGCCATCTTAAAATGACCGCCTGTCACGAGACTGATTCCAGCGGGAGGGTACTCGGGGAGCACGGGTCCTAATTTTGGGGGTTATGTACACCTCGTGCTATTTTTTGTTTCACTATGTTTTATTAAACTTCAAACTTTCCTGAATAATATTCCGGAGGGCAGCCCACTCAAATCCGTTGGCTTTACTCTAAACATTCTACTTGCATTCATGGCTATAGGGTCTCTGAGTGGCCGCTTTGTCATAATTGTATATTTTCAAATTTACATAATAGATATAGGGCTACGAAACTACGTTTAGTTTCAAAATATCCGGAGTTATAAGAGGAATAACAACAACAATAATATTATCAAAATGTTTATTTTTTTAGGAAGTCGGGTACAAATCATTGAACAATATGTTAAAACGCCACACCGGTTTCGCCGTCGACATCACGTAGAATATACCGTAGCTACCTTAATATATAATCAACCAACATCCATGTTTAATATATCAAAATAATCGCCATTCATTTACCCAATGAACAGTGAAACACAATAGTAAAATAATGCTAAACACCACACATTCATGAACTAAACATGTACCCCCTAATTGTTGCGTGATCGTGGCATGACACCAATCGGACTTGATTTATTACTTGCGTCATTTTTACTTTCCGTTGTGTATTACAGATGATTACAGAATGAGTATTGACTCAACGTTTACCAATGAATAATAGTGGCATACGTGATAAAATCATTTCTGATCAAATGTATTATCCAAACTAACAAGATGTCAAGTGTACATCACAAAAATTATGCAAATGTGTTATATTGCTATATCATATATGTCATTCTCATGAGAGCCATTGTTTTCAGCAAGAATACTTATGTGGACTATTCGTCCACATTTTATTTCTTTCCCTTCGATATGCAAGCAACATAACATGGCACTTGCGATTTCGTGCAAGAGCAGTTACGAGTGCGTTTGCTTACAACACGTCTGCAACAAGCGATTGTGTGAGTTCTGGGAATAGCGGCACCATCATGGATGCGTAGTAATTTATGGACACGCATAATTTTGTAATAATCTCTTGCTGAACCAAAGATTTTGTTAACCGTTTCCAATTTTCACAGTCCAGATTCTACAAGGATGTCTTCAGCACCACTGTTCCTCATTATTTTCCCAACTACACCTGCGCAGTTTCCAGCGAGGTGAAACTGTCCTAGTATGAGATTCCGGTAAGTATTATCATCAGGGGTGTGCTTTTTCTCGTAATCCAAAGGTAATCTCATACAAAGCTTGGTCAACCGTGACTATTACGTGTTTCATCCCAACTTTACTGCTTATTCCAAGCAGCTTGAGAGGATCTCTTGGACCAGAAGGGATCATGAGGCTATATCCAATGTACGTGGCTGACACTGTTGGTGTCAGCTTCGTGAAGAAAGCATTCCAAATTGGGCAATAATCGCTTTCAGGCTCTACTATTTTTGTAGGCGGGGAACTGCACAGCTGCCATGCCATGTTCATCAAATCGAAGTACGGACCACAAGTGCAAGTGTCATTGTTTCAAATGATCTGGCTTTATGCCTTTCACACAGAGATAATTTATTATGTAGTGTGGCTCGATTGGAGAAAGGCTGACCACACGCAGATATCGTTTTGTTTCCTTTGTTATTGTAAATCTTAGAATGTTACAAAATGTTCCCTTACATGGACGACTAAGGGGTGAACGGCGCCTTGTGTTGTGCTCTCAACAATGACGTCCAGCTCATCTGTAGTCGCTTGGTTTTTGATTAACCAATTCTGTCATTTTCACATCAACTGTGACATCACTAACACTTGTTCCATCTGTTTGATCTAACATCTCGTGTAATACATCTTCGGTAGTGTTCTGTTCTGTTCATAGCCATACACGTTGGTGGTCATAGAATGGATGTTTGACCCATCTGGTGTCATGTCATGCCAATCTGTGTTGGCGAAGTCAAAATGTGTGAATTCACACCCTCATATCGCAGGTGGGGAAAGTCTCGTTCCTCATGTTCCTCTTCCATCATTTGCTCACAAATAGATGTAATATAGCGCTGAAAGATGGCATAACTGACACTTTCGTTCATACGGTTTAACAGGGTGATTAGATTCTTGCTGCGTGTGTCATTGTAGATGTAGAATGCACTTCTTAATGTGGGTGGCGTTGAAAGTTTACACGTGGTGGCATACAGAAGGTGCTGGGATAGATGAAGTGTTTTTTCCTCCAGTTCATCTTCACAGCAAACGTTTCCTCGTACTCCAACTTTTCGCCCTACTTTTCGCAAGATGTTGCCTCTCTGTGTAAGGGATTGGCAGCTTCGTGGATGACTGAAGCATCAGTATCACAATCAAGTAAGTGATGTTTCAACTCCTCGATCATTTTGAACAGACATAGTTACTTCCATCCCCCTGTGTCCAAAAGGTTAACTCGTCCCCGAAGTGTGCTTGTAGTTGTTTTTTTCTTCAGCTACGTCGTTCTGCGCACATCGCCTCCTTTGGAGCCCTTCTCTTGTAGCATGATCCTATTCCTGTAACTTATAGCTTAAAGACACAACACATTTATTGACAATCAGCGAGAGAAAGGAAAGCATCGTTCCTGTCTTTCACATCACTGTTAGCAGATTGCCGTTCACGCCTTTTGTTGATATAGGCAACAATGCATGACATATGATATCGCACATCAAGTGCATCCATATCAACGTATGCACTAGGTAAGATATTCTATCAAATTTTCTTCTGCTTGTCGTTTTAATGAATGTCCAAGACTTTGGGTCATTGCAACGCTAGCTCTCTTGTGCTTTATGAATGTCTTTTTACAAATAATCCACTGAGTCATACAGTCAAAAGTACTCCTCTGTGATCTGGTCAAGTATTCAGGTGCGGCCACGGAGACCATATCATGTATGTCATTGTCCTTGGTTTCTGGAGGCATACCAGTCATCCGTTTATTGGCAGCCAAATCGCAGCTCTTCTGCAGGGTATGTCAACGTCTGCACTCCCCGTGCCACATCACAGAATTGTGTTCCAATACATCTGGCACAAAGATATATTTCTAATTGCTTTGTTATACAACCTTGCCATTCCTCAATGACAACAATCAATGCACTAACTGATCTAACTTTTTGTAATGTTGTCTGAGCGTCCTTTTGGAAAATTATGTATCACTCAAAGTTGGTTAGCCCTATGGACGCCGCCGTCCCAATGCAGATTGCTTCTTCTATCCGTCACGGGTTACCCAAACTGATCAAATCTAAAAAAACTGCGAAAAGCGATTATATATATATAATGTATATATATATATATATATACATGTATATATATATATATATAAATATGTATATACATGTATATATATATATATACATGTCTTTCAAACTTGTATATCATATTTGATGTTCGTGAAAACAAGAATACAACATGTAGGCTTCATATATTCATAGCAAAGAATTTATTTAAGGTATGACTCTTACGTTGTCAAAAAATTGACGTCAATCCATAATTAATATGGTGGGGTATATTTGAATGTGTAGTGTTCAGCAATATTGTAAAACTGTGTAGTATTCCAAGAATGAATGGCGATCATTTTGATATATTACACATGGATTTTGAGTATGTATTGAGGTAGCTAGGGTACTAATAATATTACGTCGATAACAAAACCGAAATGGCTTTTTCGACATACTATTCAATGTTTTATTTCTAGCTTCTTCAAAAATAAATATATCGGTAAGATATGTGCTGTTTTTATTCCTCTCATCATTCCGGATATAATGAAATAGTAATGTAGGTCCCTTACGAGTTACGCTGGATGTGGAGTGGAGGAAGAGGAGTGACGTCATATCTAGGTCAAGTACCCGGATGTATGTCAAGATCTAAGATCAAATGGCGCCACCTGGTGGATAGGTCATGAACTAAAACAATACCACCTGGTGTATAGGTTATGAACTAAAACAGCACCACCGTGCGGATAGATCATGAAGTAAAAATGCCACCCCTGTCGGGTAAGTCGTGAACTAAATATGGGTCCTGCCTAAATTGGTGCGTCTTATTTATGAAAATTGGCGCCCCTTGGTGGAAAGGTTACGAACTGAAAGAGAAGTACAAATAACTCCCCCTGACGGATGTCAGTGAACCAAATATCGATACTGCTTAAAATCGTGCATTTTGTTTCTTTTTATTCTTTTTACTATAAAAATAGGTCAAAGACGTAATTAAATAGGTCAGTGACGTCGTTAAATAGGTCATTGCGCATGCGCAATGGTGTCTTTTCTTATAGGTTGTGGACCATTTTTTAGGTATAGCGCCCCCGTAGCCTATACATTTACAACTATAAAATAGGTCCAAACCTGACGAATAGGTAGAGAACTAGTAAAATAAGTCAAATTATGTCATTTCTGGTTACCATACAGATCTACGACCTTCCCCTTCACCCTGTTTGTAAATTTTTGCCCATCAATGTCTCTTATTACCAGCATACGTCGACTGCTTCCTGTATTAACAAAGAGGTATTTGTCAATTTTTGTGTACCTATGTATGTTATCAATAGCAGACATGAAGTGATTCGTGAACATGTAACATTCTTTCGGACATCTTTATCAACAAAATCAAGGTCTACCTATCTTTTAATATTGATGAGTGCTATAGTTTTTGAGCAATACTACAGTTTTACATAGGACATTTGCACTTACCTCAGTTGATTGCACGGTTGCAAGTTGGTATGAACTTGTATTCGCTGTTCAAGTCTCATGTACTCTACAGTCTGTGCCTGTGTATTTTCTACTCTGCAGTCCGCGCGTGTATTTTCTAATCTGACATTCGTTCTTACTCGGCACACCCACGTGACCTTTATATTCTGTCGAACTGTTATAAAAGGCCTGCGTCTGTTTTTTGTGGTCATTATATCTTACATTTTGGAAGATGAACAACATGACTAGTGATAACGTCCGACAAGAGAGTTTGCTACCGAAGGGGCAGCCTGCTCCGGCCACGGGCCAACTCGACCTCTCGACCTCGACAATCAACCCGGACCAACAGCCAACGACCAGTTCAACGACCAGTCCGACGACCAGTTCGACGACCAAACCAATTTCGTCTCTGTCATCAGCTCCGTCAACCAATCCAACCATCAACCCAACGTCTTCACCTCCGACGAAACGTCGGAAGCTTTTGCCTCGTTATGCCTGCTGCATGTGTGGCAGTACCATCAGTTGTAAAGGGAGTTGGCACATTCATGTGAAGCAGGTCTACTGCCAAAGGAAGCAAGATAAGCAGCGGCGGCGTAAAGAACAACTTGAAGAGCTAATAGTAAGTTTCAATTTCTCATAGTGTTCAAATGCTATTCAGGTCTTGTTCTAAGTCAAAGTCTGCTACAAAGAATATAATATTATATTTCTCTTATACATACCAGTTGATAATTCATTATTAAACTCATCCCTTCACTGTTTCAGTGGCAAGAAAAGGAACGTATTGCTGCATTTCTCGATACTTCTCCCTCTTCCCCCCTGTTGCGGCAAATATCGACCCTCCAAGCGACTGTCTCCACTGCTAAACATACTCAAGCAGTGCAAGGAGAAACGACGACAGTCTTTACATAGTAGAGTTGAACTTATTTCAGATGGTTGCCTGTTTGCAAACTGGTTTGAACTGGAATTCGCTGTGCAAGTCTGATCTACTCTACAACCCGTGAATGCGTATTTTCTACTCTGCAGTCCGTGCTCGTTCGGCATGCCCACGTGACCATTCGGCACATTCACTAACTATATAAGCGCTGTGTTTTGTCAAACGGCTCATCATTCGTATTACGACGACATCATGCCTAACATTATGTTGAAGACACCTTATTACCGACCTCGCGATGCGGCAGACTCGAGCGATGAGGACGAGCCAACGAACCGACCCATCATGCCGGTGACCAACCGCCCTTCCGTACTGACGGAACCAGAGGGCGAGGACATCTGGTACACTAGGCTCTGCGATGTATCAACTTCCGCTTCTGACGATGTCACAATTTCTGCCGACACGATCAATCTGCCAAACTCCGCTCCTGTCGATGTCACAATTTCTGACGACACGGTCGATGTGACAACTTCTATCGATGGTTCCAATGTAACAACGACCGCTCCTGAAGACGTCAAAACTTCTACTCATGTGACCAATGTCACAATTTTTGGGTTAGCATTAGGATTAGGGTTAGGGTTAAGGGTAGGATTTCGGGCAGCGTTAGGGTTAGGTTTAGGATTAGGCTTAGAGTCAAAATTAGCTCAATAACCAAGGTGTGCAAAGCTGAACTCTCAAGACGACACTATCCATGTGTAGTATCAAGTGTTGGTTCCAAGACTCCGTTTCGAAACAGTGGCGAAACACTATGAAACAAATGGTTCTGACACTAATGGAGGATGAGGTTGATTAAAGACTGGTTGATTGTCTGGAACAATACCACAACCAAGTATCCGAATTGACTTTCTTGGACCCACAAGGGTTCCTCGCCGTAAGGCAGGCAAGACTGAAGTAGTGAGGGGCGGTATCGTCTTCTACACGATTAAACTCTGCAAGACTCTGTATCAATGTCTAGTCTCTGGTTCTTGTAGTTATGGAGTGTGACATGTAAATACGTTTGTGTTGTACATGAATAAAAGGTGCGAACTTTTTCATAGTGCAATGCAAAGCATATGTTGGGAACCTTTCTAATAGCCTTACACAAACAGCAAAGTCGACCTCTTTGAGGGACAAGAACCTCGGAATAGACGGGTTACTGCGACAACGTACGATATATCGCACGAGACGACGGATGAGATATACCAATTTACCGCGCTGAAACGCTAAAAGCGAGGAGGAGGAGGGATAGAGACAAGAGACGAGACAACGGAGAGGAGGGATAGAGACAAGATACGAGACAACGGAGAGGAGGGATAGAGACAAGAGACGAGACAACGGAGAGGAGGGATAGATACAAGAGACGAGACAACGGGCGATAAATCACACGAGACAACGGACGAGATATAGCACGAGACTACGTGTTTCAAGAGCCATTCCGTTCTTTACGTTTGAACAGTAAACACGTACATCATGAGCTTCTGGACTAGTCAACCAGCTGCCAACAAGCATACACCATCATCACGGGCGGCCTTCAAATGCCCAGATTGCTAGAAACATTTCACACGTCGGGGCAACTTGAAACGGCACAGTCTCCACAGTCGCTGTGCACTGTCGACAAACGCTACGTCGCTGAAACCATTTGTCCCGGCGCCCACTACGACATCTGTGTCTTTGACCCCAGCAACAAACTCGACATTCTCGTTTCCATCTCAGGCGCCTACTACGACACATGTGCCTCTGTCCTCAGCGACAAACTCGATATTGTTGTTTCCATCTCAGGTGAACATGGAGCATACAAAGAAGATGGCGCTGGTCGATCCCCGTATTTTGGAAAACATTCAACCGCAACGGCCTTCGACTGCTAACCCTATCGAATGTGTCTTGCGACGACTCGACAATGAAATGCAAGGCATATTAGAACGAAGTGATATACACGAGAGAAAAAAAAAGGTGTTGTATAACCAGGTATTGAGTCTGTACAACGATCTTTCCGACAAACGTATCCAAGAATCTGTGGGTGTGGTCATCGAAAAAATTCCCAGTGAAGGGGAAAACAAAGTACAACCTGCTAACGAAATTTAAATCGTCGAAAAGGAGAACATCGAAAACGAAATCATCGACAGCGTTCCAAAAACTATGAAGTAGAAAGCACGAAGACTACTCGATATAATGAAAAGTGCTGTAAGGTGGAACGATCGTGGCGAGATGATGTACTGAAACAAGGTGGTACCCGGAAGTAACACTAGATCTCGTGAACGAGAAGTCGTTTGAACCGGTGGGATGGAAAACCTTCGCTCGTGGTCTCAAGGATGTCAACAGGCCAATGGATTTAGTCGGGAACTCAGATCGTTGGCTTTACATGCAGACAGCGTCAGTGGACGACGATATGTCAAAGGAAACCAACATTCCATTTGACAGCGATCGTCATCGGAATCGTATATGACCTGCATCATCGCGTCGCGCAGCTCATTCGACGACACCTTTGCAAATCACACGTTGGGAACCATATTAGTATTACCGATTTGCGACAAAAACACGTTCGCGTGCTACATACAATCCACATGAACAGTGTTCAAGGGAGATCATATGGGGAATATTCAAATAAAATCGTGTTTATGCTATGGATGAGTGTGTTTGTTTGTTTTCAGTTTTCATAGTCATCAAGACACAACTACCTTTTACTAATTTCACTGACAACAATTTTTCACAAACGAAACATTAAACTTAGCCCAACACGTTGCGCGAATTGAATGTTAGAACATAAGAGGTTGTCCTCATGTTAAAGGATAGGTGCTAAAAAAACATGTTAAAGGATAGGAAGTTTCCCTATGTTAAAAAATAGGAAGTTTTCCATGTCAAAGGGTAGGAAGTATCCCCATGTTAAAGGGAAGGCCGTTTTCTCCATGTTAAAATGTAGGAGGTTGTCCCCATGTTAAAGGATATATGTTAAAAGATAGGAGGTTGTCCCCATGTTAAAGGATAGGCCATTTTCTCCATGTTAAAGGATAGGAAGTTTCCCCATGTTAAAAGATAGGGCATTTTCTCCATGATAAACGTCAACTCGATGTATCTTAAAGGTATACGACAACGTTTTGAGTTTGAGGTGCCAAACATCACAAACCCTCATGTCAAGAGACGATTATCTGTTCGGATTCACGGCCAACGAGGCGACCATAGGACTCGTATGAGGTATCGGTTCTTTCAACGAAAAACATATGTATATGAAGCAGCCGTCTTTAGAACGTAACAATTCCATATTTACAAATAGTGCGAGCGACCAGATACGATACGACCTTCTCGAGAGTCAAAAAAGGAAAGACCAGAATCGTCGGAAGCACGGTATATACACTAGTTTTCGGCGTCATCTCATTTGCATAGCCAATCAGACCGAACGTACATCACGTGACTTCCCTTAACACAAAAACTGTGCACGTTCATCCGACGGTCCCCTAACGGATATCAATGTAACTAGTCAGAATAACGCCATCTACCGGCCATGCAGATCTCTATTCGTTGACACACTTCCGGGAATGGTGGAACCGTAGACGACGCCATGACAGGTCGCCATGACAGTCAAGTAACTTCCGGTACGACGTTACTTCCGGTATGACATCACATCCAGTGTAGCGCCTTCTAGTGGATAAACGGAGTACTACCCTACACGACGGCGTCATCTAGCGAGTAAAAATATATAATTAGGGTAAGATAAAGACAAAAAGTTGGGTTTAAGCTCGCGAAAATTTATATAACCCACTTTGATGGGTTGTATAAATTTTCACGAGCTTAACCCCCAACTCTTTGTCTGTATCTAACCCTAATTATATATTTTGACTAGTTACATTGATATCCGTTGGGGGCCGTCGGATGTCGCCTGTCTCATGAACGTGCACAGTTTTTGTGTTAATGGAAGTCACCTGATGTACGTGTTCGGTCTGATTGGCTATGCAAATGAGATGACGCCGAAAACTAGTGTATATACCGTGCTTCCGACGATTCTGGTCTTTCCTTTTTCGACTCTCGAGAATGTCGTATCGCATCTGGTCGCTCGCACTATTTGTAAATATGGAATTGTTACGTTGTAAAGACGGCTGCTTCATTTACATATGTTTTTCGTTAAAAGAACCGATACCTCATACGAGTCCTCGTTGGACGTGAATCCGAACAGAAGATCGTATCTTGACATGAAGTTATGTGACCTTTGGCACCTCAAATTCAAAATGTTGTCGTATACCTTTACGATACATCGAGTTGACGTTTATCATGGAGAAAATGTCCTATCTTTTAACATGGGGAAACTTCCTATCCTTTAACATGGAGAAAATGGCCTATCCTTTAACATGGGGACAACCTCCTATCTTTTAACATATATCCTTTAACATGGGGACAACCTCCTACCTTTTAACATGGAGAAAACGGCCTTCCCTTTAACATGGGGATAATTCCTATCATTTGACATGGGAAAACTTCCTATCTTTTAACATGGGGAAACTTCCTATCCTTTAACATGGTTTTTTAGCACCTATCCTTTAACATGAGGACAACCTCCTATGTTCTAACATTCAATTCGTGCAACGTGTTGGGCTAAGTTTAATGTTTCGTTTGTGCAACTTTGTTGTCAGTGAAATGAGGAAAAGGTAGTAGTGTGAAAATGCCCTATCTTTTAACATGGGGAAATTTCCTATCCTTTAACATGGAGAAAATGACCTATCGTTTAACATGGGGACAACCTCCTATCTTTTAGCATGGGGAAACTTCCCATCCTTTAACATGGGGACAACCTCCTACCTTTTAACATGGTGAAACTTCCTATCCCTTGATATGGAGAAAATGGCCTATCTTTTAACATGGGGACAACCTCCTATCTTTTAACATGGGGAGACTTCCTATCCTTTAACATGGAGAAAATGGCCTATCGTTTAACAGGAGGACAACTTCCTATCTTTTAACTTTGAAAAAACGGCCTATCCTTTAATATGGGGAAACTTCCTATCCTTTAACATGGGTTTTTAGCACCTATCCTTTAATATGAGGACAACCTCCTATGTTCTAACATTCAATTCGTGCAACGTGTTGGGCTAAGTTTAGTGTTTCGTTTGTGCAACTGTGTTGTCAGTGAAATGAGGAAAATTTGGTTGTGTCTTTGTGACTATGAAAACTAAAAACAAACAAACACACTCATCCATAGCATAAGCACGATTTTATTTCAATATTCCCCATATGATCTCTCTTGAACACTGTTCCTGCGGATTGTATGTAGCACGCGAGCCTGTTTTTGTCGCAAATCGATAATACTAATATGGTTCCCAACGTGTGATTTGCAAAAGTGTCGCCGAATGAGCTGCGCGACGAGATGGCGCAGGTCATATACGATTCCGATGACAATCGATGTCAAATGGAATGTTGGTTTCCTTTGACATATCGTCGTCCACTGACGCTGTCTGCATGTAAAGCCAACGATCTGAGTTCCCGACTAAATCCATTGGTGTGTTGACGTCCTTGAGACCGCGAGCGAAGGTTTCCCATCCTATCGGTTCAAACGACTTCCGTTTTCTCAACATGTCGTTCACGAGATCTACAATATTACTTCCGTGTACCACCTTGTTTCAGTACGTCATATTGCCACGATCGTTCCACCTTACGACACTTTTCATTTTATCGAGTAGTCTTCGTGCTTTCTGCTTCATAGTTTTTGGAACGCTGTCGATGATGTCGTTTTCGATGCTCTCCTTTTCGACGATTTCATTTTCGTTAGCAGGTTGTACTTTGTTTTCCCCTTCACTGGGAATATTTTCGATGACCACACGCACAGATTCTTGGATACGTTTGTCGGAAAGATCGTTGTACCGACTCAATACCTGGTTATACAACACAACTTTTTCCCTCTCGTGTATATCACTTCGTTCTAATATGCCTTGCATTTCATTGTCGAGTCGTCGCAAGACACTTTCGATAGAGTTAGCAGTCGAAGGCCGTTGCGGTTGAATGCTTTCCAAAATACGGCGATCGACCAGCGCCATCTTCTTTGTATGCTCCACGTTGTCCTGAGATGGAAACAACAATATCGAGTTTGTCGCTGAGAACAGAGGCACATGTGTCGTAGTAGGGGCCTGAGATGGAAACGAGTCGAGTTTGTTGCTGGTGTCAAAGACACAGATGTTATAGTGGGCGCCGGGACAAGTGGTTTCAGCGACGTAGCGTTTGTCGACAGTGCATAGCGACTGTGGAGACTGTGCCGTTTCAAGTTGTCCCGACGTGTGAAATGTCTCTTGCAATCTGGGCATTGGAAGGCCGCCCGTGATGATGGTGTAGGCTTGTTGGCAGCTGGTAGACTAGTACATAAGCTCATGGTGTATGTGTTTACTGTTCAAACGTAAAGAACGGAATGGCTATTGGAACACGTAGTCTCGTACGATATCTCGTCCGTTGTCTCGTGTGATTTATCGTCCGTTGTCTCGTCTCTTGTCTCTATCCCTCCTCCTCCTCGCTTTTTGCGTTTCAGCGCGGTAGATTGATAAATCACATCCGTAGTCTCGTGCGATATATCGTCCGTTGTCGCAGTAATCCGGCTATTCCGAGTTTCCTGTCCCACAAAGAGGTCGACTTTGCCTGTTTGTGTAAGGCTATTAGTAAGGTTCCCAAAATATGCTTTGCATTACACTATGAAAAAGATACAAGATGAGGTTTGCACCTTTTATTCATGTACAACACAAACGTATTTACATGTCACACTCCATAACTACAAGAACCAGAAACTAGACATTGGTCACGTGAGTAGAAGTTTTGACGTCTTCAGGAGCGGTCGTTGTTACATTGGTACTATCGATAGAAGTTGTCACTTCGGCCGTATCGGCAGAAGTTGCGACATCGACATAAGCGGAAGTTGTCACATCAACCGTGTCGGCAGACATTGTGACATCGACAGGAGCGGAAGTTGGCACATCGATCGTGTCGGCAGAAATTGTGACATCGTCAGAAGCGGAAGTTGATACATCGCAGAGCCTAGTGTACCAGATGTCCTCGCCCTCTGATTCCGTCAGTACAGAAGGGCGGTTGGTCTCCGGCATGATGGGTCGGTACGTTAGCTCGTCCTCATCGCTCGAGTCTGCCGCATCGCGAGGTCGATAATAAGGTGTCTTCAACATAATGTTAGGCGTGATGTCGTCGTAATACGAATGATGAGCCGTTTGACAAAACACAGCGCTTATACAGTTAGTGAATGTGCCGAAAGGTCACGTGGGCGTGCCGAATGAGCACGGACTGCAGAGTAGAAAATACGCATTCGCGGGCTGTAGAGTAGATCTATGTAAAGACTGTCGTCGTTTCTCCTTGCACTGCTTGGGTATGTTAAGCAGTGGAGACAGTCGCTTGGAGGGTCGATATTTGCCGCAACAGGGGGAAGAGGGAGAAGTATCGAGAAATGCAGCAGTACGTTCCTTTTGTTACTGATGAGTTTAATAATGAATGATCAACTGGTATGTATAAGAGAAATATAATATTATATTCTTTGTAGCAGGCTTTGACTTAGAACTAGACCTGAATAGCATTTGAACACTATGAGTAATTGAAACTTACTATTAGCTCTTCAAGTTGTTCTTTACGCCGCCGCTGCTTATCTTGCTTCCTTTGGCAGTAGCCCTGCTTCACATGAATGTGCCAACTCCCTTTACAACTGAAGGTACTGCCACACATGCAGCAGGCATAACGAGGCAAAAGCTTCCGACGTTTCGTCGGACGTGAAGACGTTGGGTTGATGGTTGGATTGGTTGACGGAGCTGATGACAGAGACGAAATTGGTTTGGTCGTCGAACTGGTCGTCGGACTAGCCGTTGAACGCAGGCCTTTTATAACAGTTCGACAGAACATAAAGGTCACGTGGTCGTGCCGAACGAACACGAAATTTCTAACCTATGAGAATAGCTAATACTCTTTTGTGACAATATGGTTGGCTCTGAAAAGAACCTATGTAAAACTGTAGCATTGCTCAAAAACTATAGCACTGATGAATGTTAAAAGATAGGGAGACCTTGATATTGTTGATAAAGATGTCCGAAAGAATGTTACATGTTCAGGAATCACTTCACGTCTGCTATTGATAACATACATAGGTACACACAAATTGACAAATACCTCTTTGTTAATACAGGAAGCAGTCGACGTATGCTAGTAATGAGAGTCATTGATAGGCAAAAATTTACAAACAGGGTGAAGGGGAAGGTCGTAGATCTGTATGGTAACCAGAAATGACATAATTTGACTAGTTCTCTACCGATTCGTCATGTTTGGACCTATTTTATAGTTGTAAATGTATAGGCTACGGGGGCGCTATACCTGAGAAATGGTCCACAACCTATAACATATAAGAAATGACACCATTGCGCATGCGCAATGGCCTATTTAACGACGTCACTGACCTATTTAATGACGTCTTTGACCTATTTTTATAATAAAAGGAAACGAGAGGCACGATTTTAAGCGGTATCGATATGTGGTTCACTGACATCCGTCAGGGGGAGTTATTTGTACTTGTCTTTCAATTCGTAATCTTTCCACCAAGGGGCGCCAATTTTCATAAATAAGACGCACCAATTTAGGCAGGACCCATATTTAGTTCACGACTTATTCGACAGGGGTGGCATTGGTAATTCGTATTTTAGTTCATAACCTATCCACCAGGTGGCGCTGTTTTTGTTTATGACATATATACCAGGTGGCGCCACTTGACCTTTGTCCTTGACGTACATCCGGGTACTTGACCTTGACATGACGTCATTCCTCTTCCTCCACTCCACATCCAGCATAACTCGTAAGAGGCCTACATTACTACTTACTGATACCGAACTTAGTTTCGTAGCTAATTATGACAAAACAGCCACTCAGAGACCTTATAGGCCTGAACTTAAATCCAATTTTCAGAATTAGGCCAACTGATTTTAGAGGGTTTCCCTCTGGATTATTATTCAGGAAGGTTTGAAGTTTAAAAACCAGGGCAACCAACAATAGTACGAGTTGTCCATTTCGACCCCTGTGCTTCCCGACTAGGGGTATTTTTGGACTCGATGCATAACAATAACCGTTGCGCTCGAGGCAGTAAATTAGCATATAGAGTAGTGGGAGCTGCCGTTGTTTAGAGTAGTGAACCATTCTAGGCTTGGGTTAGATCAGTCCGTGTTGGTAGATAGCTGCGTAATAAACATATATGATCATGACGTTTTGTTTGTATATTATTCAGTTATATGCAAGCAATGCTGTTACACGGTGTCAGGAAGTGACCTACCGTTACGTGTTGACTGGATTGCGTAAGCTGAATTACAAGCGCAGCGGGATTGTGTCAACTGTGCCTGATAACAGATCAGCTAGACTCCATTAAGTGAGGGATTCGGTCATGACTACGCCATCGCCACTACTTAATCGTAATGTGACTACGCACAGTAGTATTAGTATACCACAGCGGCCGCCGCAGCAAATCGACGCGGTAACCGCCTGGATCGAATATGAAGTCGCCACGAACCTGGACCAAAAAACAGAACGGACACGAGTGAGTACGTTGTTGTCAGTGAGCGGCCAAAGTCCGAAGGCCATCTAACAAAATCACCCGTGGACTGATGATGAGGATCGGTACAAAGTAGCGTCAGTTCTACAAATGTACGAAAATTACTGTACGCCCAGAGTAAATGTACCGTATAAGCGACATAGATTTAATTCACGGACGGGCCGGTAAAGATGTTATGACATGGTACAACGAACTGCATAGAATCGGAACAAACTATGCATTTGATGTGATCACGATGGATGAGATTTACTATGATCATCTAGTGTCGAGTGTTCTGGACGAGAGAGTCTGAGATAAACTACTTAATGCTGGAGAAAGCCTTAGACATCATCAGAAGTTCAGAAGTGAAAGCTGAACGAGCTAAGGCATGGAGTTCCATCGGTGACACAGACATACCGCGATGAGAAAAGGCACAAGAACGAGACAGTTTGGAAAGCGTTGCAACGAGGCAAAACGCGGAAGACCGCGAGAAAGAACACACGCGAAAACAGGTCCAACTTGGAACCAGAAATGCAGAGCCTGTCAGGGATTGAATTTTTTGCCGCCAAGTGTCGCAAGTTCAGAGTCAACAGAAGATACATTAAAACTGTCGGAAATGAAGAATATGGTGTGAGTAGTCTGATAGACGATTAGGCTACACGACAGTTGGTTAGCCGTGTGGACGGACGGTAGACGGATGCTAGTTATATAACACTTGGCATCGGGTCGCAGAGTACAGTTCGAGTGCGATACCGGATCACAGTGTAACGTCATTCCGCTGCGTGACTACAAATTACCTACAGGAGACACTAACTTACAGAATCTAACACGAGTCTCAGACACGCTTAGTGTGTATGGAGGAAAGAAAGTTAATGTGACGGCGATCACAGCACTCAAACGTTACAATAACCCTCCGATCGGATGTGAAACATGGCAACTAAAAACAAGACAAGAAAACAAAATTGATGAATTCAACACTAAATTCTGCGAAACATCTTGGGCATACACTGGAGCGACCATGAGATGAACATAGAAGTCCGGATACGATCAGAACAACCTCTGGCAACACCTACTATCTGCAGAAGACGAATGAGCTGACTAGACCTGTCGAACAAGCGCTATTGGTGGATACAAACTGGCCAGAGAAAGAGGGGACGACCAAGAATGAATTGGCGCCAAACAATTGACCGCGACCTACACCTGGTCAACAAAAGCTGGAGCGACGTCAGAACACTAACATGCGACAGATCTGGATGGCGTGCTTTCACTGCCTCGTGCGTCTCTAGTCGGGAGCCGCTCAATCTAAGTAAGTAAAGTAAGATCACAACACTCCCAAATCCATAGAAACGGCCGTAAACACAATCTGCTCTCACTTCAAAGTGATGAGCGGTAAACACTATCAACCACTGCTAAGCCGCCAGGCATGCGTTAGCATCGGTGCGCTCAAGTGGACTGATGTGGATAATATTCGACCGTTTGAAGACTCGCCGCAGCCCCCGAGTGTAAACACAGTTGATGCAAAGCAGGCAGAGAAGACGCTTTGCTTTGACGAAGCCGACATACTGCACCGGTATGCAGATGTTTTCGAGGGATTTGGAAAATTACCAGGCCAGTACCACATCGAGATTGGCAGAGACGTTAATTCTGTAATACAAGCCCCTCGACGAGTACCAGTGGCACTAAGAGGCAAGCTGAAACATGAGCTGCGTGGGATGGTCAACGATGACATCATTGCGCCAGCCAGAGAACCTACAGATTGGGTTTCCAGCTTGCTGTTCGTGTCGAAACCAGGGAAATTGCGCATTTGAATGGATCCACGGGATCTAAAAAAAGAGCTATCAAGCAAGAGCTGCTTGTGTTTCTGCTTCAGTTGACTGTAGGATATGTTTGAGGGTGTTATTCTTCCCATGGTTGAATTCGACAAACCTTTCAGCATTGTTGATTACTTTGTCATGCCATGTCATGCCATGCAATGTCATGTCATTTCAATATTATATTCTGATCGCTTTGTTGATTCGCCCATGTCACCATTAGTCTTTTCCCATGTCCTATCTCGAACTAGACCCATGAAATAGGGGCAACGAAGAGTTCGTTGTGCTAGGATAGGACATACATCTTGCGAATGTCCCTGTATTGCATCGGATATGAATCGCTCAAATAGCGTATGTACGTACGCTCTGACATATATTATAATAACGTTTTACAGGTAGGCGGCAAGTATGTTCAGGTAACCGTAGATGGTTGGCGAACAAAGGCTATGCTTGTTGGTGATCACCATGTAGGTAAATGCGATTGGAGAAGCTAACTTGTCGACAATGCTAGTGCGTGGCACGATTGCTACATGCTGACTCTGTAGTAAACTAGAACCTACGTTCCAACTTCCAGAATTTCCGCATCAGCAACGTTAGCAGTTTGTCTCCTTCTCCATTCCCCACACATGAGCATTGTTCTTTACGAGTTCTGACCTGCTTCTCACCTGTAGGATGCATCTCTTATTTGCTCTTATATTCCTAAATTTTCTGTTATGTTTTATCTTCCATGCCAGTTCTAAGAAAATATCAAACATACTGTAGTATTCTTAAAATCATAGTAATTGGTTAATATGAGGTTATGTACATATTATATACGCACATTTTGGATTATATCTTACAACAGTAACAATTTTAAAAAACATCATCATAAGCACAGTAGGTATGGTATTCGTCAGGCAAATTAAGCAAAAACGGTTGTGACTACCAATATAAGTATTAGTCATCATGGCCTCGGGGGTAAATGTTCACCAGTTAGTTCGTAATTAAACAATATGCCTGACATGATGTGAACAACGTGATGTCCGTCACAATATCAGCCGGCTCTAAAACACCTATGAATATCTACAGTTGTGATGCACACGTGCATCTTTTTAGATTAAAACTGGGACACTATGTATGACTTGTGTAAATAAGCGCATACAAGTTATCAGAACAGTTGTTCGTGACGAACATCACGGCTTACTGTGCACGTCGCAGACACCATGCCATGTTTGCATGTACAGTACAACAAAACATCAATATAAATATGGATACACCAGCCAATAGAGGTAGTAAAGTCAATCTTTAGTTTAACATGGTTAAGCTACTGGAAATCTGAATATGACGTCCGTCACGAAATTGGCATTAAAAAAGAACAAGATCCACATATATCATATATACTTATGTGTGTGTGTGTATATATATATATATATATATATATATATATATATGCCATTTAGGGATAGTCAATTATTGTTTTTGTAGAATGAGTGAGATTATATGAAATTTTTTAACAGTGTATTAAGTGACTGCAAGTAGTTGAGTAAATTAGCTTGCTGTTTGTCTAAAAAAACGCGTTACGGACATCATGCAAAATGTGCTGGTTTTTATTAGGTTGTAACATTAATAATTTTTTATTTATTTCAAATTATGGTTCTGGACACCTGTTCATTTCATCACTTGAACACAAATGACAAATGGCGACGAGTTTCTAAATTCAAAAGCCTTCTAGTGGCGTTATACCAAACATGTAAAAACTCAAAAACCATATCTTAGGAACCAGTTGTTGCAAAATAGTACTGAAAATATGACTGCTTGTGAAGTTGTACGCCATACAGTTAGCGTTGGTGAATTTGAAATGGGAACAGTATTTCTGTGGCCTGACCCATATATATATATATATATATATGTGAATATATATATATATATAATTATATATATATCAATATATATATATATATAATATATATATATATATATATATATATACAAATATATATATATATATATATGTGCGTGTGCATATATGCATGTATATATGTGTATATGTATGTATATATGTATATATATATATATATATATCTTCTTCTTACGTCGGATTTTTGCATAACTCGGATTAAATCTCTCGGCCCGGCTGAATCCGACTGTAGACACTATCCTTAAAGTTTCTTTCGCAATTCAGTGTTTTGCTCGTGTCGTTGTAGAATCATTAAAAGAATAAACTCTATCAAGTAGTCTACCTCGCATGTGCAAATGCATTATTTCGTTATGCTAAAGTCATCAAACTACAAGGTTACGTTCGACTAGGCTTGTTTTAAAAAGAACCGACGGCTTTTATCACGTTGCACCCCAATAATTCACTATTGGCACTTGGCACTGGTGCGCCGAAATCAGCGCCTCGTGTCGTCAACGCAATGCTCTCGTTTATATTTTATTATAATTAATATCCATTTCCATGCATTGTAGAACTGTTCCTAAATAATCGACACCATACCATATACAATTATTATATACATTTTAACGTAAAGTAAAAGTACGCAAGATAACCTCTTAATATTAGATCGATATGCGTCGAACGGGGGTATGGGTGTTAAACCAATTAGAGTGGGTGGCTTTATTTGCCTCTCAATATGTTGAGAACTGTGTAGATGTTTTGGTGCTTGGCATCGGAGTTGCGACCTCCGAGCATAAACTGCATCATCTTGTGGTAGATCCCTGAATATCTTTAACACCCCCGCCGTCTTGTGATGAACAATAGCACATATTCAACTCGTTTGCGTTTGTTGTGGTATAGATCTACAACTCTATTGGAAAGAAAAGATCGTAAAATACTGACGCTAAAAGTAAACAATTGCTATTTTCGATGCCAACCAAATAGTTCCCAAAAGAATGTGCTCGATATTCAATATGCCATCCCTCATTGATTTTAAAAATACGCATTGGTTCATTTTAATGCATGTAGTGGCAACCAATACCATGATGCTTACAAACCCGTTGCTTTAAATTTTAATTTTGCATACTGATACTTTCTTCGAACGTCTGCCATTTGAATTGATTGACTTGACTCAGCACATTTTTCAGGAAGTGTGTCATAACATTATTTGACGTAAATCGTTTTCGTGCTTCGTCACGTGATGCATCTTTCACGAGAGACGCGACGCGTCATTCAAAATGGAAGTTGTTCATCCGAAATCACTCCAAGGAATCTTCTTTTTCAGATTCTCTAATTGAAAGTAAGCGTAATTATTTGTTTTTTTATTGATGGATTATTGTAGTAGACTAAGACCTAGTTATGCTACAATACGTTGCAACTCATTCAAACACTGACTATAGTTCGTCAAAAATTAATAGCTAAAGTAAACTAATCTGATACCGTTTTCCCAATTGCCGCCACTACGAGGACACGGGAACTAATCAGCAAGGTTCTTCGTGGGTTCATGTAAATGTTATCTTAATGGAATTGAAGACGATAGTCACACTTTTGCCTTACCAGTGCAATAATGTTCTTGAAATGAGCACTATTTTTGTGACGTCATATTACGTTCTGTGACCGAAACCGCAAAACCATTCAAAGTTGGAGAATCACGGCTAAGCTCACATTAATCGAAACTTATTGATAGTATGAGAAAGCACCTGAAAGCACCTCTCCCAAGTTCATTCATGTGAGTGTGTGTGTGTGTGTGTGTGTGTGCGTGCGTGCGTGCGTGTGTGTATTTGTGTGTAGTATGTATGTATGTATGTATAATATATGTATATATGTAATTCACATACACATGCGTGTAAACAATATGTATATAGTGTACATGCACGTGTGTGTGTGTGAATTACACACACACACACACACACACACACACACACACACACACACACACACACACACACACACACACACACACACACACACACACACACACACATACATCATTCCCTGTATCACTGATTGCCTTCGTTGGTCTTGATTGAGGGAACCAGGCGCGTGCGTCCAACACGAAAGACCAATTCCCGTAAATCCCCACAACTACCCGTCCGATTATCATCCCGCCGTTTGGTTATACATTGAGACGATAAGCAATCATAGTACTTCCTTTCAGATTTGGACGTTTAAGGTGTGGGGGATAAATGCACTTTGACAGATCAATGTACCGGGGATAGGCTCTAAAAATGTATTCAGCAGCCCGTGGATCGCGAGGATGGTTGAAACATTAGAATCAGCTATCATCGTAATCATAATTCTTCAGTTGCAGACGTCTGTCATGGACAAGCGATCAATCACAGTGTTCACTGTGTTAGCAGCCATCATGGTGAGTTCGGAATAAAATATTAAATATAGCTTAGAAAGTACCTCCATACAGCGTGTGAGTGTGCGCGTGTGTACATACGTTCCTGAGTGCGTATGTGTGCGTATGTGTGTATGTGTGTTATATTAAAATTTTCCTCATAGACAGTTTGCACCTCCGGTGAGACACTTTCAGGGATAAATGTAGGACATCTCTGAAGAAAAGTAGCGTTTTTAATGTTTTTGAAATTCCTCGTGGATTAAGGGTTCTTAATCCACGTTACGCATGTTTTGTGCGATTGTTCCGAGCTACCGATCATAATAAACGCCCGGTATAAATACTTTGGGAATAAATATTGTATGCCTGTGTGAATGTACACTGGCGCCGCCTACGAATGACCAATGACCGAAGCGTATCGATGTTTCAGCTCACTGGGATTGTGACAATTTCGTTCGGCCTGCATTTGTACTCAGTCCACTCGGGTCCCATGGGCGTGTTCGCGCGCATACCATTAGGTAACGAAGTTGTGACCGAAACGACCATGGGGTCCTTGTCAACGATCGAGAAGGAAGTGCTGCTCCTGATCGCCATCGGTGCCTTGATCGTGTTTCTTGCCTTGGTCTTGTTGGCTGGAATCATGGTGGAAGAAATACGACATCGCGCCTTCATTCTGGTAAATACCCAACATTCATCCATAGTTAATGATAGGATAATTGTGTCTACATCAGGAGGCATACATACATCAATGCTAACACATTTTAACAGTTTCATATGAATGTACTGCAGTATAATATTGAGAGTATATTATAGGACATCAAAACTAAACCGTACGAAACATAATATATTTCAATACCATACGAAACGCACTGATATATGTATTAATCATTAGGATGGCATTTACAATGCCGGGCTTTATAACGACATTTCACAAATATACAGTTACATAAATGAGCCGAGAAGTGTAAATATACTGAATAAGAGCGATCTACCTTGACCGAGTGCATGTAATTGTATTAGGGAGTGTCCTCTGTTACCGGATCGTAATGCCACATCCTCCCATTTGAGGAAGTTTGGTGCGGATTTATTATCATATAGGTTATGCATTATTTTATAGACTTCAATCATGTCTCCTCTTACTGTTCGATATGCTAATGTAGGTAACTTAAGTAATTTAAGTCTTTCAATATATATAATAAGTCTCTCGTACCAGGTAGTTCTTTTGTGGCTCTTCCCTGGACATTTTATATGGCTATTTTATGTTTCGTCTTATATGGATACCATACTGCTATTGCATTATCTAGGTGGGATCTAACCATAGTCTTATATAGTGGCAAGAAAGTGCATGTATCTAAGATTTGAAAAGTTCTTTTGATTATGTTTGTTATTCTTGTTGCTTCATTAACCACTTGGTTGTTGTGATCGTCAAATGAAAGTTTTGAATCAATAATTACTCCTAAATCTATTTGTTTGTTTATCTGTAGTGACAAGAGCATGTTTAACATTATTTGTTGACATGAAATATTTGTTTTCACCTATATTATTTTCCCACTTTCCATGTGTAGACATTTATCGGGATGGAATTTTAACAACCACTTGTCGCTCCATTGTTCTAGGATGCTTATATCATGTTATAGTATATACTGGTCATCTTTATTTGTTACGGCTCTAAATATCTTGATGTCATTAGCAAATAGAAATGTATTTGAAATTGTTAGATATGGGAGGTCATTTATATATATATATATATATATATATAAATATATATATATATAGAACAAAAAGTAGGAGTCCTAGGACGGAACCCTGAGTATCCATGATATTACCTCTTTCCAGCTAAACTCTTCTCCATTTACTGAAACTTTTTGTCTTGTATTTGTGATGAATGATTCTATCAAGTTAACCAGTTCTTCTGAAATGTTGAAGCTTTTTTATTTACTAATTAGTGTTTTATGTGGCACGGTGTCGAAGGCTTGTAAAACATCGGTGTGGTTGCCCTTATCCATTTCTTTAATCCAGACGTCTATTATTTTGATTAGTTGTAGAACTGTTGATCGGCCAGATATAAATCAATATTGTTTTTGACTGAATAGGTTATTGACTTTCATGTAGTTTATAATGTGGTTTCTAATAATTTTTTCACACATTTACATACAATGCTTGTTAAAATTATTGGGCGGAAGTTACTAGCTAATTTCTGTTTCGTTTTTTTTATATAAATTGCTGATAGTTTAGCCTCTTTCCAGTCATCGGGAATGCAGGACGTTTTAATCGACGTTTCATAAATTAGTTTTAAAGGTTGGCAAATACTTTCAGACAACTCATTTATTAGCCTGGCGCCTATTCCATCTGGGCCAGGCGATTTGATTATATTAAGTTGTTTTAACGTCAATAATATTATATTTTCGTTTTTTTTAGCTTGTCCATCGCACGTTTATTGTTTACTTTAGGTATAGTTGTTACAGGCCCTGACTGTTCTGTGGTGAATACACTGGAGAAGTAGTCAGCCAGAATATTTGCTTTTTCTCCATCTTCATGTGTGTTTGAGATTTTGGGTTTGAGTGGTCTATGTTACATTCCCCAATTCCTTGTTTAATTGTAGTTTTTGATTTGTAGTATTTCCAAAAGACTTTTGATTTTGGTCGGGGATGCTAAGTTTCGTTCGACCTCCTTTCGGCGCAAGTAGTATGCTCGCACATTTGGAGGGGTATTCTGAGGAGTTTAAGCGATATTAGGGAGGTTTCGAAAGCCTCCCCCCTGAGCAAAGTGAGTAGTCACGTGACCTGTGCCTCCTAGCGGAAAGAAGTGTACCTAAGCGTCCGTAGTGCCATCTAGCGACTCGGACTTTAAAACATGTGATGTATGTATGTATGAAGAATTAGTACTAAGGGAATAACTATTAAAAACCACAGTTTGAAAGTTGATTAGGTTGTTAATGATAACGAGGAGTGTAGAGAGGTATTAGTTGTATATGAATGTACGTGTATGTGAGGGGAGTGTATGAATGTGCGTGTATGAAAGAACTAACGAAACACAAGAGTATACGAGTGCACATGTATTTTATTAACGAATGATACAAGCGTATAATATGAAACCGTGTTGTATTAAGCGAAGTACACGAAGACTTGTGGGTGAGTGAACACCACGACAGAGGTCGTGAGCTTAGGGGTCAATACGACCACGCCAGTGGCTCGTGGGATGACGATGATGGTACGACTTACGGGTGAGTGAACACCGCGTCAGAGGTCGTGAGCTTACGGGTGTGTGACCACCGCGCCATAGGCTCGAATCGTTAATGACGATGATGATGATATCTGTTCGTTAATGAAACACGGTTATTGCAGTTGTTTAAGCCAATCGAATACGCGGCAATCGTTTGCTACCAGATCAGTGCCGAAACCTTTTACGAAATCCTTCATGACAAGTCCACGACATCGAAACATGAGATAAGCAACACAGTATCGTCCACAAACGTTAGACACGGGACTCTGCAGTCTCTTAGAATTATGAGTCCACGTTACACAATGTTTATTCAAGAAACGTCGAAACTCGACGTGTCGTGGCGGCAAGCCGTAAGAGCAGAAGTATTCGCCGCAACCGTTGGCATCTACGTAGATAGCTATCCAGTGTTCTCCGGGTTTACCCGTGTCGTGCGTGTTGCACACGAAGGCGACGGGGTAAGCGTCTATCTGGAGTTCGAGGAGTACGTCTTTGGGTACGATCCCGCGCATGACGACACGGGCGTGCGTATCGCGGGTGAGTAGACGGACGAGCTGCATGGTTTCCATCAGTTGTCGTAGATGACGTTACGATTCCTGTCGATCTCCAGCACCTTCTCGAACTCGGCGTAGGCGACGACGTTCACAGTGGTTGTCAGCGCGTTGCGGAAATGAATCTCGACGCGCAAGTTGCCCTTTTGTACCAGATGGAAGCAGCAGTCGTCGCACGCATCGGGGGTGAGGTCCACGCCGAAGAAGGTGTAGCCGTGTCGGAAGTCGTAGCGAGTCAAGCCGTTCCCTTCGTCCTGCCACGCCTTACCCGTCGAGGTGAACAGGTTATGGTAGCATCTGACAAAGAGGTTGTTGTCGAAGTCGGGCTGGAAAGGTTTGGCGGGTATCTGTCGTCCGTCGACGTACACGGCGAAGAAGTTGATGTGGTTGTTTTTAGCGTGAAAGGGATTTTTGTCGTAGCATCCGTTGTAGGCGTCGTTATCGATGCAGCATATCACAAGACGTTTCGGAATAGTACCAAGAAAGAGGTTCTCGCGCGTGTACGAATGGGTACCTGTGGGAATAGAGTAGACCTTTCATTCGACAGGTCGCAGCGGATACTTGGCGGTGGCCTTTTCGAGGGCTTTGATGTGTGCCATCTGCACACTCGGGTTCAGGGTGACTTTCTTGACGAACAGTGTAGCGTTGACGATCTGTATCTTGTAGGCGGGGTTGGCTCCACCAGCAATGAGCGCGAACGCATCCTTGCTGCGTACGAAACGCATCTTGAGCTCGACACCGTTGATGAGGAGTTTATCCTGAAGCAAGAGGTCGACGTGGACACGACATATCATGTCGACCACACGACTCTGGGCGATCATGTGGCGTCTGGCAACGAACCCCGCGTTGGCTGTCGGATTGGCACCATCAATGACGACGGCGTCCATACGACCGGCCGTGTCCTTGTACCACATCTGACTCGTCAGTTGCGTCTCCTTGGCATCGTCACCGTAACTGAGCAGCGTCTCTATGTAGGCACGGTATGGATACGTGTTGGTCGAGGGAGTTACGAGCGTTCCGTTCAGGTAGAAATCGACCTGACCGAACAGCGAATGGAGCCAGTTATTCACGGGAGCGACGGGATCGGCGGGGTCGAGATCACTTCCGTCGGCACGCGTCACCTTCGCCGGAACGTGTAGTTTCGTGTCGGCGAGATCCAAGTAATCGTCTCCCGAACCGGGTACGACGAATTCGATCGGTCCACCCGAGTCGAGCGAGGACACCGGCTGGTGATGGACCGTGTGACTGTCGATGATGGCGGTCTGAGTCAGAGGTACGGTGAAGAGATCGAGTTCGCTCTTGAGTCCCTCACACGATAGTTTATGAACGAACGCCATCGTCGAATATATCGGGTTCACGACGTACCTTCGGTTTCTGCTGTTTCCTCCGACGTCTCGCTGGTGTACTGACTCGTTTCGCAGGGGGTGTGCGTCTTATACGCTTACGTGGTCGCACGCCAGGGGTCAAGAGATCACTCATCATATCTCTACCGGCAGTGGTGACGCGACGTTTGGCGGCCGTTCTGATGTTCTGACCCGACAGGACGTCGTCGGCTATGCGTGCGCCGGTCGACAGAGCTCTCTTTCCCAACGCCACGGCTCCTCTCTTGACGAGTGGCATGACGCTACGCAGTAGACTTCCGAATAGACTTCCCAGTCCGTGTCCCCGTTGGTGTCGGGCACCCACGAAATAAGGAATCGCACCTCCCGCTTGACGATCGTAGTAGTCGGTGTAATTCATCTCTCTCTCTCTCTAGAACAGTGCCGTCCGTTGCCGTTGGAAATGAAGTGTCACCGTCATCTTACCAACCTCGAATGGCACGCGATTTCCGGTGTCGTCTCTTATATCTATCTCGATCGTGCCAAATTCTTTGTAGAGCACGGGTACGTAGTGAATCTTGTCGAAGGTCTTCGATACGATGTCGCCATGGCGACCGCTCACCGGGATGATGCGCAGCAGCGGCACGAGACTGTCACCAACAACTCGTGGTTCCACGACATCCGTATAGATGTAGAGCGAGTCGAGCCCTCGTTCCATGGTGATCACGGTGTCGGCTTCCGTGATCAATACCTTGAACTCGGGTGCATCGGGATCCTTCGGGAGATACTCCAGCGTAGCGGTGCGAAAGCCGAGAACGGCGGTCAGTATAGCAGCACGGAAGACGGTATTCGGTGCCATGTGCACCGATACCTTATGCGTAATGATGTTGTAGCTCAGTTTCACTCGTCCCTCTCCCACCACTCGACGTAGAGAGGCGTTAATGGCGAAGATCAGTGACCACGGATCTTTATAGTATCCGGTTCCGATTCGGATAGTCTTCGTGTGCAGGGACCGTGGGTGCTCTTCGTCTATCGGTAGTGTCACAGCGAACCCCACGTCGTCGTCTACGATGTTGTACCAACTGTGCGGGTACTGTACCTCACCAGTCCGCATTCCCATTGTCCCCGTAGTAGGATACGTTTCGGTAGCGTCGTGATGTAGTGGGTCAGCGTGTTGTCGGGGTGCGTGTGCATGGAAGCATTGCTAGGCAACGTGAGATAGAAATCATCGGTTCCATGTTGTTGTTGTTTCAACGTCGGACTGGGTAGCAGGTAAACCAACGAACTGCTCAACAGGGCCGTCCACAGAGTCGGATCGTGGTGGCCGAACGTCAGGTTGTAGATGCTGACCAAGATGACCGTGTACAAGACGACGACCTGACACAGAAAGACGATCTCCTCTTTGGGACACGCGGTACCGAATATGTGCCACGGAGTCCTCTCTTTCTTTAGTGGTGGCTGTGGCGGTAGAGTGTCGACGTCGTCTTCTTCTTCTTCTTCTTCTTCTTCGTCGCTAACGGTGATGCGTGATGTTGTCTCGTCTGCCATACGTGGACGACTGACATCGCGACGGACGTACAATTAGTCTTTATAACCCGACGAGACCCTTGGCATCGATCCAGCTGTTGAACTTCGAAGGATATCCGACCCATTTCACCAACACCTCCCGTCGCCTGCCTGCCTTGCGGCGCTGTACTATCGATTCCACACGGTACAGTTTATCGACCGGAACCGTCACCTTCTGCATCTCCGGTTCGTAGAAGGTACCGTCCAGTATCTCGCCGAGATCGTCCGTTAGACGATAGACGGGTGGATCGGACGGATGCACTTCACGTATCGTGAATAGTTCCTCTGTCCAATTCATCGTATAACCTTTATCGAACCGTCTCTTGACCTTGCTGATACGTATGCGATCCCCCACGTGGTACTTGGGTACACCCTTACCGTGATGACCACCGTACAGACGCTGCCACACCTCTTCCTGATTAGTCGCATCCACCTGTGACGGAGACATCCCGATGCTGCGGTGAGGCGTGTCGTTGTACGAGCGCACCAAATCCGGAAGGATATCGATGTACCGCGACGCTGCTTTGTGTGTCAGGTATCGCCACATCCGCGACATTAGTGTGCGATTGAAGCGTTCCACGATGCTCGCCTTGATCTCCGCGTTGAAGGTGGAGAAGTGGTGGATACCGTATCTGTCCAATACACCCCGAACGCTACGGTTATAGAATTCCAGACCTCTATCGGTCAGCAACGACAGCGGTTGAATGTCGGTGAAGAGACCGTTCAGCGCCTTCGACACAGACGTCGCCGACTTGTTCTTCAGTGGAACGCATCGGGCGACTTTCGAGAAGACGTCGATCACCGTGAGCAGGAACGTTGTACCGTCGTTTTCTTTTTTCAGACTGGACACGTCAACGAGATCGGCCTGCCACTGTTGATCCCGTCCTCCGACGACCGTACGCCGACGCTTGAAACGAACTCTGACCGGTTTATGTAGTGTATAGGCGTTCTGTTCCGATAGCCATTGTTCGACGATTTTTCTCGGTACGCGCGGTACGGCGGTTCGTCGCAAAGACGCGATTCCTCCGTAACTACCCACCTTGGCGGGGTTGAAGTAGACGTCCTCCAGCTGTTTACGACGGCGCACCATGATGACGTACGTATGATATAATCGATGGTAATCCCACACACGATGGGAAGTCCGCTGTAAGCAACACCGGTAAACAGACGTGTTAGACTGTCTCGTAGATCACACATTATGTCGGTGAATCGAGATGATGCGTATCTTTTATTCGAGACGCTCCCATGTCTTACTAGTCGACGCCGGTGGTGTAGGTAGAGTAGACGGGCTCATTCGAGATCGTCTCCGCGAGAGGGGTGTCCACTGCAGCGTTCGACGTGCTCTACTGAGTGATCGTGTGGCCGCCGCTTCTATGGTACGCTTCCTTTGTTCCTGTCGAATGGCCAGTCTCCTGGCTTCGTTACCCACCAACTCCATGGGCAGATTCATGTCGCCGAGTTGATGCGCAAACACCTCCCACCCTGTTGGAGAACCGATGGTCTTGCGTTGACGCAACAAATCGTTCACGAGGTCCACCACGTTACTTCCGGGTACCGCTACGCCTTTGTTCATGAGCTCTCCGCGCGCATTCCACGCAACGTCTCGTTTCAGACGTTCCATCAGTCGTCTGGCTTTGGCTTGGAGCCGTTTGGGAACACTGTCGATGACTTCCGCTTCCACCCCCACCTCCGGAGGGGTCGGATCCGTATTAGCTCTCGCCACAACCGCCGCCGCCGTGACCACCGGGGACGTGTCCTTGTTGACCGTTATCACGCGCATCGGTTCGCGCGTGCGTCGATCGGACAACGCGTTGTAACGTTGCAACACTTGATTATACATGACGACCTTGTCACCGTCGGTGAGATCTTGTCTGTCGAGTATGACTTTCATCTCGTCGTCGAGTACCTGTACTTTGCGTCCTAGGGTATCCGACGGTGCCGGTGCGCGTAGACTGTCCAACAGTCGTGGATCTACCAAGGCCATCTTCCGTGCGTGTTCCATCGTCGTCTACTTGAGTAGCACCTGTTTTAGCAAGGGTAGAAATACCGCACCGGCCAAAGGTGCCAGCAGTGCCGACAGGAAACCACCGGTCTGTCCTCTTCCTCCCTGGTTGTTACCCTGTAGCAAGATGCGACGTCTCTTCGCTGCAGGTGCGTCTCTCTGTGCCAAAGCACGCAGGTTTGTTTTGTACACGTTCAGAGCACGTCTCTGCGCGACGGTCAAGGGCAAGTTCTTCTTTAATATGTTGTAGGCACACTCGGCTTGTGCACACAACAGATCGGCGTCGGCGTTTCTGATGATGGCTCGTCTCACTTTCGTGCTCTTGTACCTGTTTAACGTCTGTATGCAGAGGATGTGTTTCTTCACGAGTTCGGACATGCTGTTGTCTTCACGAGCATGCTGCGACTGAAGGAACGAGGTGCTGCGCGGACGTCTTATACATTGGGTTGGTACACGTACTGGACACTGTCGTCCGGAAGGACGCCCGTGCGCAGACGAATGTCGTCGAGCGTGTCCTGTTTCAGATCGACGAGGAGATAACCGTACGGGAGTGACGTGGCGTCTCGGAACGCTTCCTGTACAAACTTCAGGCGACCCGGATACATCTGTCGTGCCAAATGTCCGATCTGTGACGCGTCACGAGGATTCTTGAAGATCACCATGTAGTGAGCGTTCAGACTGATCGTGCGACACTCCTTGTTCTTCGGAAACAGGTTCTGCACGAGATACAGTATGGACGTGTTCTGGTGATGACTCTTTTTTGTGAACAAGGTCGTGACCCGTTCGTCCGTTTCTGCCATCAGATCATCGATGACCACGAGGTTACGCGTCGATGCGTCGAACGCACCGCTCGGCAAGCCTTCCTCGAATCGTACCAGGTCGTTATCAACGTAGGCACTCTGCCATACACCGTAACACCACGTGATCTTCTCTGGAGGTGGATCGATCATCGTTGCGGCGTGACGTAGCAGACGCATCACGAACGTAGTCTTACCGCATCCCGTCGGTCCCGCAACGATACAGGTGAAGGGGTGTTTCCATCGCGTGTCCATCTAGTAGTCACCGATGGTGTTCGACAATGTCGCGTTGACCACTGTGCTGTTAGTTGCGACGACGACACCTCCACCACACCAACGAAGGAAGGGATCGCGGAACAAGACGTACAAGACGTACAGATACAGACCGAGTATTCCCACTAGTGTTACAGCTACAAGCGTTCCCGTCCGTGACATGCTACGTTATGACTATCGATTGTGTGGCATCTGACTAAATAGTGTTATCTTTTTTTTTTTTTTTTCGTGTGTCTCCGCCTACTAACCGCGTGACAGCTAGAGGCGCCTATAACCCCAACTGACGTAGGGGCGCATTTCCTCATCGTGTCAGCAGTGGTTCGGCATTACACGTCCACCGGCCCCGTGGTGATTCCGTCTTCGTTGACCACGCGCTTGGCATAGAAGTAGGTCAACGCCGCACGTTCCTGGATGTACGTCAGCACGGACGAGTGATTGACCCGGAACCCGCGGTTCTTCCCACTTCCGCTGCAACGATTGGTCAACACGTCCAGGAACGACTGCTTGTCGATGGTGTTGAGTCGTTTGTTCAGACCTTTGGTGCTGTATTTATCGACCGTACCCGAACAATAGTAGGTCTTGCTGCACAGACCCAGGAAACAGTCACCGGACCATTCGACCTTGAAGAGACCCGGTGTTCTCTTGTCGTACGCCTTGCGCTCCTTGCAACACGTCTCGGTGCCGTTCCACGGACGACCGGCCAGGCGACAGCGCACGTAGTCGTTCTGATGATCGTCGCAACATTCGGACGGTAGCCATTCGGAGCGGTGACGATAGTAGTGGTCGCGCAGTGCCGGGGTCACGAGGTCGTCGACGGACTCACCGGCCAGAGCCAAATAGGCGCTGTCCGTATCGGTTTCGCAGTACTCGAACAGCGGACGATCCACGTACCTGACCATGAAGTTGTAGTAGAACTCCAACATACGCAGTTTGGCCCACTGCAACACGAAGAATCCCACGTGTGTGGGCAGTGCGTATTTGACGGTGCGTTTGTGCATTTCGATCTCGTATGCATCGGCAGCGACGACGTCGAGTTGACGGAAGCGACGATTGTTGATTGCGTTCGATGCACTCTTCTCCGTGCAGTAGGTGACCTCGCGGTGCTTATCGACGTTGGTGATAAATTTCCCATAGGACGAATTGCCCATAAGTTTGTTGGTATCAGCGATCATGGCCTTGTCGGGATGGGCGTCTCCTTCGCGACTTGCGGTGGACACCGCCTCGCCGAATCGTCGGAAGCAGGCGACCGGTGTATACTCGATGACCTGGTAGACGTGCGTCACCTCGAGTCCGTGCGCGAGGTACCATCGCAAGAGAGGTGTGGCGAGCAGGATCTTATCCCCTCGATAACTCCCGACGAGCATGCGTCGCGGAGTTGCCGTGATGTTGTGTTCTTCGGCGTAGCGACGCATGAACGGTCCGAGATCATCGCGGGTCAGGTGAATGTTCTTGAAGATGGGCTGCATCTCGGCAAAGTGTGCGCGCAGGTCCTCCGGTACACGTATGTCGCACTGAATCATACCGAACACGCTACCGTTGCACACACCTGTCAGGATCTGTTGTGACGTCATTTTCCAGCGCACGTGTCGACGACGTTGGCGAACGTCCAGAAACTTTTGTAAGCACGGATCGCGTCTCGTGACCTTCCACTCGCATTCCCACAATTCGACGACCCTCACAAAGTGTCGAAGATAGGCTGTGTTCTTTCGTGTTTCGGCGAGCAGTTGCGTCATGGGTTTCCCATTGACCTCGTTGAACTCGCGTCCTGTGCACGGACACCCGTGGTAGTAGCATCCGTGAAACTGATAGGCCGTCTTCGTTTCGACTGCACCAACCGTCCACCAACAGTTTACCGATGCGCTTCTCTCGACCGTTGGACTGATGACGTATGGCGAGTCCCGTGTTTTCGGACTCCCACGTAAGCCATTCGACAGCCATCTGACCTGTGGGCTGTGCCACTTCGGGTCGGAACTCCTTCTCTTCCCGTCGCCGCGTGTACCATCCAGTCGGCATCTCTTGTGATATCGACCACAGATACAATGCATTCGCATCGTAGCCCACAATGGACTGACACGTTCGAGCCGCATCACCGTAGTCGTTACGACGTATCTTCGTGACCCCCTTCTCGTGATGTCTGGTGAAGATGAGTGACGGCCCTCCGACGATGTTCTCTCTGATGAGCTGGTGGACGTCCTTGTTCGTCTCGTTGAAGAGCGTAAAGAACGTCCTCTCCGGTACGTAGGTGAACAGGTAGGACAAGGTCAAACCAGGTATACTGATCCCTTGTTTGAACATGTCGAGACCACGGTGTTGGTAGAAGTCGAACTGTTTGGCGATGGCCTCCAAGAACGGTACGACGTCTCTGTTGTTATACCAGACGAGAAAGTCTCGCAAAGTCTCCATGTCGTTGTCTCGCCACACCTTCCGACATCGTGTGTAGTCGTCGTCGGATATACCTTCGTTCTTCAGACAACTGAAGAAGGCCTCTTTGGGAGGTAGAACGGTGTCGTCGAGTCTCTCCAAGCTGTCCATGTATTCGTACGGGAAGTGACCTTTCGTGACTGTACAACCGTACGCTTTCAGGTACTTGTCGTACGAGAATCCCGGGGCAATGTAATGAGTCATATCGAGGAATTTGAGGTTGTCCGTCGATAGACACATAAACGTGTTGCCACGTTTGATCACGTGAAACGTCTCCTCCTCCTCCTTCTCCTCCTCCTCTCCGTCCTCTGTTGCTTTCTTTTCGGACAGGAAGTAGGGTACCAGGAACTGTTTGACGACGTTCAGATCGTACCTGCCCGAGTTGAAACCGATGACGGGCAACTGATGAAGCCAACCGTACAATTGCCCATGAGAGTTTTGTAGGGATTGGTCGGTTGTCGCTGTGACTCGTTGTCCCTCGCCTCCTCCACGGCGGACGCTTCCTGTTCGTTCCACTTTCTGATAGCCTCTGTGAGTTCGTGTAGGATGCCCTCGTACCTGTCTACGATGACTTCGTAGGCTGCTTCGCTGATGTTCTGAAGGATGGTCATCATGTCGGATACCAACTTGTTGCTGTCACCATCCGTGATGAGACATTGCACCTGTTCGAATCCGGGTACGTTACTCGCCAGGGACACACTCAACGGTACGTGACGAGCCACCCAATGGACCTTGGCACTGTCCGACGGAAGGTGCGATGTATCGAACCAGGACTCGAAGTCGAAGGTGGCACGATACGGATAGTAACGCAACCATTCGGCAACGTGAATGTTTTCGTCGTCCAATCGTTGGAAGACTGTCGGCGACGGATGGTAGACGCCACCGGAATAGATCTTTCGCACACCTCCCGTACACCCACGCTCGTGTCGTTCTAGTTCGAATACGCCGGTCCATAGTGCATCGCCACACTTCCTACATCGATACGAATGACAGTACATGTTCACGTCTTGTATGTAGGAAAAGTGTGTCTCGTGAAGATTGATGTACATCGTTTCAGGATAGTGACACAAGGAACGACGTACGAGTTCAGCAGTCGGCTTTCCCCCCTCTTCCGGTTCGACGAGCGTGTAGACGCACACATTGGTCTCAAAAGTGGTCTCGACGCGATAGAGATCGTCCATCGTCACCCCGTCAAAGTCTTTCATTGCCACCCCGTCACGGTCGTACTTCGCGTAGAGTACCCGCACAGTGGGTTCCAGGTGGTATCGGTCGCATCCACGATGCAGAGCCAGACATCGGAAGAGACACAGATTGTCGGTGTACTTTGTCTTGTTGACGGAGTCTTTTTCCAATCCGATGACGGCTTTGATTCGTTTGATGTACCTCGGCAGTGTGATGTCCACACATCCTATCGGATGATGTACGATGTGATTTACGAAGAAGGTAACACTCGTGACCACCTCACATACCCATTGACTGTCCGGACGCTGGTTGATGACCCACTGCAGCACGTCTGTTTCTCGGATACGTTCCAGAAACGCATCAAAGTCTGCAGTGTTTGTGATCAGACACGGTTCGTCAAGGTAACGACCGCAACAGTTACAGGACGAATGATAATACCTGTACCTGTTCGTGGTCTTGTTTCTTAACACAAACCCGTAACTAAGATTAATCTTAAAGGCGTGCGTCTGTTCGCGGAACATGCGTTTCAGTGACGGTTCTAGGGCACTCGTGTCCGGTGTCGACACTCTGTAATTGTACCTGGATTGCACAGGTCCTCTAACCGTGTGGGTTCGGATGGTCGACCAGTGATCTCGGACGACGTCTTGTAGTTCCCTCGTTAGAGTATCGGCGAAGGGAAGTCGGGGTGGTGGTTGTATCGGGTCGTCGTCGTCGTCGTAGTCGTCAGCAACACTCACACGGGGTCGCTCTGTGCGTCTCGCACGTTTGCATAGGGGTGGGTCGTTCGCTTCCATACATACCGACTTCACGACACTCACACGTGGTCGCTCTGTGCGTCTCACTCGTTTGCGTAGGGGTGGGTCGTTCGCTTCCATACATACCGACTTCATATGACGTAACAGGTTGTCACGTCTCGTGTACTCACGTGCACATCTCTCACAACGATGTAGTGTAGCGCTAGATGGCGCCACTCGTGACGATGATTTACTGTAGGCACGATCGTCGTGTGTTGTTGATGATGAATGTGTTTGGTCTATATGACGTTGTATGTCGGCGTGTGTATCGAGCACGAGACCGCAGTGACGACACGTGTGCTGTTTCATCGTACCTACAACTGAAGGATGGGAGATCCTTGCACGTGCCTATATATCCTACACTGTGTGACGTCATAAGAGGTGTGACTTGTATGAGTGTGCGTGTATGTATTCACCGATCGCAACGAGCTATGAAGGTAACAAGAACAACAGACACCAGAATCCTGGATTACATATCATCTTTATTCATGGAATTACAATCAAAGCGAGTAATAAAGCGAGTATATATGAAAGCTAAGCTAAGCACCTGCAGTAACAGACAAGCGGCGCCTATAACCCCAGCTATAGCGTAGGGGCGCATTTCCTCTAGTCGTCACTGCAGGCGCTTCTGGAGGCTATTGACTATGTATGAGACGTGTTCGTCGCGCACAACATTTCGTGCGATCTCCTCGCATATCGTGCGCACGGCCACGTCTAAGCTGCATCTTTGTGTTGCAAAGAGTGTCCCCGCTAGGGACTCAATATTAAGTTCGATGTGTCTGACGCTGTTGAAGGGTGCCGAGTACGCCCACGGGATCGTCGTGTCAGTTTTAGACCAAACAATATGGCCGTCGTATGCCAGGTCGAGCGTTGACGCGTCCCTTCGGAGAGTCTCGTAGTCCGATGCGGTCATGGTGACGTCATAATCTTCATCCGGTTCACATGACATGTCCAGTGATTCGGTGGAGGTTGCGGGCGACACGTCTTCGCATGTCAACTCCAGTGGTGAGTTGTGGCGCTCGTGTAGCTGGGTGAGTAATGCCTGACGCAGTGGCATGGGGGTGTGGTGACGGCGACGTTTTTGTGGCGCCCACACTATCGGGTTCTGGTCGTATGATTGGCGAATCAGCTCCAGACCGCTAGAGGGAGCATCGGTGACCTGTTAGCAACACAACAACAACATTAGCAGGGTGTTTTTACGTCCACCATTGGTATACCACGTGTACGCAGGATGGCTTGTACACGTGACACGATGTCACGTGACCACTCCGGTGTGCTCGCCATGAACCTGTAATGCTGCACTGCATATCTCAAATTGTCGTGGATCAGGTCACTACGCACCAGGTAGATGACGTTTGACTCACCTTCGAACAGGCGCCACAGTCCGTTGCTTATAAAACGAACGATAGCATCGAGTGCTACTCCACACAGCTCGGTGTACCAGATCTGCCTGTCGTCCTCCCCGTCGTCTTGTTCGTCCCAGGGCAGTGACTCCTTCGGTGTGAGTGGTTCGTCTTCCTTCGCATCCGACACGGTTATACCGCGGGCATGGAGACTCGCTTTCACCCGTACTATGACATTACGAGCAAACCACGGTGTGCGCGCTACGCATACCAGCTCGGTTACTGCCATATCAAAGCTATTATATATACGTATGGGATCTACTTTGTACATGTCTTCGTGAACGTTCGCATAGTGACGACTCAGTGATTCAGCCGCCTGGCGAGAGCAAGCAGCGGTTATAGTGGCCATAAATAGACCGTCATCTATCATTTGGTCTGCACGCTTCTGAATGCCATTCACCTTCTCTACCGCTTCCTGTAATTCACTACGTCTCCTATCCTCGTCATGGTCAATATCAGTGGCCCAATCAGTATCAATATCACCATCATTAGCAATCTCCTCATCATCATCATCATCACTAGACCACACACACGACCCCACATAGATGACACTTGCCTTATCATCATTATCATCGCTGTCTTCGAACAGGCGACGTTTCACCCCGCGTACGCTAGGTGACGAGCAAGGAGGAGGAGTCTACAACACACGACAGAAGCAAGTGTCAAATACATCATTCATTCATTCAACGCTGTCAGATGGCGCCACATCATTCATTCGACACTGTCAGGTGGCGCCTCTTCCGTCACTGTCAGGTGTCGCCTCCTCCGACTGGAATATTTCCACTAAGTCCACAGGTGCCACCTCTTCCAACTGGATTATTTCCAGTACAATCAAGGTGTAGTTTCGATAGCCCCCCTTTGTCTCCTTTCTAATTGTCACCCTAGCCCGTTTGCCACGTAGGACATTCAGTGCCTCGTAGCGTTCTTGGCCGGGTTTAAGCGCCATATAGTCGCTTGCTGTCATTCCCCCCACGACCCCCTGAACTATACGATCAAATCCTGTGACCCACACTTCATTCCCTTTGCGATCGGCGAAAAGCATACCCATAGCATACTTGTAAACAGGTTTACCCGTCTGACGGCCGTGCACAGCACATGTACTGACGCTATGACGGTTCCCCTTCGTCATTTCAAGACGAAGGACTTTCCGATTACATATACGGCATGCCGGGTAACATACATATTTATCTGTCAGAGCACATGTTACTAGTGTCAGTGGACGAACAAATGCGTACGTTCCGTCACTTACTTGTTCGAGGTCTGAGAGCAGCATGTCCTCGGCTTTGATATTGGGCGTCGCCATCTTGGTGAGTAGCGAAGTCGAGAGCGGCAGAACAGTGAAGTAGTCGAGAGCGGCAGCAGCGAGACGGAGAGAGAATGTTTGTCCTGTTGGATTTACCCTGGGTTTATATACATAATCATTCCCTCCAGGCATCGATCACGTGTACCGTAGACAATGACATCACGCGCCCCTGGGTGTTCGCGTCTTATCAGGCGCGTGACTTTATCTCTCTCTCTCTCCCGTACTCTGTCCCCGTGTGGCTGACTGTCTGTTTTTTGTGTAATGGCCGCCTTAGCACTGCTTAACGAAGTCTCTCACCTTCATAAGAATCACACCGAGTATATTCTTACCTGCTTCGTTACGCTTTGAACTCTTACCCCAATACCCTTCCGCACTGGGAACATTCTCAATAAGTCGTGCGTCACCTGTAGCCAGCAAGCGTTGCCGTAGTTTAGAGGCGCGAAACTTCACGGCTACTATAGCGTACATCACGGCTCGACGTTGTGATAGCCATGTAGCAGTTCGATCCGGTGTCCCCCGAATGTTTTTACTCCAGTATTTCGCCTGTATTCCACTGCGCGCAGTCTGAATCTTTCTCGCTGTGTTCTCATCGTGAAAATGTCTGGCTTTTTTAAACTGATAGGCTGCTTCTGCACAAGAAAAGTCTTCGCCCCATATGTGTATATTACATGGATGGAAATTAGATAGGAAGTGACCAGCACCCCTGAATTGTATATCCAAGCTCTTGACCGCCATATGTTTCATCGCTGACCACTCACAGAGTTCTTTTCTCCCGTCTGTATTGTTAGCGTTCTGATAAGACGCATTGTCCTAGTCGCACTTCGTACATCATGCGCTTATCGCAGGGTCCTGAAATTTTCCATAACGTCACATCGCTGGATACATACCCAGGCATCGGTCACGTGCCATCCCTAGATGATGATATCATACGTCCCTGGGCCTTCAGCTTTTCATACACCGGTATTTTTCCATACTAGTATCGGCCACGTGATATCCCTAGATGATGATGTCATACGTCCCTGGGACTTCAGCTTTTCATACACTGGTATCTTTCCATGCTACAGTGTGTCTTACAAGTTGCCTTCCTATCTGCATACATATGCTCTATCCTATATATACTAGCTCGTTTGTTACATTCTTCACATCATCTCATTCGCAACTATGTCGTCGATACCGTGGATCCAACTGTGCGCTGACTGGCGTAATCTCGTAATGTAAGTACTTTTATTATTATTATTATTATTATTATTATTATTATTAATATCATTCTTTGTTTCATTCGATATATATATATATATATATATATATATATATATATACAACATACTATAATCATCACAGTGTTCTTCACGTAAACTACCTGTGACGTCTCACCTCTATTATTCCTTATGCTTACGATCGTTATGTGTCACGGTTATCTATATTACCTTTCAGGTCTGGTTGTATCACCGATGCTGCTGGCGGTATCGCCGATGCTGCTGCTGGGTTATTATGGCGTGAACTCGAACTGTAAGTACTTTTATTCTTTGTGTCATTCGATATATATCCTATACATATCATACTATAATCATCACAGTGTTCTTCACGTAAACTACCTGTGACGTCTCACCTCTATTATTCCTTATGCTTACGATCGTTATGTGTCACGGTTATCTATATTACCTTTCAGGTCTGCCTGTATCACCGATGGTGCTCCTACCTGGAGTCTGACAGGAAGTGTCAGTGACTCCAGTGTCGAGGATGACGAGGAGTACACGTGAGTGTTCAATGATTACAACAATCTTTTACTACCTTATTTATGTGTTCTCTTACCTCGTTTCTCATCTCTCCAATGTATTGTATCATAGGCCGTTGATCTAGCTTGCCCTTTTATCGTATGTCGATTCCCTATGCGGTGTCTGGTTACATCACCGGCTTATATATATATATATATATATACCAAACAAATTTCATATATGTTTCAGAGAGGAGGAGTACCGCGACGATCATTCTTTCATGTTCTGTCACGTACTACGTGAACTCCTGATGACACGGCCTCCCTTTGATGCCGACCCTGTTCCTTCCCTGGTGGAGGAAGACTGGGATGCCGAGATCGAAGACTGGGATGCCGAGATCGATCGTTAATTTAATTCTGTATCATTCGTTAATAAAATACATGTATACTCGTATATACTCTTGTGTTTCGTTAGTTCTTTCACACACGTACATCCTCTCTCTCCTCTCATACACGTACATTCATGCACAACTAATACCTCTCTACACTCCTCGTTATCATTAACAACCTAATCAACTTTCAAACTGTGGTTGTTACTAGTTATTCCCTTAGTACTAATTCTTCATACATACATACATACATCACATGTTTTAAAGACCGAGTCGCTAGATATAGATAGTACTACGGCCACTTAGCGCTAGATGGCACTACGGACGCTTAGGTACACTTCTTTCCGCTAGGAGGCGCAGGTCACGTGACTGCTCACTTTGCTCAGGAGGAGGCTCACTTTGCTCAGGGGGGAGGCTTTCGAAACCTCCCTAATATCGCTTAAACTCCTCAGAATACCCCTCCAAAAACGCGAGCATACTACTAGGGTACATAACAACTTCCCATCACGCTCAGAAGGCATGCAGATGGTGTGGCAAGGAACCACACTCAAAAGAGCACTCTCCAGCGAGAGACGTGAAGTGTCACCAATGCGCAAAAATGGGACATTTTGTATTAGTTTGTTTGCCCAGCAAACAAATAAGAACAGTGCGCAACTACAGCAGTGGTGATAATTACGCATTTATGGGCACGGTGGAAGACAAAACAAGAAACGAGCGATGGCTGATAGAACTACAATTGGGGAAATCAAACCTTCAGTTTCGTATTGACACTGAGGCAAACGAAATTATTATCCCACAAGAAGTGTGCAACGAATTGAAAAATGTCAGTCCTCTCAAAATACCAGACAAGAAACTCTTTGGTGTTGGCAACCAAAGTGAGCTAACAGTGATAGGCATGTTCACAGCCGTCCTTCGGGGGAAAATCAAGGCAATAACCCAGAACATTTACATTGTCAGAGGGCTACATAAGTAATTGTTGGGCAATACAGCCACTGCAGCGGATCAGAAGAGTTGAGGCAGTCGAAGGCACAAATGACTAACAAAACGAGTTCCCGGATCTCTTCGAAGGACTAGGAAAGATGGAAGGTCCTTACACAATAACTTTGAAGGAAGTTGCCCAGCCTTTCGCCATCACCGTACCAAGAAGAGTACCTCTGGCGCTGATGGCTAAAACAGAGAAAAGCTGAAAAAGATGGAGGAAATGGGAGTGATAACGAGAAACTAACAGCCTATCTGTGGAATATACTCTAGGACAGTTGGCAGGAGGGAGCAAGAATCTTCACCAAACTGGACGCAAATTCTGGATTTTGACATGTCCCGTTATCAGTAGAGTCCGCCTTACTGACAACATTCATGACATCATTTGGCAGATTCTGCTTCAACCGATTGCCTTTCGGGATCTCATCGGCACCAGAACACTTCCAGCGACGGATGTCGACAATTCTGGAAGGCATACACGGAGTGCTGTGTCATATCGATGACAACAATCTTTGGCGAGACACAACGTCAACACGATGAACGCATCCGGGCTGTTCTCAGAAGACGCCAAGGTCACGTTGAATGAAAAGAAGTGTCTGTTCCTGAAGTGAAGTTCTTGGGCCAGATCATAAACGAATCCGGAGTGAGCCCAGATCCCGATAAGGTCAAGGCAATTTTGAACATGCCAGAGCCAATAACCGTCAGCGGTGTGCGACGATTTTTCAGAATGGCCAATCAAATGGGAAAGGTCGCAGCAAACCTAGCGGAGAGCAAGAAACCAATACGAGATCTTCAGAGCAAGAAGAACGACTGGAAGCGGGGCCATCAAAAACAGAAAGCCTTTACGCACATGAAAGACAATCTGACGACAGCTCCAATGTTAACACTAATATGCACGAAGAGAAACAATTGTATCAGCATATACGTCCTCGTATTGTCTTGTAGCAGTGCTGCTACAGAAGCAAACAAATGGCGAAGTACGATAAATTGCGTATGCTTCAAGAGCAATGTCGGCAGACGAACAACGATATGCTCAAATTGGGCTTGCGATAGGTACAACGACTTCCTTGTCGGCACGTCATTCCAAATACAGACGGATCACAAGCTTCTCGTATCACTTCTTAGAAAGAAGACACTTGACGAACTTCCGCCAAGAATACAGCGATTCTGGATGAGGCTGATGCGCTTCGGCTGTTGAATCTCACACGTCCGTAAAAGGACTTGATCACTGCAATCACGTTGTCGCGGGCTCCAGTTACGGAAAGCTTACAGACAGATGACAAGAGCTTCCCAGATGACTGCCAAACGTACGTCAACGCAGTCATTGATGCACTTCCTATGACCCACAAGCGACTGCCGAAAACCAAGCGAACACAAGCTGATGATGCAACATGTCGAAGGATTCAGCACTACTGCGTGCATGGATGGCCTGACAAACCAAAGTTAGAATCAGATGAGAAAGTATACCTGCCAGTCAGCGTAGACCTTACTATCCAGTAGGGATTACTACGGAAAGGTAGCCGCCCGATCCTAACAGCAATGCATCCAGAGACACTCGCGAAGATTCATTAAAGACATCAAGGAATAACGAAATGCCGAGAACGTAGAAAATAGTCAGTGTGGTGGCCGGGTCTAAGCAAGCAGATTGAAGACTTGGTCGAGAAGTGTGACAGGTGCTCCAAAGAGATACTAAACCGAGCAGAGCCAATGATGCCAGTAGTATAGAGGAGATCGACAACACCGTACAGGAATCAAAGATCAAAGGACATCAAAGGGTTTTGGATCAGTCATTCCAAACGGAGTCCTACTTATACGAAAGAAATGATTAATGATCTGTCATAAAAATCTACTTATAAAAAATCTCTTATCTCATTTGCTTACTGACATCCTACTTATAAAAAAAGTATAAAAACAGTTTGATTAATAGCCATTTATAGTTGTCGCGGGTTCATGTAAGTGTATAGTTGTATAGTGCTGACCTCTATTGACGTAAATGTGTATAGTGGTGTATAGTGCTGGCCTCTAGTGGTTATGCATGCTGACCTCTATTGACGTAAATGTGTATAGTGGTGTATAGTGCTGGCCTCTAGTGGTTATGACACTTATGTGTAAGGTTATAAAAATCGCGGTTATGCATGAGGTGTAGACAGTCTGATATTAACAGTAACGGCTCTAGATCAGTGGTATAGAGAACGTTAAGCGGAAGTGGAGCCTATACGTTTCGGTGGTTCGTCGTCGTTTCTGTCGAATTTTTATCCGAGTCGCGGCGTACGGTCGGGGCTTCATATCCGTCGAACACGCCTATCAGTTTACAAATGCAATGTTTAATGAAGACGAAGAAAACGCCGAGTACATCAAACAGTCGTGGTCGGCGTATATAGCGAAGCGACGAAGTTACGAAATCGGGAAAATGAAAACGGGAGCCGAATGGGATGCTGTTAGGGTTGAGTGTATGAAGAGCCTGTTGATGAGTAAGTTCGGAGCGTCGAAAAAGTTGAAAGACGCCCTATTGGCTACCAGGGACGCCGAATTGGTGGAGTGGGTACCGTCAGAAGAAGCCTTTTGGGGTAGCGCCCACGGGAATAAAGAGGGTCAAAATATGCTCGCGTTATGAATATAGAAGAAACGGATAAAAAGTCATCGCTCGTTTCCCGCGCGCCAGTCGTCGATATGGACACGTCGTTGAAGCATCCTTTTACGTGTATAGTGGCTGGACCTACGGGTTGCGGTAAGACTACTTTCGTCACTCATCTACTACAGTTCGCTTCTTCTATGATCGACCCGCCTCCGGAGAAAATCCTGTGGTGTTACGGCCAGTGGCAACCCGCCTACGCCTCTATGAAAGGCGATATAGAATTCGTAGACGGTTTACCGGATCCAAAGATTTTAGACGCGGAAACGAGGACGCTTCTAGTACTCGATGACCTCATGGAGGAAACTGATAGTCGGGTCACGACCTTGTTCACTAAAAAAGTCATCACTGCAACACGTCAGTCGTACAGCTTCTGCAGAAACTCTTTCCAAAGGGGAAAGAAAACCGCACAATCAGTCTAAATGCACAATACATGGTGATATTCAAGAGTCCCCGGGACGCGGGACAAGTAGGTCACCTGGCAAAACAGATGTATCCGGGTAGAATCAACTATGTGATGGAAGCCTTCAAGGACGCCTCGTCATCAGACTACGGTTATCTCCTGGTGGCTCTGAAACAGGAAACATCGGAAAATATGCGCTTGCGTACGGCCATTTTTCCCGACGATCGCGTTTAGCACGTCTACGTGCCGAGAGTATAAAAAGAGGGACGCGTCGCCGTGGACGTCACTCGTCGGGAGGCGTCAAGATGACAGGGCGCGTGAAGAAGCATATCTTAGGTCTGCAGATGCTGAATGCCTGTAAGAATATAAAGTTGAGAAAAGCCATAATTGCCAACGATCATCCCGACTTCATCTGTAGTCTGTGCGTCTGCGCGCATAACATATTGAAAGGGAACGTGAAATTGTCAGTGAAACAGAAAAAAGTACTCTCAAAATACAAGAAGCATCTGCGAAAGTTGACGTCGAAACAGGTCTCCGTCAAACAGAACCGGTCGGTCTTGCAAACGGGTGTGGGCGGGTTTCTGACAGCGCTGCTAGCCCCGTTAGAGAGCACCCTCCTTCTCCCACTGCTCAGACAGGTTATCGGGTGACGCAACTCGCGAAGAAGATGGCGTTGGTAGACCCTCGGTTAGTGGAGAGTCTCCTCCCGTTAATCGACCAGCCACCGAGCACGAATACGTCGCGTGTGATGTGTAGCCTGGACAGCGACATGAAGAACGTTCTAGACCGCGCGGATTTATCCGAGCGAGAGAAGGTGGTGTCGTACAATCAACTGCTGAGTCGCTACAATACGATGGAGGCGTCTCGGGCGTAGCAACCGGTACGCGTGTCCGTGGTGAAAGGGATGACCGAGGAGGGCCAGCCACCGCCGGCGCCGCTGCCGCCGTCGACGGCACTGGGTGATATAGAGCGCGAGATCGTGGAAAGCATGCCGAAAACTCAAAAAAAGGGAAAGCCCACCCACCTCCTGATCGAGAAAATGATGGAACGACCGCGGCGAGTTCGTGTACGACGGTAAACCTATCGCGGGAAGTAACATGGTCGATATCGTGAACGACCTCATGCGAACAAGGAAGAACGCGCTACCGCCGGTTAGATGGGAAGCGCTCGTGTACCGTATGAGGCGTCTGAACGTCCCTATGGAGCTCGTCATCAAGCGTACATACAGCAGCAGCAGCAGCAGCAGCAGGCGATGAAATGGACGGGTAAACGTCGTCGCGCTAAGTCTCTAGAGCGCGAGTGGGAGGAAAATTAAAGAGGTTGAAACGCCCGAGCCGCTCACAAGCTAGTATGTTCCCTCAAAGGTCGATAGTCGTCGTCGGCCTCGCCTTAGTCGCAGCGGCTTTCGCTTCATATATCTGTATATTATTTTTCGTAAATAGTTCAGATTCGCCGCCATCGTCATGGTGTCCCGGCGGACTCGTGGTACGCAACGAAAGCGCCGCCACCGCCGCCATACTCAACAGGACCGTCTGAAGCGCGCCTACTTCGACCCGAAACAGGCAGGCAGCTGTGGCGGCGTCGACGCGTTGCACCGGGCGGCTGTAGTACCCAAACCGATCGTCAAGCAGTGGCTATCGGAACAGGACGCCTATACGCTTCACAAACCGGTCAAACGACGTTTCAAACGACGTTGCGTTATCGTAGGCGGTCGAAACCAGCAGTGGCAAGCCGATCTCGTCGACGTAGCTAAGCTGAACTCGCTAACTCGCTAACTAGCTAAACTCGTTACGGCCTTCGAGAGCCTGCTGCAGCAGCAGGAGCAACCGCCAAACGCGCTGCAGACCGACAAGGGGACGAAGTTTCTCAACAGACCCTTTCAGAAACTTTTGACGGAACACGGCGCCCACCATTTCGTGACGCCCAACGAGGAGACTAAAGCGAGTGTCGTGGAAAGATTCAATCGGACACTAAAGACCCGCATGTGGAGGTACTTCACGAAGCATCAGGCGCAGCGATACGTAGAGCCGTTGCCGGACACCGTGCGGTCGTACAATAAAGCCTACCATCGAAGCATCGGTAGGACGCCGGCGAGTGTCAACGCCGCGAACCAGGAGAGTGTGTGGCAGCGTTTGTACGCCGGCGAGGGTCGAGAAGCAAAGCCGAAACTGCGAGAGGGAGATCGCGTACGCATCATAAAGGCGAAGAGTCGGTTCAAGAAAGGGTACATGGCTAACTGGAGCGAAGAGCTCTTCACCGTCGTAGAAACGCATCCGTCCGACCCTCCCGTTTACCGTTTGAGGGACGACGTCGGGACGCTACTAAACGGCGCCTTCTATGAACCGGAGCTGCAACGAGTAACCGTCCCGAAGGATAAAATGTATCGCGTGGAGGTTGTTCTACAGCGTCGGCGACGAAAGGGAGGCGGTGCGAAGGTGCTCGTGAAATGGGGCGGTTATCCGGCTTCCTTCAACAGCTGGATTGACGCCAAGGTGCTCCTGGCCTATAAAGGGTAGACGCACCGCCTCGGTAGTCATGTGGCGTTGGATGGGTGCGTGTGACTGCAAGGACTGCAACGCGTCGTTCCTTCTCACGCGTATGATAAAGGGAGGATGCTGATCGTCAGACGGCAGTCGTGCGACGATGACCGACGAGGTGACAACGACCACCGATGACCGACGAGGTGACAACTACCGCCGCCGACGCCGCCGAAGATTCCGCCGCATTTACCGTTGTCGATGCGACTTATGCTATCGACGACGACCACGACGTCCGCGAACACGTTCTATGGCGTTTCTGCGGCAACGAATGCCCTAAAGCCGAAATCATCTTCCTGTGTCAGATCGTCATCCTGTACACGGTTATCTTGGTCAGTATATAGAATCTAACGCGCGGCGAGGGCGATTCCAATCTGTGGATTGCGCTGCTGAGTAGCTGTTTCGGTTACCTACTACCGAGTCCGTCTATGAAACGCGATGACATCGTCTGACTTTTATCTGACGTTACCGAGCAATGCCTCTATGAAAGCGCATCCCGAAAACACGTTGACTCTCTACACTACGAATGTATCGCAACACATCGACCTGTCGGGGTAGTGAGAATGCGGGCTGGTGGCGCTACAGTACCCGCATACCAGCTACAACGTGAGAGAAGAGGACGCGTACTTCTTCTTGTCTTGCAAGACGGGGGAGGGGGCATTTACACCTCCTTGGACGGTAGTGAAATTCACAGGCAATTCAACATTCCTCACGGCTTTTACAACAGCGCTTACGAGTTGATGCACAAAATCAACGAGACACTAACGAGACTGAGCACCGATAAAGTCAAGGCCCGCCTGGAGTACAGCCTAATTTCTAACCGGATGAAGCTGCGTCTATCGCCGGGTGTCACATTTAACATACCCCCTCGGAGCCACCCGAAGAGCATACTGGGCTTCGAATCGATCGTTATCGCGAGTCCCGACGCATTGTTGCCGGGGGACGACGACGACGACTTCGTCATCGGGCAACCACGGCACGACTCCGTCACCGGCGGCGTCGTCATCAGCACCATGCCCGCCGCGTATTCCTTCGAGTACGAGGGGAAGTATACGATGGACATGCATCGGGGAGTTGACACCACGTACGTGTACACGGACGTCGTGGAACCGCGCATCGTCTGTGACGTTTTCGCCCCGCTCCTCCGAACCGTCCCCGAGATGGCCTTGGCGCTTGTAAAACTTGCTCTCAATACGGGCGTGCGCGTGGCGCGGGACTTCGTCGCCGGCGAAAATTTGAAACAGTCGATAAAACGACGCGCGAATGAGGCGGGTGCCGACCTTCTCGACGGGCTGTTGAATACGCAGCAGCAGCCGCCGCCGCCGAAAAAGCGACGACGACAACGAAATGCAATCGATATAAAACCGCCGGCTAAACCGTCGACGCCCAGAAAGAAGAAACGTCGTCGAAAAGAACAGACGTCGAGCGACATATTCACCAACTAAAATGGCGTTCGTGCACCGACAGTCGTGCGAGGGCCTAAGGAGCGAACTGGACCTGTTCAGCGTCCCGATGACGCAGACGAACATCGAGTGCGGTCAGTGGATCGATCACCAGCCGCTGACGGCCCTCGACGCGGGCGGCCCTATCGATTTCCTCGTCCTGGGATCGGGAGACGACTATCTGGATATGGCGAGCGTTAGACTGTACGCGTGAGTCAAAGTGGTGCAGGGGGACGGTACCGATCTCGTAGACGGCAACGTCGTGGGCCCGGTCAACAATGTTCTGCATTCGCTGTTCAGTCAAGTCGACGTGTCGCTGTACGGCACGCTCGTGGCGCCGTCGATCAAAACGTATCCGTACCGGGCCTATGTCGAAACCCTGCTGAGTTACAGAGCCGACGCCAAAAAGACGCTGCTCGGGGGCAGTCTGTGCTACAAGGATACCCACGGGTACATGGAAGCGACCGCGAATGCTAACAACGGGTACGCGCAGCGGCGCCTCTTCATACGGAACAGTCGCGAGGTGGACCTGTTGGGACGCCTCCACGCCGACGTGTTCATGCACGACCGGTCCTACTGAACGGCGTCGACGTAAAGATCCGACTGGTGCGAAGCAAGGACGCCTTCGCGCTCCTAGGAGCGATCGTCGATCCGGGGTTCAAAATCGTGCTGCGAAAAGCTAAGGTGAATCCGGCCGTCCAGCTCGGTCACATTGAAGCGTTGACGAAGGGCACGGCCAACTACCCGCTACGTCGAGTCGACTGCAAGGTGTTCTCGATACCGCAGGGCACGATGACTCATACTCACGAGATCGTCTACCTGGACGTCCTCCCGAAACGCGTGTTTATGTGCCTGATCGACAACGACGCCTATAACGGGGCCTACGATAAAAACACGTTTAACGCGAAGCACCACGACATAAACTTCCTCGCCCTCTACGTCGACGGACTCCAGGTGCCGAGCAAGCCGCTGCAGCCGAACTTCGCGGATCGACGTTACATCCGAAGCTATATGAACCCCTTCGGGGCGACGGGGAAAGCGTACGAGGACGAGGGTAACGAACTTTCGCGCACCGACTTCGGCGGCGGCCACACCGTCTTCGGCTTCGACCTGTCGCCCGAGTGTTGCGACGGGAATCATTTCAACGTCGTGCGTAAGGGGAACTTACGCGTGGAGGTACACTTCGCAGCGCCGCTGGACCGGACGGTGAACGTCGTCGTGTACGGGGAGTTGGAGAAGGTCGTCGAGATCGACAAGACCGGAACGTCGTGTACGACTACTGAGCATGGATTCGTTTCAGCTGATGCGCCGCCTGAAACTCCCCGCGTTCACTAAAAACGTCCTCATCGGTGTCCTGCTTAAAGACGAGACGGCTCACCGCTTACCAGACGGCTTTCGTGTGCAACACCGACGATGGTGACGAACCGGGGTAACACTAGGTGGCCGTCTTAGCTTCCTCCACGAGCTCGTCGACGCACCGACCCGCGAGGCCCAAATACGTTGAGTCGGTATCCATTGCGCAGTACTGGAACAGGGGACGCGTTACGTAGGTAGCGATGATGTCGTAGTAGAACTCCACCAAACGTAGTTTAGCGTACTGGTACACGAAATAGCCGATCTGGATGGGCAGCGCATACTTGACGGTTCGCTTACATGATTTCCCGGTGGAGATCGACCCGCGTGATAGTTTTCCCATAGGAACTGTTCCCAAGAAGTTTAAACGTGTCGGCTAGGATGGACTTGTCGGGGTCGTTGTCGCCCTCGCGTCGCGCGGCGGAGACCGAGTCGCCGAAGCGACGAAAGCACGCGATCGAGACGTACTCGACGATCTGGTACACGCGGTCGACGACGAGTCCGTGCTTCAGATACCACCGTAGTAGGGGAGTCGCGAGCAGAATCTTGGTGCCGAAAAAAATCCCCACGAACGTCCGCTGAGGCCGGGCCAGGAACACGTGCGCTTCGGCGTAGCGACGCATGAACGGGCTGAGATCGTCGCGCGTAATTTAGGCGTTCTTGAAGATAGGCTGCATCTCGGCGAAGGTGTCGCGCAGCGCGTCCGATACGGCGATGTCACACTTTAGCAGGCCGAAGAGTGTGCCGTTAAGTACGGCCTTCAAGATCGTCGACCGCGTAATGTTCCCGCCGCTCCAGGAACGGGTCTCCGGCAGCGGCGGTCTCACCTCGCGCCACTGGCACTCCCACATCTCGATGACGGTGACGAAGCGGCGAAGGTAGGCTGTGGTGGCGATCGTCTCGGCATACAATTGATTAATCGGCTTTCCGTTAACATCGTTCGTTTCCCTACCCGTACACGGACAGCCGTGGAAGAAGCACCTTCGGAACTGGTACGCCGTCTTCGTCTCCCGACACCAGCCGTCGACCCGGTACTTACCGACGCGTTTCTCGCGCCCGTTGAGCTGGTGTTGTATGCGCACCTCCGTCCGCTCGGCAGCCCACGTCAACCACTGTACGGCAGTACGGCCGTAGCGGTGCACGCGTTCCGAACATATCGATGCTGCGCTGCTGGTAGAAGGCGAACTGTTTGTCGAAGGCCTCCAAGAACGGTGCCACGTCCCTGTTTTTGTCAGGGTTGGGGTCAAGTACCAGTATTTGTATTTGTACTTAAGTACACATTTGTCAGTACTTGATTTACTTGAGTACTTGATGTGTGAAAATGTAAAGTACTTGTACTTGAACTACAGTACTTCGTAAATAGCAAGTACTTTTCAAGTACTAAAGTGTAGAGCAGGACAGTTTTGTACATTATATTTTCAAGGATGTAGGGTCTGGGGTGTGAAAATAGTGTGAAAGCCCTTGTGATGTTGTGAGTGGTGAGTGCTTTCCTTATTTAATTAATCAGCTAAGGTGAAAATAGTGTGGAAGCCATTCTGATAACTCAGCAGCAGTTTGTCTTTGATGCACCTTTCTTGAATGCCTTTCCTTATGATGTAGGGGGTGAGTGTTTTCTTGGTTTTTGTAATTGACTTGAGGTGTGAATTCCTAGAGAGGGCTTCCTATGATCTTTGTTTACATCCTTGACAATGAATTGACAACATCAGAAGACACTGATTTTAACACCCATTCTTAGATGTTCATGTACTTGGAGTTAATCTTGGCTGCCCAGTATATAAGATGCCAGGTTTCATGGGTACCTCAGAATATTCTACAACTATTATTGCTGCTGAACAATCGTTACCTGTCACTACTGTATTTTACTGTCTATAACTTTGTCAAGATGGCATCTGCTATTTGGAAACATTTCATTCCACCAGATAGTAAAGTTGGTAATTTTACGGCCAAGTGCATACATTGCAATCGTGATTATTCATGTTCTAAAACTGCTACATACGAACCTCATCAAGCACTTGAAGGTTTGTAGTGTATATTGTTAGTCTATGCTATCTTTAGTTTAATTTCTTCAGAAAAATATTTTAAATAACAACCAAATGATAAGAAAATGTGATGCTCAGTTTTGCTCATATCAAAAAGTCACATAAATTTGTGTTGCAAAATAAACATGACAAAATATCAAAAAATATTACAACCATTAAAATAGGCCCATTTATATTTGAGTACTTGTACTTGATATGTCAGTACTTGATGTATTAAGTACTTTGTACATAAGTGAGTACTTGAACTGTACTTGTACTTGATATTTATTTTGGGTACTTGATGTACTTGAGTACTTGATCAACTGTACTTGACCACAACCCTGGTTGTTGTTCCAGTCGAGGAAGTCCCACAGCGTCGTCATCCCTTCGTCGCGCCGTACGTTCACGCAACCCTCGTATGCCGCGGCGGAGATACCTTCGCGTTTTAGGTGGCTGTAGAAAGCCTCCCGTGGCGGCCGTTCGGTGTCGTCTAGTTTCCGCAGTTCGTCGAGGTAATCGTAGGGAAAGTGTCCCTTCGACACTTCGCAGCCGTAGGCCTTCAGAAACTTATCGTAGCTAAAACCAGGAGCTATGTAGTTGGTGATGTCCAGGAACTTGAGCGTCGCCGTCGTTAGACATATGACGTTGTTCTGACGTTTGATCGTAAAGGCCGACGATATGTTCTATCCTTCGGTCATGAACAGGGGAGTGACATACTTTTTGACGACGTTCAGGTCGTACTTGCCCGAGTTGAAGCCAAGGATAGGGAGCTGGCGTAGATAGGCCCACAGGCGGTCAGCGAGTACGGCGTACGGGTTCTTTTCCGACGTCGCCGCTGCCTGAATCTCTTGACACTTTAGTTGCCATACGTCTTCGAGCGCGGCAATCTCTTCGAAGGTAGAGTCGTACGACGGTCGCAGAGCCGCGCATGCAGATTCGCCCACGGCCTCGAGGGCGACGATCAGGCGCTTTGCGAGCTCGTTCGAATCCCCGGTCGTGATGAAGCATTGTGCCGTCTCGTGGCCGGGGACGTTCGTGGCGATACTCACACTGAGTTGCTCGTGTCGGGCTATCCACCGGCATTCGGCGCTGTCCGCCGGTAGGTCACGACTGTCGAAGTAGCACTCGAAGTCGAATGTCGCCCTGTACAGATAGTAGCACAACGGTTCGTCCACGTAGATACCCTCATCCTCCAACTGTTGAAACACGGACGGCGTCGGGTGGTATACACCGCCGGGGAAGACGTGGCGAACGCCACCCTCGCACGTCGCTTCGTGACGCCGGAAGTAATAGGCACTTCGCCACAGCGATTCATCGCACTTACTGCACAGGTACGTGTGACAGAACATCGAGACATCGCGTATATACGAATAGTGTGTGCCGTACTAGTTCACGTTCGTGGTAGTGGGGTACCGGTAGAGGGAACGCCGGATCAATTCGGCGGATGTTTTCCCGGGCTCCTCCTCCGTCAGTCGATACCCGACCACGTTGGTTTTAATGAACGTCTCCACCCGATCGAGTTCGTTCAGAGGAACGCCGGCGAACGCGTAGGGACTCACCCCGGTGCTGCTGGTGCTCCTGCTGTAGTCGGCGTAGAGCTTTAAGGCTGGGGCCGTCAAATGGGTTACGGCCTCGTTACCGCCTCGATGAAGCACCAGACAGCGGAACAGGCACAAGTTATCGGTATGTGTCTTCTGTGTCGATCTTTCGCTAGAGCGACGACTTCCTTGTTGGTGCGGAGGTAGGCGGGGAGTTGCACTTCGAGACAGCCGATAGGATGGTGGATTATGGCGTTGATGAAGTAGGTAACGTTAGTCACCAATTCAGCAGTCCACTCCGAGTCGGGTCTCTGCGCTATAACGTACTGAAAGACGTCGGGTTGTCGGACGCCTTGGAGGAACCGTTCGAAAAGCGAGCTATCGGTGGTGAGAGCGGGCGATTCGAGGTAGCGACCGCAGCAGTTACACGACGAATGAAAGTACCTGTAACGACCCGTCTCCTTGTGTCGGAGAATAAACCCAAAACTTAGGTTGATTTTGAACGCTCGAGTCTGCTCCTCGAACATTAGTCGTAGTCGGGGGTTGAGCGTGCCCGTGTCCAAGCCGGTCGGTTGATAGTTATATCTCGACTGGACAGGACCGCGCGATGTAGTCGTGCTTATACTCGACCAGTGCCCGTGAACGACACGCTGTAGACCGTCCGACACCGCACCATTGCCAGATTGCGGCGTCTAACGAAGCCTCCTCGTCGTCGACGACGGGGATGTTGGTGGTGTCCTTTTTCACTGCAGCTCTTCGAGTTTCTCAAATGTTTCAACATATTATAACGATAGGCGTACGATTTACCGCATTTCGGGTATTTGCAGCCATCCCGAGTTTCGCTACCGCAGTTCTTTAAATATTTCGTTACGCCGATACGAAAGGCGTAAGCCCGATGGCAATTCGAGCATTTGTGCGGCTTATTATTGCACGAGTGCCCCTCCAGACGATCGACGGTGCGACCGCATACGGGACAAACAGGCATCGTTGGTAGGTAGGTGTCTGCTGGTGACCGGTAGGTGGTAGCACTGACTCTCTGCGGAGTGTACGCGCGTCCGTCCTAGTCAACGCCGAAACCATATTAAATACGGCGGAGCCCCGACACCGTCTGTAAACGGATGGTAAGAATCATAACCGTTGCCATTAGGTGGCGACGAATAAATACCGACTACGATTTGGAAATTTATTAAAAGGACGACGACGCTAGCCATCGATTTCGAAGTTATTAGTATTATTAAACAACGTAGAGGATTTGTTTCCGCTAAGTGGGGTCTTATTAATGACAGGCTGTGACCTAGTTACACGGCTCGTTGTAGGCAGTGCGCCATCAGGTACGAAGTACGGTCGTATGTACGTGAGGAGGAACGCTTCTAGGGCTAAAAAAATAATATCGGCTAACCGGGAAAACAAGCGTTTTATTTTTCGCTAGCTAGAACGCGATTCGTGCTCTAGAGTGGGATTGTAAAATACGTGTTTGTTTCCCTGGGATATTAAACTCGTGTTTCAGGGGAAAGGGTGTTTATTTCTTTGTTTGTTTGTTTGTTTGTTTTTATAATAGTAGACAAGATTGTTCATACGTTTTCAACATTTTATTAAGCATCGTTGAAAGAGTGATACACTAACGACTATAACAATGCTACATGATTCGTAATGCTTTATGCTGCCACCTACAGAGAATACAAGGGCTAAATTAAAGTTCGTTATAGCGGTATCCACCAGCATGTTGGCTGCGACTAATGTTCCGTACCTACAAAGAATACATAAACAAGGCAGGTGCGACTAATGTTTTGGGTCCCGAGAGAACCTCTTACAACAAATCTTCAACTATTAACGTCAATCACCGAGGCAGGCTCTTCTCAACAGGTAGGCCTCCACCGCAGACTCCAGCATCGCATTGTCGAAGCAGAAAGTCTAGTCGATGCCTAGCAACCAGTCAGCCACCTGTTTCACGAGGGCCATTTCCGAGCATCGATCCGGACTGGGCGCGCATTGGTCGTGTAGCACGAATATCAGTCTGGCGGCGCAAGGCACGAGCGAACGATGTAGGTACGTATCAAGCACGGACTGGAAAACTGATTGCATATTCCACCCACTTCCTCGTACATCCGGCGATAGCGTCGCCTGGGTTTTCCGCCGCGATACCAATACATTTGTACGATGGGACACCCTTCCTCGGATGGACACTCACCGCTGAAGTGCCGCGCGCGATCCAATGCCGTTTCCCCGACCACTTCGGCGAAGGCGTTCAGAAGGCACATTTCTCGCCCCACGGATGTTGTTATGAGGGACCCCTGCAGATGGGGGTCGTAAGTCTGCGGCGACGGCGGCGGTGCTTCGACCACGGCTCGTTGTGGTGGTTGGGTTCCCCACGATCAGCGACGGTAGGTCGTCCCACGATATAGAGACGATCTCCATCGGCGCCGAATCGCCGTACGCGGGCACGGGGAATAGGGTCGCGTACGTTGGCGGTACCTGCGGCGACTACGTCGAAGCCGAAGAATCGTTGTACGAAGGCAGGCGGTGTACGTTCGCGTGCGTCGGCGGTTTATAGTCGACCTCCAATAACGGCCATGGAGTGGCGGCTTATACTCTACTTTCACGAGCTTCTCGGCCGGGGCCTCGTCGCCTTTGTTCGCTATCCTCAAGGCGTCGGCGATGGCGACGGCGACGGCGTTGTACTCTACTTTCACGCGCTTCTCCATAGCCGGTCCCTCCTCCTCCTTGTGCGCTGCCCTCAAAGCGTCGCCAATTCTACCGTCGAGTACACAATCCCGGCAGTCAACGTCCTACAGCACAACAAGCGAAGCGTTAGTCATTCATAGATGTGGCCTTCGTCGGTACGGTCCTGGAAGTCTCCCTGCGAAAGACCATATGGGGTGATATGGTGACGTACGCTGTCCCGAAGCTTCGAATACGTTTATGTATTCGGTGATGGTGGTCGGTTGACATCCAGTGACTGCGGTCGGGTGCCAGGTTCGTCTACGTCGCTGTCGCTGATGGCCGCAGGCGTGTAGTAGTTCGGTGTTTTCAACATGATGTTGACCATGGTGTCGTCGTGATACGAATGACGGGCCGATTGATAAAACACCGCGCTTACATAGTTAGTAAATGTGCCGAAAAGTCACGTGGACGTGCAGAAAGATCACGAAGGTCATTATAGTGTCGCGCAATTTTTCGGGGCAATATAGGCGGCGTCGTACGAGACGAGTTCCGACATGGCGTTCTCGAATAGAGTGAGCCAAATTTCGTGAACGGTCTTCGGGCCGACTTCCTTTACCATCGCGCGAACCGAAAAAAAGTTTTTCGGTTTAGCTTGTATGCCGTGGTATAAACACATCATAGAGCCGGCCCTGGATCGCTGAACTTTACGCCGACAATGCGTACACTTTGCGAACGTACATTTCGAAAGCCATTTCGATCCTGACAGGCGTAGATACCTTATACAACCCGTCGTCCGCCTCTATGAGTTCTTTCAAACTCACCGATATCGGGTCGTAGAGCGGCACGGTGTCGGCCGCCACGACAGGGACCTCCTGTTCGGCATCGATGGGTGCCGATGTGACCGGCGGCAGTGCTGCATCGGCGGCGGCGTGACGGCAACAGCGGGTACCGTATCAGGCGGCGCTGCGGCGGCGGCGACGACGGTGGCAGCGGCGGTGACGGCAATAGCGGGTACCGTATTAGGCGGCGGCGCTCGTGAATTAAAATAGTTTCCCGCCAAAACTAGCACAGCGCCACCTAGTGGATAGATCGTGAACTAAAAAAGCGCCACCTGGCGAATTTTGTAAACTAAAATAGGTTGACCCGCAGCGCCCCCTAACGGATTTTTTTGGAACTAAGATAGTTTGACCAGTAGCGCCCTAGTGGATTTTTTTGAACTAAAATAGGTTGACCCGCAGCGCCCCCACCGGAATTTTTGGGGACTAACTATGCAAGTGGTGCCACCTAACGGACAAGTTGTAAACTAAATGTTCGAGTACTGCCCAATTTCGTGCGTCTTTGTTTGACTATTAGCGCCCCCTGGCGGAATTATTTTAAACTAAATTTCCCCTGGCGGATAGGTCGTGAACTACAAGTGGTGCCATCTGGCGGATAAGTTGTCAAGTAACTGTTCGAGTACTACAAATATTCGTGAGTGAAACTAAATGTAGGAGTACTGCAAATATTCGTGTCTCTTGCACGCTTGCGTGCAATGGAGCCCCCTGACGGATAGCTCAGGAACTACAAACATCATCCCCTAGTGGATAAGTGAGCGAACCACATATGAGTACTGCAAATATTCGTGTCTGTTGTTTTTTCTCGTCCATAAACTCCTGGTGGATATATCATCATCAACTGAAAGGACCCCTGTTAGATAAATGGTGAACTAAATAACTACTCTGCTGTCCGCGCTTGTGTACATTCTACTCAGCAGTCCGTGCTTTTGAATTTTCTACAATCCGTGATCTTTCTTCACGCCCACGTGACTTTTCGGCACATTTACTAACTACGTAAGCGCGGTGTTTTATCAATCGGCCCGTCATTCGTATCACGACGACACCATGGTCAACATCATTTTGAAAACACCGAACTACTACACGCCTGCGGCCTTCAGCGACAGCGACGTAGACGAACCGTGTTGCCGACCGTTCGAAGCATCTGGCACCCGACCGCAGTCACTGGATGTCAACCGACCACCATCACCGTTGTACCGCGATAGAGCCAACCTCAAAACACCCAACTACCATGCGCCTGCAGCCTTCAGCGACAGCGACGTAGACGAATCAACTAGCCGACCGTTCGAAGCATCTACCAGCCGTCCACATTCAGCGTCTGTCAATCAACCAGTCGTTGCGTCAAGCCTCTACGCACCGCAACCGTGTTCAACGACCAGTCCAACGACCAGTTTGACGACCAGTTCGACGATCAAACCAATTTCGTCTCTGTCATCAGCTCCGGTAATCAACCCAACCATCAACCTGACATCGTCACCTCCGACGAAGCGTCAGAAGCTGTTGTCTCGTCATACTTGCAGTATGTGTGGCAGTACCTTCAAGTATAAAGGGAATCGGCCCGCTCATGTGAAACAGGGCTGCTGTCAAAGGAAGCAAAATAAACAGCGGCGACGTAAAGAACAACTTGAAGAAAAGCTTGAAGAACAACTTGAAGAGATAACAGTAAGCTTCAATTTTTCATAGTGTTCAAATGGTATTCATGCTATTTTGTTAGAACATTTTCAAAAGAACATAATATTATATTTTTTCTTATACATACCAGTTGACCATTCGTTACTAAGCTCATCTCGTTACTGTTTCAGAGTCAAGAAAAGGAGTGCATCGCTGCTGCTGACAGTGTTTCAACTACCTCTGTGCCACGAAAACGTCGACGGTCACCGTCATCTTCACCATCACCATCTGTCAACCGATCATACATCATGTGCATGAACTTTGAACAACTAGTTGGAGAAAGACTGTTTGAATGTTTTTGTTAGACACAGGTGTGAAGCTATCCGACGTGACAGTCGAACAGTTGTGTAATATCAATACTTGGTTGCAAGAATCTGTTTCGAAACAGTGGCGAAACACTATGAAACATATGGTTCTGGCAGTAATGGAGGGTGACCTGTAAAGAACTTTCTTTTGTCTTGTACACGATTACACTTTTGCAAGACTCTGTATCAATGTCTCTGGTTCTTTTAGTTATGGAGCGTGACATGTAAATACGTTTGTGTTGTTCACGAATAAACTGTGCAAACCTCATCTTGTGTCTTTTTCATAGTGTAATGCAAAGCGTGTGTTGGGAACCTTACTAATAGTCTTACACTATATAGATACATACATAGAGATATACATAGATACATACATAGAGATATGCCACGAGACTATGGATGACACATCACACGAGACTACGGATGACACATCACACGAGACTATGGCCGAGATATGTCACGAGACTTCGGATGACACGTCACACGAGAGTACCGACGAGACAAGAGACGAGACTATGGCTGAGATATGTCACAAGACTTCGGATGACACGTCACACGAGAGTACGGATGATACATCACACGAGACTTCGGATGACACATCACACGAGAGTACCGACGAGACAAGAGACAAGACTATGACCGAGATATGTCACGAGACTACGGATGACACGAGACTACGGATGACACGTCACACGAGAGTATCGACGAGACAAGAGACGAGACTATGACCGAGATATGTCACGAGACTACGGATGACACATCACACGAGACTATGGCCGAGATATGTCACGAGACTTCGGATGACATGTCACACGAGAGTACGGATGATACATCACACGAGACTTCGGATGACACATCACACGAGAGTACCGACGAGACAAGAGACGAGACTATGACCGAGATATGTCACAAGACTACGGATGACACATCACACGAGACTATGGCCGAGATATGTCACGAGACTTCGGATGACACGTCACACGAGAGTACCGACGAGACAAGAGACGAAACTATGACCGAGATATGTCACGAGACTACGGATGACACATCACACGAGACTTCGGATGAAACGTCACACGAGACTACGGATGACACGAGACTACGGATGGCACATAAGAATAGACGAGTTACAGCGTGAGATTCCTTCAAAAAGATGGAATTCCAGGCAATTCGACGTGTTATCACGTAAGATTCCGTCAAAAATATGGAATTCCAGGCAATTCGACGTGTTATCGCGTAAGATTCCGTCAAAAAGATGGAATTCCATCAGAATAGACGGGTTACAGCGTGAGATTCCGTCAAAAAGATGGAATTCCAGGCAATTCGACGTGTTATCACGTAAGATTCCGTAAAAAATATGGAATTCCAGGCAATTCGACGTGTTATCGCGTAAGATTCCGTCAAAAAGATGGAATTCCATCAGAATAGACGGGTTACAGCGTGAGATTCCGTCAAAAAGATGGAATTCCAGGCAATTCGACGTGTTATCACGTAAGATTCCGTCAAAAATATGGAATTCCAGGCAATTCGACGTGTTATCGCGTAAGATTCCGTCAAAAAGATGGAATTCCATCAGAATAGACGGTTTATCGGTATAAAACGAGTTGTACAAACCAAACTTAGACCGACGTGTTCCAAGAGCCATTCCGTTCTTTACATTTGAACAGTAAACACGTACATTATGAGCTTATGGACTCGTCTACCAGCTGCCAACAAGCCTACACCAGTATCACGGGCGGCCTTCCAGTGCCCCGATTGCAAGAGACATTTCACACGGAAAGATAGCTGGAAACAACACATTGCCCACAAGCGCTGTAGGCCATCGACAAACACTACGACGACAAGCACTACATTGTTCAATTCACTTGAACCGGCGCCTACTTCGACATCTGTGTCTTTGATCCCAACAACAAACTCGACATTCTCGTTTCCATCTCAGGCGCCTACTACGACACATGTGCCTCTGGCCTCAGCGACAAACTCGACATTCCAGTCTCCATCTCAGGTGACTATGGAGTATACAAAGAAGATGGCGCTGGTCGATCCACGTATTTTGGAAAACATTCAACCACAACGTCCTTCTCCGGCTAATCCTATCGAAAGGGTTTTGCAACGACTCGACAATGAAATGCTAGACATATTAGAACGAAGCGATATATACGAGAGGGAAAAGGTTGTGTTGTATAACCAGGTATTGAGTCGATACAACGATCTTTCCGACAAACGTATGCAAGAACCCGTGCGTGTGGTCGTCGAAAAAATTCCCAGTGAAGAGAAAAACAAAGTACAACCTGCTAACGAAAATGAAGTCGTCGAAAAGGAGAGCATCGAAAACGAAATCATCGACAGCGTTCCAAAAACTATGAAGCAGAAAGCACGGCGACTCATCGATAAAATGAAAGGTGCCGTAAGTTGGAACGATCGTGACGAGATGATGTACAGAAACAAGGCGGTTCCCGGAAGTAATATCGTGGACCTTGTGAATGACGTGTTGAGAAAACGGAAGTCGTTTGAACCGGTGGGATGGGAAACCTTTGCTCGTGGTCTCAAGGACGTCAACACGCCAATGGATTTAGTTGGGAACTCAGATCGTTGGATTTACATGCAGACAACATCAGTGGACGATGACATATCAAAGGAAACCAGCATTCCGTTTGACAGTGGTCATCGTCGACATCGTAGACGACCTGCAACACCTTTGCAAATCACACGTTGGGAACCTTATTAGCATTACCGATTTGGAATCTACAGGAACAGTGCGCAAGAGATATCATATGTGAAATATTCAAATAAAAATCGTGTTTATGCTAAGGATGAGTGTGTTTGTTTTTCGTTTTCATAGTCACGTGACTTCCCTTAGCACAAAATATGTGCGCGTTCATGAGATAGGCGACATCCGACACCACTCAACGGACACCAATGTAATTAGTCAGAGTATTACCATCTACCGAACATGATAGTTAACCTCGCGAAAATTTAATGTTTTGTCCCTCTGGGACAAAAACATAATATTTTCGCGAGGTTAACCCCAACTTTTTTTCTCTAGCTAACCTAATTAGCTATTTTTAACCGCTAGATGGCGCCACCATGTGACGTAGTACTCCGATTATCCGTTAGGGTGCGCTACGGCGGAAGTGACGTCGTACCGGAAGTCACTTGACTGTCATGGCAGCCTCTACTAGGGACGGAAGTGACGTCGCACCGGAAGTTATTTGAATGTCATGGCGACCTGACATGGCGGCCTCTACGCTTCCGCTATTCCCAACGAATATGTGTGTCAACGAATAGAAAACTGGATGGATGGTAATACTCTGACTAAGTACATTGGTGTCCGTTGAGTGGTGTCGGATGTCGCCTATCTCATGAACGCGCACAGTTTTTGTACTAAGGGAAGTCACGTGACTATGAAAACGAAAAACAAACACACTCATCCATAGCATAAACACGATTTTTATTTGAATATTTCACATATGATATCTCTTGCGCACTGTTCCTGTAGATTCCAAATCGGTAATGCTAATAAGGTTCCCAACGTGTGATTTGCAAAGGTGTCGCCGAATGAGCTGCGCGCCGCGACGACGCAGGTCGTCTACGATGTCGACGACGACCACTGTCAAACGGAATGCTGGTTTCCTTTGATATGTCATCGTCCACTGATGTTGTCTGCATGTAAATCCAACGATCTGAGTTCCCAACTAAATCCATTGGCGTGTTGACGTCCTTGAGACCACGAGCAAAGGTTTCCCATCCCACCGGTTCAAACGACTTCCGTTTTCTCAACACGTCATTCACAAGGTCCACGATATTACTTCCGGGAACCGCCTTGTTTCTGTACATCATCTCGCCACGATCGTTCCAACTTACGGCACCTTTCATTTTATCGATGAGTCGCCGTGCTTTCTGCTTCATAGTTTTTGGAACGCTGTCGATGATTTCGTTTTCGATGCTCTCCTTTTCGACGACTTCATTTTCGTTAGCAGGTTGTACTTTGTTTTTCTCTTCACTGGAAATTTTTTCGACGACCACACGCACGGGTTCTTGCATACGTTTGTCGGAAAGATCGTTGTATCGACTCAATACCTGGTTATACAACACAACCTTTTCCCTCTCGTATATATCGCTTCGTTCTAATATGTCTAGCATTTCATTGTTGAGTCGTTGCAAAACCCTTTCGATAGGATTAGCCGGAGAAGGACGTTGTGGTTGAATGTTTTCTTTGTATACTCCATGGTCACCTGAGATGGAGACTGGAATGTCGAGTTTGTCGCTGAGGCCAGAGGCACATGTGTCGTAATAGGCGCCTGAGATGGAAACGAGAATGTCGAGTTTGTTGTTGGGATCAAAGACACAGATGTCGAAGTAGGCGCCGGTTCAAGTGAATTGAACAATGTAGTGCTTGTCGTCGTAGTGTTTGTCGATGGCCTACAGCGCTTGTGGGCAATGTGTTGTTTCCAGCTAACTTTCCGTGTGAAATGTCTCTTGCAATCGGGGCACTGGAAGGCCGCCCGTGATACTGGTGTAGGTTTGTTGGCAGCTGGTAGGCGAATCCATAAGCTCATAATGTACGTGTTTACTCTTCAAATGTAAAGAACGGAATGGCTCTTGGAACACGTCGGTCTAAGTTTGGTTTGTACAACTCGTTTTATACCGATAAACCGTCTATTCTGATGGAATTCCATATTTTTGACGGAATCTTACGTGATAACACGTCGAATTGCCTGGAATTCCATATTTTTGACGGAATCTTACGTGATAACACGTCGAATTGCCTGGAATTCCATCTTTTTGACGGAATCTCACGCTGTAACCCGTCTATTCTGATGGAATTCCATCTTTTTGACGGAATCTTACGCGATAACACGTCGAATTGCCTGGAATTCCATATTTTTGACGGAATCTTACGTGATAACACGTCGAATTGCCTGGAATTCCATCTTTTTGACGGAATCTCACGCTGTAACCCGTCTATTCTCATGGAATTCCATCTTTTTGACGGAATCTTACGCGATAACACGTCGAATTGCCTGGAATTCCATATTTTTGACGGAATCTTACGTGATAACACGTCGAATTGCCTGGAATTCCATCTTTTTGACGGAATATCACGCTGTAACCCGTCTATTCTGATGGAATTCCATCTTTTTGACGGAATCTTACACGATAACACGTCGAATTGCCTGGAATTCCATATTTTTTACGGAATCTTACGTGATAACACGTCGAATTGCCTGGAATTCCATCTTTTTGACGGAATCTCACGCTGTAACCCGTCTATTCTGATGGAATTCCATCTTTTTGACGGAATTTTTACGCGATAACACGTCGAATTGCCTGGAATTCCATATTTTTGACAGAATCTTACGTGATAACACGTCGAATTGCCTGGAATTCCATTTTTTTGACGGAATCTCACGCTGTAACCCGTCTATTCTGATGGAATTCCATCTTTTTGTCGGAATCTTACGCGATAACACGTCGAATTGCCTGGAATTCCATATTTTTGACGGAATCTTACGCGATAACACGTCGAGTTGCCTGGAATTCCATATTTTTGACGGAATCTTACGTGATAACACGTCGAATTGCCTGGAATTCCATCTTTTTGACGGAATCTCACGCTGTAACCCGTTTATTCTGATGGAATTCCATCTTTTTGACGGAATCTTACGCGATAACACGTCGAATTGCCTGGAATTCCATATTTTTTGACGGAATCTTACATGATAACACGTCGAATTGCCTGGAATTCAATCTTTTTGACGGAATCTCACGCTGTAACCCGTCTATTCTGATGGAATTCCATCTTTTTGACGGAATCTTACGCGATAACACGTCGAATTGCCTGGAATTCCATATTTTTACGGAATCTTACGTGATAACACGTCGAATTGCCTGGAATACCATCTTTTTGACGGAATCTCACGCTGTAACCCGTCTATTCTGATGGAATTCCATCTTTTTGACGGAATCTCACGCTGTAACCCGTCTATTCTGATGGAATTCCATCTTTTTGACGGAATCTTACGCGATAACACGTCGAATTGCCTGGAATTCCATATTTTTGACGGAATCTTACGTGATAACACGTCGAATTGCCTGGAATTCCATCTTTTTGACAGAATCTCACGTTGTAACCCGTCTATTCTGATGGAATTCCATCTTTTTGACGGAATCTTACGCGATAACACGTCGAATTGCCTGGAATTCCATATTTTTGACGGAATCGTACGTGATAACACGTCGAATTGCCTGGAATTCCATCTTTTTGACGGAATCTCACGCTGTAACCCGTCTATTCTGATGGAATTCCATCTTTTTGACGGAATCTCACGCTGTAACCCGTCTATTCTGATGGAATTCCATCTTTTTGACGGAATCTTACGCGATAACACGTCGAATTGCCTGGAATTCCATATTTTTGACGGAATCTTACGTGATAACACGTCGAATTGCCTGGAATTCCATCTTTTTGACGGAATCTCACGTTGTAACCCGTCTATTCTGATGGAATTCCATCTTTTTGACGGAATCTTACGCGATAACACGTAGAATTGCCTGGAATTCCATATTTTTGACGGAATCTTACGTGATAACACGTCGAATTGCCTGGAATTCCATCTTTTTGACGGAATCTCACGCTGTAACCCGTCTATTCTGATGGAATTCCATCTTTTTGACGGAATCTTACGCGATAACACGTCGAATTGCCTGGAATTCCATATTTTTGACGGAATCTTACGTGATAACACGTCGAATTGCCTGGAATTCCATATTTTTGACGGAATCTTACGTGATAACACGTCGAATTGCCTGGAATTCCATCTTTTTGACGGAATCTCACGCTGTAACCCGTCTATTCTGATGGAATTCCATCTTTTTGACGGAATCTTACACGATAACACGTCGAATTGCCTGGAATTCCATATTTTTTACGGAATCTTACGTGATAACACGTCGAATTGCCTGGAATTCCATCTTTTTGACGGAATCTCACGCTGTAACCCGTCTATTCTGATGGAATTCCATCTTTTTGACGGAATCTTACGCGATAACACGTCGAATTGCCTGGAATTCCATATTTTTGACAGAATCTTACGTGATAACACGTCGAATTGCCTGGAATTCCATTTTTTTTACGGAATCTCACGCTGTAACCCGTCTATTCTGATGGAATTCCATCTTTTTGTCGGAATCTTACGCGATAACACGTCGAATTGCCTGGAATTCCATATTTTTGACGGAATCTTACGTGATAACACGTCGAATTGCCTGGAATTCCATCTTTTTGACGGAATCTCACGCTGTAACCCGTCTATTCTGATGGAATTCCATCTTTTTGACGGAATCTTACGCGATAACACGTCGAATTGCCTGGAATTCCATATTTTTGACGGAATCTTACGTGATAACACGTCGAATTGCCTGGAATTCCATCTTTTTGACGGAATCTCACGCTGTAACCCGTCTATTCTGATGGAATTCCATCTTTTTGACGGAATCTTACGCGATAACACGTCGAATTGCCTGGAATTCCATCTTTTTGACGGAATCTCACGCTGTAACCCGTCTATTCTGATGGAATTCCATCTTTTTGACGGAATCTTACGCGATAACACGTCGAATTGCCTGGAATTCCATATTTTTGACGGAATCTTACGTGATAACACGTCGAATTGCCTGGAATTCCATCTTTTTGACGGAATCTCACGCTGTAACCCGTCTATTCTGATGGAATTCCATCTTTTTGACGGAATCTTACGCGATAACACGTCGAATTGCCTGGAATTCCATATTTTTGACGGAATCTTACGTGATAACACGTCGAATTGCCTGGAATTCCATCTTTTTGACGGAATCTCACGCTGTAACCCGTCTATTCTGATGGAATTCCATCTTTTTGACGGAATCTTACGCGATAACACGTCGAATTGCCTGGAATTCCATATTTTTGACGGAATCTTACGTGATAACACGACGAATTGCCTGGAATTCCATCTTTTTGACGGAATCTCACGCTGTAACTCGTCTATTCCGATGTGCCATCCGTAGTCTCGTGTCATCCGTAGTCTCGTGTGACGTTTCATCCGAAGTCTCGTGTGATGTGTCATCCATAGTCTCGTGACATATCTCGGTCATAGTTTCGTCTCTTTTCTCGTCGGTACTCTCGTGTGACGTGTCATCCGAAGTCTCGTGACATATCTCGGCCATACTCTCGTGTGATGTGTCATCCGTAGTCTTGTGACATATCTCGGTCATAGTCTCGTCTCTTGTCTCGTCGGTACTCTCGTGTGATGTGTCATCCGAAGTCTCGTGTGATGTATCATCCGTACTCTCGTGTGACATGTCATCCGAAGTCTCGTGACATATCTCGGCCATAGTCTCGTGTGATGTGTCATCCGTAGTCTCGTGACATATCTCGGTCATAGTCTCGTCTCTTGTCTCGTCGGTACTCTCGTGTGACGTGTGATCCGTAGTCTCGTGTGATCCGTAGTCTCGTGACATATCTCAGCCATAGTCTCGTCTCTTGTCTCGTCGGTAATCTCGTGTGACGTGTCATCCGAAGTCTCATGACATATCTCGGCCATAGTCTCGTGTGATGTGTCATCCGTAGTCTCGTGTGATGTGTCATCCATAGTCTCGTGGCATATCTCTATGTATGTATCTATGTATATCTCTATGTATGTATCTATATAGTGTAAGACTATTAGTAAGGTTCCCAACACACGCTTTGCATTACACTATGAAAAAGACACAAGATGAGGTTTGCACAGTTTATTCGTGAACAACACAAACGTATTTACATGTCACGCTCCATAACTAAAAGAACCAGAGATATTGATACAGAGTCTTGCAAAAGTGTAATCGTGTACAAGACAAAAGAAAGTTCTTTACAGGTCACCCTCCATTACTGCCAGAACCATATGTTTCATAGTGTTTCGCCACTGTTTGGAAACAGATTCATGCAACCAAGTATTGATATTACACAACTGTTCGACTGTCACGTCGGATAGCTTCACACCTGTGTCTAACAAAAACATTCAAACAGTCTTTCACCAACTAGTTGTTCAAAGTTCATGCACATGATGTATGATCGGTTGACAGATGGTGATGGTGAAGATGACGGTGACCGTCGACGTTTTCGTGGCACAGAGGTAGTTGAAACACTGTCAGCAGCAGCGATGCACTCCTTTTCTTGACGCTGAAACAGTAACGAGATGAGCTTAGTAATGAATGGTCAACTGGTATGTATAAGAAAAAATATAATATTATGTTCTTTTGAAAATGTTCTAACAAAATAGCATGAATACCATTTGAACACTATGAAAAATTGAAGCTTACTGTTATCTCTTCAAGTTGTTCTTCAAGCTGTTCTTCAAGTTGTTCTTTACGTCGCCGCTGTTTATCTTGCTTCCTTTGACAGCAGCCCTGTTTCACATGAGCGGGCCGATTCCCTTTATACTTGAAGGTACTGCCACACATACAGCAAGTATAACGAGACAACAGCTTCTGACGCTTCGTCGGAGGTGACGATGTCAGGTTGATGGTTGGGTTGATTACCGGAGCTAATGACAGAGACGAAATTGGTTTGATCGTCGAACTGGTCGTCAAACTGGTCGTTGAAAACGGTTGCGGTGCGTAGAGGCTTGAGGCAACGACTGGTTGACTGACAGACGCTGAATGTGGACGGCTGGTAGATGCTTCGAACGGTCGGCTAGTTGGATCGTCTACGTCGCTGTCGCTGAAGGCTGCAGGCGCATGGTAGTTGGGTGTTTTGAGGTTGGCTCTATCGCGGTACAACGGTGATGGTGGTCGGTTGACATCCAGTGACTGCGGTCGGGTGCCAGATGCTTCGAACGGTCGGCAACACGGTTCGTCTACGTCGCTGTCGCTGAAGGCCGCAGGCGTGTAGTAGTTCGGTGTTTTCAGCATGATGTTGACCATGGTGTCGTCGTGATACGAATGACGGGCCGATTGATAAAACACCGAGCTTATATAGTTAGTAAATGTGCCGAAAAGTCACGTGGGCGTGCCGAAAGATCACGGATTGTAGAAAATTCAAAAGCACGGATTGCTGAGTAGAATGTACACAAGCGCAGACTGCAGAGTAGTTATTTAGTTCACCATTTATCTAACAGGGGTCCTTTCAGTTGATGATGATATATTCACCAGGAGTTTATGGACGAGAAAAAACAACAGACACGAATATTTGCAGTACTCATATGTGGTTCGCTCATTTGTCCACTAGGGGACGATGTTTGTAGTTCCTGAGCTATCCGTCAGAGGGCTCCATTGCACGCAAGCGTGCAAGAGACACGAATATTTGCAGTACTCCTACATTTAGTTTCACTCACGAATATTTGCAGTACTCGAACACTTACTTCACAACTTATCCGCCAGGTGGCACCACTTGTAGTTCACGACCTATCCGCCAGGGAAATTTAGTTCAAAAAATTTCCGCCAGGGGGCGCTAATGGTCAAACCAAGACGCACGGAATTGAGCAGTACTCGAACATTTAGTTTACAACGTGTTCGTTTAGGTGGCACCACTTGCATAGTTAGTCCCCAAAAAATCCGCTGGGGGCGCTGCGGGTCAACCTATTTTAAGTTCACAAAAAAATCCATTAGGGGCGCTACTGTTCAAACTATCTTAGTTCCCCAAAAAACGCTAGGAGGCGCTGCGGGTCAACCTATTTTAGTTTCAAAAAATTCACCAGGTCGCCCTTTTCCCCCCCGATCTATCCGCTAGGTGGCGCTGTGGTAGTTTTCCGGGACGTTTAGTTCACCAACTATCCGGTAGGGGGCGCTATTTTAATTCATCAACTATCCGGTAGGCGCTACACGAGACATTGACATTCATCCGGGTACTTGACATTGACCTTTGACCTTGATCTACATCCGGGTACTTGACATTGACCTTTGACCTTGACCTACATCCGGGCACTTGATTTTGACCTTGACCTACATCCGGGTACTTTCCTCTTCCTCCAATCCGAATCCAACCATGCGCGGTACTTAACCTCTATTACTACTAACACCTTTGCTGAACGGATATAGCCGAGCAGAACTGTTGAACCCCGAACGAATTTCGAAAATCTCTTAATTTACGAACCATCTCATTGGGCCAGGTAGATCACATGCAAAATTTCAGCCCGATACATACAAAACTGACGGAGATGTGGGTGCGCATACAAACAAAGAACAAACTGTTATATAATAATTATATAAGTTATAACGATAGACACAGAAACATTAACTGTGTCTAGACTATCCAGCCAGGAAATATAATTAACTTGAGATATCCACAGTCACTGATCCGTACAAATAGCTGCGTCCGTCCTCTGTGTCCATCCCCAGCAAGATCGAGCTGTTTACTAATGGTATTTTAATTTACCCTGCACCTTGCAAATAACACACATTTCACATTATGCAATATACTAACTACCACTTAATGACCTCTACCCTGGGTATCACTAGCAATGATAACTGAACTTTTCTAGCAATTACAAATTAACCAATTCCCTCAAACTAGCAATTACCAATCAAATAGTTATTGTTATACAAGCTATTTGTGACAGGATCTTACAACGTGTCATTCTCTTTCAGAACTCGTACTGCTCCACCGGTACGCGAGTAGTATAGAGGATATGTACTGTCTCAAAACCCTACTTATAAAAAACTTTTTAATGACCACTACACGTTTTCGGGCATCTACTTATAAAAAAAGGATCAAAGACTTTTTTGACACTAATCGTTTTCGAGAACCTACTTATAAAAAACGTGATTGATTACCCTGGTAATTTGATACTAATTGGATACCTACTTATAAAAAACGTGATTGATTACCCCGAGATGCCACCTAGCGGTGAGCGCAGATACCCTTTTAGTTCATCCCCTAGCGATCAACGCCGTACTTAGCGCGTGCTGACGTAAGCAATAATGCGTTTATCGCGCGAATATATAACCAAGATAAAACCACTGTATAAACGTCGACGACGGATTAGCTCTCCTGGGAGAGTGTTCGACTAGGGATCGAAAGATTCCCGGTCCGAGTCCGTTCGTCGACCCTTTTTAGATTCGTTGTATGTGAGATGCCACCTAACGGTGATTACAGAGATCCTATAATATAACCGGGGTAAAACCACTGCATAATCGTTGGCGACGGTATAGCTCTCTTAGGAGAGCGTTCGCCTAGGGATCGAAAGATTCCGGGTTTGAACCCTAGTCGCAACTTTTGTAGTTCCTCTATCTAGCGGTGGTGGTGATAGTATATAAGTGGTGGCGGTAGCGGGTTATCGGTAGTCGGTATGATGTCGTCACCTATAAGGTTTGGTGGATCGCGGTCGTTCTTGTCGAATATGTATTCGTGTCGAATGACGGTGGGGGGACGGGGCTTTCAGTCCGTCGAGCACGCCTATCAGTATAGGAAAGCAATGTTTAACGACGACGTGGAATGTGCCGAACGTATCAAAAGAGCGCGATCGCCTTATGTAGCGAAACGACGCAGTTACGGAATTCGAAAAAAGAGAACGGGAGCTAAATGGAACGACGTTAGGGTCGGATGTATGAAGGGGTTGTTGATGAGAAAGTTTGGCCGATCGTCCGAGTTGAAGGCCGAACTGTTGGCCATCGGGGACGCCGAATTGGTGGAATGGGTACCGAGTAGGGAGGGTTTCTGGGGTACCAGGATCGGGGACGTTGCGGGGAAAAACATGCTCGGTAAACTGTTGATGGAGGTACGCGATGCTTATAAAGGCGCGTAAAAAGTATTCGTTCAGTCGTCGAAAATGAGCGGACAATCGTTGAAGCATCCTTTTACATGTATAGTAGCCGGTCCTACGGGGTGCGGTAAGACGACAATCGTCGAGCGCCTGATACGGTACGTCACTATGATCGATCTGCCGCCGGAGAAAATCCTGTGGTGCTACGGACAGTGGCAGAGCGGCTACGCGTCTATGTCTTCGAAAATAGAGTTCGTAGACGGCCTGCCGGATCCGAAACGTTTAGACGGTAAAGCGAGAACGCTTCTAGAACTCGACGACCTCATGGAGGAGACCGATAGCCGGGTGACGGTACTATTTACTAAAAAAAGTCATCATTGTAATACGTCGGTCGTACAACTGCGACAGAACATGTTTCGGAAAGGGACAGAAAACCGTACAATCAGTCTGAACGCCCAACACATAGTGCTATTCAAGAGCCCCCGAGATGCCGGCCAAGTAGGTCACCTACCGAAACAGATGTACTCGGGAAAGGTCAACTACATGATAGAGGCTTTCAAAGACGCGACGTCGTCGGCGTACGGCTATATATTCGTGGATCTGAAAGAGGAAACGGAAGAGGACATGCGCCTGCGTACGTGCATGTTTCCGGACGATCGTCTTCAGTACGTGTACGTACGGAAGGGTGGTGGCGGTGGTGGTGGTGGTGGCGTCGGCATGCTATAAGAAGAGAGGGACGTCGGGGCGTACGTTTATTAGTCGCTATGACGGGGCGAGCGGTGGTAGCGAAGCAACGACCGAAGGTGGCGGCACCGACGAACCAAGTCAAGAGACACATTTTCGCCCTGCAGCTGTTGGAGAGGCATAGGCGAAACATCGATCTGGGAAAAGCCGTGATCGGCCACGCGTACACCGGTCTCATTTGTAGTATGTGCGATTGCGCGTACAACATTCTGAAAGGGAACGTGAAGTTGTCGCCGAAGCAGAAACGCGTGTTGTCGAAATACCGGAATCACCTGCGTAAACTCGCCGACAAACACGTTGCGCTTAAAAAGAAGCGTGCCATCTTGCAAAAGTTTGCGGGTGGTTTTCTGTCGGCCCTGCTAGCTCCGTTACCGAGGACCGTTCTCCTGCCGCTGCTCAGACAGGTGATCGGCAGCGGGTGATCGATGCAGTACGCGAAGAAGATGGCGTTGGTCGATCCGCGATTGGTGGAAAGCCTCCTGCCACGTGTCGATCAGTCGTCGAGCACGCCCCGATCACGTGTGCTGAGTAGCCTGGACAGCGACATGAAGGACATTCTAGAACGTTCGGATTTATCCGAACGGGAAAAGGTAGCGTCGTACAATCAACTGCTGAGTCGGTACAACACGATAGAGGCGGCTCGTGCGGCGCAACCGGTACGCGTGTCGGTGGTCAACAGCAGCGGCGAGACGCCTGCGGTGGGGGTGGCGGCGGCGACGGTGGCGCCACCATCGTCGGAACTCGTAGAGCGCGAAATCATAGCCAGTATGCCGAAAACGCTGAAAGGGAAGACGGGACTGCTTATCGAAAAAATGAAAGCCGATCCGTTGTGTCGATGGAACGAGCGCGGCGAATTCGTGTACGACGGTAAAACGATCGCTGGGAGTAACATGGTCGATCTAGTGAACGATCTCATGCGAACGAGATCGAAGACGTCGGCGCCCGTAGGATGGCGAGAGTTCGGGTTGCGTATGAAGGATATGAATATCCCTATGGAATTCGTGGGTAACCCGCGCTATCGGTCGTACATGGAGCGACGACAGAAGCGCCTACTAGAAGAGGCGTCGATGACGCCGACGACGACTAGTTCATCAGCGACGCCGGAGTGGAGACGTCGGATGCGACGCGAGACTAAACGCAGACAACGATCCCCTTCGTTGGACGTCGCGGCGTGGGAGACGTTGTGATGCCGTCACGACGCACGATAACGGTCATCGGCTTCACCATCGCTCTTATCGTTCTCTATACGTGTATAATAATCATCGTACATTGATCATCATCGTCGTCGTCGCGATGGTGTCCGGGTGGAGTCGTCGTCGACGTCGGTCAAAACGAAAGCCTCGACAGCAACGAAACGACGACGAATACCTGAATAGCATCTACTTCGATCCGAAACGGGTAGGAAGTTACGGAGGCGTCGACGCGTTGCACCGGGCGTCGAAGATCCGACGTCCGGCCGTCGAGAGGTGGCTAGCGTCGCAGGACGCCTATACCCTACACAAACCGGTTAAACGACATTTCAATCGACGTCGCGTCATCGTGGGCGGTCGAATCCAGCAGTGGCAAGCCGATCTGGTCGACTTGACTACACTGAAAACGCACAACGACGGTATAACATACCTATTGACGGTGATCGATGTGTTTTCGAAGTGGGCGTGGTGCGATCCGTTGAAGAGTAAGTCCGGCCCGTCGCTCGTCGCGGCCTTCGAGCGCCTGCTAAGCGATGACGACGACGACGAGACGCCGAACTCGCTGCAGACCGATAAGGGGAGCGAGTTTTTGAACCGGCCCCTGCAAACGTTCCTAACGAGTCGCGGCGTTCATCATTTCGTGACGCATAACGAGGAGACTAAAGCGAGCGTCGTGGAACGATTTAATCGGATTTTGAAGACGCGTATGTGGCGCTATTTTACGAAACACGAGACGCTGCGCTACGTAGAGGCGTTACCGGATTACGTGCGATCGTACAACAACGCCTACCACCGAAGCATCGGTAGGACGCCGGCGAGTGTCGACGCGACGAATCAGGAGGCCGTATGGCAACGACTGTACGGTGGCGACGTCGACTGCGGTCAACGGCGAAAACCGAAACTACGCGAGGGAGATCGCGTACGTATCAGCAAGACGAGGGGTCAATTCAAAAAAGGATACATGGCTAACTGGAGCGAGGAGCTCTTCACCGTCGTAGAGGTGCACCCGTCCGAACCGCCCGTTTATCGCCTGAAGGACGACGCCGGGGCACCGGTAGAGGGCGCCTTCTACGAACCGGAACTACAACGCGTAGTCGTTCCGAAGGACAAACTGTATCGCGTGGAGGTGGTTCTACAGCGTCGTCAGCGTCGTCGCGGCGACGGTGGTTCGGAGGCGCTCGTAAAATGGAGCGGATATCCGGCCTCTTTCAACAGTTGGATCGACGCCGAGTCGCTAGTGGACCTATAAAAAGACTACTACTAGTGAGGGGCGGCGACGATCAGAATGAATCGTTGGATGCGCCACACGGGGTGCTGGCGTCTGCACGAGGCTGGAATATGCAACGGATCTTCGTTCTTACCGTATAAAGGTCCCTGCTGTATTGACAGAGCGCATTGGCGCGACGATGAGCGACGACGACGAAACTACCTCGAGTGGCGATCGTCGATCGAACGCCGGCGCCGAGCACGCGGACTCCGTCGACGAGCACGCGGACTCTATCGACGCTACCACCACAACCACCGCCGAACCAGTTCCATGGCGAATATGCGGCAACGAATGCCCTAAGGCCGAAATCGTATTCCTCTGTCAGGTCGTCGTCCTGTACTTCGTCATCGCCGTTAGTATATTCAATCTGACGAAAGGTCAAGGTGACTCCAACCTGTGGACGGCGCTGTTGAGCAGCTGTCTCGGTTACCTGCTCCCGAGTCCGTCTATGAGTGTAGGTGGCGGCGAACGTCGACGTCAACAACACGATGGCGGTCTCGTCTGACTTTTACCTGACGCTACCGAGCAACGCGTCTATGAAGCGTCACCCCGAAAATACGTTGACGCACTACGTCACGACGTTGCCGCGACGTTTCGACCTATCGGGGGAGTGGGATTGCGGAGCGGTGTCGGTACAGTATCCGCACACGTGGTACAACGTGAGAAAGAAGGACGCCTACTTCTACCTGACTTGCGCGACTGGTGATCCGGGTATTTACACGCAGGTAGACGAATACGGCACGACCATCCTGATATATCGTCAGACCACGATTCCTCACGGTTTCTACAACAACGTTTATACGTTGTTGAACAGGATCAACGAGGCGCTAGATAAATTGTGCACCAATAAGGTCAAGGTCATGCTAGAATACTGCGCCGTCTCTAACCGATTTACGCTACGTATGTCGCCGGGTGTCGAATTTATCATACCTCATACGAGCCGTCTGAAGGACGTGCAAGGTTTCCATAGCAACACGGTCCTGAGTAACGTCATGTATGGCCCCGAGTCGGCGGTCGTCATCGACAACATGCCCGTCGCGCACACGTACGACTACGAAGGTCACGATACGGCGGGCATCGAGAGCCTGTACGTGTACACGGATCTCGTGGAACCGCGCGTCGTCGGTGACGTGTACGCGCCACTCCTTCGAAACATCGCCGTCCGCGGTGAGAACGGTGACATTACTTCGGAAACGTTCGACCGCGTCCAATACGTGAAGCTGCTGCGGAATCAATTCGATACGGTCGAACTCGATATAAGAGACGATCACGGCCAACCGATAGCATTCGAGCAGGGAAAGGTGGTGACGACGCTTCACTTCAGACGCTGTAAATCGAAATTGTTTTAACATGCCGCCGTCGAAGAACCCGTACGTGGATTACTACGTTCGTCAGGTCGGCGGTCAGCTGCCGGTCTTCGTCGGTGCTCGGGGGCAACGAGGTCACGGTCTGGGCAATCTCTTCGGGAGGCTGTTTCGAAGCGCCATGCCGCTTATCAAGAGAGGCGCGTTGGCGTTGGGAAAACGTGCGCTCAATATCGGCATGCACGTGGCGCGCGACGTCGTCGCCGGCGGCAATCTGAAACAGTCGATAAAACGACGCGCGAAGGAGGCCGGTTCCGTTCTTCTCGACGGCCTATTGAATTCGCAGGCACCGCCGAAGAAGAAGAGGAAGAAAAAAACGCAGCAGCAGCAGCGCCGCCCCCGCGGCGGCGGCGTCGGCATAAAGAGACCGCGCCTAGCGGCGACGGCCGTCAGTAGGCGGAAGAGACGGCGTCGAACGGATCACGACATATTCGACGAGTAACGATGGCGTTCGTGAACGGCGTAACATGCGAGGGCGTGAAGGCCGAACTGGAGCTGTTCAGAGGGCCGGTGACGCAGACGAGCGTCGAGAGTAGTCAGTGGACCGTCTACCAGCCGCTGACGAATCTCGACGCCGGCGGTCCTATCGAGTTCCTCATCCCGGGTTCGGGCGAGAAGTTCACGGACCTGGCACGCCTTCAAGTGTACGTGCGCTTCAAAGTGGTTCAGGGGGAAGGTACCGATCTGGCGGCCGCTGCCAACGTGGCGCCGGTCAATAATTTCCTGCATTCGATGTTCAGTCAAATCGACGTGTCGCTGGACAACACTCTCGTGACGCCGTCGACCAATACGTACGCGTACCGGGCCTACCTCGAGACGCTGCTGAGTTACGGTAGCGACGCGAAACGGTCGCATCTCACGGGTTCGTTGTGGTACAAAGACAGCGCCGGACGGACGGACACGCTCGGGAACAACAACGTCGGGTTCGAGGCACGGCGCGCAATGACGGCCGATAGCAACGAGGTGGAGATGATGGGGCGCGTGCACGTCGACTCGTTTATGCTAAACAGACACATACCGAACGGCGTCGACACGAAAGTACGCATGGTGCGCTCGAATGACACCTTCGCGCTCATGGGCGGCCAAGCCGTACCGGGGTGGCGCGTCGTGCTGCAAGCGATTCGACTGCACGTGCGAAAAGTGAAGTTGAACCCGGACGTCTAGATGGGACATATCAAAGCGTGGACGTTGGGAACGGCTAAGTTTCCGATGCGCCGCATCGACTGCAAAACGTTCTCGATATCGGCGGGTACGCTATCGCACACGCAGGAGAACTTGTACATGGGTTCGATTCCGAAACGCATCTTCCTGATGATGATCGATAACGTCGCCTACAACGGAGACTACACTAGAAATCCGTTCGACGCGCGTCACAACGACATATACTTCCTAACGCTCATCGTCGACGAACGTCATGTGCCGAGCATGCCGCTGCAGCCGGACTTCCCGCACAACCGGTACGTGCGGAGCTACATGAATCTCTTCGAGGCCAGCGGAAAGGCGTACGAGGACGAGGGGAACGACGTATCGCGCACGGACTTCGGCGCCGGCTACACCATCTTCGGTTTCGACCTGACCCCCGACTGTTGCGACTGGGACCATTTCAACGTCGTGCGTCAGGGGACCGTGGGCGCCGAAATGCACTGCGGGACGCCGCTACCGCTTCCGGTGAACGTCGTCGTGTACGCGGAATTCGAGACAGTGATGGAGATCGACAGGAACCGGAACGTCGTGTACGACTGGAAGTAACTATGGATACGTTTCAACTGATGCGTCGTCTGGAACACGATACGTACGCTAAACGTATCGTCGTCGGCGTCGTGCCTAAAGACGCGCTACTTACCGTCACCACCACCGTTTACCCGACGGCCTTCGTGTGCAACACCGACGACGGCGGCGAGCCGGGACAGCACTGGGTGGCCGTCTACGTGGACGCCGACCGGCGAGGCGAGTACTTCGATTCGTACGGTCTGCCGCCGCTGCACGCCGACTTCCACGCGTTCCTGCACCGCAACTGCGGCAACTCGTGGACGTACAACGACAAGCGGCTGCAGAGCTAACGTGTGCGGACAATATTGCGTCGCCTACCTTCTCCTCCGATGTCGCGGTATGCCGTTGACGACGTTCCAGAGCCTACTCGGCACCGATCGGGTGACCAATGACTGTCTCGTATTCGATTTGTTAAAACCGCATTAATTTCGCTTTTACTTGTATAGTAGTAGTAGAAATAAAAAACAAACGATGATGTACACAATTGTTGTTGTTTATTATTACCCTACCTACATACATTCATACATACATACATACATACAGAAACTACCCCTATGGGGGTGGTGGGGTATTCCTTAGGTTAGACGAGTTAGACGAGTTATTCGAGTTAGACGAGTATCGGTGCCGTGGTGACGCCGTCGCCGAGCACGCGGCGTTTAGCGTAGAAGTAGTTCAACGCCGCGCGCTCTTGAACGTACGTCAACACGGACGAGTCTTTCACCTGGAAACCACGGTTCCAGCCGACGCCGTTGCGACGGTCGTGCAGTACGGCGAGGAAGGTGTGCTCGTCGATGTCGTTCTGACGCTTGCTCAGTCCCTTCGTGCTGTACTTCGGACCGTTGTCGCCGCCGAAGCAGTAGTAGGTCTTGCTGCACAGCGCCACGATTCCGTCGCCGCGCCACTCTTCTTTGAAGAGACCCGGCGTTCGACGATCGAACAGACGTCGGCGCGCGGAGCAGTCCTCCGGCGTCCACGCTAGTCCGGCGACGCGCCGTCGTACGTAATCATCCACGTGCGCGTCGCAGCATTCGGCCGGAAACCAGAGCGATCGATTCCGGAAGTAGTGTTCGCGATGTTCTTCCGGTACGAGCGCGTCGACGTCACGTCCGGCGAGGGCGATGTACGCCGAGTCCGTGTCCATAGCGCAGTACTGGTAGAGCGACGACGTCGAGTTGCCGGAAGCGACGTTTGTTGACGAGCATCGAAGCGCCGATCGGCGTGGCGTACTTGATTCCCGGTGCCGATCGACATGCGTAATCTTTTTCCCGTAGGAACTGTTGCCGAGAAGTTTAATGGTATCGGCGATGATCGATTTGTCGGGATCGATATCGCCCTCGCGTCGCGCCGTCGAGACCGTGTCGCCGAAGCGGCGAAAGCACGCGATCGGCGCGTACTCGATGACCTGGTAGACGCGCTCGACGACGAGACCGTGCGCCAGATACCAGCGTAGGAGGGGCGTCGCGAGCTCGATCTCGGCGCCGAAGTAGCTACCGACGGGCGTCCGTTGAGGACGGGTGAGGAGATCGTGCGACTCGGCGTAGTCGCGCATGAACGGGCTGAGATCGTCGCGCGCGATATCGACGTTCTTGAAAACGGGCTGCATTTCGGCGAACTTGTCGCGCAGCGCTTCCGGCACGGCGATATCGCACTGCACGAGGCCGAACAGAGAGCCGTCGCGCACCGTCTCCAGTATCGTCGAGCGCGTAATGGGCGTGAGTGGTTGTCATCGTGACGCGTCGGGTGGCGTCGGCGCCGCAGGCGGTCGCACGGCGTCCCACTGGCACTCCCACATTTCGACGACGTCGTCGACGAAACGACGCAGGTAGGTGGTCACGGGGATCGTCGCGGCGTACAACGTCGTCATCGGTTGACCGTTGACGGCGTTCGTCGTCACGTGCGCCTGGCACGTCGGGCAGCCGTGAAAATAGCAGCCGTGAAATTGATATGCCGTTCGCGTGGCGGCGCACCAGCCGTCGACTCGGTGCTTTCCGATGCGCTTCTCGCGTTCGTTCAACTGGTGACGTATACGCGCGCCGGTTTGCGCCTCCACCCACGTCAAACACTCCACGGCCATACGACCGTAGCGGTGCACGCGTTCCGCTCGAAAGGCGTTCTCCGCTCGCCGGCGCGTGTACCAGCCCGTCGGCATCTCCTGCATTATCGCCCATAGATAGAGGCCGTTTGCGTCGAAGCCGACTATCGAACGACACGGCGCGTCGCCGCCTCGAATCGCCGTCACGTCAGCCTCGTGATGGCGCGCGAAGATGATCGACGGGCCGCCGACGATCTGCGACTGCAGCAGACGGTGCAGATCTTTGTTCGGCTCGTTGAAAAGCGAGAAATGGATCGACGTCGGCAGGTCGTTGAACAGATACAACAACGTCAACCTCGGTACGCTGATGGCGTCCTTGAACATGTCGATACGTCGGCGCCGATAGAAGGCGAACTGGCGATCGACGGCCTCGAGAAACACATGTAATTGTTCTGACGTTTAATGGTAAACACCGACGACGTGTGCGACGCGTCGCCGGTTATGACCAGGGGGGTCAAGTACTTCTTGACGACATTGAGATCGTACTTACCCGAATTGAATCCCAGTACGGGCATTTGACGAAGGTGCGTCCACAGGCGGTCGGCGAGAGTGGCGTACGGTGACGCGTTGTCGTCGTCGTCGTTGCTACGTCGCCGCCAGTCGGCGTCGAGCGCGTCGAGCGCCTCGAAGGTCGCGTCCAAGCGGGGTCGTAGAATCGCGCACGCCGCCGCGCTCACCGCTTCCAGGTCGTCGATGAGGCGACGCGCGAGTTCCGTCGAATCGCCGGTCGTGACGTAACATCGCGCCGCTTCGTGACCGGGCACGTTCGACGCGACGCTCACGCTGAGCAGTTCGTGTCGCGCGATCCACCGGCATTTGTCGGTATCCGTCGGCAGATCGTTATCGGCGAAATAACATTCAAAATCGAACGTCGCGCGGTACGGGTAGTAGCGCAGGTCGTCGTCGCCGACGTCGATGCCTTCGTCGTCGAGCCGCTCGAATACGGACGGCGACGGTCGGTAGATACCGCCGGGGAACACGTGACGAACGCCACCTTCGCACGTCGTAAATCGCGCTCACACCCCCAGAGGGAGTTGCCACATTTTCCGCACTTGTACGTTTTCGTGTACGCGCGCGGGTCGCTTATGTACGAGAAGTGCGACTCGTACAGGTTGACGTTCAGGGTCGTGGGGTGCGCTTCGCGCGACCGACGGACTAGTTAGGTGACGTCATTCGTCAGTCGATAGACGATGACGTTGATATCGAAAACCGTCTCCACGCGATCCAGTTCGTTCAGGCGCACACCGTTCGAGGCCGACGTGCGCGCGGCGCGACAATACTGCGCGTGCAGTCGTTTAGCGACTTTCGTTAAACGGTTCGAATCGATGTGGCGGCTACTTTCGCCTCGTCGGTGACCTTGTAGGTGGAGGCCGATGCATCGGAAGAGGCATAGATGGTCGTCGTAACACGTACCTCGATGATCTTTCGTGAACGACACGATGGCCCTGTTGAGGCGCACGTAGGCGGGAAGCGCTACGCCAACGCACCCGATAGGATGGGCGATGATGGCGTTCACGAAGTAGGTGGCGTTCGTTACGAGCTCGACGATCCACCCCGAGTCGGGACGCTGCGCGATGGCATACTGCAGTACGTCGGTCGTGCACACGGCGTCGAGGAATCGTTCGAACGAACGGCTATCGGTAACTAGGGCGAGTGTTTCGAGGAGGCGACCGCAACAGTTACAGGAAGAATGAAAATATCGGTACCGACCCGACACCTTGTGGCTTAATACGAAACCGTACCTTACGTTAATTTTAAACGCATTCTTTTGTTCGCGAAACATTTCCCTCAGACGCGGTTCGAGCACCCGCGTACTCGTACAGGCGGTCATGCGATAGTTGTAACGCGACTGCACGGCACCGCGCGCTACCGACGTCTCTATGCTACGCCGGTGCTCGTCCACGACACGCTGTAGATCGTCGGGTGACGGCGCCCTAGCGGCTGCCGCTACCTCCACCGATGGTTCATTACTACTACTACCAGGAGGTGGCGACGTCTGACGGCCACACCGCAGCTTCAGGTGTTGTAGCATAGCGCGGCGCATAGTGAACGTCGCGCCACATTTTGGACACTCTCGACGTTTTACGCATAGCGCGTCGTTGCCACATCTTTTCGAACTCTTCGCGTGTCGTTCGAACGTCGATTGTTTCGCGAAAAAGCCCCTGCATTTCGGACATTGTCATCTAGTAGGTGATGGTGGTGGCATTCTCTAATGTGCTGATATTTTTTCGAGCACCACTATTTATAACAGTGGTGGCTGTGGTGGTGGTGGTGGTGGTAAGTACACCCTAGCGGGAGGAATGTGGTTTTAGGTAATGCGGGTAACTCGGAACGATAGTGGAAGGAATGTTTTTTGCGGTAACGAGTGATGGTGGTTGCGAACTAGCGGTAATTTTTATAACTAACTCGGAATGTTTTAGGTAACCCTAGCGGTGGGGAACTCGAAACGATAGTGGAAGGAATGTGTTTGCGGTAACGAGTGATGGTTGCGAACTAGCGGTAATTTGTATAACTAACTCGGAATGTTTTAGCTAACCCTAGCGGTGACTTGTTTTGGGTAATGTAACTCGGATACGGAAAGTACATTTTCAACGTTTTATTCAGTAGCTTACAACATTCAAACACAGCGTTGAAGCCTTTGTTTCAATAGCAAGCAAATATTAGCAAAACAAGCAGTGTTCTTTATTCTATTGTTCATTCTTCATTCCAGTCCGCTCCGGCGCTGCACGTACGTGTGCACGGCCGACTCCAGCTGCACACGGTTCATGTAATCGCGCCAGTTCGTTCCTAACAACCAGTCCGACACAAACTGCATCAAATACAACTCTCCCGCACGACCCGTTTGCGGCTGCTGACCACCGGAAGTTGACACCGTAGTTTCGTGTAGAATTTGCACGAGTCGCGTGAAACAGGGGATAAGCGACCGACGCACGAACGTTTCCATGACGCTGTTGAAATATCGCGTTACGATACAGCCCGTGCTGTCAAAACGCTGCATGTATATACGGTTTGGCCGTCCCGCACGATAGCCGGGCATGTGTACATATGGACAGCCTTCATTCGGCTCGCATACCCCGCAATGATCCCGCGCCCGCTCCAGAATCATTTCACCGAGGGTCTCGGCGACGAGGTCCATTGCGAGCCGTTCATAACGGCAGACCAACTGGGCCCTGCTCGGCACGACGATTTGACGTTGGCACGCCACCTCCTCCGATAGGCTCCAGCACGGAGCGCACGTCGGTCCCATCGTCCCCAGCGGCGTGTACACGCTTTCGTTATACGTCAGTGGAGGAGGACGCATTCGGCTCACATCCGATCCACCCAGCGCCTCCTCGATGATCGCGTCCAATACGTGGGCGTCACGCACTCCGCTTCCACCCTACAGCACAAAGCAGTTCTACTCTTTACGAATCACCGTCAGCAACGCGTGTAGGAAGTCGCACATACACTCACGCCTGGTGTGTTGCATCAGCGCCTCCTACAAACACATTATTATTATGATTAGTCCGCCTCCTTCTTGACCTGTTCCTCCCTCTTTATCGACCCCGCCACTTTGCATTCCAACAACGTTCTTACGAACGCGGTAACCTCGTCGTACTGAGCACGGATCCTTTCGTTGTTTGCCAGCATACCTTGCAGTACGCGGCGCACTTCCTACAGCATATAAGCACAACTGTTAGTTACGGAATAGAAAATAAGTTCGCTTCGTAAGCTAGCCAAAACGCCTTTATATGATTTTCGGCCTTCTCTACTACTTGTCGCCAGGCCTCCTCAGTTAGGTCACGTCCACGCCACCGTATCATTCGTTGTTGCGCATTCGTATGCGTCAACAAATCTTCTTCTTCTTCCTACAAACAACACAACACATTAGTCGTCATCGTCGTCGAATCTCTTCAGTGTTCGCACGGTATACGAGGGCTCCCCGTTCCAAGTCGTCTTACGCACACTGATCTCCACTTTCGTGCCGGTTAACTCAAGCACAGTATCGCGGAGTTCCTCCTCGCTCAACTCCACCAAGTAATCGGCCGTGTACTCGACGAGATTAGACATTTGGCTATGAAATAAAGTAAGCCAAAGCACGTCTTCCTCCTCCTCGCCGTCCTTCACCATCACACGCAACGCGAAGAAATATTTCGGAACCAACACTCCACCGTGCGTTCGGCATATCAGTTCCCCGCCTTTGCTTTTCTGCAATTTTCGGCGACAACGGGAACATCCCAAATAGGCGCCAACCTCTTTGTACGACACAGCGTCGATCATAACGGGCAACGGAAGTTTATACACACCGTTGGCAGCACACTTCAGGTGCCTCAGACTCACCAATGTGGCGCGCGTCGACGCCGACGATTCGCATTCGCGCTCGAGTGAGGCGCTCCGCGTCAGGGGTGGGTGTCCCTCAGCCGTCTCGACGGTGCCCAAGGACGCCTCTTCGGCGCTTCGCTTTCGCCCGACAGTAGCAGTCAACGGTGGCGCAATGAGCACCACGGGCCGCTTAACAGGTGTCGCTCCCGTTGACAGCGCTGCTACCACCGGCGAAGGTTGCTGCTGCTGTTGACCGCTGGCCGCCTTCAGTGACTGCTTGCGCGGTGCCTTGGTCTTTTTTGGTGGATTCTCATCTGCCATGTTTTCGCGGAAGAACGTCTCCTGCTTGCTGCTGCTGCTGTAGAAACAATACACGTTAGAACTCCGGCGACATACAACATAGCATTTTCTCAACCGTTTTATACTTTTTAAAATAACGCGCATGCGCACTTAACAGTCTACAGTTATCTTACAAATCTCACACATGCGTACTTAACGCAAACGACGTCGATACCGAGGAATTTGTTTTAGGAAAAAAGTTAGTGGTCACGTCAATACATCCATCGTCAAATGTGCCTTTTACATCAAATTTCTCTAATATTATCACACCACTCGATTCCAGAGACCAAACTCATCGTGTACAACGGTTACTTTCATGCTTTTAACTGATCGTTTATTGTTTTTGAAATGTCATTGTCTACAACATAACGCGCATGCGCACTTCACACTAATACCGTTATCTTACTCAATTATCAGCATGCATACTTCATACATCCCAGGCATTTTGTTTTCGGAAAAAAGTTTCCGGTCACGTCAGTACATTCACCGTTAAATCTCTCTTTACATCGAATTTCTCTAATATCACTGCACCTCACGTTTCCTGACCCCACAGCGATCGTATACAACGTTTAATTTCATGCTTTTAACGTTTCGTTTATTGTTTTTAAAAATCCATTGTTCTCCATTCACATTCCAATCGCGATAAGTGACGCGCAACAGATGTCAAAATTACGCGCATGCGTACTTAACGCAAACGACGCTGCTACCGAGGAATTTGTTTTAGGAAAAAAGTTAGCGGTCACCTCAGTACATCCATCGTCAAATGTGACTTTTACATCGAATTTCTTTAATATCACTGCACCTCACGTTTCCTGACCCCACAGCGATCGTATACAACGTTTAATTTCATGCTTTTAACGTTTCGTTTATTGTTTGTAAAAATCCATTGTTCTCCGTTCACATTCCGATCACGATAAGCCGTAGTGTCATGCGCCACCGCTGTTTGACGGTGCGCACATTACATATTTCATACACACTTCTGAACTCACGCACAATCGACGCTACATTTCTTCGTTCCCTACTTTCCACAATGGACACACCAACAACAACGTCGCCCCATAAGTCAACTCAACGGTAAGTCTGCTTTTACGCATACATACATGCATGCATGCATGGTTCTCATTTTATTTTACTATTTAAACAGTTGTAAGTACGCATGCATGCATGCATGCATGCATGTGTACGTGCATGCATGGTTCTCATTTTATTTTACCATTTAAACAGTTGTAAGTACGCATGCATGCATGCATGCATGGTTCTCATTTTATTTTACCATTTAAACAGTTGTATGTACGCATGCATGAATGCATGCATGGTTCTCTTTTTATTTTACCATTTAAATAGTTCTAAGTACGCATGCATGCATGGTTCTAATTTTATTTTACCATTTAAACAGTTGTAAGTACGCATGCATGCATGCATGCATGCATGGTTCTCATTTTATTTTACCATTTAAACAGTTGTAAGTACGCATCCATGCATGCATGCATGGTTCTCATTTTATTTTACCATTTAAATAGTTGTAAGTACGCATGCATGCATGCATGCATGGTTCTCATTTTATTTTACCATTTAAACAGTTGTAAGTCTGCTTTTATGCATGCATGCATGGTTCTCATTTTATTTTTCCATTTAAACAGTTGTAAGTATGCATGCATGCATGGTTCTCATTTTATTTTACCACCCTTTGTTTAAACATGTATTGTGGTTTTATTTCATAGACCGATCCAACTGCCTACAACCACCAAATCACCTAAACCAACATGCACGGTTGCGCCTACAATTCACCCAATCACGCCTACGATTCACCCAATCACGCCGACACCTAGCAGCCACGACTCGGATGATGACGGCACCCCCGACCTCGCGAGAGTGTTCCTCATAAAAGGTGCCGATGGGCTGTGGCGAACAGCCATTCCAGCCACCGAACTTTATCAACGTCGTGGGTTTAACTCCCCCGATATGAGGAGACCCGTTGGTCGCGCGCGGCTGCTACAATACAATACACAATAAATATTCCAGTCATCTCTACTACTCACGTTTTCACGCGTCTGTATCCAGTGCATAAACACCCTACGAACAGTATCACCAACTGAACGTTAGTGTATTTATGCATTTGGTTTCGTTGTAATCCCACGACTAGATGTATTTATTTATTTAAACGCATTGGTTTCGTTTGAATCAGAGCACTAGAACGCACAGCCTTAGCCAGCTATGCTGTCATGCAGGGGTCATAGTCCACTCCAGCAGCCGCAGCGCTTATCGCTGCTGTCAACATAGTGTACAGTGGGGCACCCACATAGGGCTGACGGGGAGAATCTGCACACAGTGGTTTTATCATGGTTATATATTCGCGCGATAAACGTATTATTGCTTACGTCAGCACGCGCTAAGTACGGCGTTGATCGCTAGGGGATGAATTAAAAGGGTCTCTCCGCTCACCGATAGGTGGCACCTCGGGGTAATCCATCACGTTTTTTATAAGTAGGTGTCCAATTAGTATCAAATTACCAGGGTAATCAATCACGTTTTTTATAAGTAGGTTCCCGAAAACGATTAGTGTCAAAAAAGCCTTTGATCTTTTTTTATAAGTAGATGCCCGAAAACGTTTAGTGGTCATTAAAAAGTTTTTTATAAGTAGGATTTTGAGACCGTACATGTCCTCTATACTACTTACGCGTATTCACGTGAATTCACGTGTTCATTCACGTGTGGAACTGGAAAACTGGTACGGTTCTAGCGGAACCAGTATTCACGTGTTCATTCACGCGTGGAACATCATAATTTTAATTCATAACTGTATGTGCATGACAAGTAAAAAGAACGCAAGCCCAAAAAGAAACCCCAATATGCCTCGTGGGCACATGGCGTCTTTTACCAGTCGATTTTTCGGTCGTGCAGACAACATCTCAAAATGACGTAAAACGACGTCTGTGAGACGTTACATGTACGTAACTATAACTAACGACATTACGTTAAACATGTATTCACATGGCCACGCGTGACCATAATATGTGCATCCTACAACGTGTCTGGAATTACATTGTACTTAATTACATCATATAAAATTGCGTGGACAAGATAGTAAGCTACTGAGTCACTATCAAAATTATGGCCCACATACATAAACAAAGCGACTAATATACAAACAAAATTATTATTAAGATAAACAAGAAACAGTTAAAATCCAAAGAAAACAGGTTGTGATATTTTTATTTAGCTTTGTCGGATCTTCGTTACACGCCTATAGCCAGCTGTTGAAGAAGTACGCCGGTACACACACGCGCGCACGCATGCACGCAAGACACACACACACACACACACACACACACACACTCATCATAGGCGCCGGAACAAAATACGTATTGGAGGGATTGAACCGGATCTCGAGCACCTCTTCGTTCTTCTCTGCTGTCGGCTTGACATTGCAAGACGGAAAACATCGTCCAGCTCCTTCCTCCTCCGGTTCCGGCGCATTATGTAATCTATATATTATATTTATAATTATATACAGCAAATTAAGGGGCGCTAGAAACAACAACTTGACCCAGCGGGTGTGCCAACATTGCCCGACAGAAACCAGAAACCGGGGTGAATGACACACACTGAGGGCAGAGCCGGTCTGCGGTCTGCCAAACTATTTAAACAAGTCGTTTGTTATCCGTGATTCAGGACCGACGTCTCTTAAAGCCCACTTGAGTTAACTTGAACGTCAAACTCTGATCAACAAACAGTGGTGCTGCCGTACATATTTGATAGGCACAAATTTTTATTTTTCTATCAGCATTGATCAGTTCGACATTTCATTGTTTTTCAAATTGTTTTGGACCACGCTTATTACATTAAACTTCCCGTATAAATGTTACAATAATTGGCACTTGTAGTATGCGGGCTCACCTCGACTTCGTCGTTATAACAACATTTATGCCTAATTTTGATACCTAGTGTGTTATTGGCATGAATCAACATCACCCTTGCATATCTACATTACAAAAATATCGCGTCTTAGCAATAGACGCAGGAACAGGGGGGCAGTTGACCCCTGGAATTTTTCTGGGGGAGCAGACATATGGTTCTGCCCCACGCCCATTAAATGTAAGCGCGAATGTTTTTTTTGTGGCGAGCCAATGGCGGGTGGAAATGTAAATTTTATGTGATGATTACTATTAATGTGTATTTTTGTCGACTACGAAAGGCGTGTGCAATTGGGGGGTAGACATCGTTTTCTGCACCTCCCCCCCCCAGTAACAGGCGGCGTGATGGCGATAATTTTTTTTCAAAAGCACCCCCCTTTATTTCCATTATATATGACTATGGTTAAAATATCCCATAATAATACAGTCCCGTTTGCTAACTTACCTTACACATGCCCATAAACATCACCCGGATAAAATTTAGGACTAACGCCCGGATAAATGTAGGCTCTACAATTACTTATTCTCTTTGTGCCGTGTGGTACATGTAAGGCCTGATCCCTCTGTCTTAGGCTATCATTGCTGCTGTGCCCCAGGTCAGTCTAGCAATCTTCTGTAACAGTTCAAGATTCCATTGTTCGTCGCCACGTTATTTTTGTTTGTCTCTTTTCTGTTTCCTTCTGGCATCTAGGTCAGTAGTGCGGATTGTGTGCAATACATAAAACAAAACACGTTGGACATTAATAGATTCAATGTAAGCGATATGCATAAATATCGTTTAAAAGTAGCATACCATTTAGGGCTCAGCACACTGTCAGTTTTCCCATTGGCGACCATGTTAATGTTTTGTGTGATTATAAGAAAACGTGACCTATAAAGTTTCTTAAACTTCCCACCTGCTGTTATTATCATCTCATTGACATGCTGGTCGATTTAAGTCAAAATCTAATATATCTAGCTCTTGCTCCTGATACAGTTTTCCAGAAAGTCCAATAAGTGTTTTATAAGAAAATTCAATACAGGCAGTTGTTACGTTACATTCAAATGTATATTGATTTTTTTACCTTGTGCCCTATTTACAAAGGTAAACATCAACAAAAAGTCACCTTAGGGTGTCAAATCCTCAAAGCCCAGACGTCTCAAGCAGTTCAATTACATAATATTACACAGCTTAATTAGCAGACATTCAGAAAACAATGCCACTTGCTTAATTGGCTAAAAGGTCCAGTCAGTAGACAAATCTGATAACAGGCTCCGGCTATGGCCTACTCCAGCTAATCACTGTCCTCAGACTTCATTAAGGTCAATGACAACATATTCACTTGTGTTTAATTAGCTGAAGTAAACAAAAAACGATTGATGAATCACCCTGCTGCAATGTTATTGGTTCATTTTCATTCAGATTTTCAAATTGAGGCTTAACTACTGGCATACGCACCCCACCCCCTTTATAAGACATGTGTTCCGTCACAGTGATTTTGACTTGCAGACTGATGAGAAGTCTGTAATATCAAAAAACGGTTTGTCCCATTCAACGGTAGTTTTGCCATACACGTATTTTCAGTAATTGTTTCAATATATTTGAAGTAAAACGCATCCTCCGACATTGTGCAATGACTATAGCGTGCTTTCGTTGCCAGGCTCTCTACTTGGGCTCAGCACACTGTCAGTTTTCCCATTGGCAACCATGTTAATGTTTTGTGTGATTATAAGAAAACGTGACCTATAAAGTTTCTTAAACTTCCCACCTGCTGTTATTATCATCTCATTGACATGCTGGTCGATTTTAGTCAAAATCTAATATCTCTAGCTCTTGCAAAATGCCTGTATGTATGACACCCGTCAATATTTACAAATGCATGCAGGCAGTAATCCGGCTAAAGTGTCAACTAGCCAAATTGCTGCCAGATACCCTTCCGCTTAGTAAAATCAGCTAAAAAGACACCATTTTACTGTCAACAGCTGCTACAATCACATCTAGAAATCTGACTACTCAAATGCACTTATGTCAGAGCAAATGAACATTGTAAAAAATCATTTCTCAAAAATATAATGCACTTTTTTTCGTCTGTAATCAAGCAGGAAGTTCAACAGTGTGTTGACCCCTTTAATATACATGCAGTACCGGAACCAAACTACACAGGTGGTGGGCTTTGCTCCACGTGACGAAATGTGCAAAATGTGTAAGACTGCAACAAACGGTGGCGCCACATTGCGGAGCCTGGGTAATGAAAGCAACGCGGGAGCATCACAATTCGATAGTTGTGTCCGGTGCGCGAATTTCGAATTGGATACAATTGGATATTTACTAGGCGCGCCGATCTTTAAAATTAGAGCAGCTCTAGAAATAAGTTTATATTCGGATTTCGACGATATTTGCGTTTTGTCGCATAATATTGACTAACTGTGCACGTGGACGTGACGTCAAAGACATCATTGCAAGGGTAATTTACACTTATATGTTTTGCATAATTTCCATAAAGTCGCAAAGGCGAAAGTGAAAAGATGAACCATTTAAAAGTCAATATGCAATATATATGTTGACAGTGCAATGCCCATGGTCATGAACAGCTTTAAGTCAAAATATTCGGTACTTGTGCAAGTTGTGGCGAATAACTCAAGTTGTAATGGCAAAATTGAGGTGGGTCCGGATTCGACTGAAGTGCCCAACATTCTTATCTCACCATACAAGGAAATCAAAGATTGCCCAGCCGTGGATCACTGGATGTCTAGCGAAATAATCAACCATATCAGTCAAACTTCAAAGACATAAGGGATTAGTATCTAAGACTAAGTCTCATATACTAATTCCCTTTGACTGATACGACTAAGTAAATTTAAAAAGTCATAAAATAAATGGACGTTGTTACGTAGCCGAGCATCGGAACCGTGTGTGCCAGTGATAAACGTTCGAGCACTAAACGCGCATGCACCTATTGTGGCTTCTTTCCTGTGCACGGACGCGGAACAGCAAGCCGAGCATCGGAACCGCGTGTGTCAGTGATAAAGGTCCGAGCACTCAACACGCATACGTGTGCATGTTGTGGTGCTCGGACACGGCACATCGGAACTGTGTTCATCGGTGTTATAGGTCCGAGCACATTCCCGACCGCGCTGCGTTTCAGTTCTCCCTTTGTCTCGGACTCATTACTTATCGTACTGCTTACTAAAATAGGCCTACTAACATATACTTTGAATATATACTATAATTATCTAGTTAATGCCGCCAGTCATTTGCACGACGCAACATGATCATAAGAACATTTATATGTTCAAATGATATAAAGAAAACTGTGTTTACTACTTTATGATGGAGTCTTCATAAATATATGCTATTAGAATATGTGATGTTTCTTACAACAATATGTTCCAAATGGTGTTAGGATTTGACAGATATTGTAGTGCTACTGACATGATTATTTACAGTAATTTGCTTAGTGTTCCTGGTATTAGAACTTTTGACACATAGATTTACAAGCCGGTTGTAGTTCTAAATTCTCTTTTTATTGATGGTTCAAGTAGCAGCAATCTTTTACTTACTGGCCATATGCAACTATTGTCAATATCACAACTATAGAACGCAATAATGCATTTGTATGTAGTGCGGAGTCTGCGAATAAAGCAAATATTATAAATAAAATATACTTTTATTACACATGTAACCATAGTAATTTGCAAAAGCAATTGCACAAAGCAATGTACAGTCTAATTACATGCACAATATAACATAGAACTATGTAAATATAGACCCTAAGTGTGGGCATTAGTAGTTTTGTAAAATATGTATGTATGTATTGTATGTATGTAAATAAAAAGTAATTATTATTGTTCATGTTATTATGCGGGTTCGTGCCCAGGGAAGTTTTCTCGTTGCCCGGAAACCCCCCAAGAAATCGCACACTATATGGCAGTGTACAGTGAATGATGGCATGTAACATCCACCGTTACTGTGATACCCATTTGGGAACCCCCCAATATATCAATCCTGGGTACGCCCCTGTTATGTGTGCTACATATAATGATATACTAGTTATAATGAGTTATGACAACAGCAGAGTAGAAACACCAGAAGAAGATTTTATTGAAACAATGCATACAGAGATGTGAGAGAACATGAAAAGTAATGCTATAAATACAATCACAGTTGCAGAATAGCATCAGTGTCTAAGTACTGACACTATAAACCCATTAGCCAGTTTAAATATATGTAAATACATTACATATAAATAGTAATTGGTCTATCTAATATATACTTTAGGCTCATTATCTTAATTAACAATAAAATTATTGTAAAATATCAAATGAAAATATTAATTCAATCTTTAAAATGCCACTGGCTTAAGGTCACAGGTTCCATTTGAAAGGTTATATTTTAATTATCAGTCATATATTAAAAACTACTCGTCATAGATTAAAGTTGCATTCTGAGTTACACAAGTTTAAGGGGAATGAATGAATGAATGAATGTACAACCTAAACAATAATGTCAATATATACTTATTTGAGTATACTTGCTACCGTATATGTCACTTTGGCATTTGATGTTATTTGATAAATTACGCTTCTGCCAAAAAATAAACATGGCATGCATACGTAATTTTAATTTGGACAATTTTATCTTAGAATTACATATTGTGTGAACTAAAATTTATATGGAGTTGAATGTATTGTATGGGGCATGACGATTCACTGGAAATTTGTATTTAAAAGATGAATGTTGTCAGAATGCAACTTAACCTAAAAGAAGTTCAAAATGACTTAATAATCAGTTTGCATGACGACAACCATGGTTTTAAAATGTCAAATAGCATTCAATATTATAAAAAATACTTTTTAGTCAGCCAAACTAATTAATTGCACAACTTAATATATTATTGGTCAGAATTAGTTTATAAAATGTGATTTTAATAGGATGTTCCACAAAACAATCTATCAAGTATCAGCATTTCAAAGAATTACAAGGAGTGCAACCTTTCATTTAATTTGTTATATTATTAAGAGTTGTCAACGTATAATTTTACAAACACTTAGGTCTAGCCAACACCACTCAATCCCTCAAACAGGCCGAGAGCACTACCACACAGCACAGTTCACCGAAACAGGTCGAGTTGATTAAGCCTAAGGCTAAGGCTGAGATCACCGAGAATCCATCGAGGGGCCGAATGGCGAATCGAGTGGATAATATCGCTTAGCTTTGCCCATGTGGCCTGGGTATTGCGACGTCGACGCAACCAACTTTTTTTAAATCGCGTCGATACTGTTGCACGATTGTCGAACATTTTACTTGCTTAATTTTATTTTGAACTGTTGAACGTATCGCCAACGTTGATCCCAAATAAAACTACGTCACGATCTACTGCCATATTTTGCGGAAGTGAGAGCAAACACGTGATGACTGGCGCATGCGCGTTCAATGCTCGGATCTTTAACACTGAGACACGTGGTTCCGATGCTCGGCTACGCAACCACTTCGAAAATAAATCTGACTACATCCTGTTTGTATATCATAAAATCAGGTCAAATATAAAAAGAAAAGGCCAAATCTCAATATTATGTCAATGTTGACATTGCTGTAAATAAAATCAAAATCGACCAACATAGCTGCCTAGGCTGTGGCGATTTCTGAAAGATTTCAAAGAAGTTGGTTCATTGTCAAAATGTAAAACAAAACAAAAATGCATTAGCCTGAATATTGAGAATGAAGTATGGTTTGATCAAATGAAGGTCGTGGACTATTTAAATGAATTTTTATTTCTGCTGCTTCATCACTTATTGAGAAGCTACCATTATGTTCCGGTTGGTTTCGTCTTGCAAGCACAAATTGTTGACATTTATTGAAATCTAAATGTTTCAGAAAATATGTTTGGCCTAGTCAGCGTAACTGAGGAACAGGTATCTAAGATATTTAATAACTTGAGCGCTAGTAAGGCAACCGGCTTAGATGAACTCCATGCTAAATTTGTCAAAGATGGTTCTTTTGTCATCTCAAAACTTCTTACTCACATTGTAAACTTATCGATAACTACTGGAAATATTCCCGATGATTTGAAGATGGCCAGGGTTGTACCACATATATGAGAACAGTAAAACTTATGTTGGGAACTACAGACCTATTTCAGTGTTAAGTATAATTTCCAAAGTATTGGAAAAAAGCTTTCAATCATTTTTAACAGAACATGAATACTATAACAGGAACTTCAATCTGGTTAAATTTGGTCTTTGTATTCCACTGATATATGCTTGATCCACCTAACTGATTATATTAAATGGCACTTGTGTAGAATCCGGACCCACCTCGATTTTGCCTTTATAACTTGAGTTTTGCCTAACTTTGATACCTCAGTGCGTTAGTTCCATTATTCAACATTATCCCAGGCATATTTACATTTAAGAATATTGCATGTTAGCACACTTTTGAGGCATAAATAACGCCCCGGTTTGCATCAACATACGCCAATGTATCTCTCATTTTACGAGCACGATGCGGTAATGCACGACCGCACCGGTGCAGACTAGCGCAAACCTGCTCACTATTTGGGCTTCAAAAGTGTGCTAAGACACAATATTTTCATAATATAAATATGCCTGGGGTGATATTGAATGATGGAACTAACTCTCTGATGTATCAAAGTTAACTCAAGTTATAACAGTGAAATCGAGGTGGGTCCGGATTCTACACAAGTGCCAATTAAACAAGAAAACGATAAAGGTATTTACACAGGTATGGTTTTGTTGGATTTACAAAAAGCTTTTGATACTGTAAATCACAGCATTATTTTGAACAAACTTGAGTTTAGGTGCAGATGAAATGTCTGTATATTGGTTTAGATCCTATTTGATGGGTAGAACACAAATTGTCTCTTCATTTAGGTAAAACCCAATCGATAGTGTTTGAAACAAAGAGACAATTTTACAAATGTGACTGTCTTAATGTTGTATGCAATGGAAATGTCATTAAATCTGAGACAAGCGTAACTTATCTAGGTGTGACTTTCTGGTGATATTATAGCTTCTAAAATCCTTTCTAAAGGTTCAAACAAACTTAAATTATTTGTACAGGAAAGCCAGAAAGTTTAATATCAAAACAAAAAACTGTTAATATAGATCTACTTTGATTCAATGCCAATGTTTGCAGAATAAGATTATCAGATTTATGTTAAAAGCTCCACCGAGGTTTCATGTTGGTACAAATTAATTTTAAGTGTGTATGATTACTTCCTGTTGAGAACAGTTAAAACTAGGTCACATGTCACTAGTCGCCCTCTGGCGTGGTGTGATAACACAATCACGTAACATAGAACACGACAAAGTGCTAGATGAGCTGGCCTATCCGACTGGCCAGGAGACCTTGTCTTGGGCTCGGCAGAATTCACACAAAACAATATTTTGGTAGACAAAGAAAGTAACATATAAATTACACAGTCATCCATTCGGCACAAAATATGCCAGGTTCAGTTGTGAAATACTGTGAACAATTTATAAACTTTTAAATACTTCACTAAGGTCACGTTGAAATGCAGAACTTTAGTTTATGAATTATTTCATTATTGGAGTACTGAGCCCGGCAGCATTTGTCAAACCTATCAACACGGTGAACTTGCTGTATGGATAATATTGCAAAAGTGAATGCAATGAATTGATGTCAGGATGTATGTATGTGTGTGTGTATATATATATACATGTATATATATATATACATATACATACAGTGGCACGGGAACATAATTCATATTGGGGGGACTACCTGAGCTTCAGCACCACTAAAAAATTTTTGCAGCTGCGTGGTGACACATCTTCCTTCACCTTGTGGCTGTCTTGGTTGGCTCGACTGTGATATTGGAAGATGGGGGGGTGTTGTTAAAAATTGTTTGTAATACACGAGCAAATGTTGATTTGGTTCAACACAGTTACAACACAAGAACAAGTAAATTGGCATGTGTGATTCCAAGATTAAAGGCGTCTCGACAGTCTTCATTTTTGCATATGCCACTGGAATAATTTGCCAATTGAAACTAAACGATGTCGCTCTAAAACTAGTTTTAAAAAACAGCTGAAATCTATGTTATATAGTCGCTTAGTACAAAATAAATAAAATAAAGTTAGCAAGCAAAATCCTGGTATATACAAATAAACCTGTGAATAGAAACATTACGGGTAAATGAAATGATAAAATAAACTATTAGCAAAAGTGCTGAACAGCTAAACATTCTGGATACAAATTTATAAATAATAAAAGGATTATATGCTAAAATCTGATGCTAAGTTAAATAAAACTAAAAATTAATTAAAACTGTATACATGTGTAAATAATACAAGTGTTAAGTAAGGTCTGATTATATTAGTTTAAGAACAGAAATGTCTTAAATAATTTTCCAAACTGCCTAGTGTTCTTGATTGTGCATAGTTCCAGTGGCAGAGAGTTCCACAATGTGGGTCCTGCACAAGCAAACGCCTGGCGACCATAACGTTCTAGGTTCATGCGTGGAACGTCCAGAAGCAAACCACTGCCACAGCACGTATGGTCTTGTGTGGCGAGTGATGGTGTAGCAGTGATGCGAGATACACTGATGTGCCTGCATACAGTGCCAACATTAAAATGGTTGATGTCCCTACGTCATGTCCACATTCAATGAGTATTAACGTTGACATGGAGCCACGTTTTAGCTTCATTGATGCAATCCTCCATTCAGATAAGACCATTTGTATGCTCAAATGGTGGAAAATCGACTTATAACTGTGTGTCATCATCATTATAACTACATTTTATCATGTGGAGGATATTAACTTTGTCTAAATAGTTTATATATTTTATTAGAATACTTACATCTTTATGAGTTCATATCTTCTTTTAAGAATATTTATTGTATTTTATTTATTGATAATATATTTTTTTTTATTGTTATCAATTTTTTTGAGGACTAAATTGGAAGTAAGTGTACTTTTGTGTGCTTTCATGTGTTATCCTTGGTACTATTATATGTGTATATATATATATATATACATGTATATATATGTCATTAGTCTGTACGTTTTGCATGTATGTAATTTTACTGAATAAACTCATTCACTCACTCGGCCTGCTTTCAAAATCATCGCTCATTGCATCGTTGTTTTTTGCATTTTTAATACCTTATTCGTCGTCTTCCAATTGACCAACCATCTTCAACAGTTTGGTACTGGGAGTTTAGTCTTTAGAGAATGAAATCCCAGCTCAGGGAATCCACGACAGCTTTTGTCCATTTCCCTGCATGTCTTTTATTTCCCCTTGCGGCAAGACTTGAGTGTGTAGACCAGTGTTCGAAATATACGCTGACCCGGTGGTCACTGACCACCTACTTTGCCGTCGGGTCAGTAACGTTTTTGAGTTACTGGTCCGTGCGACCGCCTACTTTTTGGAGGATGTTATACAACATTGAATCTACAGCAGTGCGCATCAGCGTATTGTCAAGACTGGTCACCTGAAGACGTTGTTTACAAAATGTGTTTTACGCTCGATATTACTTAATTTATTTTAACATGAAACGCAACACCCACGGAGTTACACGTTACAATGGTTGTTATAGTAAAAAATGCACCCGAAACGAACATACGGTAATTTACTCATTTTGGTAAATCAAAACGAGGCATCATCACTGGTGCCGCCATCGTCACATCCACACGGGCTATGCCTTTCGAATTTGTTTGAGAAAAGCCGCCATTGCCAAAATCTGCTGGAGAAAAACCATTGGAAAAATGCGAAAAAGATTGGGCCTATGATACTGACAAGTGTCACTGACATTTCCGATGCATAATCCATGAATGGAACACTTTGTGTAAGAAGTCACATATGACCAGGACCCAGAAGAGTATGGCTCTTATTGTTCTGGTTGAAGCACCGGCTAATTTAAAGACAGTGTAGGTGTATTTAGGATCTGATAAAGTGGGGTGGTGTGGCAAGGTGGCAGTACTCACAGCCTGTTAGATAGGATGGTGTGTAAACTTGTGTATGCAGCCTTATTATTTGTGGAGGAGTAGATTCTAAGCTCTTAAATAACTCTGGTATAGTAGCCCTAGATTCTCTCTAGTTTATATATATGTAACCTCAGTAGCACTCTTACAAGTCGCTCTTAAATGTTCACTTTTTACCATTTTATCTAGCCTCATCAGGATTCTGTGATGCCATTGACCATAATCCATTCATGTATTTTCAGATGGACTCGTTTGAGGACAATACAGCAGTGTTGGAAGTGAAGAAAAATTTCCAGATGCTGCTTCGTAGTGTTGGTAAGGAACGCTGTGACAGTCACTAGTATTCACTACAGTATGAAGAAGAACTCTTACCATAGCTGAGCTGTAATTTATCATTTCCAGGATCATGCCAGACTAATTTGTCATGTTCACTGCGATTGGTGGTCAAACTCTGATCATAGTTATATGCCCCAGAACAAAGAAGATGAATGTACATACCAGACCTTTGAAGTTAGCAGGTCGGTTGTCATGCCAATTACTCATTTGTTTGGAGTAAATAGCATATTAATCGGTGTAAGAAGGCAGGGGTAGAAATGAAAAGATTGTAGGTAGCTAGCCAGAAGTTGTAGAAAACAGTGCTAGTTGCTCACAGTTGTTCAAAAACAATTGCACAGGATGACAAATGCTGACCTTTTGAATAAGCTGAATCATTTTATATTAGATTATTATGGTTTCATACAGAGAACTTACTTTAAATGTAATTTTCTGTTAAAGGGATTCTTTGAGAATTTTAATCTCTTTGTAATGCACGCAATTATTAGGTAATCCTGTTAATATGATTATTTAATGTAATTCTATGCCTTTATTTCATTAGAATTATGTTTTATTAATCACTAATGACCCTGACAGTATATCAAAAAAATAACTCTGCATACACAGAGTTTCTACTTTGGGTCCACCTTCACGATCCGTATAAGGCATGCTCATGAATATTCGGGACTGTCCGTTAGACTTCGATTAGCTACGCCAAGTTAATAGATGCAAGAAATATGTCATCAACATGTGTTTGTATATGGATTAGCCACCGCCATGCGAATGAGTCCTGACCGATAAAATTATGAAAATGAAACGTGGACCAGCTGCTGTTTATGTCACAGATTCAGCAAAGAAAAGAAGGAAATTATATGGAATAAACAGAGAATGAACATAGCGACAGTTCATGACAGACGGATTGATTTAAAAGAAAAAAATACCACCTCTCCATGCACGAAGCCACCGATGCCGATGTCATATTGAATGATTGGCATTGTTTTTGTTGGAATATAAAAACTATGATACTATCATGTTTTTCACTAGGTACACCTGGCTATACATTTTGAAGTGAAGTTTGAATGAAACGTTTAGATAACAGAAACTTACTGAAGCTGAGAAACATTCAATAATGAAACCATTTTATTTGCACCATAAATCCAGCTGCTATTTCTGTAAGCAATATAAATACAGTATACATCACTAAGTAATTTACGGTATTAAATTAGGATAGGTGGTTAGTTATGTACTTTCCTATCTACATAAAGTCTAATTTTAGTTTGAAAAATGTAGATCTATAAAGAGCATAACATTATTGTCGACAAAATATTTAAATATATTGCATCATTGTAAAAACATGTTTTATTTCGTACTGGGAGTGCAATAATTATTTATTCTGCCCATCATTTAGAGTAAAACATACTGAATTTATTACTATCGAACTCCTGTTTCAATAAATTCTATTTAATCGAAACGTTACTCGGCTGACGGCATTGGGAAGCAGGATAAATAAACAATGCATACGCATCCTACACTTATAAAAATAGCTGTCAATATACATATGTCTAGAAATTGCTTATTTACAATGCCATTGCTTGAGTCAACTCACCTCGGAATCAGACTTGCTGTGTGTGTGACGTCAACGGTCTTTGTGTGGGTCACTGCACGTACATGAATATTCAGTATACTCGGACTGCAGAATTAATCATCCACGCGGCAACAAGCTCAAAATGATTCGCGTAAACACAATTGTTTATCGGCTTTTTGCGCAATTATGCATAAACATGCAAGACATAAGTAGCAGAGAAAGTACTTATGGGGAATTAATACATTTTGATACTGTACACCTCAAATGTGTATTAGCTTACAAAGAATCCCTTTAACAAAATTACAAGTTGTAAATAAGTATGTTTAAGGTCGTATATACCTAAAAGCATAATTAGCTAAACCTCATATAGATAAATCTGGTCACATGGTAGTAGTAACTAGGTAGTCTAGCAGTAGATAGCCTTGTAGTTGGCAGGAAGGATCTAGAGCAACCTGATAGGCAGTGTAAATTCTATTGTCAAGCTAGTTTAGATACAGAGAATTGTGGATTAAAAATGTGTCCCTTGGCTTCCACTCTGTGTAGTTCACATAATCACCCTCCTGCATCCTCTAGAGATGCCTAATTAACAAAATGACCAGGCTTATCTAGGAAACACAGTGGGATAGGACTACCTGGGGGGTACTAACAGTTTGAGGCCTGGCCACCTAAACCATCATTCACCCATCTGGCACCTAACAATAATGTTCATTCATATTCAAATACTATCTGACAATTAATGGGAAAAATAGCTAAATATGCACCCAAAATGGTGTCATTGCTAAGACAAAAGGCTATTTGTTATCCCTTTGATGATTTCATTGAAAGGCGTGTATTTTGGATATTAAAATATTAATTAAAAATAAACGGAATGACTAATAATTTGAAAGATTTTTGTGTCATTTTGTTCCGTACAGCAGGCTCTTTCCAACAAGTTGATATTTAGGTTTGTGTGACCAAATTCATCTTCTTGCCTGATCTCCCTACTACCTGATGAGTCCTACCACACAGCTGTCTGACGTGCAACTGTCCTATGTTCCTTGTCCTGTAGAGAAGGACAGAACCCGTGAGGCGCGACTGGAACACCGGGAACAGTCCCTGAAGCGAGCCAGCATCGAGTTCGAGACAGAAGTCCAGGCAACAAAACAGCAGTGCCAGGTACTAATTCATTTATATGTAGTCCGTGAGTAACTGGCTAACTATTGCCCTAAATGCCCTGTTACAAGATGCTGACATTCCGGCTTGTTCAGTCTCATTATTATCCGGTACTAGTTGTGCATGAAGTCATCTCATTGTTAGTGTTACTGTTGAAATGTTACAGAAGCAGAGCTTGAATCCCTGTGCTGCCTTAAGTATGAGTGTTGGTGTGGAGAAGTAGTGGACGAATAGCTCAGAGGGTGTGTATGTGAAGGGTGATCGGAACAGGTATTCACGATGTCACGTGGTCATGATGTAAGGGAAAACAAGAACGTTGATATTGGTGGCAAAATAAATAGACCTATAATTTCATAAATGTACAGATTCAGGAAAGGTCGTTTCGCCAACCAAGTATGTAAACATTAACGGTTGTGCAGGATTTTCCCTGAGCACTCTGTTCATTTTGATTTTGAGTTGCTCCCACACTTGGGTCTCAAATTCACTTGATATTTTTACAAAATATTTCACGGACATATATTTAAGGTATGTCAGATATTTTTTATGGACAAACAAATATGACATTTTTTTTGGCTCAATATGTTTATAATACTAACTGGCCATATTACTCAGCCAGGAAATGGGTCAAATTTAGCCAAAAAAAGTTGCAGCTGCTATTTTCATGCAAACTTTTAAATCCCATTATCTCAGGAAATAATGCGCATAGAGACATTTTTTGTTGTAGTTTCTATCGTAACCAACAAGATCAAAATTTTTTATATATGTTATTTTCTTGAAGATTCTGACTCATTATGTCAGTGATCGCTTCAGCAATGAAAACTTAGAGGATGTGGAGTGACTACATTGTGTCAGTGATGGTTTCAGGGACTGACAGAAAGTGCAGTGACTACATTGTGTCAGTGATGGTTTCAGAGACTGAGAGGAGGTGGACTGGCTACATTGTGTCAGTGATGGTTTCAGAGACTGAGAGGAGGTGGACTGGCTACATTGTGTCAGTGATGGTTTCAGAGACTGAGAGGAGGTGGACTGGCTACATTGTGTCAGTGATGGTTTCAGAGACTGAGAGGAGGTGGACTGGCTACATTGTGTCAGTGATGGTTTCAGAGACTGAGAGGAGGTGGACTGGCTACATTGTGTCAGTGATGGTTTCAGAGACTGAGAGGAGGTGGACTGGCTACATTGTGTCAGTGATGGTTTCAGAGACTGAGAGGAGGTGGACTGGCTACATTGTGTCAGTGATGGTTTCAGAGACTGAGAGGAGGTGGACTGGCTACATTGTGTCAGTGATGGTTTCAGAGACTGAGAGGAGGTGGACTGGCTACATTGTGTCAGTGATGGTTTCAGAGACTGAGAGGAGGTGGACTGGCTACGTTGTGTCAGTGATGGTTTCAGAGACTGAGAGGAGGTGGACTGGCTACATTGTGTAGGTGATGGTTTCAGAGACTGAGAGGAGGTGGACTGGCTACATTGTGTCAGTGATGGTTTCAGAGACTGAGAGGAGGTGGACTGGCTACATTGTGTCAGTGATGGTTTCAGAGACTGAGAGGAGGTGGACTGGCTACATTGTGTCAGTGATGGTTTCAGAGACTGAGAGGAGGTGGACTGGCTACATTGTGTCAGTGATGGTTTCAGAGACTGAGAGGAGGTGGACTGGCTACATTGTGTCAGTGATGGTTTCAGAGACTGAGAGGAGCTGCAGTGACTACATTGTGTCAGTGATGGTTTCAGAGACTGAGAGGAGGTGGACTGGCTACATTGTGTCAGTGATGGTTTCAGAGACTGAGAGGAGGTGGACTGGCTACATTGTGTCAGTGATGGTTTCAGAGACTGAGAGGAGGTGGACTGACTACATTGTGTCAGTGATGGTTTCAGAGACTGAGAGGAGGTGGACTGTCTACATTGTGTCAGTGATGGTTTCAGAGACTGAGAGGAGGTGGACTGACTACATTGTGTCAGTGATGGTTTCAGAGACTGAGAGGAGGTGGACTGGCTACATTGTGTCAGTGATGGTTTCAGAGACTGAGAGGAGGTGGACTGACTACATTGTGTCACTGATGGTTTCAGAGACTGAGAGGAGGTGGACTGACTACATTGTGTCAGTGATGGTTTCAGAGACTGAGAGGAGGTGGACTGGCTACATTGTGTCAGTGATGGTTTCAGAGACTGAGAGGAGGTGGACTGGCTACATTGTGTCAGTGATGGTTTCAGAGACTGAGAGGAGGTGGACTGGCTATATTGCGTCAGTGATGGTTTCAGAGACTGAGAGGATGTGGACTGGCTACATTGTGTCAGTGATGGTTTCAGAGACTGAGAGGAGGTGGACTGACTACATTGTGTCAGTGATGGTTTCAGAGACTGAGAGGAGGTGGACTGGCTACATTGTGTCAGTGATGGTTTCAGAGACTGAGAGGAGTTGGACTGGCTACATTGTGTCAGTGATGGTTTCAGAGACTGAGAGGAGGTGGACTGACTACATTGTGTCAGTGATGGTTTCAGAGACTGAGAGGAGGTGGACTGGCTACATTGTGTCAGTGATGGTTTCAGAGACTGCGAGAGGAGGTGGACTGGCTACATTGTGTCAGTGATGGTTTCAGAGACTGAGAGGAGGTGGGCTAGCTACATTGTGTCAGTGATGGTTTCAGAGACTGAGAGGAGGTGGACTGGCTACATTGTGTCAGTGATGGTTTCAGAGACTGCGAGAGGAGGTGGACTGGCTACATTGTGTCAGTGATGGTTTCAGAGACTGAGAGGAGGTGGACTGGCTACATTGTGTCAGTGATGGTTTCAGAGACTGAGAGGAGGTGGACTGGCTACATTGTGTCAGTGATGGTTTCAGAGACTGAGAGGAGGTGGACTGGCTATATTGTGTCAGTGATGGTTTCAGAGACTGAGAGGAGGTGGACTGGCTACATTGTGTCAGTGATGGTTTCAGAGACTGAGAGGAGGTGGACTGGCTACATTGTGTCAGTGATGGTTTCAGAGACTGAGAGGAGGTGGACTGGCTACATTGTGTCAGTGACGGCTTCAGAGACTGAGAGGAGGTGGACTGGCTACATTGTGTCAGTGATGGTTTCAGAGACTGAGAGGAGGTGGACTGGCTACATTGTGTTAGTGATGGTTTCTGAGACTGAGAGGAGGTGGACTGGCTACATTGTGTCAGTGATGGTTTCAGAGACTGAGAGGAGGTGGACTGGCTACATTGTGTCAGTGATGGTTTCAGAGACTGAGAGGAGCTGCAGTGGCTACATTGTGGAGTGCTGTGATGCAGTGGCTTGAGCTTCAGACTTCTGACCGAGAGAACCTTGTTCACTCTACGTTGCTCCAGTTCACTTAGCTGAATGAATGAGTACCTGGCTGTAGATAGAGGTGGATATTTATTAATAGTCTCCGCACTTTAATTGCATCATGGCTGAATGCTTCCCAAAGAATTCAAGATGGTTTTCGATTGAACAGGTCTGCGAGGGAGTAAAGTATAAAGTGCTAAGAGCAGACCTGAGGACAGGATTCTGCGCTCTATAAAAAAAACATTACCTTACCTTATTGTGTCAGTGATGGTTTCAGAAACGTAGACTCTGGGAGGAGGTGGAGTGTAGGCAGCAGCTGGACCATCTGCTGACGAAGGAGGAGGACACGAGGGAGGAACTGGCCGAGTGTCGCAAGAAACTGCGCAAGACGAAGCTCCACTACGAGCAAAAGCTGCTCGCCGCTCAGAAACGTAGGACTGAGGCACAGGCAGCTCATGAGGAGGTGGGTTGAGTATATGTGGGGCGGTGTCTTGTGCGTGCGTGCATGGGTAGGTGGGTGTGTGTGCAATGTGCAATGTGTGTGCAATGTTTAAGAGGGTATGTGTATGCCATGTTTCACCATAGACACTGGTAAAGTAGTGGTAAGTTCCTATATGGGATCCAGTCCTTAGTATTGCTGAGAGCACTTTACATTCAGTTGATACTGCATTCCACTTAACATGTGAAGTTAGTTAAGTTACGATAATAATATTGTGTATATGTTTTTAGGATTGTATCGTAGTTTACGTAAGAGCTCTAACAGCCAGTACACAGTACTGAAAAAAACTCATTGTTTGCAGCAAGAACAGTGGAATGTATATCTTACTTATTTTTGTGGATTCCACGATTTTGTATTCACTTACAGATAGAGCAGTCATTGAAGGCTAAGATAGCTGACCTGACGGTGGAGAGCCTTGCCCAGCAAAGAGACATCAACAATTTGGAGTCTGAGGTGTCAGAGGCCAGACAACAGACAGAGCTCACATTCAGGTACAACACCTCAGTGACATAGACACACAATACACAGCTGTGATAACTTAAAGCAAGGTTGTGTGTTACATTACCGGGAACCAATAAGGTTTGGTCATTAGCAGGAAGTTTACTGAATGTATTGTTTTGAATGTCGGAGCCTTGTCGATGCACTGAACATCATCTCATTTATAATATAGTGTTCGTTCTTAATACTATATAAGTATATTGACGGTATACTTTAATACTTTTTAGTTCTTTGGCCGAAGGTCCAAGGGACTATTGCCATCACTCTGCGTCCGATGTCCGCCGTTAGTTGCCGTATCTCAGAAACCGTTAAGCAACTTTTTCTCTAATTTTGCATAGACATATCTTAGGGCACTGCCACTATGCACAGGAAATCTGTATTTTATTGAATCATTCTAAGGGCTTCCTAGGGCCTCCAAGGACCCAAAAACTGGTAAAAATGTAACATTTTCCCTATTTTTTCAAAAACTTTTCGGCAACTTTTTATCTAATTTTGCATATACATTTCATGTGATAGTGTCACTATGTGTCACAAGAAATCTGTATTTGATTGAATCATTCTAAGGGCACCTAATGACCCCCCAAAAAAGGACCCCAAAACTGGTAAATTTTCACATTTTGCCTTTTTTTTCAAAAACTCTTAAGTAACTTTTTCTCTAATTTTGCATATACATTTCATGTGGTAGTGCCACTATACACAAGAAATCTGTATTTGATTTAATCATTCTAAGGGCACCTAAAATGCTAAATTTGCTAACTAAATTGTCTACTGCAGGAGCAGCTGCTGCAGCTCTATCTGGCTAATCCCTTTTCCTACAACATCTGGCACACCTCACTGTGGAGGGCCAGTCTGCTTGACTGAAACTGTGACTAATCTGTAATTGGTCACTGGCAGAGGCTTCCAGGTTCCTTTTCTGACACAATACACACAATCTACTGCTAGGGGATAGTCTCAAGGGCCCTTCTCAAAACCACATCACTAGATTAGATAGTGTACACATTTTGCATTTTTGGGGGCTGTGTCAGCCTTCTTCTGATGTGATGTAGAGTTACCACAAGGAGAAAACGTGTCTCCTTTGTTATTTCTATTTACCTGAATGATTTTGAACAGAGTGTTAGTCATAATTATAAGGGATTTGACATGGCAGCTGGTGAAATTTACAACAACCTTAGTAATGATGATGTAGATATTTTCTTGCAAATGTATGTTCTACTATATGCTGATGATACTATAGTGATTCAATCAAATACAGATTTCTTGTGTATAGCGGAACTATGTCAACTCTTCTAATGGTTGACATTTGGTTGTTTCAGGATGACCCCTTAAAATGTAAGCCCAACTGTCCAGGGGTCTAGTGGGTTCTGCTATTCCCCTTCCCAAAACATCTGTCACATGCGGTGTCTGTGTCTTGCATGGATATCTATTTTCATGCAGTTGTTTTATATAAGCAGGAGGTTTGTGAAATTAGTTATTCTTAGGCCACAGAAAAGTAATTCCCAGTTTCTCATCAATGCATGTATTTAAAAACAACATTTTATTTTCTGTTATAATTATTCCTCTAAATGCAAGACATAGTGCAATAAGTGAACAGTAAACATGTCAACATTTTACTTCCATCATAACCCTTTATGGTCTGTAACTATGATTCACCAAAAAACATTTGATTAATAATTACCTACAGGGTTGTTTGATTTCTGCCCGGCAGAAACAGCAACAATAGAAAATACATGCCATTGATAGGCAAACGTGTTCTTTTTATAGAAAATGTCAGTTTCTTTTAGTACCTGTATGATAACCATTTGTCTGCCCTGCTCACAATAAACATCACATGAATGATAAAAAGAAGATCACTGCCACTTAACTTGTGGATTAGTATTATAAAACTGCCCTGCTTCTGCTTGGTGGACAGTTAATTAGTGGCTCAAGTTCAAATATATCAGAACGTTTTTCACACCTGCATGGTAGGTTAGGGTCAGTAGTGTGCTGGCAGCCCCTAAACCTATAGGCTTGTGTGAAAAGGATACTTGGCAGAAGAACTAACTTCAAAGCACCATTGCATCCATTTAGCCAGGCAGCAGTCACACGGTCCCAGTGTCTGCTGCTACCTTTTGCTCTCAAATAATCTGTCCTCTTAGTTTTACACATAAAGACATAATTTGGCATAACTTGGTAAGTTTTTGTAGCAGCACATTTGTACTTCTAGTGTATTAGTGCAACATAACATACATACTGTGTGCCACATTTGAATGTCATGCATGTAATATTTCCACGCATACCATTTGCATATATAATGTAAAACTTAAACAGCCGTGTTCCTCATTTTCACTTTTTGAACCCTACCAAGTATAATGCTCCATAACTTCAAAATTTTTTGTAGCAGTCATAATTTTTGAAACCGTGTAAAGCACCCTACCCAAACTTTACAAGGATGTAAGAAAACAATGTTACAATTTTTCCGACTTATTACTCATTCGGTCAGCCGGGGTCACATATCGACGTATTAGTTCAAAGGACTTCAGGGCCTCTTGGCCCATTTTTAATACTTACCAGTAATATTTTAGTATTGTATTGCACAGTATTTAGTTTCAGTGACTGTCTTAGTATTAGTATTCTAGTTTATTGATAATTAATATAATGTATTGTAAAACACGACAAGTAGTTGTGGATCTGGCGCTATAACAAATGAAATATATTATTATTATTGTAAGGTAAATAAGGCTTAGCTATTGCTTCATGCAGAGGTATAATTAGGTCTTTCTCCTTTTAAATTATATTGCCTAATTAACCTATGGTAAAAAAGCAGTTCACAGTGTGTTTTATTACCTTGTTCTGTGCAGGAAACGTGACGCTGCAGAGGAACAGGCGAAACAACTAGTGGGATGTCAGACTAAACTACTTCAAACTGAACTCAGGATGAAGGTAAACAGCATTATCATATTCTAGTGCCAGACTCTGCTTAAGTCTCATTGCTATACCCTCAGTCGATCTGAACTTTATATATTGTCTGACGCAATCACATGGTCAACTAACAAAATATGTTGCTGTAGTGTTTACTGCACACATCCAGGGAATTCTTTCACTAACAATCTTATAAGCTCACAAACCTCATTTTGTTCTGTAAAATCGTTTTTACATATTAACAGTGATCCTGTTCACTGAAAACTGTCGCCACCAGGACACACCGCCGAAACATTTATTGGTGTGTCACAGAAATAATGTCCCCAGTGGTAGGGTGGCAACATTTGAAAAAGCACGTCAAATTTAACATCGGAGTCTGTTTAATAACGGATTTTCCTTACGAGTTCATTTTCTTCGTGAAAAGGTCCTCACATCATTTATTATATTTTTTGTCCTGAAGTAGTTGTGCTTGTTTGCAGCTAAGAATACACTGGCTGTCATGATAAAGCACTTGCCTATGTTGTACAATTGTACATGTTTGTCTGCAGTGCCACTTATACATGAGCAGTGCGTGGCTTTTCAGTAAAGATTGATTCCCAAGCGTGTCTGCGTAACTTTAACAAGATTGCCATCCAGAAAATTAACTCTAGATGGCAGGTGGACAAAGAAGCCTTTTGGCTTATCGAGAGTCCAATACTTTTTTCTACGTGCATCCCGCCCTTTTAAGGTATGTGTCGATTTTATTTTTAAATATATTCACGCAACTAGCACCAACACAATCAGGAGATAATCTGTTCCACTCATTACAGTCGTTTGTGAGAATGAGAACTTTCTTATATCTAATCTACACTGCTCCTTTACTAATGTAACTTCATGTCCTCTAGTCTAGTCTTTCTATCTTTCTTAACTGAGAAAAAATATTTCTATCAATATTTTCGTAACCAATCAATATTTTAAACACTTCTGTCTGATCTCCTCTCAATCTCCTGGTCTCTAGTGTTGTTAAACCACATTCTTTTAGGCGTATTTCATAACTAACATCCCTCAGTTTTTGCATCATTTTAGTCACTCTCCTCTGTACTCTTTCTAGCATATCTATGTCCTTCCTGCGATATGGCCTCCATGCTTGAATGCAATATTAAAAATGAGGCGGTATTATTAGCTCTTTTTCCTTATGTTATATTTCGCCTAATTAATCCAAGGATTTGATTTCCCTTTGAAGCGGCAATACTGCACTGCTCTGAATCCTTCATATCAACACTAATGGTTAACCCTAAGTCTTTTTCTTTTACAGTAGTACTTAGTACAGTACCCCCATTGTATATTCTACATCTTCGTTCCCATGTCCTGTGTGGAGGTATTTACATTTCACAAAATTGAACAACATTTGCAATTTTTCAGACCATTTTATAAACCTGTCAAGATCATCTTGTAAATGCTGTCTATCTCTATCATGTTTAATCTTTCTAAACAATTTTGTATCATCCACAAATTTCAACACCTTGCTTGTTACATCATCATCCAAATTGCTGATATATATATTAAGAATAATATATAGGCCATGGGCCAGATATGCCCCTCATGCACACCCCCACAACTCTACCAACCCATGTTTTTTTGAAGATGATTTCAAGTGATAACAGTGAAAAAGTTGGGTCTCACTACCCATTTCCAATTGACAGTGACGACAAATACGATATTTCAAGGTACCATCCAAGATAGGTTGGAAATGGGTAGTGAGACCCAACTTTTTTACTGTTGCCACTTGAAATCATCTTCAAGGGACCCCAAAGCTTAAAAACATGGGTTGGTAGAGTTGTGGGGGGTGCACGAGGGGCATATCTGGCCCATGGCCTAATAGGTCCCAGTACTGATCCTTGTGGTACCCCACTCAAAACTGATTTCCAGTTTGAAGCCTCCCTATCAACTACTACCTGTTGTCTTCTGTCAATTAGCCATTTTTCTATCCAGTTAATTAAACCATTTCCTATGCCATGGACCTTTAGTTTAAGCAGTAATCTTTAATATGACTCTTTGTCGAAAACTGTTTGAAAATCTAAGTAGATGATATCTACTAGTGATCCCTCGTCTACCCACTTAGTGATATCTTCCAAAAAACAACATATTTTTAAGGTAGCTGGAGCGGGTATCATGTCAGTTGATTTCTTTATTTTTTTCTTCATAGAACATTAGTAGGTGTCAGTATGAACATGTTCTATATTGAAAAAAAACAAGGCATTATCGCCATATGTCACCAATCCGTCCTTTAAAAACTAGTATTTTTAGTGTGTCTGTGAAAAGTCCCTTTTCAGATTCTTGGAAACTGACGATGTTGCCGTAGTGACGATCACCTGTGCGTCAACCTAGTTCAAACAAATTCGTGCACCATGAATGCAGATCATATGTGACCCATCTTAACAAAATGAGTCGCATGTCGGAAATTTGTTATATTGAGTTATTAGTAGCTTTGGAAAAATCGGAATCTCTGCTTTCACTTGATGTATCATGTAAGACGATATCTTAATTCTAACTGAAGTTATGGCTTAACAAACACCTGTGTTGTAAAAAACCTTCAAACCCATAAAACGGCCGTCAAATTTGATGCAAAATATTTGTTATGTTTCGTGAAATGTACCTTAGTTACTCTGTACATATCTTGCTAAAAGTTGGATTACTCGAAGATAATGTAATTCTCAAGACATTCTGTTAATATGAATACAACATCTTTGTTAGAAAAAAATTGCTGATCAATTAATTTATTATGTATCCTATTACTATGAAAACTCTTTTTTTTTTGAAATAATGAACAATACAATTAATTGCCTATGTAATTACCACCCTTGTTATGAAAAGCGAAAACCTGCAGCACTATTATACCTTAGTTAGCATAGACATATCTGGCTGAAATTTGGAACATTTGAAGACAATGGCACTCTCGTGACATTCGATTACTATTAAAACAAATCTTTGTTAGAAATAATTAGCAATAACATTAATTCCATATGTAATTACCGCCATTGTTAACAAAAACCTGCACCACCGTTATACCTTAGTTAGCATGGACATATCTGGCTGAAATTTTGACAACTTGAAGGCAGTGGCATTCTCATGATATTCTGTTAATAGGAAAACAAGATCTTTGTTAGAAAATAATTGCTTGTGTAATAACATTGTTAAGAAAACTGAAGACTGGCAACACTATTACACCAATGTATTCGTCATTTTAGAGACAATTGTAATTAGTATCTGTAACACAGGTGGGTCGGTAAGAATGTTATAATTATTATTATAAAAAAACAACTTATTTAAATGTACGAAAACATGTCTATATGCTGAAAGTTGTTTTCTCTTCACAGCAAGCACCAGAACAAACTATCGTATTTAAAAACTTTTATACTAAACAACAACGTAATTACATAACAACAGATCAGTAAAAATATCTAGGTCAAGCATCCCTTCCAGAGCGGCCACGTCCTCGCTTGCGTGGTGTTGACACGGGTGCAGGTGATGAAGATGGCTGATGGACTCAACGCCCTCGTTCACTGCCTCGTCTCCTACATCTTCGTCCGCCTCGCTTCCATCCGTCAAATCTTCCAAAAAATACTCCTCGATCAAACTGTCAATCTGTGCGCGATCACTTCCATCTGAATTTAATAGCTTCGCCACGTTAAACGCCATTCTTCGCGTCTTCCTAATCGCTATCTGAGTCAGCAGTGACGCGGTGGAAATACACGGTGCGCATGCGTGTGTTTACAGATTATCTAAATGACGCATCTCTGAACCAATGAGAATAGCTGCCTGGGTCACGCAGTTGCCGTTGTTACCACGTGATCCGAATTGTTTACACAGCTGGCCTAAACAGCGGGCGTCTACCAAGCTCTCTGGAGGTCACAGAATGTAGTTATTAGCATATTTATGCCCATATATGGGAAGATAATGTGTCAAGCTTCGTGGTGATATCTGATATGTTAGGAGCGTCCCAAAATTAGCGGCTGCGAGCGCGCGCAATTACTGGCATTTTTGGCTTTATTTTAAGGATGTCGAGCGGAACAGTTTGTACAGCTCTACAAAAATTGTTTTAAAATACTCAAAACAGAGTTAATTAGAGGGTAGCAATCGATAAAACGAATACCAAAGAATAATTTTCAGGGGAAATCTCAAAAACACACTGCTTTCACTTGATGTATCATGTAAGACGATATCTTAATTCTAACTGAAGTTATGGCTTAACAAACACCTGTGTTGTAAAAAACCTTCAAACCCATAAAACGGCCGTCAAAGTTGATGCAAAATATTTGTTATGTTTCGTGAAATGTACCTTAGTTACTCTGTACATATCTTGCTAAAAGTTGGATTACTCGAAGATAATGTAATTCTCAAGACATTCTGTTAATATGAATACAACATCTTTGTTAGAAAAAAATTGCTGATCAATTAATTTATTATGTATCCTATTACTATGAAAACTCTTTTTTTTTTTGAAATAATGAACAATACAATTAATTGCCTATGTAATTACCACCCTTGTTATGAAAAGCGAAAACCTGCAGCACTATTATACCTTAGTTAGCATAGACATATCTGGCTGAAATTTGGAACATTTGAAGACAATGGCACTCTCGTGACATTCGATTACTATTAAAACAAATCTTTGTTAGAAATAATTAGCAATAACATTAATTCCATATGTAATTACCGCCATTGTTAACAAAAACCTGCACCACCGTTATACCTTAGTTAGCATGGACATATCTGGCTGAAATTTTGACAACTTGAAGGCAGTGGCATTCTCATGATATTCTGTTAATAGGAAAACAAGATCTTTGTTAGAAAATAATTGCTTGTGTAATAACATTGTTAAGAAAACTGAAGACTGGCAACACTATTACACCAATGTATTCGTCATTTTAGAGACAATTGTAATTAGTATCTGTAACACAGGTGGGTCGGTAAGAATGTTATAATTATTATTATAAAAAAACAACTTATTTAAATGTACGAAAACATGTCTATATGCTGAAAGTTGTTTTCTCTTCACAGCAAGCACCAGAACAAACTATCGTATTTAAAAACTTTTATACTAAACAACAACGTAATTACATAACAACAGATCAGTAAAAATATCTAGGTCAAGCATCCCTTCCAGAGCGGCCACGTCCTCGCTTGCGTGGTGTTGACACGGGTGCAGGTGATGAAGATGGCTGATGGACTCAACGCCCTCGTTCACTGCCTCGTCTCCTACATCTTCGTCCGCCTCGCTTCCATCCGTCAAATCTTCCAAAAAATACTCCTCGATCAAACTGTCAATCTGTGCGCGATCACTTCCATCTGAATTTAATAGCTTCGCCACGTTAAACGCCATTCTTCGCGTCTTCCTAATCGCTATCTGAGTCAGCAGTGACGCGGTGGAAATACACGGTGCGCATGCGTGTGTTTACAGATTATCTAAATGACGCATCTCTGAACCAATGAGAATAGCTGCCTGGATCACGCAGTTGCCGTTGTTACCACGTGATCCGAATTGTTTACACAGCTGGCCTAAACAGCGGGCGTCTACCAAGCTCTCTGGAGGTCACAGAATGTAGTTATTAGCATATTTATGCCCATATATGGGAAGATAATGTGTCAAGCTTCGTGGTGATATCTGATATGTTAGGAGCGTCCCAAAATTAGCGGCTGCGAGCGCGCGCAATTACTGGCATTTTTTGCTTTATTTTAAGGATGTCGAGCGGAACAGTTTGTACAGCTCTACAAAAATCGTTTTAAAATACTCAAAACAGAGTTAATTAGAGGGTAGCAATCGATAAAACGAATACCAAAGAATAATTTTCAGGGGAAATCTCAAAATCAATGGATTCGCGATTGTTTCACATAAACGGCATTTACGTAAAATCAGTTTTGCCGACATCCGACTCATTTCGTTAAGATGGGTCACATATAGTCTGGTTATTCTCATGCCACTATGCTGTTGTATTATAATTACCTAAATGCATCACACTGTCAAATCACCAAATACTGGCGGTAGTTTTGTTTATTCTCCGATAATGCCCGACCTCAGCTGCCAGTTGCAATGACACGTGACTGACCCAAGCAGGTGTCAATCAATCTTGTCTACCACAACAAGTTCAACAAATGGCCCTTCGTAACACAATATCATGAGACAACTTGGCAGGAAAACCTTGGGGGGAAATCTCAGTAATAGAAGTGTCTGTCAAATTGTGTTGAAATAAGCCACATGCCAGTAAAAAAGTCACATTTCTAAGCAAAAAACAAGCATCTGGTGACATTGTATTGTTGGTAACAACCAGGAAGTATTACTTAATGTAACTTTTTATAAAAACTACAATACTTACAAAGCCATAACTTGGCATATGAACTTGACTTGTGTTTACCCAAAATTGCTGTCTTTCAACAGTGTAGCAAAATGTTTATGAAGCTGTATCAAACTTAATATCCATTTGTTTACAAAAAAACCGTATGAATTCAATAACATGTTTGTACTTACAACCATACAAATTTTTCTTTTGGGGAGTTTTAAAAAATGAAATAAAATGCCATTTTAAGGTGATTTTTATTTTTTAATTGTCTTTAAAATATCTCTAAACAACATAAAAAATCAATTCCTTTCGGTCTGGAGTATTGTTCAGTATCTTAGGCAAACTCTGAGAAAAAATGGTTAGCTTATCTTCAAAACTTATATTAGAAATGATTCATTCAAAAGAAGCATATAATAGCCAATCCAGCCACCTTAAGCATGACCTCGCCTTTAGAAACTCATGTTGCAGTGGGTTTAACAAGTTATGTTTAACAAGAAAATCCACCATGTGATCTTTAATTAGTCTTTCTAATAATTTGCAAATAACTGATGTTAAACTCACTGGTCTGTAGTTCTCTGACTTGTTTCTGGAACCTTTTTTAAATAACGGTATAATGTTTGCTTCTTTCCATTCTAAAGGTACCAATCCCTCTTCTAATGACAAGTTGAAAACTGTTGCAAGTGGTATACTAAATTGTTCTACAATTTCCAATAGAAGTTTGGGCGGAATCCCATCCACTCCGGGTGATTTATTATCCTTCATAGCCCTTATTTTCTTAGCTACCATTTCCAGGGTTACAATTAACTGTCCTAAATAGTCTGATTTCGCCCCCTTGAAGTTAGCCTCTGGTACTGGCAGTGAACTAGTATCTAGAACCTGGTAAACACTGAACTAAAATACTCATTTAGGTCTTCTGCCATTAAGAATCCCTCTGATATTATATTTCCAGCACTATCTTCTAGAGGACCGACCTTATCCTCAACTTTCTTTTTGTTCCAAACATATGCATAAAGACTCTTACTGTCTTGTTTTATATAACAAGCTAATTTTTGTTCGTAACTTCTCTTCGAATTTCTAATTTCAGTTGTAGCTTGGTTTAGTGCTTCTTTATAAATGTTGTAGTCTTCGTCATTACCAGTATGTCTATATGACATCCACATCATTTGTTTGTACGTAATTTTTCTAATGGCTTCTTTCAGTAAGTATTTCTTTCTGGACTGTTTCCCTTGTTTTTTCAAGGGGACAAATGTATCGACGATGCACTCAATTTCACTCTTTAAGATATTCCAGCATTCTGTTGCTGTCTTATTCTTCACTGTGTTGTTCCAATCTATCTTTGCTAAATATTTCCTTATATCTTCCTTTGTGGAAATTTCTCGTGAACTGCTTTTTATTATTTCTTTCTGATTTTACTTTGATGGTAAAATGTACCTGGTTGTGATCACTACTTCCCAGTGGCTCACATAATTTGACATTGTCAACTAAATCATTCTGTGAGAACAAAACTGTGTCTAACACATTCTCACCCCTGGTTGGCTCTAGCACATGTTGAGAAAGGAAACTGTCTTGTACTAAAATACAAACTTGTGGTCCTCACCCCCCGTACTCTGTAGAGATTTATATTATATATATATGACCATGGTTAAAATCTCCCATAATAATACAGTCCTGTTTGCTAACTTCCCTTATAGCGTTTTGTACTTTCTCATTCTCTTATATGCTTATGTTTGGACTTAGATAAACTAACCCCACCATTAACGTTGAGTTTCCTGTAACTATGTTACACCAAACAGCTTCTTTGCAATCTGATTCTCTTTCTAATTTTATTTTATAAGCCTGGATAGATTGTTTAATATATAAAATAACTCCACCTCCTCTTCTTCCTGTTCTATCTTTCCTAAATGTTACATAGCCTGTTAGTCCCAATTCGGCATCTGATTTATCGGTGGTTGCCTATGATTCGGTTATACCTATTATGTGAGGGTCAATATCTTCTACCATAATGTTTAGTTCACTTCTTTTGTTTACTATGCTCCTTGCATTTAAACAAACACATTTATATCCTGACTCTGAACAGTTTTCCAGGCTGTTCTTTGCTGATTTATTTCTGCTATGTTTATCTATGCCTCCAGATTCAAGCTTCTCTGTGAATCCCCGCTGCGCATCTAGTTTAAATAGATGCAGTCTGTCCAACTGTCAACAGATTGCAGCAGGTTCTCTGAGAAAACTTATTTGGTAATATTTTGCACCAGTGTTCAGAGTTAAACAAAAAAATTCTGATGACTAGAATGCGATTTCATGTTGAACAGAATATATCAACTTTGAAGTACAGATGCAAATCTGAAAACAGGACAAACAAATTCTCTGCAGCAAATAAATAATTTCAGTTTCTGATACATTTCTTCGTAGTAGATGGTGGTCAGACTGACCAGAGTGGTGCGTGTGTTGTAGGAACTTGAGGCTCAGGTGTCACAACTGTCCAGTGACGAGAGTGTGAGTAAGAATGTCAAATCATGTCTCCTGAAACTGCCCAAACTAGAGAAGGACAACGCACAGTTACTGCAGGAGAACAAATCTCTCAAGTAGGTCACTCTCTTTCAACGTTGGGTTTTTGTTGGATATCTTGTGAAAAAGAGAAAGTTATGGGTCCATTATTTCTGATTACCTGCATTGGTTCTATTCAGTTTTCAAGTTTTTTGTTTCAGTTACTGGAAACATTTTGCTTTCAAATCTGTTATATGTTTTGTTGAGTAGCTTGTGAGAAAGAGAAAGTTATTGGTTTATTATTTCTGATTATATGCATTGGTTCTAGTGTATTGTTTCAGTTACCAAACAGTTTGCTTGCAAATTTGTTACGAATATACATTTTTGATGGTCGCGCAATAACACAAGTATTCGAATGCAGCTTTGTTCGATTAACTTGTGCTACTCCAGAGTTCTCCGCCACTGTCTCATATGATTATAGCTGCGTGCAACTCGCAAAGGTGCAATGTAATTTAAGTATTTACTTACAGTTTAGTGTTTGCCCAGGCGCAGGGGCCACCCCAATGCACCCACTTGGCCTCCCAGGGTGTACCATCGACATCCCAGGATGCACCATCGACACCCCAGGATGCACCATTACATGATGGCTCATTGCCGGAGTGTTTCAGACAATGAGCCACACCCCAGGATGCTGCCAATGCTGGTAGACAGATGGTTGCACCTGCTGTGAACAAAAAATCTGTCATAAATCAGACTGCAGCACCAACAGTCCTAGTGCATGCACCAACGGCTTTAGTGCATGGTGCACGCATTGCAGCACCACATGCTCACACCAGTACATCATCTCCTGGCCCTTCCAGTACAATGCAGGACTGGGAAAAAACCGCCCATGGCTTCCCAGGCGCTTTCCATCAACTACCACCTATCACAGGAACTAAAAGAACAGATCTAGGCTGGGGAGTTTGTAGAGCTTGCATCATTGCTCTACTGAAACCAAGATGGCAGCCGGAGCGGAGCGATGATGACGAAACACCGTTCTCCATTTCCATGAAACTCCACTGGGAGGTTCTGTCTTTCCCAGAATGGGCAGAGTTAACTGCCTTCATGTCGGTCTATTGGTTGCAACCAGGCCGTCTCGTTGAAGCCATCCGCATGCTGAAATACATCGACATGATCAGATATATGGCTAATCGGGGCAGTGATTGGCAAACATATGGTCGGCAATTTCAGTCATTGCGTGCGCGGTGGGCCTGGGATGTCATCAACATGGAACTGTGGGTGAAGACATCATTTTGAATGATCAAGACGATTGACAACCAGGTTGGATGGAAACAAGGATAACTGTCAGAGGCATAATATATCACATACTCCGGTTACTGGCACGATACCATTAAACAACCAGTTAATGATCATGATAGACGAACATCTGCCACTCCACAATTACGATTTCTTCTATAGTTAGACTTGTGGTTTTAAAATCGTAGTATAGAATGTGGACGTTTAGTACTACAACTGCGGTTCTGAACGATGAACGAAGCTCTGTGGGTGGATTATGAGAGGAAACTAACCAGAAGCTGCTAGAGTTGAAGCTGTGTCTGTTTGTGATAGATAAGAAGTACTTGATACTCGGGGGATGTATGCTGTACCACTTTCTTTTCTTTGTGGTGTATGTTGTGCATGGATACTCATATACCTAATACCTAGTGTATTTCCATTTTGACAAAGGAATAGTTAGGCTAGTCATGCCCTGTAGCAGGTCCACTTACATTAACAACTGTGTTTTTATCACTCGGTAATGTATTGTCCTTGTGTCAACATAACCTCAGCCCACTTAGTGGAGAAGTAACAAATCAAGGGAGCATCTGGAATAATTGTTTGCTTTGTAGTTAGATAATGGTATGTATTTTCCAGAATTTGCAGATATAATTCAGTTCTCAAGTCACTTCACCCATAATTGAATTGGTCCTGTGGTTGCCACAGCTGACTATGTTTACCCAGCACACATCTCATCCACGAACTCAACAGACACCTGTAATGGCGGCAGTGCGTGATCTCGTTTGTAATTAATGTCCAGTGTATGTAAGTAAGAATGTCAACGGTAAGTAACTACTTGTGTTTCAGAGAGATGCAGGAGAACACAGTGCTGCTGCGAGAGAAAGTGATGAGTGTGGAGAAGAAGCTGGAGAGATCAGAGGAGATGAAAGCTGGCTCAGTAAACTGGCGCTTCTTGTATGAGGCAAGTATTCATCCAATTGAAGTATGTATGAGCAGCATGTTTTTATAGGCTGGCCAAGGGCTTAATTTTGCAATCCCGTAACTTCCGAAATATACAGACCACAAAAACAAGTTTCCAGAGAGGTAAATACAATACATCTTTGTTGGGTGTTACGTTTACAAGTGGTAGAAGTTTTGTTTAACAGGATTCACAGTGCTTCTATAGGGATAAGTAAATTCATTCTAATGTTCAACAAAAACGTAGATTATTGACATTGACTTATAATCTAGATTATACAGAAATGCATGATAAATGCAAATACCGAACTGTAAAATATACAGTTACTATCGATAA